>JAMPIV010000555.1:1175000-1812327 GCA_024509875.1 Oreohelix idahoensis
TTGCAGCGGTGGTTTCTGTTTACATTATGAGGCTGCCAACCCCATTTACAACCTCCGTTGGTCGCCTCGTGCGACATAAATGATGGTGCAGTAGTCATATTGTTTCTTTGTCTCTTCAGGGCCCCCCCCCCCCCCCCCCCGGGAACTTCAGTGGGGGCTATTGTTTAATGGCCTTACTTAAATGTTATGTGTTAAACCTTCATTAGTTAGCGGCCTTTAATATGGGTTACACCTGAGGTAAATACACAAGAAGACTTTATATTCTTGCAATTTTCGATTATAAGATTGAAATCAGAGTTTAGGACTCTGCTGGGTGAAACTCACATTCGGTTAACAAAGTCTTACTGTTTTTTGTTTTTGTTTTTTTCTCAAGCTAGATTTAATGCTGCATGCTTTGAGGAAACTTCCTTGTTTCGATGATGCAGTGAAGCTCGTGTTTCTTCTCCGGGTCTACATAAAAAATAACCTCATAATCAACAAAGCATCAACATTTAAAACATTAAGATGAGCAGATGATTCATATACGCAATTATTTTTAAAAAAAAAAAAAAAAAGAAAGAAAAAAGAAGAAGATAAAGCCAGTCTCATTTTCAAATCTATCGTATGCAAAATAATCCGAACCTTCATCGTGAGGCCCACCCAGGAGTTCGACATTTTCGTGGTCAAGACAAAATGTAGAACCAGAGTTTTCCCTTCCGGTGGGCGTTGATTTAGGTTATCAAAATAATCCACAGGAGGTAGTAGAGACAGACATCAATCCGCGCAAAGTTCAGATACGCACTAAACAATCGGACGTTTCTCTTGATAACCAGGAAACCGACGAAATGTTATCTTGTGCTCACTTTTTTGTTCCTGTAAATTATCTAGTATACATATAAATATACAAAGACATATATTTACAACATTAGATTGACAAATATCCATGCATGCAGATACGCACAGAAAAATATATATACACACGATTTAAATCAGCGGTAGGCAAACCAGGAGCTGTGGGAATCTACTTTAGAAACAATGAGCCCTCTAAAGACCTACCTCAATAAAGTCATGCCTGTTTTCAGGTTTCAGAGTATTTGGAATTTAGAATTCAGCCTATTTGTAGCTTTTACTTCTGTCAGCCGATCTGTTTCCTGCATTTGTAGCTTTTGTCTCTGTCAGCCGATCTGTGTCCTGCATTTGTAGCTTTTGTCTCTGTCAGCCAATCTGTTTCCTGAATGTGTAGCTTATGTCTCTGTTAGCCGATCTGTTTCCTGAATTTGTAGCTTTTGTCTCTGTCAGCCTATCTGTGTCCTGCGTTTGTAGCTTTTGTCTCTGTCAGCCGAAGCTGGTTAAGTTCTGATGACGTTGCGTTAGGTCAAAAACGCGTTTATTCATAATTGGATTGTAGCCCCCCCTCCCCACCCGTCCAACCACAAATTTCTCTGTTTTCGAATAAAAGTTATTTGATATTATATTTTCTCCTTCATATATGTTATAAAATTTAACAAATTTTTGCGTTTAGAGGTCATTGTTTACAATAATAGAATTTTAAAATTATGTATTTCAGTTTATAGAATTTGATTCACATTAGCACAGAAAAGTGTTACTAGCTCAGTGAACGCACGCTAATTGAAGCTGTAGGAGTCACAGATTCGGACTACGTCGTTGAAAAGAAATATGTTATAATCTTCCCACTTGAAAAGTAGCCGGAAGGCAAAGTAGAAACTAAAAACACGAAGCTAAGATCTACCCAATACATTTTGTAAAACAACAATACATTGAAACGCTCACATGGATGGAACTTTCTGTAAATGTCAGAGAGTATCGTGTTATTCTTCAACCACACACGACATTGGCTAATTAATTACCAAAGTACACAGAGTGTTTCATCTTCATTAACAAAATCGCTTTCTCTATTTTCTCATTATTATTATTTTTTGGGGCTTTATTTTACATTTTACTTTCTGAAATAGAGTTTTAATAAATATATTTTATGTATTTATAAAAATATTCCTGTAAATAATTAGAGTAATTTACAATTAGAGGTTTTTATAATTTTCCCCCTTGGCGAACCAACCGCGTAAAGCTGAATCCGCGCATGTTAAGTCCAAGGGCGAAAAAATAGGAGGTCTTGTGTGCAAGTTTCACACTTTAAAAATCCCTCGGCAATTAGAAATCGTAAAGAGAAGAGCATACGGCCGCTGCCGTGGAAAAATTTACAAAATTAGGAAAAAACCAACCCGCCACAAAATTATTTGAAGAATGTGTGATTCCTGTATACACACATTAGGATCCTCGCCGGTGCTACGGAATTCGTGCACTGTGCTGAGATCCTCCTTGTGTGATCTAAGGGAGGAGATCGGAGCACTGATGGAGTTGTCCGTGTGCAATGAGGATGGTCCTTAAAACCAAAACCAAACCAAACCAAAGTTAAGTCCGCGGAAGATGCGATCACAACTGTTTTGTTTAACCGACTCTTCGCATTATTTCAAAGAAACGATCGCGTTTCCCATCTTGCCCCTTTCACAAATAAAGATACATTTTTTTTTTCTTTTTAAGTAGCTCGTCGGTTTTAACTGGGGACTCGGAAATAGTACCTTCAGTCCTGTGGATACCACGCTTTTAAGTGCCGGCCAGAGGGTGCTAGTTCGAAATGTCCCTCCTTTTAAACATTTCCCCCCACCGTCCCTTTCCCTCACTTACAGACCTACCAAATTATACCTTGTGATCTGCAGATAGACGCGAGAGCCTGGTTGCTAATCCCTGGTCTAGATGGTTCGAAAGAAACATGTACACGTCAACAGTCACTATCACGTGAGTGTAACACACCGGGGAATAGAAGAATGAGGAAACCAAAACCCAGAAGGACCGTAGGAGAAGAAGCCGTATCAATATGAGGTAGGTGGGCAGAACTGGAGAAGGCGTTCGAAATAGAAAGTAATAGAAAGTGCCCGTAAGCTGGCATAATTTTTTGACAAACGCCCTAATATAACCCACGGACCTTTGTCTAGTATGAACGTTGGCGCGTGGCAAAAACAATGCAAAACCCATAATGTAAAAAAAAAAAAAATCGAAGACAGAGTTATATATTTGTGTGACAGTATTTGTGTAGTTCAGCTGTATTATTCATACACTTGCGTCACAGACACCATAATATAGTTGTGTCAGTAAATGTATCGTACAACTCATACAGGTATATAGACAACATTGTTTCGTTGTGTCATTAAATGTACTGTTCCACCGCACAATTTATTCGGGTTACTCCTAGACAGCTTTACATCGCTAGGTCTCAGTAAATGTTTTGTTCTATATATAGTACAACTGATATCGGTGAGTCTGAGACAACAATACACCGTTGTTTGTGAATACATGTATTTTTCTATGGCACAAGTGATAAGGTGAGTCCGAGACTTCATTGTACTGTTATGTATGAAAATAATACTTGGGAGTCAAAGACAACACTCAATCTTCGTGGGTAAGTAAATGTGTTTGTTCGCTACCTGGAGACAAAGGGTAGGAAGGTGGGAGGAGGGAGGGGGGAGTACTATCAAGGCTAGAGTTTTAAGAATTACTTGAAACGCAACAAGAGGGAAATAAAACATACTGTCTAACAGTCGGATTTTAAAAAAAAGATGATTTAACCACGTCTGCTGATGATTTGCTTCCGGAACAGATAGTGACTTAGGAGTTAGGACAAACAGACAGACCGATAGATAAACAGACAGACGGACTGATGGACAGACAGACGGACGGACAGACAGACAGACGGATGGACAGACAGACAAGGTGAAGGAAATTGTTATTCTCTGAATCTTCCTTTTGTTTTGCTACCAATCTCCTGTTATTCTCTCAGTCTCCTCTCTGTTATTCTCTCATTCTCCTCTCTGTTATTATCTCATTCTGCTCTCTGTTATTCTCTATCAGAGCCGCACAGCGTCGCCATGGTGCTGGTTATTTATAATTAACCGCACAGAACACCGGGTACAAATGAGGGCAAGTGTTTTCCGAGAATAATCCCCCACTTGAGACAGGTCGTTAATCTTGGAGGAGAACATAAATTGAGAGTCCTGGTTAGATTCCAGCACGCGATAAATACTTCAATCGGGGATATCAAGGTGAATATGTTTCCACCTTTCTTTTCTCGCCTGTATCAGGTGGTTCCTAACAAGTGACTGCAAAGCTATCTACAGTAAGATAAAGCGGACTGCAGTTAGACCTAGTGAATGGTGGGTTTATTTCAAAACAATTATATTGAGAAAGATATTGCGTCTTCCTAGGATAAATCAATCAATCAATACCCTTTAGCTCCCCAAGGAGCATAGGCCTTCAACACATGCCAAGTCCACCTGTCACGTACCAACAGCTCAAGTTCTTTCCACGTCTTCCTGATTATTTTCGCTTCTGTCCCGAGTTCTGTTCTTCGTTTTCCTTAGTCTACCTGTGCATCTCTTACCCTGCGGGTTCCAGAACAAGGTCTGCATTGTAATGCTATCCATAGGTTTCCTCAATGTGTGTCCTATCCATAGCTAGCGTCTTCTTCTCATCTCTTGTTCCACTGGCTCTTGTCTGGTTCTTGCCATCAGTTTCACATTGGTAACCTTGTCATACCATTTGTAACCGTCTATTCAACGCAAGCACCCATTTATGAAAGCCTGTAGCTTTTTGGTTGTTGTTTTTGCTGTTCTCCATGTTTCAGAGCCATAAAATAAGACTGGCTTAACATTTGAAGTAAATATCAAAAGAAGGGTAGTGCTACAGTGGATACCATCACACTGTGGCATACCAGGAAATGAGAGAGCAGATATGTTAGCAAAAGAGGGAGCAACACAGGAACAAAAAGAACAAACAATCACATTCCAGGAAAAGAAGACCCTTATCAAGGCCATCAGGAAAATTGATCAACAAAGAGACAACTATCAATATCTTGATCGAGCAAAACAGGTGATCCTGTTCCGTATGAGAACAGGACACAACAGACTGAACAGTCACTTATACAGACTGAGATTGGTCCCATCACCCCTATGTACGTGTGGACAGGCAGCACAGACAGCCGAACACATCCTGCAAGACTGCCACATGCTTAGTCAATTGCGAACTGAACATTGGCCCACAGAGACGCACATCCACACAAAGCTGTTTGGGAGTCTTGAAGAACTTTCAACCACAGCAACATACATCCAGAAAACCGGACTTCTTGTGTAGACATTTCTAAACAACAGCGAACGAGAAGAAGAAGAAGATTTGAGTTGAAGATTTTTATTTTTGTTTTGGACTTGATTTCTCTTGATCTCCAAATGTTTCCCAATGGCTTCTCTTGCTTTTTGAATTCTTAATTTGATAAACTGGTCTGTCCCTCCAACTTTGTCAATATTGCTGTCAAGATATGTGTATGATTCCACATCTTGTAGTGGTGTTTCTTCAAGTTCAGCCTCGGTATCATTTCTTAGATTTATTCTCATTATCTTTGTCTTTTCCTTGTGTATTTTCAGACCCACTTGCTGTGACCTCTTATCGAGTATTTTCATTTTTGTCTTGCATCTGATTATGGAACAGAAGAGCCAAATCATCTGCAAAATGAAGATGATCAATCTGTTTAGTCAGATTCCACAGGATTCCATTTTCGGTTAGATTCCAGCTCTTGATAAATACTTCAGTCGCTGTTATCAAGGAGATTATGTTCCCACCTTCCCTTTTCTCCTGTATCGGTTCCTAACAAGTGTCTGCCAAGCTATCAATTGGATGATGAAACTGGCAGCAGGTAGGTCTAGTGAAGAGTGGGTTTATTTAAATAAAAATAATATTGAGCAAGATAATGCGCCAACTCCGCCTAGGCCAATCCCAAGCCCGGCTGAAAAAGGAGGAGGGCAGCCTGCATGGAGGCCGTAAGGAGGCAGCCCCTCCACCATGCAAAGGCACAACAGGCCAATCACCTGTTTGCTTTAAACTTTTGATTACGAGAACTACAAGAGAGAAAACCGGACTGATTCTAAAGGCGACGAACTGGAACGGACTACGGACTACGATTTATGGAACTTGGAACAAAAGAACTATAAATGGGAAAGAAGAGGAGCTGGTGGAAGAGATAAGGAAAGCAAAACTAGAAATCCTGGCTATAACGGAAACAAAGAAAAAAGGACAAGGAGTCATGGATCTCGATTGCAACATGCTGCTCTACACACATCTGAAAGAGCTAAAGGGGGCGTGGGTTGCATTGTGGCCAAAAACCAAAAAGATAGTATCAAGGGAAGGAACTTTGGCTCGGAACGCATTATGGTTGTAAAACTAAAAGAAGGAGAAACCATAGTCAACCTGGTCATAGTGTATGGGCCAAATGAGGATGAGAGTGCAGAGTTCAAGGATGAATTCTTCGAGCTGCTTCAAAGGACAGTGGATGACTGCCTAGATGAAATTATCATGCTCGGAGATTTCAATGCCAGAGTTGGAAATGACAATACTAGATGGGTGGAGTTATCGAAAGATATGGAGAAGATACTCTCAATGACAATGGAAAGCGACTGCTTAGATTCTGCAGTGAGCAGAATCTGATCATTACAAACGCAAAGTTCCCCCATAAGCGCATACATGCATACACTAGATGTGAACCAAAAAAAAAAAAGAGAAGTCATTGATCGACTATGCCATTGTTAGGAGGAGCTCGTTCAAATATGTCCGGGATGCTAGAGTCTGCAGGGGGCCAGAGATTGGAAGTGATCACTACCTGCTTACAATCAAAAGAACTACTAAAAGAGTTGCTCAGCCTAGGAACTGCCCAACATCACGCAAGAAACTAAGTAAACGAACGGGAGAAATGAGCATTAAGATCTACAAGCTGAGAGAGCGAGAAATTAAGACCAGATATCAGGGGCTTATTGCTGCAGCGGTGAGCAACACAGAAAAACAACCTGATGACTTGGAAACCCTCTTGCTCAAATTCAAGGACATCATAAAGACAGCTGCTACAGAAGCATGTGGTGAAGTCCGGCTTGAGAACAAGAGAAAGAGGACACCTTGGTGGACAGAGGAAGTCAAAGAGAAAATAAGAGAGAAGAAAATGGCATGGAAACAATACTTAGGTGCTATAAACACAACAGGAAAAATGGAGAAATATAGAGAAGATGTGACACTCAGAAAAGAAGCAAAGAACAAGGTGCTAGCAGCAAAACAGAAGTCCTGGGAAGAATATGGAGAAAAGCTAGAAAAAGATGCGCAAGAAAACCAGAAATTGTTCTATAAGACCCTAAAGAATACGAGGAAAGAGAAACAATGCCCTCTCAAATTTATAAAGGACAAGCAAGGCAAATTGCTTACTACCCCGAAGGAAGTAATGGAAACATGGAAAGAATATTTCTCAGAACTTCTGGATGGTGAGCATGATGAAGCATCAGAAATGATAACCACTAGCACCGAAGAGAAAACCAATGATGGTGAAGATGACATAAAGATGGAAGAACTGAAGGCAGCACTGGAGAAAATCAAGATGGGCAAAGCAGCAGGGCATGATGGTATAACACCAGAAACGGTTAAGTACATGGGAGCATCAGGCGACCTATTACTCTTAAGGGTCCTACAGGCAACATGGTGCAACAAGACTGTGACGTATAATGGAAATAGAGCCTACAGTAATCTGACAGTCTTTGTAATCCCGTTAGCACTCTATGATTTGCTAGCAAAACCATGCATTTACTGCCTGTCTTTACTTACACAAGCGTACTTTTTTTCATCCACGCCTCTTTTCTTGGAACTCAAGCAAACGAAGTGTTTACAAACTTTCGTTACCTGCCCGTCATAACAGGTAGCGAATCAGGTTTGTTTACCTCGTCATATCACGCGAGCTTATCTGTCAATCATACGATACCCGACAGACCGCACGTGAATAACATAGAATCTTTTGAAGTTCGTACTCAGGGGAAGTCAGAAACCCCTGGGCTCTTTGATCTTCAGAAGCGGGCATTTGTACAGAGAAAACCGTTAGGGAACTATAAGTCTTTATGTCGGTTGAAAACTCGACGAAAGACTGGCCGTAAAGTTTTTATCTTGAATCTCTGTTTCTGATTCTCGTTACGCATGGTAACGTGAAAAGTAACATCATCGATAGATCAGAGAAAAATAATGATATATACACTATGTTTTCTTAAACCTGCTATCGGTTGTCACTAACAATTTTTGGATAGTCTAAGCACGCAGTTCTAGAACCATTTCGCTAAATGTGTTACTAGCATTCGTGGGGATCTTTCATTCTGATATTTTGGTAATAGAAATTAGTGCTTACGTGTTTAAAAGTGTTAGCTTTTACCATTATAATTCACTTAGATTTTCTAGCTGGTAAAACTAGTGAAATAAAATAACGCGTATCTATTTCATACCAGATGTTCAGTTATAATGTTAATTTTTACCACACGCTTTCTCACACAAGAAGAGACGGTTTTAGTTGACTGATTTATATGTTAGGCGCGACTGATAGTGACAGAAAAGAATTCACGCTTATTTCATTGCGCGTATTTATTATAAGTGCCTATTATTTAATATCATACGACTTAACTATCAGACGCCGACCAAATTAATAGCTACTTAAGCGACGTGCGATAGTGTATTCATAAAAGAAAACACCGTGTGCCTTTTAAATTTAATCAGGACTGACGGAGTGAATAAGTGATCGTCTTGTCCCTGTCTGTGCATATATATATATATATATATATATATATATATATATATATATATATATATATATATATATATATATATATATATATATATATATATATAGCTATATAGCTATATAGCTATATAGCTATATAGCTATATATAGCTATTTGGAGGAGTAGCATTTTTCCATAATTGTTTTTCTTATATCCTTAGGAGACCTGATCACAAGGGCGTCCAGCGGTCTTCTTTTTTCTGATTGGTTAATGTTGTCTCTTTTTCTTGGCTTGTGCGTCGCCACCTTCATTTGTGAGCGAGATTTGCCAAAGATACCTGAGAAACATTTTAACTTATAAATTTAACTGGACTTACCAAACCCAGCAATATTTTCAATTTTATCAGCCCACTGGGGTGTGCAAAAATAACATTTATTCCCGCCTTCTGACAGTCGTATTCAAGCGTAGCATCCAGAATTTACGCTGTTTCAGAATCGGCACTCTACCATAGAGTCAGGCGATAGGATTATCTTCATTTATCAATTGTAACATTTTTAGCAACCAGATGTTTCTCAATACTGGAAGTATTTTCCTCTTTTAACTGTGAACCCCAAGATCACGTTTCTACATCAACTATTGGCGGTGACATTTTGTTCATCCAGGAAAAACCCACACCAGATTCGGCGTTCACCTCACTAGTCTTTATTTGTTAGAGGATGGACTGGGGCCAATTTGGGAATTGAACCTGACATTTTATATATTCAGGAAAAATTGTAATTCCAAGGGATATCACCAAGAGTAGGTAAGAGTGATTGAGTGGCCACTGTATGAAAGAGAGAGTGAATAATTTTCTTTGTTACAGGGACTTCACCAACATTGGAATTTGCTTAAACTTGTTTACTTTACTGTGTATCCTATTGTAGTAACTTGTTTACTTTACTGTCTATTCTGTAACATAGTGCAAACCTTCGACCTTTGGGTTATTAACTTTTTATGTTCTTTTCTCATTAAGGAGCGGGCACATTTATTCTGCTATTTCATATGTATGTAAATCTATTTTTATTTGATCTTTCTTTAGATATTTTGATGTTGTCAAGTTTAAATGATAATACACAACAAAAGAAACTTAACTTTGTGTTTTGGTCAGACCCATACCCAAGTAACCGTAGTTTTTCACGTTTGTGTGTCTTGTTGTCACATAGCTGTGTGTGTGTAGTTAAACTTATATGTACGTATATGTATGAGGAGGGCAAGGTTGTCTTGTACTAAATTATAGTCGTATAGATGGGCTGGAATAGAGAAACTTACGCATTCCATAGATATATTTTGTTCTTTAAACTATCACCCGTGAAATCTATTTCTCACACTTTTCTCACGTACCTATCACCATCCACTCTACTCAGATGGGACAAAAATAACTCACAACCTATCTGTACGACAAAGACCATACCAAAGGATTGGGAGATTGCCATCATAACACCAATTTTCAAAAAGGGTGACAATCGACAATGTGGAAACCATAGAGGCATATCCCTTCTCAGTGACCTTGGTAAAATCTATCCTAGAATCCTAGAGCAGAGACTCCGACTCCTAGCTGAGCCACAATTGGATGAGGTCCAGTGCGGATTTCGAGCAAACCGAAATACTCAAGATCTAATCTTCACACTCAGACAGCTGAGTGAAAAGGCCCTTGAGTATAAGAGTGAGATCCATCTTTGTTTCATAGATCTGGAAAAGGCGTTTGACAGGGTTTCCTGGAGCAAACTTTGGGACTGTTTGGCAAGGAAGAACATTCCAGCACCTATGATTCATGCTATACAGAGCTTCTACAAGTCTTGCAGAAATTATGTGAGGACAGCAAACCATAAGTCAGAAGAGTTCAGGACCACCACTCGTGTAAGACAAGTGATATCCTGTCACCTTATCTGTTCATACTCCTCATGGACGATGTCATCAAGGTATGTAAGGAGAGAACAAGAAAGTATTCAGTGGTGTACTGGAAGATGAGACAGGTCTGTATTTCAGAGCTGGCATTTGCTGATGATGTTGCCCTGATTGCTAAATCAGAGGCACATCTCCAATCCAACCTGCAAGTCTGGAAGGAAGAGCTGGAGAAGAGAGGGATGGTCATAAGCAGCTCTAAAACAAAATCCATGGTAATATCACGAGAAGAAAGAAGACATCAGATTAAGATGGGAGAACAGGTCCTGGAGCAGGTCGACCACTTTAAATACCTCGGAGCTATTATAGACCGAAAGGGAGGCATCAAAGAAGAGCTGGCCACTCGAAAAGCAGCAGCTGGGAGACTTTTTCAGGCCATAAATCGAGGATTCCTCAGCAAGAGAGAGGTTGGTAAGAAAACGATGATGGCTGTATACCGCTTGTCGTAAAACATTCTAAATCCACATATATAAATTAGCAAGTAAATGTAAAGCCTAACAAATTAATTCAATAGAAGGAAAGAAGAATGGTAAAAGACCAGTGCTTTTCATAATATCGTTAGAACGCCATAATGACTGAACCCGAAATCCCCCTTTTTCTACTTCGTCTGCAAAATTGTAACGCTTTCACGTTTGATAGTAAAGCCTACAGCAGCATACACGCGTTTCTAAAAAATAAACGTATACTGTATTTCTTTGAAAACCTTGAGATACGCACACTGCTTAATGACCTAGATTAATACTAGCATTAATTTCATTTTATACACTGCGTAACTAAAAGACAGACGGACTTAGAAGCGAGAGATAGAGAGAGAGAGAGAGAGGGAGGAACGCAGGCAATACTACCACCGTCTCGCGATATAAAATTAATGCCACCCCAAGCGTAAGGCATGAAGCACTAACGATGGCACACATACCATTTTGAGGATCATTTGTCGGAGTATAGTTACGGGAAACGCGTATGGAGAGGTGTACATTTTTTTCAAATACTGTACGATAAGACATGGTCTTAATTAGGCTAGACTGCTGATGTTAAGTATAGGTATCGAGATCTTAGTGAGGCTGTCTGATATCTAGTGCACAACAGATTATGACGAAATGATACAACTTACTAGAGTTGAAGCATACTGTGCGTTCGACGATCGCCAACCAATATTAGTTGATCTTATGCAATAAGCCCTGGGACATAAGTACTAGATCTTGCGTTACGTGCGGAATCGTGCAGCTCATCAACCACTCATCTGCCAGTACAACGTTATTTCTTGTCGTACTTGTATTTCTCAGTGAATTGTGGTAAGCTAGTAAGTAATATAATATGTTAGTATATCTATGTTCACGTAATGATAAACTTGGAAATGTGAATTGATAACTCTATCTGATCCTGTACTGTGTGCGCTAGATCTCATGTAGCAAGCCACTGAGCGAGGAGAAAAGCCCTAGATTTTGCTCCTCACTACAAATATAGTGAAACAGGACAAAACTTGTCGGAGAGGAGTAAACTCGACTATAGACTTGATCCAAGCCTATAATGCGAGACTATGCCAATATTAGAGTCTAGTTATTAATCCCCTCCTAAAAAGACTTACATACCCTATATCTTGAATAGAAGAAAGAATAACATGACTAGAACAATTAGCAGAGGCGTTGTAACCATAGGCGAGAGGTAACGTCTAAGGCAAATGATGTTCTAAGCTAGAAAAGACATAACGCAGACTCTCTGGCATCAACCTAAATGCAGCTGAACATCGATTGATCTTAGCATATGTATTGTGCTCAGATGAGATGGCGCAAAGTGCGTATATAACATTAGTTCTTCTTGAAGTCCACGACTAAGGAGGGAACAACCATCATCTAGATCAGCAATGACCGTGGGATACTAAGGTCTAGTATTAAGCGCAAAGACACCTGGTCATCTGAGTTTTTGCGTGGACAATCCGAGGACGCTGATAGCCACTCTACATGTGGTCAAGTATAGTCGACCAGTGGTTCGTGCCTCCCCAACGAACACGGTGAAGCAATGCGCAGACAGTGGAGACTGTTTATCCATATACCGACCCACTACAGAAGTTAAGATCTTTCTGTGGCCAAGAGCACCTCAATTCTTATGTAACGACCCACCCTCTATAGCAGATGACTGTACCGTTCACATCTACGAGGGAACACATTACATTGTTCTCAATTTACAAAACTAGTTTTTCACTCTGTCCGAAATACTAGATGAACCTTCCAGACAACTTAGTTCCACCAGAAAGCCCTACGAGACACTTGAAGTCATGAGACAAACAACACTTTGCTATGAAGAAAGCCATTATCTACCACTAATACCAATCTAAACAACTATGCGTCCTCAACACGCACTACTTAACGACAAAGAATTGCAATAGATCATCATCTGATCACATACACAACGATCCATCCTTATAAATTGGGGTGATACATACCACACACATGCAGACATCTCTCATTTGATTCTTGATTCGCTGTTCACATTTTACGTATGAATCAGGATATCTATTATTAGAAGACTCCTCTGATACACAGAACTTAACACATTACATTACAACGTTGCAGTTGCATCTTATTAAGTATACAAGCTCATTATATCAGACCTTGTCTTCCTCATAGTATGTGAGTGATCTCACACGTATTATCTAGTGCTTGCGGCCTAACTAGCATTTGTCGGATCACACCTCTAAATCTGTTCAGTATCTACGTAATCGGCGTTGGTCTTGTCTTTGTGAACATCATCGACTTCAGGCTATTATCATGCGTACTCTCTGCTCATGACGGCATTCACAGCGTAGTCGTCATACCCATTAGATTCCATGACAGGATACAGCCTAGACTGAGGTATACCAGATCGTGGTAGGCAACGTCCAAGGTTAGCATTCTGATAAAAGTACAAGCGCACAACTTGATTTAGATACCTCATCCCCTCCCCCACCTCCTCCCTCTCCCCCCCCCAGTTACATAACTGCTAATGTACCACCTATAGAATGAAGTGTATACCATCATACACCATCTTTAGCACACATATATATTAGGTAGTCTTCGATTCTCGCTTCCTCTGGCGATATGTAGTACGTCTAGACCATATCCACACTTGAGCATATATAATTGGAGTATATCACTTCGAGGCAAATTATACAAAATTTAAACAGTTACATCCTCTGGTGCGAACATTACAAACTAAGGTTGAGACGAGCTCACAGATGCCTTGTGGATTGTCACTTAGATAATTCTAGTATATATGATTGACTGTTCTTACAGTTAGCATTGATATAGATTTTGCCTGTTAGCTAGAAAAAATGGCCGACTCTGGCAAAATTTCATAGTCCATCTGCGCTGTGCTGGCCGAGCCTGCATACAAAGCAAGTTAGCGACATGGGACGCAGCAAGTTACTGTAGTGTGTTCGCTGTATGACCTGACTCACTGAATGTACAAAGTCTAAGTCGAACGTAGAAGCAACAAATATTTAGTAACATAAGGCTTAGGACTGACACAGAACGTATAATTAGGTACAGGTTACATGATTGATCCTGCGCATCGAATCAGGAGACAATCTCATAGGCCACTATGGAGAGCGAATGACTACGACAACAACAGAGAGCATTGACAGCACACGAGCATGCAACAGAGAGGAGAAGTAAAGAGAGATTCCCCTTGAGCTGCAGTACTCAGAGAGCAAAAAAGGAGACGCGTGATGCAGAAAGGGAACAGATAAGGACGGCTAGTCAAGTAGCATATACAGAGCGGTGCGAAATACATGAGTATGTTCTAAGGGCGACTAAGTGCATGTTGCATTGTCTACAGGCCATAGACTGCATCTGACAAAGAATGGTGCCAACGATTAGACTCCCTTCTGACTTACCTCGTATGACCTACTGCCTATGAGTCAGGGAGCTCTTGCGCGACTTCTACAAGCGTATGCATGACATTTACACATTGACTTAGATACATATATTGATTGAGTAATAGAGGCGATGAGTATCAAGATGACTATCACCTACATATGAACTTGTTAGTCTACCACTCAGTGGATGTATCAGAGAGAGAATAGAGGTCGGCAAGCTTGCAACGTTACTCGCGACAAGCGCACGCTTCGTAGTGTGCAGGTTATGAAGTTTCTAATAGCCATACTCACGCGCAGGACGAGATTGATCAGGAATTTAACTTTTTCTGACTGTGACTAAAGCAGGCTGTCCTTGTGAGTTAAGATGTCACAGAAAAGAACGGTGAATTTTGTGAGTAAGCTCGGTGATACGAATAAGCGACTCTACGAGTAATGCAATATAATCGTAGACTGACACAGGGTAGGTGTAAACAACCTAGTCTACTTCACACAGTATCCTCTGCACAGAGCTTTACGAAGATACCTATCACGTTGTAGACAATTATTATGCTTCTTCTGGGTGAACAAGGCGCCAATGATCTTAAGGAAAATGAAATCCAATAGATAGGAGAACAACTAAGAAGAGAGTCCATGGCTCCTAGACACCTATGAATAGTTTCTGCCATATAGAAACCAAGAGGTGCAGAGAGGCACAGGGTAGGGCAGTTACGATGCAAACGTTGCTGGAACTAGGTATCAAGTCAGTGCTCTAGCCTATTCGGAGTCACGCAAGGTACATGAACACAAGAAACAGGTAGCAAATAGAATTTTAACAAGGCACCACAGAACTTTGTAGCGTAACATTTGAAACCCGTTAGAGATCACAGGCGACCACAAAGAGTATTTGTAGTTACAAACACCAGTTTTGGAATAGACCACGGTAATGACAATAAAAATAAAACCCCTCACAATTACGATGAAAGGAATATTTAGATGAAAGAAAAATCTTTCTTCTCGCAAAACTTCATTGAGAAATAAAAGGTATGGTTTGGTGGTCAAGAAATTACATCTTTTGTGATGGCGGAGCGAGTAATGCATCCGATACTGACCAGGACATTTGTTTGAATATGTTCTAGAAGGAGAATATCCTATACGTAATGGCGCCCGACCCTTCGCGGTCAGAGTCACCCAAGAGCCAGTAAGGAGATATTATGACTTAAATACCAGCAGTACCTTAGATAAGAGATGAGGCAAGGCCGCAGGGCACAGGGGATGATAGGCACCGTCTAATAGGCCGATTGTATCACATAATTGTACCGAAAGTATTCACCATATGATAGTCTGATCCTAATATGCATCAGCATCACTCTTGCCAGGAAAATGTACTACTGTCCTAGAGAGGCGAGAACAGAATCTCAACATACCGAAGACTGGAACTCTAGATCACGCGCTAAGGTCAGGGACAGTCTGGTACTTCCAAAAAGGATATCTACAATGGACAGATCATTATGGATAATGGAGCTTTACATGTGAATACAATGAAGAATGAGGGAGCCAATTGGTTAGTAAATACATAGGAATAACGCATCATTCAACAAGGTATGAGCATCCAGAATTATTATATGGCCCGCCAAGCAACAAGTAGGAGACATGATCAGAAAATTTCTGTAGCAAAGTGTGTAGCATGAGACACATGCTGGGGAACACACCCACAAGTGGGAATAAGTGATTCTAGGACCTCTACACGGCCACGGGATGCAAAACGTAGGCCCTCTATGACACTGATAAAAGAAAAAAAAAATGTTAATAAAGTGGACCTACAGTGGAATGGGAACACCCTTTTCACGGTACTAAACCATTCAAGATGACTGAAGTTTCCACTATGGCCCTACTGAAATATGCAGAGACAATGTGCAAACCATATGATGCGTCTGATAGACACCCTAGGATATATGAGCCGAGCTCACATCCCTCAATCGTCGGACTGAGAGTGATAGAACATGTCAGAGAGGAAATGCACACTCAATCAAGAACATTCTACAGTGGAGGAGAAAGCCGCGCCTAGTAAAGCAAGTATGATTGGTAGGCGGTCGCTTTGTTTGGTGAATGATTGATGAGCTGGGAAGAACTATAAATTCATCACGTAGGAGGCATTCTACAGTAGTCTACTGAAGTGTGCTCAAGTGACCTGACATGTAGGCCCACGGCGAGGAACATAAAGTTTTGTGCAATCTTTACAAGGTTGCCATATGTGTGTAAGACCCTGTCATGCGAGAAGACGTGCCCTGTGTGCACCGTAAGGCAAGAGTTAAATATTGGTAAACTCTAGTGAATCCTCATGACCAAATATGTGAATGAATCTACCATCGGAAGCATCTGCGTTGTAGCGCGAACTGACAGCGTCGGCAATACTCTTGCCATATAGATTAAATATTGAGACACAAGCACAGGAAAAATACTAGTTGCACTGCCGCCTCATTACAATGATACTAGGAAAGACTAAAGCAACAGTACGATTTTGAGGCTGTGGAGAGGAGCAAGTGATTTACGATGCTACTTCTATACCCGGTTAGTCAGTAATCACACAATATTAGCGCAGTTTACAAGTTGGCACCGGGGGATGTGGCCGACCGTTGCTGGTAGCATATTTACTTAATTACAATATATTGGATCACAGGGTCACCATGCGTACGCTTACGTTAGACCGAAAGGTGATCTAGAATCAAACGTTATACATATGTAGTTGATAGAGAGGAGTGGAGAAGAGACGAAAACTAACGTCTATCATTGATGAGATGCTCTGAGATAAGGAAGAAAGATATGATTTGAAAGAGCAATAAGCAGGCTGCGAGTACGACATCTACACTTGATTGACTTTGCGTCCATTGCAATGGAGATGAAAAAGGAACCACTTTCAGTCATTTGAATATCCATTACACCCTGTGGATACGGCGGCACAGGTGAAAATTCAGTACACACTTAACGAAAAATCAGAAGAAAGAGGTGTCAACTTGCTTAGGTTTTTTGAGATCGATTGTCATCTAGAAGATCAATGTGTGTAAACTAGCCCATGTACGTCAAGTGGGCCTAGTACGATAACTTAACACATCTGTATTAGCGTAAATGTCATGATGATGAGAATGTTCTAATCTCTAGAACGTGATAGACTTAACGCAACACCTGTCATGTATGTAAAGCCTATTCGATTCCGTTTGCGTGAGGAGAAAAGCGCTTGCGAGGCGGGGAGATACAGAGACTATTTGTTTTGACAAGGAGGGAATACATGTTCACACAGATCGAACTGCCTCGTATAGTTCTCCCAGTGTGGTACTTTTAAGAAACCCTCTGGAGAACATAGACTCAACTGTATAGATTTCTACACGGAGACTGGACTGCATATCCACGACGCGAAGTGTCTCAGGTATGATCTGCGTTAGCCGGATACAAATCAGTCTGACTGTTGTCAAGTATCCGAGCTGGCAGATGTCTTATACAGCTAAATTAGTTCATCTGTCACAAAGCTCGGATCTGATAAAGGATACTATCAGATTGCAGTAAAGCTGAGTGTTAGACCGTACCTAGCTTTTAGTACCATCACGAGGGACACACTTACGAGTTTTAAAGCAGACTATCGACACATTCTAATTTTAGATCGCGCAGTAGTAAGAAGTGCGCCTAGTGTCATATCAATGCAGTCTAGAAGTCGATGATGATATAAAGTATGTTATTGAGACATCACCTGCAATAATCCCAGATACCAGCATCCAATCAATATTTATCAATACGGATGATATCCTGTACCATATAAACGCAACTATTGAACTAACATATGATGAGTGAAATACACTATTCATCTCAGTCATACACATGCATGTAATTAATCGAAAACCTTAGACAGATATAGTAAAAGCAGTGGCGAATGTGTACTTCATGCAGCCGATTTAAGCGGAGCTACTACACCTAAACGTATACCAAACCATATGCGTTGCGTTCAGAAGTATGTACACTGAGACATAGTAAGAATTTCTTGGGACACACAGTCCCATCAGGGCGAAACATGACCCCTGACTCTCAAGGATCATTATCAGAGAACACGTGATATGCGATTAAAGAAAGCCCCGAGGCCACAAACCAAGAAAGAGTAATCGTAGCTGATCTCCCCCCGTGTGAAGCAGAGAATGGGGCGGTTTATAGTAATGACCCTTTGTGTGCTCACACAGTCTGGTTTCACTGACATCTTAAAGACATATTACTTGCAACATATACTTGACGTCACACATAAGATCCATATTACTAGATTCTCATGTTCTGCTGCTTAGTACGTGGAGTCGTTAAGCGACACTGTAAACACATAATAAAGGAACACCAGGAATATTCCATGCAATCCAGTTATCAATCTCTAAGAGAACCCAGTCAGGAGTACAGCATGGCATACAATGCACATATGTAGCTATTGGCCTAACTGACCAGGAAAGTAGTCAACAGGAAAAAGCTCACTACAGCATCTTTACACTATAGTTGAAGATGTACGGGCATGACTTCACAATGTTCAATGTCAATTTCATATGTATAGAACGTTATTTATGCGTTTTACTCTTTTTTCTTTCTCTATTTTAATATCTTTTGTCGTTATATTTTTAGTTTACACAGCGGCGAATGAAACCCACGGAGCGACCCTGTTACAGTATACATCAGCCAAATGCATGCACAGTAATGGGCGAATGTCAACCGAGTGGCATATGCTACGTTCAGTGATCAAGTTGAATAACAGCTGAAACCGACTATATATACTCAACTCGTCGAAAACATTGAATGTCTTGCAGTAATATGGGCGATAAAGAAATTCAATTATTTGTCATGGTCCTCGGACCTAGTTGGTTTAATGTGTCTCTGATACATGCCGAAGGCGAGTTCGCAACATGTTACTAGCAAAAGCGGAATGCTTAGCACACATACTCACTCTGGTAGACGTTCTAGCTCTAGACGTTTACTAGAGCTTAGGCAGAATAATTGTCGAGCAGCGTTGCACTCTATTGAGATGCTCTTCTTAGCATTGTTTTGAGCTATGTAACCTATTCCTACGTCTAGTTCAAGCATGTAGTAGTATTTTTGCCCTAGGAAGAGGTAACCAGACTCTTGGTCGCAGCTGACTGTTTCTACCTCGCTACATGCCGTGTGATGAAACAGATGCTACCGTATAGCTCGCGAGTTGAGCGTATTCCTAGGGGGGGGGGGGGGGGGGGGGGGGAGGGGGGGGGTTGCCCAGGATTTTATGTGATGGGTGAGTTTAGTGTTCTTGGGTACTATTAGAATTTACTAAGACTGAGCACTGATAAACTGTCTTAGTTTTTGTGTACCTTTCTTTTAGCGAACGAGTGAAGTGGACGGACAGAATTTTATGTCTGGAACAACGAATCTAATCCACATTTAGAGTGCAAATTAGCTAACTGAAGATGTAGAATCGCATAACAGGACATTAAATTATCATAGAAGAAGAAAGAAGAATGGAGAGAGAAGAGAAGCGCCGACAGAGAAGTCCAGTTACTTATTGCACTTACAGTGATACTTTAGTAAATGCATGATGTAGATTGTCGCAACATCTTATTCTAGCTAGTACTTACGCGCAATAGATGAGACTGACACCCGAAATCATACCTCGACTTCTTTCTACTTCGATCACTTCTATTCTGCTAAAATTGTAACTGACATTGTCACGTTTGTCTAGAGTATATAGCGACTACAGTATACACCAGTTACACTGAAGAATACATACAGCTAGCTTATCTGCTAAACAACTATTAGAAAATGATTATAATACTGCGTGCACTACTGTATATTACTAGTAGAAAAACCTTGAAGATACGCAAGTTGGTAGTACGCTAGTACAAGTCTGACTTAAAATGAAACCTAGATCGTAATTACTTCTTAACATTAATGTTATCATTTGGATTATCTTGTGGACAGCGTGCGATAACAGTTTAAATTAGTATACCAGTACGGTACGATACGAAAGCGATAGTAGTATGCGTAGAGGAGCGGTAGAGTGGAGGTACAACTAGCGCGGCAATGGCTACCTATTATCTATAGATGGCCGTCTCGTCCGATATAAAATTAATGCCACACTCCAATGCGTAAGCATGAAAGCAACTAACTTTTTTTCAAATAAACAGTGATTAAAAAACACTACCAATATCACGGTTAAGTTTTGAAAATCATGCTAAATGCTTATTAGGAAACATGAACATTCTAACTGTTTTTATGTTCTGAAATCCTGACATTAGTCTGACAGTACAGCAGACCATCCCCAAGTATGGAATGAGGAGGTGGTAACAGCACGACTATCCTAGAATACTAAGGTAAATTAATTCTGAACGCAGCAGCTGTAGCCTACTCATTAAGACGATTTTGTAGACTCATGCAGGAGACTTGACATGAGGTTCGCTGCTTAACCACATTATAGCTAGACTCACAAGAATTTAGAGTTATATTTACTGTGAACAAAATGTAGTCTATGAGCAATTAACAAACTTATATGAGAACCGAATAGCTAATGAAGATAGCACACGATGGTAATGATCTCTAAGAAAGAGCGCTACCAAATCATAATTTTCACAGTGGCATGTTTTAAGAAACACTACTCTTTTACGAGGAAAGTAGGCCAACGAGGTATAAGATCGCGAATTGGAGACTATGAGCTAGAAGACAGTAATGTATGTACCCATGCGCACCGCTAAACGGCATGAATATGATGGAAGTCTCGTATGGCACAAAATACATCGTACATGCTGTAATTGGTTATGTGATAGACTGGAAACGGTAGGAAGGGTATCCTTTTTTTATCATCAAATACTATTATGTAAACAGTGTCTTATATCGTAAGCTAGCTAACCAACTTTAAGATATAGTCTAAGTGTAGGATAGCAATGGCGAAGAAGCTCGATTCTAACGTTGCTAGTACCGTCAACATCATGAGCATGTAGAAGTAGTAGGACCTTATCTGTGAGTACAGCGCACAAGCTCGCGAATATGAGATCCATGCTCAGATTATATCTTATGCTAGTCAGGCTTAGGCACAGATAGGGCAACGATCGGAAGTTGGAAGTTAGAAATCTAATCAGGAACTTATCATAGACAATAGCAGAGCTATGCCAAGTACCCAATTATACGGTATTGTCACTAGAAAATGTAATTAGTTCCCCCCGCACCCCCCCCCCCCCCCATGAAAACCAAATTGTACAAAAAAAGGTGAGCACTAGTATAGAGGATTTCAGGGAAATATATGGTTTTTTTTAAGCTGATTGACATAAACGATCCTGTGATATTTTTATTAGAATGATATAGTAATCTCGGTGACATGACCCTGAACATCCAGGATAAAGTACTGATGTAACAAACTGTCTGATAGGGATTCGTAGTTGGACCGAGCTATAAGCCCATTGGCAGCACCACAGACGATGCAAATGATTAGAGCACCTCCCTAGTATAAAGATGCTCTTCACGCAGGAACTACACTCAACACATTAGTCGGAGAGGTACCGGAGTATGATTACGTAAAGGGGAGCATTAGCAGTGCAACACTGATAGGACTAAGACATCAATAACTGACCAGACGTTTTACTGGTAAGTTACGTAAGTAAAAGGACATCTTAGTAAACTGGTTACACGTCTTACGCAGTACGAAAGACCAAGGCCCCCATCTTAAAATATTTATAGCTACGAGTAATGGACCATTTGTAATCTCACGGCTATCTTATTGAATAGAAAAAAAAATGCTGAAGACTAATGGTCATGATATCCCCCCTAAATTTATGATGCGGATGGGAGGGGTTCAGGGATGGAGGTGGGGGGTGGAGGTAAGGTTTGTAAAGGAAGAGGAGAAATGGTAATAGTGATGATGGGGGGGGTGGGGGGGGGGGGGGGGTGGGGGGGGGGGGGGGGGCATCATGCCACTTATTAGATATTCATAGGGTGGTGTCCCCCACCCCCCGTAATTTATCGTTTGGAGAAGCGTCCCCAGTCAGTTGAAGAGAGATCTAGGATGATACAGTTGGAGCATATATGACATTCAGGCTTAAGAAACCTACAAGGTGCAAGTCGTTCTCGCTCAGCAGTGTGAACAATGTGACAGTCGAATAGATTAACCAGTCAACAATGATACAGTTCTATGCTGCTCAGAAAACCCCTGCAACATCGGACAGGATTACCTATAATCCCATATGGTGAGAGGCTTAAGAAAAGTGCCCCCCCTGAGTAAACCAGATCCCATGAGATAGGCCATTCAAGTACTGAGACCCTCTTATGTGGCCTGTTGAGCAATATAGTACGTTTCGACATAGCGAACAATTTTAAATGAATCACCTAAAGCGGTATCCTTTACGTACCTGAAAAATTGTCTTAGCGCTGGTCTTAGGAGGTATATTTATGGATTTGAAGAAGATGGTGATGCCGAAAGCTTTAGTGATTAGGGACAGAATCCCCCTGATAGATAAAGGGGGGGGGGGGGGGGGGAAGGGGGGGGGGGGGGGGGGGGGGGGGGGGGGGGGGGGGCATTATTACCTTGGAGTCAATACCGATAGGAACCCTTTGCGTAACAGATCCAAGCATGATTGATGAGTCACATCAAGTAACATACTGAGCGTTTCAGATCGGGTGGGATAGACTTCTGGATGGCGAACAACCTTACAGACTGCCTGAAGGTCATAGTCAAAAAGAGTGAGTCGAGATGCCCGCTATGAAGAGGGGGGGGGGAATGGGGGGGGGGGGGGGGAGGGGGGAATTGTAAGGGGTGCAATGTGGGGGGGGGATTATATGGGGGGGGGGGGGGGGGGTGTGATTCCTACGGAACTTTTGTAAAGGAAACTGCCATGAGAGCACCTGATGTGCCCCTAAGCAGAGAGCAAATATAAGGAACCCTATGGTCCTCATACCATATCTGATTTGTGGTCCCCCACTGTATGATCGAGGGGGAAGATGTTTTTTATCAGAATCATAGATCAAAAGATGTAGGACGCCTAGTATGATGCTTTAACACGAACTAGACTGATTCTGAGCTTCCAGCAGCAGCTCAATCTTACATAAGTCCCCATAGGAAAACAAATCTAATTTTAGATACTGCCGCCATGTGGACTATATACAGTCGACTCTTCCAAGCCATTTTACATCGTAGATTGGAAGACCATTTAATTAGCAAAAGCTCCTAAGTCTCAAGAACTGACCCTGAAATTTTGTGAACCACGAAGACCTTTCTCATATCCCTTAAGAAACTCTCGATTCAAGTACATGTAAGTATACTACAGGTACACTTTGCCTTTTTAGGTTTTTTGCATAGGAATGACATCATAACAACAACTATTGTGATTGGCACTTGAAAATGCAGTCATTAAACTCATAGCTACTCAAACTAACAGCTACGATACTTATCACTGATATATTGCAACATGAATATCATACTGTCATGACAGACAAGGATAACTACTCAATAGCCGAATCGAAAATGTTGTGTAGCATTACAATCTGGGTAAGTAAAATGAAGTTTTCGATCATCTTGATCTGTGATGGTTAGCCTGAAAAAAACCCTCATTGGTAGTTGGAAGAATCGGAAAATTGATCCAACCTATCTGTCCGTGTATCTTGTCCTCAAGCAGAATGACTTAAGTAAAAGGCACATAGAATTTTCTAAAAGTTCAGTTAGACTTATTTAAGCGATATCAGTCGTTGTATAGAGTGTTCTATTATGATGTGAGTGTCACATGTGTTGTATAAACCAAATATATACCCCATGCAAATTGAAATTGTTCCCCCCCCGTTTGCAAGAATTGTTGTGAACATACCAAAGATCCCCGATAACCCCCCCCATTCAGTACAATTCATCATCAGATCACCCTAAGGGAGTGTACAATTCTGGGGCCTGTAAGTCTCATCATCACGAAGTACTTTTTTTACCTATGAGTTATAAACCCCTGATGACTGAGTTTTATAGAAACTGTAGGCCATATGCCCCCCAAATGTAAGCGTTTAGTACTGTCAAAGTAACAGACCACACTTATGTAGACGTATGACAATTAGACCCGAGGATCACAAACATGATGCTCACGTCAAGTACCACTATTTACTCCCCCATCGTTCTATAACAAGTACTTTACATACCATACTACCACTATTACCACTATGCGTAACCAGCTCCACTAGCGAGTATGTTCCCAGTCTGATCGTACATATGGCATGCGTCCAGTCATGGGTCAACTGACTACGAGACCACATGGGGAAGCTTAAATGTATATTCCAGATCCAACTTCCTCAGACCATGAGCGTAACCAAGCAAAAGTAGCTGGGGAAGTTTTGGAATTGGAACGTAACATGAGAACTGAGGCACAAAGATTCTGCGTCGAGCAAATATGACTTTACCTCGAGACGATACAATCAGTAGTGCCGAATTAGCATGGAACTCGCAACACAGACGCACTGCAGACTACTCAAGTCAGTACACAGTTCCTGCAAACTTACAGCATGGACGCATTTGAGTGCCATAGTCTGAAGAATTGGAGAATTATCGCTGTTAAATACGCACGGCCGGCAAACACATTGCGGAAAGGGTAAAGAGCCCAAGGAATGCGCAAGACGACTCCCAGGATGCGACCCAACAGTAATTCGTTTCGTGGGAAGAGACAAGATATGGTGGTAGACAACATGTAAGAAACAATGTTGCTTGCCCCCGTTAAGGCCCCCTATGTCCTGAGCAGACTGGAAGCAAATAAGGTTATTTATTCATGCAAGTTTTTTACAGTACAACGGATAAAAAAATTAACAATATTGAAGAAGGAATATGACTGGCGCTAACATCGGTTAATCGTTCCAAACACCATCGCTAGCAACTCGACCGGTAGAAGGTGGAACGTACTGAAGTAAGAAAGTGTAAGATAAGACGAAATCGATCAGAGGCAACAAGGCAAAGAAACACTAACCCTTGTGAACAAGTTTGTTATACCTATCAAAGTTTACTTCGTCCATGGAGGAGAAAGGGTTTTTTATATTGTAAAGCGGTAAGCTGTGGTACGTAAATAGAGACTTTTTTTTTTTACGACAATAATTTTAAGGGGAAGAGAAAAGATTTTTTTAACTTCCAAAAAAATGCTATAGTCACAATTATCCGGTGCTTATTTTTTAGCTGACAATGAACACAGTAGTAGGCCTGATTCTGACGGCGGTGAACTAACTTTGATTTTATTTATTCGGGGCTTTTTTTTTATAAATCCCATGGAAGTAGCATGAACTGGAATAACATACCATTTTTTAAGTGGGTATATTTATATTCTTCTGTTGCACGAGCCATCCGGGTTTGCTCTGTGTATTCCCCACTTATATTTATTCCTACGTTTATACATCCGCTAGCCTATAATGAACAAACCTAGGGAGTTCTATTCTGTCTTTTTCCGTTTTTTCCGCCTTTGATCCTTGGGGTCGACGCGACATCTACGGCAAGCCATTGCCATCACGGCTGGTGCAATCTTGCATGAGGGGCAGTCAACTCATTTACGAGCATTGACCACTATGTAGTTACAGGTTTCTGCGGTCTTGTAGCCATCCTGTCATGCTGTACACGTACAGTGTCGCACCAAGCTTCTTGGTTGCAATATCTTTGCAGTCTCAATCTCCGTATGTTACTGATCATTCACGGTTCTCCGTGAATGACACATAGTAGCTTTGAATTGGTCGTACACTCGCCTTTCGCTTTCCTTCGAGTCGCAAGGGCGGGGGGAGGTCCATAGCATAGCTAGTTTCTTGTAAACGAGCACTCATGTTCTCCTGCGTGCTTCGTCGAGTGACTACATCCTAGACGTAGCCTAACTCCCGCGTCTGCCAGTCTATATGATGGTGTGGCATGCGATCCTCAAAGGAAAATTGTGTTACTGTCGGTAGAATTTACTATAGCATATACATGCTGTCAAATAACAGTAATGGCACTACATATAATTACTTTAGAGGCTTGAGCTGCCCATTCTGAATAGATTAGAATATATGTGAATGACGTCATAGGACAAAACGTTGGGGGGGTTTGTCTAGTAGACTGTCAGGTTCAGTAAGTAGAAATAAGATATTCCACGAGTGGGATGCGATAGTACTGTGAAATCTAGAGGCTGTACATTCTGAAAATCGAGAAATCTTCGAACTCTTTCAACCTATCTTCTACTTTGACTCTTCATACCAATTAATTCTTTCTACGGACAGATGTTAGAGGAGTCAGACAGTCTATCAGATCAGTCACATCACAAACATCTACATCAACTCACACATATACGTATTATAAGTATCTATCATATAAATATAAAATAATCTATATTTAAAAAGATTACCGAAAAGTCTATATGACTAGTAAACTAACCAGCACTCGAAAAATAGCATAGCTAAAAAAAAATATATCAAGAGGTACAATCAAGAACGTACACGAACGTGGGTAAACTTTTATAAACCATGGAGATTATATGAAGATTTGGACCAACGGGCTGATCAAAACAAACTGCCAAAAACAATCTGAGTTTGTGGGAATTGCGAACGACACAAAATGATTGTTGGCGATAATTAACGGACCCATCATTACTGCACCTACTTTAAATGATTATAATTTAATCCGTTGCCCTAATAGACGCCACTACAGGCGATTTTTTTTTTTAATTAGCGTTTTCTTTTTTTTTGGTCCGGACTTTAAAAAAATACTATCGTTCTGTTTGGGGGTAAGTTTGCCAGGTTTGGCTGGTGTTAGGTTGGAGGTGATGATCTTTGGAAGAGGAATGAGGGGAATGTTTTATTCTTTTTTCGGCGTTTATGGGGGTTGACTGCTATGACGGTCGGTTCTAAACGGCAAAGTAGAAGAAGACAAGTAACATTTTATTTTTTCATATTGATCTTCTAGGGACCTTTTTTCATGACCAACTCTTTGTTTTTTTTTTTCTTTTCTTGTCTTTACAATTTTTATGCGGAAAATTTTTTTTTTCCGGACTTTCTATTTTTTTTCACAGTTGGTTACACTTTTGTTTGGTTTTGGTGGTTGTTTTCTAATTATACTAAATAGTCAAAAAAAATATAAAACAAGGAAAATTCTTATCTACAATGAACAAATGCGTACAAACCCCACTATACAGTAATAGGCGATACTAGTGGCTGTTTAAAAGAATGAAAACGGGGCTCATTGGGGCCCGCCAAGGTCGGGCGGGCCTATCACCGTCCCATTAACACTAGTGAGAGAACACAAATTCATATAACCACTGAACGATAGCCATACACAGAAGTACTTTTCAGACATACTGATAAGTGATTTTGTTTTTAATTATCTAAAAAATTTATAGTTAGATATTTAAAGACACTATATTTATAAATTTTTTCAGTCACTTGGATCGTAGTTCTAAAGGATATTAACCACATATTTTTCACTATAAGCACTACTCTATAAAAGCATGCAATAAGATGGACCAAGCTTGGAAGCAGAATGACTAGTCTTTTAATATTTGACTAACGAAGAAATTTACACTTCAGTCACAAATCTCACTCGGTATACTCTCACTCTTTTGCCCTGAAAAATAAAAAAAAAGACTCAACCTTTTGACACTACGAATAAAGCTGAAGCTTAGCAGTCTGGAGCATATGCTCTAGCTAAATTGCATTCTTCAGTTAATCTCGTATTGCCATACAAAATATTTAGATAAGCTATTGGTTCCACCCATTCTATACCCCATGACTAAGATTCAAACTCTCGTTTTTATATATAGTATATATACTAGTGCATTTTTTATGGTCCATGAAATGTCCGGTGGAGTAAGTCTCCTCTTTAGGCGATATTCGTACCACCTATTACGTTATACCATTCGACTATTAAGTTCAAATAATGTCAACTCTAATATCAAGCTATTAGATACTAGAGTATGGGTTTCAGCGGGCACACCAAATCAAATAAAATTAGTGCAAGCTTACCATTCGAGGTATCTACCCTTAATTATGAAAATTGAATGTAACGGATTGATTAATTTATGCCTGTATAGATATTATGAAATGAGTTCAGTGGCAAACAACCAGACTACTTGCGCCTCATAATAAATGTTTTAAATCTAAAAAACAATAAAAATAAACAATACGATAAAAAAAAGTTAAAAAAAAAAAAAAAAAAAAAATAATAACAATAAAAAAAAAATAATAAAACAGTTTGTGAAAAAAAAAAAAAATATGGCTTAGCGCTAAAATTTTTTTATTACCATGCTCCCTGAAACATATAGGATTCTTGTGACAAAATATAAAACATAATTTAGTAAATATTCGGGAGATAGCTGTAAAAAACTGTACTATAGGAAAAATGAATAGTGAGATAATGTGTGTTAATGGAAAGCGCGCGACGCGCGAGAGACCAAATAAACATATTCGTAAAAAAAAAAGAACGAAAATAAAAAATAAATAACAAAAACATGGCCAAATAAGATAAGCGGGTATAGGTCATAAAACTAGTGATAGAAAATAATTAATGCATATACGTTAAAATAACGACTTTACGGGTATAAGAAGCACATAAGAAAAAAAATCACACTGTAATAGAAAAAAAAAAAACATTAGTGTAACTACATAACTTTAGACAAAAACTCGATATTTATCTCTATGACAAATCAATTAACAAAACTGGGGATAGAAATTTAAGCTCAATTAAAAAATCATGTGACTGGGTAAAAGACTTGACCAATCTGTCCAAATAAAATCATGGAAACTTTACACAAAACACATACCTACAATTCTTAGAAAACACTAGTGACTAACAAAACAACTGGACACCTAGATAGGGGATATTGACTAGAAGAAATAATGCTGGAACTTGCAAGGCTTTTAGGTAGGTAAAACCATGGAGTCATAAATGCTGGTATAAAAAAAAAATAAATAAAAAAATAAAAATAAAGTTATCTACAAGATATGATTTCCTTAGACAGCTACAAGAGATATAGATAACACGAGCTCGTAAAATTAGTTCATAACTTAGTTATAAGGTCAAAGTAATAAAGTCGAGATTAGTAGAATGGCAGATTAAAGAGGTACTAAAAAGATGATTATTCGAGAACACTATGTCCCCCTTGGCCCCCTTAGTTCCCCCACACCCCCCCCTAATTCATAGCTCCTATGTGGTACATGCTAGAGTCCGGGAGCTGGCTGGGGACATGAAACTCAATGTTTGTGCTGTGATTGTGAGCTACAGTGTAAAAGAGAGTATTTATAAGTTGTACAGCTTATGAATCTAGAAAGGTACATGCTTATTCCTTCTATGTCATATTCAGTGAGCTCAGTGGTCCTTGATGCCCACATTTGAGCTTTAGCACCTGAATCATCTAGAGCTTTGGCTATCTTCCTAATTGTCTTGTTGTTCAGGCTGTGAGGTTACACATTTATCGCACCTGCTAGGCTTCTTACTATTTCTGACTAGTTTTTAATGTAACTTCTAATAAAAATAGATTTTTTTATATCTAGTGGGGGCCTGTTAGTAAGTGTACTGCTATTAGCCTGGTATAACTAGAATGTGAATTTTATTGGGCTAGATATATCTGCTGGGCTTGGAATGCGCAACAGTCCTCTTAGCCTACAAGTGTTATAATACGGACTGAGCAACACACAAATAAAATTAATTACATCCATTTGATAGATATATTTTGCAAAAGCACACAAAAATATACAAATTATACAGTCTAAATATGGCAAAAATGGTAAAAAAAAAAATAGTTTCGAATTAAAACAATGTACGTGCAATAAACAAAGCAGCTATTTATAAAAACTCAGTTGGCAGTGTAAAAAATAACAAATGTAAACATAAAATTAGCTTAAGTGCGGTCCTTGAGTGCGCACGTGATTTAGGATCAGTACTTTATCATGTGGAATTGTCTGACCAAGGAATCCCATTGGAGATAATTCCGAGCAAGGATCTTTATCCCATCAAAAACAAGTTCATATACAATTCCACAATCCATGTTGCCCCCCACAAACACACTATATTCCCCCCATTACCTTCTACCATCTAAACATAGTAAAAAATAATCCCCCCTCCCCCAACGCATAAACCCCATCTAACATCTCCCCACAACTAACGCTCGTACAATGCGTATGAAAAGATGTCATTGTTAGGCCCTCCACTTTACAGTGAACGATGAAGTTACCTCAAACCGTTCAGACTATATTTTTTCTAAAAATCCAAACGGGTCCAAATCACATAATCAAACCAACAAACACTCCATCCATTCCTCCTCATCTAGCCCCACCTTTCCTTACGAGCCCTTGCTGGCCCGACGTCACATGGTTCGTATTAGCACTTTATTTATTATTCACTAATTTATCATACTTATATTGATTTCACGTAGTCCAGATAAGCTAACTTGGCCATGGTCTGAGGCTCAAATAACATGTGTTTATATACTGATACTTAAAATTTTATCTCTGATTTTAAATTTTTTTTTTTTATTTTTTAATGCAATTTGGTCCCCTCATCTATGACATATAATAAATTGACTTTATATATACTTAATATTAACATTAATGAGGGGAATATATATATAATACTATGTCTTATTTATATCAAAACTGAAGAAACATCCATACCACCCCCCCTCCATCATGATACTCATTTCCCAAAAGACAAACTATGATCGAGTCAGTTATGGACAATAATACATAGGTATATCTACCTGTATATCATTTGATTTATATTGAGTCTCACTACACTAAATTATCCGACATATAAGTCCTCTAACTTTCCTTTAACTACTAATACATACCCATACCCTATTTTAACATACCTTTATATTGCGTTTTGATCTTGTAGATTAATTATCGCTGAAGTATGACCCCATCTGTAAAACATTCTTTATATATACGCTATATCTATCATCTATCGGGGAACTGATTACTTAAAGGCTTATTATTTGGCTTACTACTCCCTGAGATAGGTATTTAGAGGCTTTCCTGGACTTTACAGTTAGTACTTATAGTAGGGATCTTGCTAGATCTTCTAGTTGAGGATTCTTGAAAGTACTGTTACTGAGCATATGGAACCGTTAAGAGATAAAGACCATACTTGTTTTTTAACACTTTTTTCATCCTTTTTTTCATCTTTTTTTTTTTTTTCAGCCTCTTGATCGAATCTAACATCGATGTAGATTTTCTTTTTTTTTTTTCATGTTTTAATACGCCGCGTCATTGTTATTTGTATTTTTATTTCTTTTTATTTCTCAACGATTTCTTATTATCTTTTTTTTTTTTTTTTTTCTTTTCTACTTTGTTCTTTTCAAGTGAGTCGCATGTTCACGTCTCCAAGTATAAATCTCCTCACATTGTACATTTCCCAAAAATGCTCCTCATCTCACCTGGGCTGTTTCATACCCCTCCTGTATCTCATCGATGATTTTAGTTTTTATACAAACTCTTTTTCAGTCAACATCTCCTCCAAGGATCAGTCTCATGCCTTAGTTTCTTCATCACTTTTTCTTTCCACAGAGACTCCATTCATCCTCATCGCCCCTCCTAGTCTCCCGCAGAATAGAGAGAGTTTCTAGAGTTAGTAGCTCCCCGGCTCTCCCTTATCGAGATAATAGAGAATATGGAAGAGACTGAATTCTAGACTAGCTCTTCCCGTCTTCTTAAGATTTTTATATTAAAAATAACACATATCTAGATTTATTCAGTAATGAGATTACACTAGTTAACAATCTATCATGTTAGACTGAGAAAACGAACGACGGATAAATCACTTTACCAACAATTTCTACTGCGGTTCTTCACTAAGTCCATAGAGACAGTTAAACAATTCCAGGGCTAAACATAAACACAATTTTTCCATACAGTCTGTGATTGTCCTTTTCCATGTACTCACACATAAGTATATATCCTTTAAATCACATTATCTATCTTTTAAAAGAGTGCGAATATTAGATCGAAGGAGAGAATAATGATCATAGTAGACTAAAAGATTATAATTGAAAAAAGTTGGTTTAACATTTAAAATTTTACAATTTCTAGCGCAACAGGTTCAGGTTATATCATATAATAAATATTTCCAATATTTAACTATTCCTTACCCCATGGCATTCTTTTAAATCTTCTAAGTTGTAATGACAAAACTCGGGGGACAATTTAGATTTTTTCTAATCTACATAACGTAATAATACTAATCAGATCCATTTATTACCGGAACATAAGTAAAAAAACTCCGGATTCACGGTAACATATAGGGATAAAATAATGAACCTTTAAGTGAACCCTTTATATTAATAGTAGGTTAAATTATAAAGGTGATATTCTTCATCATTCTAAGTGCTTGACGGATCGAAGTCCTATGGTCATAGAATCGCTTTTTCACTCCGGAATTCCCCTTTTCTCTTGCCCCCGCATCTTTCCCCCTAAAAGTAGATAGACACTTTATACTAGTAATCTATCACCAGGTTTCCATCTGGTAAACATGTCTTGAGCTTTGAAGTAAACCTATTTAAACATTAGGTTTACTTATCTATTGTACCAATTACTTAATCAGTGTTTTCATACTGCTAATTAAAAAAATAGCATTGAGTGCATCCCCTAGCTATATCTACCAATATAATTAAACAGATATTTAACTTAATATTAAATGATCCCGTTATACTTGACTTAGATTGAATTGTTAAATATCGAAACGGATAAAAATAATATGGCTATACAAACCTGGACTCTTTTACAATACGGATAGATCGTGCGGTCGGAAATGGTCGTCATAGTTATATTCAACAATATTCTCTTCGCAGAAATCGCGCGAAATATTCTATCGCCTGGTTCGGCTTTAGTTTAAAAAAATATTGCTAAGAATTGTGTAAATGTGGGGGGCCGAGAAGGCTTCTATATCACGGCAAACTAAGCCCGTCTAAAAGAAATCCTTAACATAAAGTTTTATATTACTTTTTTTCAAATTAAAAATCATTTAAAATTATCCTAAATCAAGTAACATTCACACAGAACTACTTCAGCATCTAAGTATATCAACCATTGAACTCGTGTCAAGATCTCCAAGTACTGTCTTTTAATGTTGATCACCTTTAAGGTCTGTTCGCGATATCTCTGCTCCAGTCGCGAAATTAAGTAAATAAGAATTATCAGCTGGGTTCAATTTACTAAATATCATACTTGCGCTTATTTTCCGAGTTACTCTGTCTAATTACACTCCTTTTTTTACATAATCTGGCCAATTGACTCAGTCAAGTTTCAATTTCTAGGACAGCCTGGTAATGCTCTTCAGTTCATCTTTCAACTCCAAAAAAGCTTTTCTTTATTCGCCTGTCACATCCAGTCAACTTAGACGCAATAAAAAACCTATTCTACGTTAACTTAAATAAAACTCAAAGACGCTATAGTCCACTCGTTTTCTATTATTTACCAGTCCACACTTGGTTTATTCTTCATCGTAGCCACCACCTTCTCTCCAATGCTTCATCACCTTTCTATCGTGCCTTATCTCACATCCAACATTTTGCGTCCTTGAAATTCTGTCAATTCTCTTCACTTCAACATTCTGGTTTTTTGGTTCTCATTCAATCGCTTATATTCGCTTTTTCCTTCATACTGCGATCCATGCTATATATTGGCTTATATCGTATAATATTAGCTATATTGTACGATCATATGGTTTGACCGATGTCTACAGGCATAGGAATAGATGCGACTCATGTACACCATTTTTTTTGATTGGGAAATCTCCCTAAGAAGACCAGGGATTTTTTTTTTTAGTTATTTTATTTGTATTTTAACTTTAATGTGTGTCTACAGGTCTTCGCTTTGGCGCTTTTATTTAATAGGGGGGGGGGGGGGGGTTGTTTGAAGACCCTCCAGGACGACCCCAATTTCTCGCTACTAGGAGGGACAAACTTTTTACCTAATTTTTTTAGTTAGGCCGGCCACTAGATTGTGAAACCAGCGCCAGAGATTTTTATCAATCTCCATCCTTACAAATCTCTCCATTCTAGGATCTTTCACAAAACTTTTTTCAATTCTCAATCTCCTTCCTCTCTCCCTCCACTCTGGCAAGCTCTCTACTCCACTAACCCATCTAAGATTCATCTACACTCCTACTTCTTTGTATAAATTTTTAAAAAATGGACAACAATAAAAATGATTTGATCCAAATTACATGTCTCGACTTAACTAGTTTCATTATGAATTGCAAGATAGAATCTCCGTCCAACACTAAACATAATCTTATACGTAATTTGAATGACAGGAGTAGCAGATAACCCGGATACAAATGAATTATTTCTTTAGGATGTTAGATTATCTAATATAAGTATCAAATCTCTGAACACAACGAACATGAGTAGCCGGAAGTAATTGTAGAACTTAACAAAGACAACATATAAATCACGCATAATGCATAATGTTATAGTTTGTAGTCTAGTTTTGCTCAAACGGAAGACAGTTTTGTCGTATTCACATCAATTACACAAGCTTGTGATCATCTAAATAAAATGGGCGAGAAATAATCTCATATTGCACGAAATAGTATATTTCTGCTGCATGTGAGCTGGTGATGGCATCTATTTGAAATACGACCCAGTCAGGTTCATTGTCATCCTTTACGAAGATAAATGCACCGCTGACAGGATCAGGATGATCTTGGCTACACGTGAAAGTATAGAAGCTTAACATCTTTGGATGAGGGCATATTGATGTCTATCTGCTTGAGCGATAAGAAGTACAATTAGTACAAATTTAATATGATAGATATGAACTTGTTACAGGTGATCTACTACCAGATTTAATTATAATAAGGGGAAGCGCCGAAAATCAAGAGTATGAAAAACAAAGAAAATTGCGGTCATTATTGCAGATGAATAGATTACAATCATTTCTGAAACGTGCTTGACGAGGCTCATCATTACTGACAGTAATTGAAAAAAATGCGCGTATTTGGAGTAGTTCTCTCACTTAAACTTCGCATTGCAATTTAGCTCATACGCCCCGTTAGTGCGCAGTTTTTATCCATAATTTCATCCGAAAATGCACCATGAACAGATGGGAGGTGTGTTACGGGACAGGGACAGGGTCATTAAGAAAAATAAGAAAATATTTTGAGGTCTCTAGCTTCTGGGACCAGTGTTGACTCGGTTTCCAACCAATAACATTTAAATGGTCACCATGAAAACTAGACAACCAGTATTGCACGATCCTATTGATGGCGTGGTGTGTTATTTGGCCATTTAACGTCCGTGAACTTTGATGAAAAGCATATATAAGTAAAAAAGACTGAATGGCAGGGGATAGAAAATTCGCTGGTTCTCAGATTCTGGAGAGGGACTCTACGTATGCAGTGTCGTATATCGTTGGAGTAACTAAATCCAAAGCGGCGATCACTATATCTAGTGTCTTATTATCGCATGATGGTGCGTACGGGGCTTGAGCTGTAGCATATGTTTACCATCTATCACCGTATGGAGCGAACTTGTGGCAAGGATTACTTCGATCGCGGTCCCAGGTTCCGAATTCCTGGTGTAACTTTAAGTTGTGTTGCTTTTATGTAGATTAAAGAGATAGTCGCCATAGCAATAGTTTGACTGTAGGTGAATAAAAATGATTGAGGAACGGTGCTACGCTTATACTGTCCGTTATTACGTTCCTAGCTTATCGTGAGATGGGGTAACTGACGATTTCCTTCGCTTGATGCCTTTGCACTTCCAAAGCCTCAAGAGTCGCTTAGATTCATGTAGCCCACCGGGGGGGGGGGGGGGGGAGGGGGGGGGGGGGGGGGGCCACTAATAATATTACTTCTACAACCATTTATTACAGCTGGGTTGAAGCCCCGAGTCAGGCTAATGACGCCTTATTATACGCACTAGCTTTCGATCGCCGCGGAACTCAGATCAGCTTGGCACTCACGAGGCAGGCCTCATATCGCGGAGCAAAGTTACTATCGAGGCTTAGCCAATCAAATAACTCATAGAAACAATAATTAAAACTGTAAAAATATTTAGTTACTTAAATGTTAAAAACTCATAGACTGGCCGGGGTGGTAGTTGTTACACTACGCATTTCAATTCTGTCTCCTAAATGCCTGTGAATGTTCACCAGTTGACTAAATGTAGCATGTATGGGGACTTGGTGTGAGTAAACGATGTAACGATTGTCAACTCATTAAATAATCCCAGCATCAGTTTTGGTCATCAGTACAGGCTGGCATCTTGTGCCTGGAACGTGCATGAGGCTCCGACGACACGTTGCTCAGAAGAAGAATGTGAGTGGTATACAATGATGTGTATCTGAATGTCAGTACGTTTACGAATGGTAGAATGTTGTAGAGCGCCTAATGATATGAGAAGTATTCGGATAGATTGTACGACTGGAGTATGGTTAGTCTGATCATACAATCTGTCATCATCTGCGCAATATAACTATTGTACTTAATTGTGACTGTTAGTACGTAATTCTGAAGAATGTAACTTTGGCAACAATAGAACGGGGTCTGGGGGAGAGTGATCCCCCCCCTGCTGCCCCTCCCCGCCTCACCATATATTTATACACATATTTTAATGAAGACTTAGTCACACCACTTGCGACAGTTATCAGTGTATGTACCATGGAACAACAATGTCGCACATAGCACAAGTCTAGTAATGTTGAGGTCACTAGGAATACTGTGTGCAGAGCTTACAAATAAGCATTCAGCACTTGCAACTACGCTTCGGCACAATATCATCAAAGGACGCTATTCGTAAGATAAGCATTGCAGCAGTATCCATCATAGTAAACTCATCTGCTTTACTGACAATGGCTATCAAGTCCAGTCCATAACCTGGGGGGGGGGGGGGGGGGGGGGGTGGGGGGGGGATTATATAAGGGATAGGACCCTAGACTTAACCTCGTCTAGCGAATATCCCTTCACGTAAAGTTCAATTATATATAAATTTATCCATAAAGATATAGGAATCCCAGACATGGGTTCTCACATGTAGCAGTGATCTCTTGGTTCATCGAGCGATAGTACAGGCATCCCTTTTTCTCACTAGCCTCACTCGATAATTACAAATGTATCTGGATTTTCATTCAACATGGCGGTGCTTCTCTCGTGATCTTCACTCACTTATTGGATTAGCCAGTAACCAAATATTGCGTCATCAATCGTCTAACTAGTCCTCATTTCTTCATAACTTCACTCATAGAGCGTACAAGTATGAATAATATCATATAATCTAGTGCTGATACATAGGAATGTCATCTTCCTTTGAATAAATATTCTTTTAAAAAGTACCACTGTGCATCTGCTTATCGACAACGATGGCGAAGCCCAAGTTCATAATAAATTGTGGTTTTACCTTTCTATGCGAAATATAACTTTGCCATTCCTTGGCAAAAGAGAATAAACACTGGGGTAAAGTACATACAACATGTCTAAATGACTATCACTTTTCCCCATCTACTTATAGATCACTTTTTCGGCGATAGGCCGGCTACAACAAAATTCGACATCCCGACAGGATGACAGCCATGAATCACAACCCCCTGCTAGCGATAACTTCCGCTGCATATTGAAAGCCTTGGCGTACGCTTTTCTAGCGACAACCAACATAGTTCGACTTAGAAATGCAAACATATCCATATATAAGACAGACTCGTCCTACTCATACAAACACTACGTATAAATTCAGGCCATAGATATACTGAAGCAAGAACAATCTATTCCTACCCAGCCCCAGAATAAATCGCAGTCGGCCTAGAGACGTCTGCGGAGTCCGATCGAAGATGACGGAACTCCTTTCAAGGGAAGTAACTCAAAAATGACTTTTCCTTAAGCACTTAAAAAGGAAATACTTTGCTTACAAAATATTTGCGAACATAATAAGAATATAAATGTATTATATTGCAAGATAGTATTAAGATTAGCACTTATGACAGTCTTACCACGGCACCTCCTCGGGAAAAAAAAATAAAATTTTTTTTTTTTTAAAATACATCTAGGAGCAACGTAGAATAGGCTCACAACGCAAGAATACTGCGCAGATGAAAATATCAGGAATAACTATAATTTCTAATATGACCGGTAAGAATATATCTCAAAATCTGAGAGAAATTGTTTCTCTACGAATAAATGTTTCCAGGAAGGTGTGATGTACGTATAATACAATTCTGGTAATTATACAATGCATACCAAAAATTCACACTATAATCTTAAATTTATGATTTATGAAGAAACAATCATCAAAGAACAGCGGTGAATAAACATCAATATAAACGCTACGCTAAGTAGATGATACCATCATTCTATTATTAAATTACAAATGTGTATCTTAGTAAAGAAAAAAAAAATAACTGTTGTAAAGTTATAACATAATTAAAAAATCCAATATTTAACAGTTAAAGTGGCAATCATGTGGGCATCTGGACAGAATGTCCTGCCATCACATTTTCTGAACCACGGATAGCTCAAGTATTCACCGAAGAAATGAAAGGTTGAAGAGAGCGATTGCGTATCGAGTTGATCTCGAGCTCTTCAAGTTCTTACTTTGGATAGCCGTAAGAGCTTTTTGGTCAGTTTCCACTACGAAATGCGCGCCCAGAAGGAATCTTTGGAGTTTGAGAATTGACCAAACCATTGCCAATAATTCACGGTCGTACTAAAACCGAGTAATTCCTTTCTGCAGCATTAAGTTTTCTGGATATATACATTACAGGATGCAGAGTTCCAGAGTACTCTTGCATTAGTGCCGCTCCAATCCCAGTGGATGAAGCGTCACTACGAAGAACAAATGTCTTATCTGTTGTAGGTAACACTAAAATAGGTGGTGATGAAAACATAGTTTTGATCTTCTCTAGTGAAGATTGGCATTCATGAGACCAGTGAACCATGTTAGGCGACCCTTTCTTTAATAGTGTAGAGAGAGGTGCCATGATAGAGGACAGATTCGGAATGAAACGTCCATAAAATTGTATGAGACCTAAAAGACTTCGCACTTGCTTTTTTAGTCCTAGGGATAGAGATGTTAAGTATCTTAGTGATATTATGGTCTTCTGTCTTCAAGAAACCGTGACCTACTCGATGGCCTAAGAAAGCAATTTCGCTAAAGCCAATACAAGCTTTGGATGGTTTTGCTGTCAGGTTATACTCACGCAGAGTTGATAATAATTCAACTAACCCTGAATAGTGATCTTCCCAAGTATCGCTGAAAAGACAGATGTAGTCTAGATAAGCAATGACATCTGACCGATACGATAGGATTCGACGCATCATGCGTACAAATGTAGCTGGTGCGTTCATAAGGCCGAAAGGCATAAAATTCCATTGGAAAAGGCCTCTGGGAGTAGAGAAAGCGGTAAGAGGTTTGGCGCGTTCGAATAATGGAACTTGCCAATATCCTTTAGACAAATCAAGTTTAGTGAAAAAATGCGATTTAGAAAGACGAGTAAGTAACTCTTCTAGTAAAGGCATAGGTTCAGCATCGAACTTCGTAACTTGATTCAATTTGCGATAGTCAACGCAAAGACGTATGTTATTGTCTTTTTTTTCGAACAATAACCATCGGCGAAGAATATGCAGAAGTGGATGGTTCGATTATTTGTAAATCTATCATTTCATCCAACTCCTTTTCAACCTGTGTTTGGAAATGTATAGGGATAGGATAAGGTCTAACCCTAATTGGAGTATGTTCAGTTAGAACAATGTCATGCTCAATGACATGAGTTTGTCCAGGGATGTCAGTGAGGACATCCTGAAATGTTTGTAACATAGACGAAACTTGTCGCCGTTCTCCTAGAGACAAATCAGGAGAAACAGTAACGTCTTTCCATGATTCACTAGAATGAAGTGGGATCATTGGAAGCGGAAGATTAACATCCGAAAAACTTGTTTCCTCATCCTGTATTACAGACAGTGATGAGTAATGACCATGTTTGACATGAGAATCGTCCGTTGCCTGGAAAATAGGCTGTAGATAGTCAGGACGTTCATGGAACTCCGTCAGCATATTGATGTGGAAGGTTTTATGCTTCCCGTTAATATCGACGATGTAGTCAACATCTGAAATTTTCGATATTATATCGTACGGACCTTTCCAACTAATAATAGAGGAGTGTGTGTTTATCGACGACAAGGTAGCAGAAACATAAAATGCTTTGTCACGCAGGACCAAAGTCCCTTGTCGTACCCCCCCCCCCAAGCTTTCTCTTCTTATACAAGCAAATTGTCTTGCCTTCGTGCTTTAGCAAATTCACGAAGAGGAGTACCAGTTGCCAATTTAATGCATAGCTTCGATAATCTGTTCACTCTCAGCGCGACGATGACATACTCGTAAGAAGATTTTTGTGTCATCGTCAATATTGTCAGCTGTTATAAGATCATGTCAGGACGCAAAGATCATTGAGGGCCGCGCGGTTCGCGCGCCAAAGACAAGACAAGTTCAAAGGGAGAAAACCCTGTATGTTTCATTGGGGACCTGATCTCTCTGTACGCGAGAGAGGGGCCGCGGGTAAGAAACCCTATCTGCCAATCTTAGAGGAGGGGTTGATCCTCAGTGTCTTTTTTAATTTCTATCCCCTAATTAAGTTTCGGTATGCTTAAGTGTTTCATATTATTTTTAGTCTTCCTCGCAGTCGACCATTCCCATTGGACATAGGATGATAGGATTTCATGCTGATCTCAAAGATCTCTCTCTATCTGTAGCAGTAGGGACATTACTTGAGACATGGTATCCGATATCAAGATTGGGTGCCATAGGATCGTGAATAATATTTCTCTCCGGGGTTAATCCCTAGCCGAGAAAATATAAGGCCAAAGACATTATCTGCCAATGTCAGCGGTAAGTAGTAATGCACTTTAGAGGGATATGCGTCTGGCCAACGTGTGCACATGTCACACTACCACGTTACAAGATATAACTGATTGTCCTCTAGCAAGATTTTTGATCTTGTAATGGACCAATGATGTCTATCGCCATTTTCCTGGAATGGACGGAATAGGAATATCTGGCAGCCTGAACTAGTGCGCAGCATTGACGAGGACCCTTTGGATTTGGCTCTTGTACATACTTACAGATCGACAATAGATCCGTATTGTCCTTTGTTCACCAAAAGTCACGCCCAAAAGAAAAGCCGCAGAACTCTTGAACTTTGATAGTTTCGGGAAAAACCCATGTGTACCTAAAAGCACACTGAGAAGTCGACCTAGCATGAATGCTATTATCTGTAAACTCTCAAAGTCTTGCGGTAGCACCCACGAATCTGTTCTAACTCTTTCAACATTCACTTAGTGGAGTATTACACAAGAATCCGATGGAAATTGACTTACGAGACCATAGCGTCATTATAATCCCACGCATTTTATAATCCTGAATCACTTATTCGAAGCACCAATCGATTACAAGCTGTAAACAAAGCGTCTTAATAGTCGAATCTTCTTGTTGCTCTATAATACACTACAACTATGACGTACTCAATCCACAGAGAATTTAACACAACAGGGATCATCATATGCAAAATCCTTACTCTCATTATCTTCACGAGGAAATGAAAATAAAACATAATAGACCCCTCTCAGCTCGAGAGTCTGACCTCAAAAATAGTGAAGATTGCATATTTTGATCTTTCTTCACACGGAGATGTTGCTCGCGGAGTGCACTCTTCCATCTTCTTGCGTTGCGTTTCTATGATAACGAGTACATCAGAGAACAAAATTAAAACGGCAGGAGGATCATCTTGCGTTAGTGAGCACTCTCCATTTCTAGTGGGGGGGGGGGAATGAAGTATTCAGGCATATTGAGAGAAGCTCTGAGGGCTTCTAGTTGATAGCAATCGGGCTTTAGCAGATTTTGCATAATTTTTGGATGTATTCACCAACACGTGAAATGGGTGCGCACTCGCGCTTTTAAATTAAAACGGTGCCGCTCCGAGTTTGGACAATTCTTTGGACTCCAGCTTGCAAAAAGTGCGAAACCGTTGAATACAGATCACAGATCTCCGGATTCGGCAAAAGAGACGATTTACTAGGTCCGTACCAAGCCATACACTCAACCTGATGAAGCGCACGAAAAGTGGATTAGCCAATGGACCTAGATCGAGGGGGGCGTCCTGCCCGGGTAAGATGGCATCTTCTCTATGTTCGCCAAGCGGCCAAAATGTTATGAGAGCATGTCGGACTAGGGGGCCATTCATGATTCTGTAAGTAGAATGAGACCCTAGAACTACGCCCATGCCATGGAAGTTTCGAGACTTCGTCCAGCCGTTCTCTCCCACCCGCCCACCTACGACTTTTTTGCATCCAAAAAATCAGCAAAATGTAGACACTGGGTGGGGGGGGAGACTTAAACTACAAGTTGGATACTTAGTCAATCTTAATCCTGTACTACAAACCCCTTCTGGATGCTATATTGCTTCAGCCCGAAGAGTGAACAAAACCTACGTCCCCATCAACTGCGCGAACTTGTCAGACGCAGGAAGACCTGAAAAAGACTGCCAATGTTGGGCCACACTAGAGCTACTAATCAGTGAGACACTGTGGTTTGGCTCAACATTCAATTAGTTTTGCATTGAGAGGAGCACTGAGATCTACTCAGAAACGGACAAAAAGTCAAAAGCGGACACACATCTAGTACGCCTATTAACATAACCTTACAGAATAGTCTCGAATCAATTCTTCTATCTTCTTACTTTAGTATTTTACTTAGGCAATGTCACTATATTCCGTATGAGAGTAGGAAGCATGCACAGTGTGCTGGCAGTGGCAAGGGTTGTAGATATTAACTGCTACTGAGTGAACAACTAGCGCGTAGATGTAGCGTTTTGAAGCTTCTTACTCATGCATTTGTAGCTTTGAAAAAGCAAAACTTTACACCTGTTGCTTCTTAAAAATGTCTTTACGTCAACGTTAGTGTCTTGACCGATCACTGACTGAGTACCATACTTCTAAAGTCTATCATGGACATGTCTATCGACGCAATTCATAACACACGCCAACACGTTCGGGCGATCGAGTATTAGAATCAATTTAAAGCTCGCTTTTGGTCATACCTTATCATCAAACATATTATCAACAAACATTCTCCAAACATCGTCTGACGCAACATATAACGTATCTTGTCTGTACCACAATTACGGAAAACTATCCATAAAGTCTTGCTGCTAGAATGTACACATTCCTGTTATATCAGCAGACAAAGCTACTTCTCCACTGGAACCACTCACATGATTTCCTAAATCAATGACTATTTATGCCATTGTTCACAATTCCAAAGGTTCCTCAGTAATAGATCACCATACACAGGGCCCTTCCTAGGTAAAGTCCACAGCTTATAATCTCCCTTCATCACCACAGGTATTTCAACAAGAAGCCACCCCTTAACCCTGAAATGATTAGGGTTACCCCCCTTGGTATACCCTGAATAACTCAGTCAATCAAAGTTATCCTTTTTATTAAGACCTCCATCCAATGAAGGGTCCTTAGGAATTATTTGTGAGCAGTCTGACATTAGTCTCTTGTCTATTGGAGTGTTGCAACGAACATGCAACTACGGCATACCTTCATTCAAACTCTTAAACTTGAGTTGCTATCCAGCTCATAAGTCCGGTTACGTGGCAACGGGATGTTGCATACACGTGACGTGATTGGGTACAATACTGTCAACCCATCACCCCTCTTTTAGAGACTAAGGTTTAACCGACTCAGGCAAAATCTGAAACAGAATTCGAGGAAGAAAGGTTATATTTATACCATGACAAACCCAATACTAGTCCTCTTGATGTAACGAAGTCCAAAAGGTCTTTTCAATTATAAAGTCTACACTTATCTTCTTTTATACATGTGGATCAGCTCGAAATCACCAAAGACCGAACCGAGTGTCAGCGGTACATACGCAATGCAGGATGAATTCAGATAAATCAGAAACAAACTACCAACCTGCCATCAGAGCACCAAATACAACCACCCCCTTACCCGAGATAACGCCACAGAAGGTTCGGGGGAGACACCAGAAAGAAACAAACCATAAACACAAAGACAACCAACGTTAGGCTTTGCTAGTATCTCACGTGTCACAGTCCACGCACTAAAACACAAATACCTTGAGCAGTTACAAGCTAAAGCTACTCAAGCTAAACACCAAACAGACCTTCATCCACCTAGCACGCTACATAAGAAACTCTCAACAGCTATCCCAGCTCAGGGGCCCGTTAGCTGCCACAATACAAATAACACACAACACTCTACTCAGAGTACATAAGCCTAACCCATGATAAAAGCCAACACTAACTTGCCCTCCAGCTTAACAATGTACCCACTACCCGCCATATACTTGCCACTACGTCAAGCTTCATAACTGCAAAAGCATCAAGCAACAAGTTGAACGCCACCCAGACAACAGCGAAGGAATAGAGTCCCGGGAACGTAGGCTCGGTTGCAGAGTAAAGACATCAAGCAACCAGCAAATTATCACACAACCTAAAGAACCCATAACTCCAACAAAACAAAAAGTCCAATGCCGCACCGCCTCAGTGCGCGAGCTGATAACACCGAAAACGAACCACTCTAAAAAACTATTATCATTTTATTTTGCTGATATTCCTATTCACCCAAGAACCCCACAAGGTAGACAATCCTGTGCACCCACAATATACAAAATACCTCTTAACGCCAAACACTAAAAACATAACTACCCAAATTTCTCACAATGCTTACTGTTATTTAAACACAAGTTAACAGCCCCAAACCTTACCCCCCACCCTAGACAAACCATCCCCCCCCCCACCCTCCCCCATCCCCCACCCCCCACCTCCCACTCCCCCTCCACCCGCCTATCACACTAACAGACGCATCACACCATGACTGCAGGACTCCATGCCAACCAAAAAATGTGCAAGACCCACGCGGACAGCCAGATTTACAGAATCCTCAGAACCCCCCATCCCAAAATAACCACAGGATATTCCCTTCTCACCTTAACAAACTAATTCCCACCATTTTTAAAAATACGAAACCCCTACCAATACCCAATCAACCAAAAAAGACAGTACACCTCCAGTGGGAACCCTGCCACGACCCATAACGAACCACTCAGCCCAATTGACACCATTCACACACCATCAGGAAGATGCCAGCCTGTCATACAAAACAACACACACTAGTCTCAACCCACTCCTATAGAACCAATACACATCCCCCCTATTCCATTCAAACCCTCAAAAACACCCCCGTAAACATAACTTCATGAACCATCTTGGATATCACCAAACACCAAACCAACACATGAACACTACCAAGACCCCCCCCCCCCCACCCCCCCCACCCCCCCCACACACCACCCCACCCAACCCACCAAACCACCCGCACCAAATAAACCAAACCCCCCCACACCACCCCTACCAACCGGGGGGGGGGGGTACACCCCACACCCCTAGTTGCCCCCCCCCGCCACCATACCCCCCTTACATAAGGCTACAACCCCCACCCCACCCCCCCAACCAACTTAACCCCCCCAATGGGTCTGAAAAAAAACTCAAGTCCACACCACATCGGATGCCGTGAAAATTAAAACCTACAGGGGTCCCATTAGTGACCTAAACCAGCCCCCACACTCCCCCCACCCCCCATCAAACATCACTAAAACCCGAGAAACCCCAATTACCCCCCCGCGGTAAGGACCACTAATACCCCCAAACCCACGATGATCACCCCACAAACCAACCCCCCCCCCCAGATTCAAGGTGAATATAGTTGACCACGTTTGCAAAACAGACCGCACTACCCCCCCACCCAATAACCATATCCCCCCCACCCCCCCCCCCCAACCCTACCACAGACAAATCCAACCATGGAGAGAACACCACTAAACCCCCCCCTAACCCCTACCATGAACCCTGTAAAATCACCCTCCCCCCAAAAACCCCCCCCAACCAATGTCCAAAAAATCAACCCCCCACTCCCATACAAAACAATCAAAATCCCCAAACCCCCCCACGGGACCCAATAAATGAGGGGGTCATTGATGCAACGAAAAATCCCAACTGACCACCCATATCCAAACCCTTCTTTATTCCATACCCCCCCCCAAACTCACCCCCCCCCCCCTCCCATCCCCCAACTCCGGGTTTGGCCAGCACTAAAGTCCCCCCCACAAATAACACAAAACCGCCCACATAACCCCCACCCAGTCCCTACATGCCACTAGAATCAACAACATTGTTCCCCAGTCCAAAAAGTGGTATTCAAACTAAGAAAACATAGAAATCACCCAGAGAAGCTTTCCAACACATGGAAGGTCTACACCCTGACCTAATATTACCCTCCAAGCCCAAAACGACCCCCCCGCTGTTCACACCGACCAAAGTACATACATCCCCAATCAGCCAACACCCTCTCCCTTTTCCCACACACAAGGACCCCCCCCACCAAACCCCTACATCCATAACACAAACCCCCCCCCCCCCACAATACCAACCACACTACAATCGTCTCCCATCGCCCCCGCAGCGAGTTACGCAAGAGTCACCCCACAAACCCCCCCCCCCCCAATGACATGTTTGGGCAATTAATTCCATCACCCAACCACTCAGTCCAACCGTCTTCAGTGTACGCCCATCAACATCCCCTAACCACCCTCCCATAGCTCCACTGGAGCTACTCCATTAAAATAAACAACCATACTCCCTAACACTTGCTATCTAATTTCTAGTAAAACAGCACCTAACATACAAGCTCACTGTGCCCCATCGTTGATGGCGATAACACCCCTCCCCATTCACGAACACACCACTTCCTCACCAGTTGTTGACCACCATCACTCTCCCCCCCCCAGCCTACACTAATTTTTTCAACTTATTCCCCCACCCCCCCCCTGTAATGTTCTAGAACACTCCTTTCCAACACACCTTTCCCTGCTGAGTACCCCCCCACACTAGGTGGGGTAAATGGACAACAGTCAGCAAGCGCAACGAATCCTATAGTCGTGTCAGGCTAGGAACCTGGACTACCAGCCACCCCACCAAACCTCATTACCGCCCCCTCCATCATTGGGCACGTACCCACATATTAACTCCCCACCCTCCCTCAATAGTGCCCCACGATTTAGACAAGTGTATACGCCTTGTTTTACTCCAGACCACCCATATTTCTCCCTGGGCTAGCAACCGTCAGGGACTCAGAACCCTCGTCCCCCTTTGATCGCCGGTCCTCCAACCCACCGTGCACCCAATCGCAGGAAGAAGGGGCTCCAGTTTGACACCCATCTCCCCCCTAACACTAATATCCCCCCGTTGGTTTGTTTTTCGCGGTATTTTTTTTAAGAAAAACACCCAAACCTACTGCCCCGATTGTTACCCCAGTCCCCCGGACCCCTAGTGGCCTTTAGCCATTGTGTTAACCAGGACCAGAAACCATCATGAGCCTCCTGCTAGATAAATGGCCATGCAGGGGACCCCCCCCCTGTAGGGGGAATCAATTACCCCCCCCCGACCCCCTGTCAACATGTTTAAACCAGCCCAGTTTTGGAACATAATGGAAGGGTGAATTCTTGGCTACCCGGTTAATTTTTACCCAACACCACCCCCCCCCCCATCACCACCCCCCCCCCCCCACTTGACGATTTAACATTAACTCAACCAAATGTGTGTGTACCCGATGGCCACAATCATGTTATAAATCCCCTACCCCCCCGACCAGCCCCCTCCCCCGACCTCTTAATTTTTCTAGGGGTAACCTAGGCAACTGGTCCCACAAACTAAACCCTACATGTTACCCAATCCCAAACGCCTCCCCCACAAAAAAATAATAGAGGGCATGACATATTTATTATCCCCACCCACCAAATGAAGTTAGACGCCACTTAAACAGAGTATATCAAATTTGTAAAAAATACAAACAAATGTAAACATTACATGAACACCCCCATGCCCCGTCAAACAAATACGATATTACATATGTAGCTCCCCTATTCCATACGCAACAAACTTGCAAACTAGGGGTATCGCCCCACGATGCCAAATCCCATTCAAATAATCCAGAAGATAAGTCCACTCTCACGAAGTTACGGGCCTACTCTCAAAAAATCATTCCCGTGGCATTTCCCTCCCTGAACACCACCACCTTTAGCCCAGCTACCACCATAAAACACCCTTCCTGCGGTGAAATAATATACCACTAAAAAACCCTCACCTATCTAACTCCCGTCTACTGCATATCCCTTCAACCGTAACTCAGTGACTTCTAACTCACAAAGAACTATTCCTCCCACCAAATTAGACAGGAAACCCAGACATCGGATACTATCCCCATAGATCATGACCCCTAGGTTCATCACCATAATAAAGGGCTCATCCCCACCCAGCAAACCCAAACCAGGATAAAGATACAAAACTGTACTAGTATATTCCCCTTTACAACCCCATCGCTACATCAAGCTTCTCACAATCCTACGACTTCACTCCAATGACATACCAGATACAAAAAAACATAAAAAAACCCCCTCGTCTTCACAGCGGTGGGTTATATGCACCTACACTACATGTGAGGTTTCTTTTCATCTCCAATTTAGAACTATCCACCCCACTAAGAAAACCCAACGATCACCCCCCTAATCAACAACATTTGACTTACTATAAATACTGTGGGCCATTAACAGAACCCAACTATCCCAGCTTCTGTTTCAGAATTCGCCCCCCCCCATTTTGGCTCATCCACCTCGCCATACCACTTATAATCAAACATACCACATGGGCAACCTGAGCCCCACCCAGCCCCCAGATCCCGACTACCTCGGATTATCCTATTATTATGCCAAATATTCCCTGTGCCATTTCCTTGGCAAAACAACCCCTACACCCCCCCAAACACTCTTAAGGGTAAAGTACAGTATACCACAAGTTATTTAAGATTTTCCCAGTGTCCTAAATGACACTAGCAAGATCTCCACATAATCCCCGCCCACCCACCTACTTAACAACCCAACATGTTTTTTATGGAACCCAATAAAGCCCCAAGCGCGCAGCAAAACCGAAACCCCCGACCTATGATCCACCTCACACCATTTAAATCACCCCCGAACAGTCCTACCCTCGGCTCCGATCTTAAAGGTGCCTGTTGCGGCCCCCTCCGCCTTAGGGCAACTTTTTAAGCCGCTAGTTTTGTGGGGGGGTGGATTTCTCAAACCAAAGATCGATAAGTACCAAGCCGACACAAGGTAAAGATCAAATGACTAAATATTTTAAGAACTTATCTACATAAGACTCTGTCACTCGCTCATCACAAAAACTTAGGGAAAAAATTCATTTAAACATGGGGATCACTACTTGGCAGAGTGAAAAAAAAATTACAATATACCCAGGTAGACAAAAAATGCCATAATCGCAGTACTCTTGTGGGGCCTAGATTGAATGGTAATCGGTCCGGGGGGGCAAAAGGGCATGCGTAACCGCAAAATTACCAGGTGCATTGGATGGAACCCCGGGGGGCTTCCCACCCAAGGACGGTAACCCGCTTTAAATGCAAAAATACGGGGTGTTGGGTCTCCGAAAGCACTTAAAAAGGTGGGTAGTGCGGTAGGGAGGGTGGGGAGGGGGGGAATTTACTTGTTTTTAAATTCACTTTGCGAACACTAAAGGCAAAGGGTATAAATGTATTACTAATATTCATCCCATAGCAAGGACACTGCACCCAGAAAGAGGAGATGTGCGGCCATAGAACTTCTTACGCACCAATACTGACAGGGTCCCAGCACGTGGGGTTTACGTGGTACCCCCGGGTTGTTACTCCCCAGTAATCGTTACAATCTCAAACTACCACCCCCAGAGCAGGGGGGGGTTGTCACTCTGGTGGGCGGGGAGGTTGTCTGGCTCAAACATTGGTCTGTTTCGGTTAGGCGTGGGAGCAACCACCTAGGTGTCACCAACTTGTTTACATTATTACTATTTTGTAGGGCACAATTGGCCATTTAAGCGTGTTCTCAAGGAGTTGTAGGCCTGGGTGGGGCTTACCAACGATAGGGCGGATAGCAATAATTTCAATGGAACGATCAAGGGTGCCAGTCGATATTCAACGCACCCCACAATTAGAAAAGGGGAACAGGCATGGGGGCCACGGGTAACCCCCCGTACTTTGGGTGGGGAAAACTACCAACAGGGGCACCCTTGTGTTGTGGGGGGCGGTTGGGTCATGAGGGTCTGTTGCTGGGGCACTAAAATCTTCCTGGGGGGGGGGGTGGCGGGGGGGGGCGGGGGGTATGGTCACCAGGAGGGTGGCGGTGGGAGCAGACAGTTTGGTTTAAATGCAAAACCTGGGGTTCTTATAGACAACGGTGGTCTTTGGGGTGTCGGGTTGGGTTGAGGTGACCGGGAAGGATTTTTAGACTGGGGGGGGGGGGTATTGCAGGGGGGGGGGACCGGTAGTGGGGGGGGGGTGGTGGGTGGGGGGAGGGGGTTGTTATGGTTGAAGGCTGGGTGAAAGTTTAATAGGGTGGGGGGTGGGGTGGGGAGGGGGTGACCTATGGGGTGGGTGGGGTGGGGGGGTGGGGGTCGGGCGTCTTGGGATCGGGCCCGATGGGTCGGAGGTGGGGGGTTGGGGGGGGGTGGGGATAACAGCTTTCTGATGGGGTTTGGGTTTTGGGTGTATGCTGGGTGGCCAATGGACTAGTTTTAGGTGGGGGGGGGGTGTAGGTGGGGGTACATCCGGTGGGATAGCACATATACCACATTGGGTAAGGGACAGGAGGGGGATCGGGGGGGGCTATTGTAATATATACTATATTTATATAATATCTTATAGTATATCGCGAGGGGGGTGTAATTAGTGTATATATGGGGGTTGGGTTATTGGGGAGGGTGGGGGGGGGGTGGGGGGGGTGGGGGTGAGGAGGTGTGGTGTGTGGGGTGAGATGGAAGAAACCAAATGAGTACGAAACAATATTCAATGAAAAAATGTGGAACAAAAATACATACTGAATGTGGAACCAGGAAACGAAATCTGAATGCGCTCGTGCATGCGTGTGTGTGCATTATACATTGACATTAGAAAATGCCGAGAGGCAGGGCCAGATTATCCACTAATAACACCAGACACGTGCTTAGGACACCAGGCTAACAGGGACAGGAAAGCAAAGAGACAAAAATAGCATTAATTGTTAATGGTAAAATTGAATGAATTATATGTGATCATTTCGATAGGTCTTCTACTGTCCAAGTTTTTTGTTTGTTGAAGTAGTGATAGCTTACAAGGCAGTCCTTGTGCTAGGTTACCCGGGGTAAGAGAGGTAGAGGTAGAACAAGGAACACATGGAGACGAGAACTGGTGACAGACATGAATGGGATGAAGAAAACATGGAAAGACCTTGAACTGATGGCACGTGACAGGAAGACTTGGCATATGTTTGTTGATGTCACGTGACAGGAAGACTTGGCATTAGTTTGTTGTAGGCCTATGCTCCTTGGGGAGCTGGAAAGTATTGATTGATTGATTGATTGATATGCTTTTTATGGATCAGAAGATTAATGAATGAATGAATGAACTTCGGTAGGCATGTCCCGATTATCTTGATTTGCAAAAGTAACACTGATATTTTACACCTTGTGTTTTAGGTAGCGGCAAAATTTCCTTCAGATGGAACAAGGAAAACACGTAAACAGATTTCTGGTACATATCTATGCTGACAATTAAGTGGTTTGGCCATCTCGTGAAAATAGAGCCCGATACATTCACTTCTACACCTCAGCAGCAGTAGAAAATCGAGGTTGACAGCACGGGGAAGACCAAAAGACAGATAGATAAACATCATCACAGAAATCCTAAAACAACACGGGCCGGTGGCAGCCTATGGGACACACCTGCCTCAAGATCTTCGTCTTCCCACAGCGCGTGACAGCAATAGTTGGCTGGAAAAAAAAGTAAGTATTTGTGCTGCTTCTTTCCACTTCTTTGTTGGCCACATGATAGGAATACAAATCTTTTAGTCACGAGAAATAACTGTAACTACAAAACATTTAGAAAAAATATTACGGTGAGGGAGAAGTATGGAATATATATATAATATATACCTTTCTTTAAAAACAACGAAAGCTTTTTTAAAACTGTTTAGAGAAGTGCCAGTGATTTGATATGGGTTTACATTTTTCTCACCTACCCCGCCAGCGGCGCATGGAACTATTCTAGAACATAAATGTATGTTTATATATATATATATAAATTCTAGAACATAGTGTGAATGCCTGTAAATCCACTCCCGGGGATAAACATGACAATATTGGTGGGAAGGAAGAGAGTATTTGAGCTCTTGGAACAGACAAAAGACAAACAGTTATGGAGGTAATTGATCGCCCACTCATCGGGACGTGACAGATGATGAAAATGCTTTTCTCGCTATATATGTTCTCATTTACCATAACAATTCTACCTTTCCTACCTATTTCACCTACTTTCCCCCTAACCTTTATTATTCTACCTATCTTTTTTCTATCTCTCATCCCATGTGGCATCATAATCGCGACCATCTTGTAACCTTGCGCCCATTTGGAAATACAACTCAGATAATACTCACAAGAACGGAAATTTCCCCTGACATTTCTTTTCTATTTCTCACTGCACGATTTCTATTCTGAACTATGCTTTAAGGAAGGAATAGTGAGTGATAGGACGTCGCATAGCACGAGTTAACCCTAGTCAGCCAGGTATTCAGCCGCCGCGTACGTAATATGAATACAGTATAGCTAATATTTATTTCCCTGTCTCTCAGATGTTTAGACAAAGAATAAAAGCCAGGACGTAAGATTTCCAATGTTATTAAGGAATAAAGAACTCCAATTACTGAGGATAACCTGGTTTAACTTACTTCTTGTTATTTTAGCACTGTCGTAGGCTTCGCCCATTTAGCCAGAAAGTATTCAGGATTTGGGAAATTTTCATAGATAGCATGTAATCCATTGTTTGGTAAGCTAAGGGAATTACGGGATATGCATCACGACATGAGCCATTTTGAGAGGTAAACAAACCGTCGGTAAGTAAAGTAGATCTAGTATGTAGTCATATGTATGCAGTTCACTAGTTAGCGACAGTCATAAGTCTCTTCAAGGTGACTGAAAAGCCGCTCTGTGTTTTAAAATTTTTTATTACTCTATTAGTATCCAACTAATTTATATGAAGCAAACGCCAAAGAGAATCAACTGTTACTATTTTACATAAACTGCATGGTACTGTCACGGGTTGCCCCCTTTGCTCTGCAGTGATGGTCCACTAATGGCCAAAACCTAGAGTATCCAATGTGGGTCTTCAAAGGTGTCTATCTTCGCACGAGATTACTCTTGGCAGAGATGCAAATACAAGGATAATGATGTTTATATTTCGAGAGTGTATTCACAAGATATTTAAGACATCAAGAACAAGGCTGAATGAGTCTTAGCAGCGTTAACTCTTTATCTTTCCCGCCGCCTTTTGTGAAGAGATATATGGTATGATTTAGCTCGTTCAAGCCCCCCAACTGATTTAGTTCAGTGAAATCTTAATTTAGTAGCTCTGTTTTAAGTGTATTTAAGGTGCAGTACATTCAAAACGATTAAATCAACTATAAATTTGTATATACAAATAAAAAAAATTTAATAATTGTGGCGAGCATCTTTGCACGACACATGTGAGTTTTATATTTGAAGTAAATGTAGTGCTCACGTATTTTTTGCACATCCTTTGGTGCAGTGCGTAAGTCGCATATGACGTGCATTTGTTTGGACTAGCGACAAGGGCAATTATGCTGTGTTTATTCGAGGTGCATGCATGTATGTCAAACAGTATGCAAAATGTTCCCATTGGAACTTATAGATAAATAAATGAAATATATTGTCTGCGTCCTGATATGGACTAAGTTGAGGAAGATTGGATCATTAATACCAATTGTTATAAGGAATCATTCAATGTGTGGATATACTGATGTTCGTGAAGAATCATAATAAATGTGTCTATGCAGAGAGAGGGAATTTATGCACGATGCTGTTGCCACAGATGGCCAGTTATATTGTTTGATATTGTTTTGACATAGCTTCATCAATGACTCTGGTCATCTGTTATAAATCATACCTCACCTGGCACAAGTGGAAAGCAGAGCATTCAGGCCATAAAAAATGATCCATATTACCAGCTCAGCAGAAGTGAACAAGTGGTAATCTTCAGACTTCGCACAGGTCATAACAGATTGAGATACCATCTATTGAACAAATTAAAGATACGAACTACTGATGAGTGTGACTGTGGCATCGATAAAATGACTGCCGAACATCTGCTTCAAAAGTGCCTAACATATGATGAACAGAGAAAACACATATGGCCATCACCAGTACCATTCCTGGAGAAAGTCTACCGAGATATCATCAGCCTCAGGTTGACCACTGCTTTCTTAGAACTTACTCAAGTTGACATCTGACGGCGAACGAAGAAGAAGAAGAGACCTCACCCCAAAGTTCCATCACAATAATCAATTATATTTAACAGTGTAAAATGAATAATTCTCTTTTTAAAAAGAGGTTATCATCACAGGGTAATGTTATAAATATTGAGAGAATTGGTTTAAAGTTCACTTGGCAGTTTTAAGTTTGTACTTAGCTGCCAGTATGTTTGGTTTCTGCTCCAGCCGATGGTTGGTTCTTTGACTGATGCACTCTCGTCACTGGTCAAATCTGGAGGCTGACACGTTCAAAGAAATATCAGGGAATATTCACGAAGCTGGTCTGGCGTCTTCAAGACCCGTCTGATGATGGTGTCTAGCGTTGACAGCAGGCAACTTATGCCACACACTTTGTTCAAGAGATATGACCCTCAACTGGTACCACCGATTAGTTGCCAGTAAGTTAGTTGGGTTTCTTCACGAGGTGAATTTCACAGTGCCCTAAACCGTCGAAAGTGTCAGATTATATTGCAACTTTCGTCCAACGCACGTGGTTATTGCACTCTGACCGTGATCCAATCATAAGTGTTGTTTATAACATCTAGAATTGCCCAGACAATTGTATTCAAACATGCGTGATGTGCTAACGTCCTCATGGAATTTTTCTTTTGTGAATGTGTTTGTGAATTTCAAGCTGTCATTTTCCGTATAAGGAGTAGGTATTTCTGTCAATTCTTGGTAATGATTACCACTAAAACTTCTTACATTATCACAAGTAATGTCTTCGTAACAGTTCTGTCCGGAAGCGATTACAATATTTCCGTCGTCGTCAGGTGCGTGTCTACAATATGTCACCACCTGGATAATTTACTGCCCTGCGCCTTTGCAAACAAACATTCATCGTGTGATCAGCTGGGTTGTTTTCTCTACACGAGAGAAATTAGGGAATCACAATAGCCATATCAGCGCTAGATAAACTAGCTGGGCGAACCTCGTGTTACTCCGGCGAGCTCAGGTTTGGTACACGAGAATTTTACCAACATGTTTATCGGTCAGTATTGCATCACCTGTCTACTCTCTCAGCAGGGATGGTCAGGTAAACAGACATGGCGAACTATCACAGAAAGAAGTGTAAACAATGACTCGAAAATACCAATACTACCGGAGAGGAAATGAGAGCGAACAAAATTATGTGACAGGTACCTTAGTGCGATCAGTATGTTGTAAAAATGATAATCAAATTAAAATTCTTAATGCTCTTTTGAGTAGAGAATTAATTTCTCCGCGGTTGTTTATTTTGGCCAACTTATTAGCCTACTTGTATTGTGTGGTCCCCCCTCCCTAAAAAGGATATCAACTCTAAAACTCTAATGCAGTTTTTCCTTTTTTAATTTCCTACTTGATTTTTTTTTTTTTTTTTTTTTTACTTCACTCTAGTAGGCCTAAAAATCTTATCACAAATTTATGCTCTACAAGATGCTAATGAAATTTGGTATGTGCAAGAGTGAGTGCGGTTCTATTACGCACTGCAGTACGGGGGTGCGGGGTCTGTGACCACCACTGCGAGAGTTAACATCGCCAGGCGCGCAAAGCTAAAATGACGTTTATGTTTTTTTTGTTTTCTCATCAAGATCTCTCGCGGAACCCCTAGCGACCTCTCGCGCGGAACCGTAGGGTTCCGTCGAACTCCTGTTGCAAAACCCGGATCTATTGTTAAATCAAGCCTTATGTTTCAAACATCAAGATAAATAAGCCATTTACGATCAATAAACTGTCGAGAAAAAACATAAAACTCTTTTCCAAAATTCTCCTTGCTTGTGATAACTCTTATGATCTGCTTCCTCCTTTTAGAGACATTTTAGCGACATACAATCCAAGAATTTTGAGGATCGACTTTAGAAACACTGAGTTCTCTAAAGATCTACTTTGATAAAAACCATGTCTGTTTTCAGAGTTCAGCTGTATATGTGAATAAGTGCTGCGTATATGTATCAGGTACCAGTGGAACAGGAGATGAAAACACTGACGAAGGATGGGATATACTATGAGCAACCTTGCTGATAGCATGACAAGACAGTTCTTGTTCTAGAATTCGCAAAGTAAGACATATGAAGGGAGAATGAAAAACACGGAGAAGAGAAATGGAGACAGTCATGAATAGGGTAAATGATACTTGGAAAGCTCTTGGGCGGATGGAACAACAAACGAGAGCCTGGGAGAAATTAGTTGAAGACCTAAGCTCCTTCAGGAACATATGGGTGTTGAGGATTGCTTCATGTCTGCAGCATGGCGCATTCCTCAAATGATTATATCTCCGCGACTGATGTCGATGATTGTTTCATGTCTACAGGCATTTGGATTTGTGCACGATCCGAATGACTGTATCATGGAACACCTCAAACGAATAGAGATATATCTCATCGACCGATGTCGATGATTGTTGCATGTGTGCAGGCATTTGAGTTTGGCCGACTCGAATTGCTGCACCATGGAACATCGCAATTGAATATAGTAACGACAAGTATGCATATCACTATGCATGACGCGTATGTCTTTATAACGTTATTCGACTTGTGGGTTTTGACCCGAACGGCAGTGTGTTTCAGAAGTGTGGCCATTGCCACTGATATTGTGTGGGACAACCACTTTTTAATTGTGTGGCTGGGAAGCCATTTGAGCAGTGTATTTCTTGAACCAAACGTAAGTCGTCGTATGAATAACGCAGTTTGCATAATTAGGGCAGATTAGCCCGGCGTGGTATGCCAAAGGAACATTATGTTACTAGCAATAGTGTAAGACTAGTATAGATGGATATTGTACAGCTAGCGGCAAGCGTAAGCCTAGTGTAACGGATATTAAACGACTAGCAGTAGACGTAAGCCTAGCATAATAAGTGTATTGCAAAACTAGCAGGATAGTTAAGTCTAGTGCAACAGGCTATTGTATAAACTAGCGACGGGAGTAAGTCTAGTTAGCCTCTGAATTTATGCCAAAGGACATTGGCCGTTAAAAGGAACTGACCTCTAACCAGAACTCTAGATAGAGATTGTGAACATGTGCTTATGAAATAATGAGAACTCTTACAGATCGTATATGAATGTGATGTGACTTTTGTTCCCATGTAGTTGGTGTCTGCTCATGGTATGAAATTACTAATTAAATATTTTGAGTCGTCAAAATCACAGTCTTATCAACTATCGTATTCGGAGTTGAGTTAAATGCTATTCATCTTCAACTGATCATGACCAGTGATGATTAATGTCTTAACACGCTGCATCTCACACTGCCAATATAATCAATAAGACAAGAGACTAACACAGGTCAGTCAAGGGTCGAATATTTAATATGAAACATATTCAGCACAGAATGTATCACAAGGGTTAAGCAGACATTATCGATACCAACGAACAGTATTACGGAATCCTACAAAAGTGATAAGAACCCGAGGGACTTTGACTCTATAAACTGAATACGCATATAATAACTTGGTCATCCTCAAATACTAGAAGTCATCGAAGCACCCATAACACACGGGGGTCCCGAGAGTCCGCAACATACTGGTGTCAGAAAGTGTCTGGATTTCGTGAATACTGGATTCCCCCCTTCAAGTATCGAAGAAAGTCAAACTGATGATGAACGTTATGAAGGCAAAATCATTCATTCAAGCCTAACTGGCAACTGAAATGCGCAGGACAGAAAGTGACGTCACTACATTGATGCCGTCAACGTTAGCAGACAACATTGCCTGAGAATCCGAATTTTTCTTCCACAAGAGACTGATTCACGCAGATAGAACGGTAATCTTCCACTCGAGAACCTGAACCAGTGGAGAATGTATCTCTTCATTAAATTCATCTGAAGCTACGACGCAGATCGATTGAAGAAACTACGTTCGAAGACCGAAGCAATACTTTCAAACGGTTCCCTACTGCGAAGGTCAAGGTCTACCATCAATGGACTTCAGCTGTTGAAGACACTTGGATTAGAATTACATGCATTCATGTATTTCTCAGAGGGACAGCTAAACAGATAAGTTCTTGATTGTGCTTGGGCGCTTGAACATTATCATATTGTCCTTGCATTAGCTTTGGTCTACAGTTCATCATCACTTTACTTACTTTTTACTATCATCTGTGTTTCCCCATTCATGTTTATCCGTATATTTGTATACTCGTCGTGTTTAATATTGACTGGAATTTTCCCAGGAAAGCTTCAGTGAATGTTAACTTCTATTAGATTTGCATGCTTATATTCGCCGACTGAGGATCTGACTGATTATATTTTTTCTTTCGAGTCAGGACATAAATGTTTCCTCAGTTCGCAATATAACCATATTTTGTGTACTTAGCAGTTTCGTCAAGTGAATTACGTCCTCTTTATTTACATAACCTAATTTCAGTACTGTTGACAATTGTTGTCGTGTGTGATCTAAAACTTCTTTGTCTACACGTTCGTTTATGACGACTTGTCTTGTTATATTTTTGTAATGTAAATTCTTTTCTTTCTTTTACTGATTACTGTTTATAAGTCTCCTTTATTTACTTTATAAGTGTAAAGTGTTGTCGTATAACTGAAAAATCATTTCATTGTAACTCATTTGATTGTTTTCACTGTCTTTGTCACATGTTCTTGGAACTTGTTTGTTATTGATTAATATATTCATGTACATATTATAGTGAGTTCTATAATCCTGGTGTATATTATAGACTATTGAAGGTACTCAGAAACCTATTATCATGTCTACACTACAGGAATTCATTGATATTGGAAAAAGTTATGGAAAATCAGGAGCAGAACTACAAAGTTTTGCAGATACAAAATATGATGAATATTTATCGCGTCTGGAAAGAATGGAACAGCGCGAAATGACTAAACGAGCTGATGAGCTTAGGAGGTTTGAATTAACCCAAGAAAGGGAATTGAAGGAAAAAGAAATATCCATGAAATTGGAATTAGAACGACTGACTATAGCTCAACAAGAAAAAGACAGAGAATTCGAGAGGGATAAAATGGCTCAACAAGAAAAAGACAGAGAGCAGAAAGATAAAGAATTAGCTCAACAAGAAAAAGACAGAGAATTTGAGAAGGAAAGAATGGCACAACGAGATAAAGAAATGGAATTAAGGAGAATGGAACTTATGCAACTGGATCAAGCACATAAAAATGCCATGGAAATGGAAACATTAAAACTTCATGCAGAAAAAGAAAAAGCTTTAGAATTAGCTAAAGTGCAGTCTGAACAGACTAAGACTGCGGCTGCTACAAATATTTTTTATCCTAAGTTAAAAATGCCACATTTTGACCAGACTCGCGATTGTGTTGACTCTTTCTTATCTAGATTCATCTTGAAGGTCACAGCTCTGAACATACCCAAGGAAAGATGGAGCAGTCTTTTACTTGATTTTTTGACTGGTGACTCACTTAAATGTTTCATGAGTCTTGATGAAAAGAGCAGAAGCGATTTCGATGTCGTAAAAGAGGTATTACTAAGACGTTTCCAGTTAACTGAGTCTGGATTCAGAGATCGCTTTCATGCGGCTAAGCCAAGCAAAGATGCAGATTTTGGTGAATTCATTGCATCTATTAAACATTTCCTTAGCAGATGGATTGATCTGTCTGGTATAAATAAAACATATGAAGGTGTTATAGATCTCATGCTGCGAGATAAAGTTTTATCCGCATGCAGCACTGAATTAGAAGCATTTTTACAGGAAAGACATCCTAATTCTATCGATGAGTATGAAAAACTCGGAAGACAGTATCAGACCGCACATCAGAATAAAGATCTTCATAGATCGACTATTCGAGATCCTATGCCTGTGTGCGCGGTACAACATGATCAAAGACCTCGATCGAAGAGCTTTGATGGACGTTGTCGTTCAGATTATTATCAATCCGACAGAGGTTTTTATAACTTCCGTCGTCATCGCTCTCCTTCGAATTCATATCGACGAGGTTATAGAGGATATTCACCTCATGATCGTGGGTATCACAGAGGCAGAGATTATGATGGTTCACATCAAAAAGGATACTATAAGCAGAGATCATCTTATGGTAGAGATGCCAGGAAGGATGACTCTACTGATTTTTATTATAGCAATAAAAAGTCAGTCAATAATAACAAAGGTAATGCCAGATCTCCGTCGAGAGACAAAAATAAACAGAGACATGCAAATAGTTGCAGTGTTAAAAAGGAGAAAGGTAATGATGAGAATGATCATGCGAACGCATGTATGGTAATGAATGATACATGTTATGAGTGTCAGTCGAAAGACAGATTAAAGTCTACAATTACACTTGATTGTGGCCATTGTATGCCAACAATGTCGGCATGTGTAAATGTCGGTTATCTTACATTTCATCCCGGAATATTGGAGGGTAAGGTAGTAAGAGTTTTTGCGGGACACTGGGTCTTCAATCATAGGCATAAAGCACTCGCTTATCGAGCCCTCTGCTTTTACAGGCAAATCAGTTAAGTGTGTCACATTTGGTGGGAATATAGAAACTTTCCCTGTGGCACGAGTATACATTGATACTCCTTTTTACACAGGCACTGTCTATGCCTGCGGCTTGAGAGCACCCATAACTGAAATTATAATAGGAAACATACCAGGAGTTAAAGATTGCACTCCTGAGGAGATTGCAATGTGGGTTGAATCTCACCCACAGGTGGCAAATGCTGTTGTAACGAGAGCACAACAGTTAGCTACGGATATGGCTACACCACCTCTTCCTATAATAGATACAATTATGTCTCAAGTTGGCACTGTTTCACCTTCTGTTTTTGCAGAAAAACAGAAGAGTGACCCAACTTTACAAGGATTGTTTAGCCGAGCAGAACAAAAAACTATTAAATACACAAGAGGGGCTAAACAATGGTTCAAGATAAAGAAATCAATACTCACTAGATATTATGATGATGGCAAAACAATTATACATCAAGTGATAGTACCTAAGGAATACAGACCATTGGTCCTACAAACAGGTCATGACTCCCCTATGGCAGGGCATATGGGGATCAAAAGAACATTGTTTCGTGTTACGTCACAATTTTATTGGCCTGGGGTTAATAAGGATACAAAGTTATACTGCAAATCATGTACAACATGCCAAGGTATAGCACGTAAGGGCAGGTTCCATACGGCACCCTTACAGATTACAGACGTGCCTGAGAGACCTTTCAAAAAGATTGCAGTAGATATAGTGGGTCCGTTATCAATCGTTTCAAATAATGGATTTCGTTATATTTTAACTTGCGTAGATCTTTGCACGCGTTGGCCAGAGGCCATACCGTTGAAAACCATCACAACTGCATCTGTGTCTGATGCATTATTTTCGATATTTTGTCGAATCGGTTTTCCGGAAGATATTTTGTCAGATCAAGGATCACAATTTACTTCCAACATTATGAGGGATTTAGAATCCATGCTATCTGTTCACCACTCGTTTTGTAGTGCGTATAGGCCTCAATCAAACGGTGTGTGCGAGCGCTACAATAGCACTCTAAAACAGATGTTATCTAAGATAACTGAAGAATGCCCTCGTCAATGGGACAGGCTTCTGCCGGCGGCCCTGTTTGCTTTTCGTGAAGTGCCCCACGAAAGCACGGGGTGGTCTCCGTTCGAATTGGTTTATGGTTCGAATCCTCGCGGACCAATGATGATACTCAAAGATTTGTTGATTGGAGCGTCAATTGATACAGCCACTCGAAACAGCTACGAGTTAGTGATTGATCTCCGACAACGAATCATCGATGCGTGCATTTATGCATCCCAGAGTATAAAATCAGCCACTCAACGATCACGATTATTACATAATCAAAAGAGAATATTAAGATCATTCAAACCAGGGGAAAAAGTTTGGTTGTTGCTACCTCATAACGATAACAAATTACTGATATCATGGCAAGGTCCATTTGATGTTATCAAACAAGTCACAGATGTTGACTACTCAGTGAACGTTAGAGGTAAAATCAAAACCTTCCACGTCAACATGCTAAAATTAGCGGTTGAAAGACCACAGGAATTAATTCCTGTCATTAACTCTATTGATGATTCTTCACATCATACTGCTTCTTTTGCAGTTGTTCATGAAGAAGATACCACTTCGTCTATCCCTTTACAATTCCAACTACCTTCTTTGCAATCATCGGAATCTTGGAAAGACGTGACTATTTCTTCTTCACTGTCTTCTTCTCAACAAGATCAAGTTCGGGATATTCTCATTTCTTTCAATGATGTTCTCACCGACCTTCCAGGTCAGACATCGCTTATATCCCATGATATTACTCTTACTGATTATAAACCTATCAAACTTAGACCCTACCCTATATCTTTACACCACAAAGATAGGGTAGAGAAAGAATTAAAGGAGATGATACGTTTAGGTGTGATATCTCCTTCGGAATCACCATATGCATTCCCAATGGTGATTGTTAAAAAGAAGGATGATTCTTTACGTATTTGTATTGATTTTAGGCGATTGAACAAAATTACAATCACAGACGGTGAGCCTATGCCACTTTTAGATGATCTTTTGTCTGAATTATCTAATGCTACTTTCTTTAGCAAACTAGATCTCTCTAAAGGCTACTGGCAAATTCCTCTTGCCGAAAATGCCAAACCTTACACAGCTTTCACAACTCCTTTTGGGCTCTACCAATGGAATTATATGTGTTTTGGATTGGTAAATGCGCCAGCGACGTTTGTGCGCATGATGCGCCGCCTTCTTGGCGATCGTAAAGATGTCATCACGTACATCGATGACATCTGCCTATTTCATGACTCGTGGGAAGACCATATTGATGGTTTAACTTCCCTTCTACATACGTTACGTATGCATGGTTTGACTGTGCGACCTTCAAAGGTCCAAATAGGTTGTCAGGAAATTTCTTTTCTTGGTCACCGAATAGGTAACCACAAACTGTATCCTGACGACAATACAGTCAAAAGAATTCTTGAGATTTCTACCCCTTCAACTAAGAAACAAGTTAGAAGCCTTTTAGGCTTGATAAACTATTACCATAAGTTCATCCCGCATTTCGCACAACTATCTACATCTTTGTCCGCACTGTTGACCAAAGGTAGTCCTAATAAGGTACGTTGGGACAAAGATTGCGAAAGCGCTTTGGTAACAATTAAGAAATTATTTAGCAATGCACCTATTTTGTTATTACCGAATATACGTATTCCATTCATTCTCCAATCAGATGCCTCGAGCTACTCCATGGGTGGTTGTTTGCTGCAATGTTACAAGGAAACACTCCATCCATGTTTCTATGTGTCGAGGAAACTGACTCCGGCTGAACAGAAGTATGCGACAGGTGAACGTGAGCTCCTGTCGATGGTCTGGTGCCTGGAGAAGCTGTCAAGATATCTCATCGGCACGCACTTTTACATTATGACAGACCATAGTCCTCTTACTTATATAACAGCTAGAACAATGCGTAACGCTAGAATACACCGATGGTACTTGTTGATTCAAGAATTTTCATTTACGATTCTGCCCATTGCTGGATCAGACAATAACTTGACAGATCTTTTATCGCGCAACTTCTCTGAGAAGAAATTGAATTAACTCTTTAGTCACCATGTTGACAAGTGCTATTATTAATGTTATAAAATTTAATGTGTCTACTTAATGATTATCATAGTTATAAGTAGGTAGTACTAATATTGATATGTTCGGGAGACGGGCGTCTTCTCCATCACTATCATCCGTGCCACAAGTGTCACGTTTGGAAGTGAGGGGGATGATGTTGAGGATTGCTTCATGTCTGCAGCATGGCGCATTCCTCAAATGATTATATCTCCGCGACTGATGTCGATGATTGTTTCATGTCTACAGGCATTTGGATTTGTGCACGATCCGAATGACTGTATCATGGAACACCTCAAACGAATAGAGATATATCTCATCGACCGATGTCGATGATTGTTGCATGTGTGCAGGCATTTGAGTTTGGCCGACTCGAATTGCTGCACCATGGAACATCGCAATTGAATATAGTAACGACAAGTATGCATATCACTATGCATGACGCGTATGTCTTTATAACGTTATTCGACTTGTGGGTTTTGACCCGAACGGCAGTGTGTTTCAGAAGTGTGGCCATTGCCACTGATATTGTGTGGTACAACCACTTTTTAATTGTGTGGCTGGGAAGCCATTTGAGCAGTGTATTTCTTGAACCAAACGTAAGTCGTCGTATGAATAACGCAGTTTGCATAATTAGGGCAGATTAGCCCGGCGTGGTATGCCAAAGGAACATTATGTTACTAGCAATAGTGTAAGACTAGTATAGATGGATATTGTACAGCTAGCGGCAAGCGTAAGCCTAGTGTAACGGATATTAAACGACTAGCAGTAGACGTAAGCCTAGCATAATAAGTGTATTGCAAAACTAGCAGGATAGTTAAGTCTAGTGCAACAGGCTATTGTATAAACTAGCGACGGGAGTAAGTCTAGTTAGCCTCTGAATTTATGCCAAAGGACATTGGCCGTTAAAAGGAACTGACCTCTAACCAGAACTCTAGATAGAGATTGTGAACATGTGCTTATGAAATAATGAGATCTCTTACAGATCGTATATGAATGTGATGTGACTTTTGTTCCCATGTAGTTGGTGTCTGCTCATGGTATGAAATTACTAATTAAATATTTTGAGTCGTCAAAATCACAGTCTTATCAACTATCGTATTCGGAGTTGAGTTAAATGCTATTCATCTTCAACTGATCATGACCAGTGATGATTAATGTCTTAACACGCTGCATCTCACACTGCCAATATAATCAATAAGACAAGAGACTAACACAGGTCAGTCAAGGGTCGAATATTTAATATGAAACATATTAAGCACAGAATGTATCACAAGGGTTAAGCAGACATTATCGATACCAACGAACAGTATTACGGAATCCTACAAAAGTGATAAGAACCCGAGGGACTTTGACTCTATAAACTGAATACGCATATAATAACTTGGTCATCCTCAAATACTAGAAGTCATCGAAGCACCCATAACACACGGGGGTCCCGAGAGTCCGCAACAATGGGTAATGATGATAATATTGATATACAACTTTTATCTCTGTCAGATTATCTGCTTCCTGCCATTGCGTCAGCAAAGTGGAAGAACATTCAAACTAAATGAAGTTTTACTGAATGTTAACTTTCCTTACAGAATTTTAACTTCACTTATATGCTAACATACGGAGATCAAGAGAAATCAAGTCCAACATAAAAATAAGAATCTTCAACTCAAATGTTAAATCAATCCTAGTGTACAACTTCGAAGCATGGAGAACAACAAAAAATACAACAAAAATGCTATATAAATGGGTGCTTGCGCAGAATAGAAGGATTGAAATAGTCTGACAAGGTCACCAATGTGGAACTGATGATAAGAACTAGACAAGTGTCAGTTGAGCAAGAAATAAGTAGAAGCCTAAGGCGATGGATAGAACATACACTGAGGAAACCTGTTGATAGGTCTTGTTCTGGACCCCCCCCCCCCCCCCCAGGGTAAGAGGTAGAGGTACACCCAAAAAACACACGGAGAAAAGAACTTGAGACAGAAGTTAACATGATGAGGAAGACGTAGAAAGAACGTGAGCTAATGGCACGCGACAGGAGGAGTTGGCATGTGTTTGATGAGGGCCTATGCTCCTTGGGGAGCTAAATAATATTGACTGATTGCTTAAACTTCACTTCTCTTGTACCGTTAGTTTTACATTTTCTTCTCCATAAATCATTAATAGGCGAACGCTGCCTCACAAGGCTGTGTGTGGTGTTCCCAGAAACGGGGCCTCCCAGCTCGAGTGATGGAGCAGCGATGCGTATGTTGCTCGAATGACGTTTTCGGATATGTCGATGCTTTCGATCCTAGAATTGTCTACGGACATGAGGTATAGCATATATATGTGTCCTCTTGCCAGACATTATCAAGTGCCGCCGTTTCCGTGGATTCACCAACTTCGGGAGGCATGCTACATGGGCACCTAGACTTCCTTTCTCCAGTGCCCAATTTCGCGCCACGCCGAGACATCATCTCGGGGACGCGCTCCCAGAGTATAGCCAGCAATGACTGAAGGAGCTACTACTACTTCTACAACAACAACAACTACTACTACTACTACTACTACTGCCCCTGCCGCTGCTGCTACTGCTGCTACAGCTGCTACAACTACTACAAACGAAAGATTGTGTTCCTATCTCAGGAAGCCAGTGTTAATCCTCCTAATTGTCGAAGAGAAACACGTCCCGTGAAATGAAACTTTGCGCGAAACGTAAAACAAAACATATTCCCACACACTATGGAAGGGGGGGGGGGGGGGGAGAGGGGGAGGAAGCGCGCATTTTGCACCGTGAAAACGTATTGCATACTGGGGGTGTGGTAGTCTGTTACGGACAGATTCTTTTGTAGGCAATGAATATAGAGATATATATAGAAAGATATTTATTTGTCTGTTAACACTTTTTGTTGATAGTCAAAGGTATATAACCCTTGATTTTGTTGATGGTACATTTTATTATGTCTGTTACTTCTCTTGGGTCTTATATGAATAGTTAGATTTACGTCGGCCCATCTTGAGTTGAACTCTGGGGGTCACGCGCTTCTGCGCATGTGTCGAATTGGGGTTGTCGAGAGAGACTTCCGTGATGATGGGCGGTTCCTTGTTTTTGCTGCCACGGACAGATGTCCGTTGATATGTGCTCTGTGTAATTCTGGGGAAAGACGACGTCTGCTGTGTGACTATTATGTCTATGTTCCCCCCAGAATGTATTCTTAGCGCCAAAGTATGGCGTGTGCTATTTTTCTAGTGTTTTTCTAGGATGATAAGGTAAAGAGAGACAGTTACTGTACCTTTTCAAATGCCTAGATCTGCAGCCATGTTATGGTCTGCACATGTATATGATCGACTATTTTCGAGACGACATTTTGCCAGTAGCACCATTATTCGTATGATATACATTGCATTATTATGCATATACTCTACACAGCATTATTGATATGATGGACCGCGCCCTTTACTTATGCTTTATTATGCAGCTTCGGAGTGAGCGAAGCTCATCGAAGTTAGGAGCCATTTTTGGATCTCGCCTTTGCCTAAGCGGATCATCGTTCGGAGAACAGGGATACCTTACTATCTGATGATGATACAGAGATGTCTACTATTGTAAGCCACTACTGGTGGTTTTGAGATTGTCATCATGAAAGACTACTAATTTACGGCTTGTAATTCTTCGTTAGAAGAGGTTCTGTCAGGGAGCCATTGATGATAAAGATTTGAGAACATTAACTGACGCGATCAGTCAGTTAGGCTTGAAAGTAAATACAACTAGAACCCAAAGGGACTATACTTTCAACTACAGAAATATAAACACTGTCCCTTGCCAGGGCCTCAATGCTTTGTGGACAAGGTGACCTGAATATCTAACACTGTGTCGGTTCGAGTCGACCATCAACCTTCATCAAGATGACTAGTATACACAAACTACATGCACCACAGTCACCCTTGTCAATGTAATGTGCCAGTGTGACGCCTTTGCATTTACAGTTTACATTCTACATTTATCAGTGTGGTGGCTTCATGTATACAGCATTCTTCAATGATAAGAAATATACACTTATCACATACCAAGTGAAAGAACGTGGAGACCTGATAATTTTTGTTGTCATGCTAGATGTGTCAGAAATATTCGCACGAACTTTTTAGGACGTAATGTGGGGATTTTTCCATTCTTATTTCATAGATTTCATACACGGTACGTATGATCACGTGTCGCCATCTTAGATTTGTATATTGGCCTCTGCTGTCTTTGGCAATATTCAAGTAGACGTCAGAGAGTGTACAAAGAAGAAGAAGAAGACACAAAGCAGCACTTATTATAATTAAAATGTGTAGTCTAACTGATCTGTGCCATGTGCAGTACAATATACTAGACAATAAACATTGCTGTACTTAATAAATGATCACCATTATTAAATTTAAGGTGCTGGAAAGAATTTGAGGGGGGAAATATGTGTCCAATTATTGATATGCTAATCAGTTTAGTAGTCCAAGTCAATACGCACTTAAAATAATGATTCAGAAACCGGGTTAAAAAAGATTTGGTTAGGATTTGTTGTGTGTGCGTTGTGTGTAGGGTGTGTGTTGGGTGTGTGTGTGTAGGGTTTGTGGTGTGTGTAGGGTGTGTGAGTAACAAGGCACGATTTTAAAAGATATCCGTCCATTTTTTTTAAAGTGTAGTGATAAAAGAGCTGTTAATTAATTAAACAAATAGCATTCTACTGGTTTTCTTTCACCTCGCCACTTGTCATTTTGAGGGTTCCTCTGTGGCTTCACAGGCAATGCTTCCAGATACGTTTAACAACAGAGATCCAATGAAGATGAAATGGAATGTAAAGGAATGAGATGACCGCAAGAGAAATTACCACATCATCAGGACATGCAGCAAAAAAAAAAAAAAAACGATGTTATAACTCAAACCTGAGAAGTTTTGTCGGGTTACTTACTCTTTAAAAGATACATTTTAAAAAATAAGCTAGCCCTTAGGTCTTCATTTGGAATGCGGAAATTGTATCTTTGATCCTTTAAAAAAATAGATTCGATACCCCGTTCAGCTTGGCCTGAGGTGTGCCCTTTCAGTTATAATTAGATCTTATTGTGTGAATTGTCTGTCCAGTTTTGAACGTTCGAGTTTTCTCAGTCGCTGTTATGGCTAGTATTGTTGTCAGCCCCGTCAGTGTCCTGTGTCTCTGTCAAGAGTCGTCACGTGGTGCATTTTTTCTTAGTAATGCTTTTTCAATTCATTATTCTTCCTTGCTTTGCAGGAGTGTTGTTTCAATTTCTACATCAGTTTTTGCTAGTTCGCCTGCAGCCTTAAAAAGGGCTACACCTTTAGAAAGAGTACTGGCTGAAATGTAGATACCTGTGAGTTCTTGGTTCGTTCAGTTTGTGTGTTTTCTCTCCTATCAATAGAGTCGTCTTCCTTAATTCAACCTGAGTTAGAACTTTTTAAAATTAGGAATGGAAAAAGGGCCTCTAAAATTTCACTGAGTAATTTTGGCGGGGCTGTTCATCGTTTCCTTGCGTGGCTTTATTTGTCATGTCAATAATGATCTGTCTCCAGAGTTCTAATTTTTTCCAGAATTTCGTCATTCTCAGTTTTCAGTTCCGTTAATTTAGCTGTCTTCTTCCATTTTTACAAATATACATGTATACCTCGCTTTATTGCGCTTCGCTTTATTGTGCTTCGCAGATATTGCGCTTTTTTTTTTTTTTTTACAAATTATTCATGTTTATTTATTAGAACGTGCCTTCTTCTTCCGATAGATTTTGGCTCTCCACCAGAAAAAAAATTACGATTCGCTGAAGGCTAAGATGTTGAAGATTAGCATATTTTTTAGCAATAAAGTATTTTTAATTTTACAATACACTGGTTTTTTTTAGACCTAGCGCTATTCAGCACTTAATAGACATAGTGTAAACATGATTTTTGGCTTTTATATGCACTGGAAAGCAAAAAAAAAAAAAATGAGTATGACCCGCTTTATTGCGATATTCGCTTCATTGCTGTGGTCTGGAACCGAACCCGCAATATCTTCGAGGTATACCTGTATCTTTAATACTGTTAATCACCCGTGTGTTACTTTCGTAGATTTTTGATAGGAGAATTAAGACATTGGTTGGTCCCTTCTGAATAGAAATAGAACAGGTGATAGCTCAGTGGGAGATAATAATAGAAATAGATTTTCACGAGTGAGATGGTGGAAATTAATAGAGTCAGTCCTTGAAACGCGAGAAGATTCTCTCGGTCAGCCTATCTTCTACAACAGATCTAGATTAGTCAGACAGTCTATAAAAATATATATTAAATATATATACCACTCACATACACACACACATAAGTGACGACAGTTAGACGCACAGACGTGAAAACTATAACAATGGAATATAGATATTTGGGACGAGCTGACTGACACACTGGTATAAGTTTATGTAAATTTTAATATCATAAGACAATTTACCCACACCATAAATTTGAATATCAATCACATATAAATACACATAAGTTAATACATTACAAAAAAACCCAGATAATAGACTCATAGGTGTAATCCTTTCCCCCTCTGTTTAGCTCACGATCCCGTTAGAAGAAAAGTTAAGCCCCCAAAGAGTCACAGATTCATACGCTATGGTCTAAGATCTCCCTTTATAGTTAAGAACAGAGTTGATACATTAGTCTATACTAAGAGGAAATCTGCATTAGCAACAAACTTGCATAACGAAATTTCAAAGTGGGTGCATGAATATAAAATGAAAGAATCACTCGTTCTGCTTTCTCTCTGTTCATTCAGCCTGGGCCCCTGGCATACTTTCTTCCCTATAAACGTGATGTTTTTCGCCTTCTGGCGCAAACTTCAGGACACTTCTCTACAGTGAATCTGTTTTTTTTCTTTTGATAAAGAGAATCCCAGCTCTGCAGATACAGGTTTCTTCCAATGTTCCGGGGAGCATTCGCTTTATAACTATATTACTGGTAATGTCACTTGAATCAGTTCAGGTAAGAAATTATAAACGGGCTCACAAGGTCTGAATCTTGGGGTTTCCCGTACTTAGGAAAAAGGCAGGTTGGTAACGTCTCTCAAAGGTAAAATCACATCACAATTAGTTACTGTTTGTAATTTCTCTCGCCACAGGGGCTGAATGTACATTGAAATTGTTGGGATGAATTATAATCTGGCTCGATAGGCCCAGTTATTGCATTTAGTCGTAAAGTTCGTGAAAATGGGTACTCTGCTTCTTTCCGGATGCAAATACAGTGCCAGACAGGTGGTAACCTGTAACCCCACGTACTTAAAGACATACATTTTTCTTCTGTGATTTATTCTCATATACTGAAACCGCTGGTAGATGTTGGGCTTTGACCCAGATACTCTATAAAGAAATAGAAACATACAGAATACTAAATCATAATATTATACACACATCCTATCCTACTCTCGCGTAAAAATAAACACAGTACTACTTAAAACTATCCTCCAACGCAACTGAGAAATTCTACTTAAATAATAGTGATTTCTAGAACGTAGCTAGGTTGTCTAGCGAGACTGTGGATGTCTGAATGAATGAAGTCTAAAACTGCTCTGGTATAAATATATCTCTGATGAAAGGAAAATCATTACATTATCGAAACCCCAGACTCTCTCTGCCACATGTTCGCACCTAGAGGAAAATCTGCATAAATTCTTGCTCATTCTACAAATGAAACGAATTTCTCACGCTGAAGCCGAAATAGACTCGCAAATCGAGCGGACAGTTTCTCTTAGATCTTGCGTAACATGATTTACCAGACTGTGCAAGAGATTTCTAGTCTCGAGAATTCAAACTATTACTGCCTCCGACTATGGTCATAAACGAAATACACGCACGCTCGTCTTTCATCTCAAATCTTTCACCTAGAATAATTAACTTATAGGCGAGCAGATTAGAGAAAAGTGATAGACGATCGTCTTACTTCTTATCCCTGTCGAGAACGAATTACCACGATTCGGTCTCATCAAAGAACTTAGCTTAACAGCAATAAAATGCGTTGCTAAATTAGAAAGGAAAAACAAAGGTATGAATGGGAGAGTTTATCTTAACAATCGAGCGTATGCGAAAAGAAGGGTAAAACGAGTGAAAGAAAGGTAAAAGAGCGGAAGAAAAAGGAAAAGACAAGTGTAGAGTAAAGAATAGATATCTGAAATTTATTAATCATAATATCTCTCCCACAGTTACCGGGGCCCAAAAGGGAAGCAAAGAAAAGTAACATTGTACCCTACTAGGCATATCGTAAAAAGATACTCTGGAGGGTTTGCCATATGGCTGGTTACCCTATCCCGTAAAAACTTCACAACAAACTATTGCTAAGTCAATACTGTGAATATCGCGACTTTAAACACCGGCGGAGAAGACTAGTCAGTAATTTTCATTGGCTTTAAATTCTTTCTCTTTCCCTCCTATCGCGAAATTCTTCGCCCAGCCTTTTCTCTTTCTCTCTCTCTCTCTCTCTCTCTCTCTCTCTCTCTCTCTCTCTCTCTCTCTCTCTCTCTCTCTTGATTTCTAATGCCAAATAGGACAATGACCCAAGATACCGGGGTTTTCCAGTTATTTATCGCTTTGGTATGTTACCCGAGAGGCCAATGACCCAGATAGCCGGGGATCCCCAAATGATCAAGATGGGACCGGCCAATGACCCAGAATAACAAGGATTTCCCAGTGATCCATCGCTATGTACAACGGCTGGCAGGACATTCACTCCCTGACCCAGTAGGCCCGGGGTTTTCCTGACTTATCTGAGGTCAGTGACCGCTGTTAACTGTATATATGTAAGAATATATCGGTTGTGTTTTTACTCACATCTGCAAGCCCCGGCGGAAACTTCTAGCGTGTAAGTTGTCAGACCAGAGCGCAAAAGAATTGCTTTTATGCCGTCTTTGAGAAATCAAACTGCAATATTGGAACAAAGCGGGTGAGCGGAATGCATTATCTTCTTATATGCAATTATTTGTATTGAATGTTTGAACTGCTTTCAGTCAATGCAGTTCTTTCTTTTATGCACATACTTTCATATATTTGTATATTTTATGGGATTCATATATTTACTGTTATATGATTTGTGTATGCCTTTGATGTCCTTCAGGTTGTTTCACAGAATACAGACTGCATATGCACTAACCTGCCCGCATTTTTTACTTAATGGTTGTATATTTTATCGCATTCGTGTATTTAATGTTGTGTGATCTTTGTATGCCTTTACAACAGTTGATGATATATGTATGCCGCTACCCTATTAATATTATATGTTTGCAGCTCGAAGAATGGTGCTCAACATTGGTCCATGTCATTTATGTAATAATATGACTGATATCTGAGCCTGGTTTATACACCACACTCAGGACAATTATTGCCTCTAACCAGAGAGATAAATAGATTGTTCCTTTGTGTGTATCTCCTAGCTCCCTGGTGGTGACGAACGCAGGTGAACTCGCAGCTGTGTAGTGAAACCTTGCAGTATATATTCCAGCAACTTGGCCAGGGGGAGAAAACTTGCAGTGATATTATGAAGTCATAAAGCACCAACAACATTCATGATAAGTGCTTTTTAAGAACGGACCAAACATTAAAAGATATAGTGTCATACCAGTCAGTGATTAGAATTAGGACATAAACCTCAGCCATCGTGAAGGGTACCCTACTAATAAACATAACTTCTGTGTAGACTATATTTATCTCCCTTTACCCAGTGCTGTATACATATAAACATATACACATATTGTTGCTGTCGGTTTTGACGGTTTCATAAGACGTAAATCTATTTAATACTTTTGACGATCGAAGGTAGAGAACTGTATGTTAACTCTCTGGGACAGGTTGATTTGAGGTTATCTTCCCTGTGTTTATTCTTTGTGGTTGATCTGTCTTAAGAGGGCCGGTTAACTGTTCTCAAATCTGTTATGTCTACGCATGCGCTAGTTTTTAGCGCGAACCGAGAAGACTTCCGTCTGGGAGTGATGAGCTGTTTTTCTGACCGGACAAGATATCCGTTGTTTCTTCTCTGCATTATCTCGGGGAAAGAGAGTCTTCAGTGTAACTGTGATTTCAGTGATTCTCCCCAGAGTTATTCTGTTCGTCTAGAATGACGACAGTGGTTATTTGTGTATTTCTCGGATTCTGTCCAAGGTAAAATAAACTTTATTATTATGCCAAGATTGCAGAACATTTAGTATGAACTTGTGAGTAGCGCTCACAGTTCTTGAGATCCAGAGTCCATTATGTGTGCTTGACATAGCTAACTAAGTCTATTCGTCGAATTACTTTACAGAAGCACAATGAACGTATATTTATATGAAACCCGCATTATGGCGGTATGTTTCGGTATGGAAAATAATGCCTGCCTATGAAAATACACAGTTGTTCATCAATCATTATGAGGCCCGCCATTACGGCCTATATGTTTGAGCAGAAGAAGAAGTGTCTGGCGGGAGAAGCCAGATGAAGTCTTGACTTTATAAACAAGTTCACAGACTTCGATATTAAGCAACTATATTTGTCACAAGACTACCTGACGCGTTTAGTCAGGGGTTCTGAGCTACAGTATGAAAATATATATTATCAAGCCAACGTTACTAGCATCATACATACGAGCTATGCAGGATTGATTATGCTCGATGGTTTTATGCATTACTACACATGAAATGTCCATGTTCCTTGTTCTACTGACTGTGTTGTCCGTCAACGTACTATTGCTGTAATAAATGTTGAAGAGAAAGTCATCTGCATTAACCACATCTATGACTTCTACGTGTGATGGAGTGAGTTTGTGTGTTCCTAAATAAGAGTCTATACAACTTCGTGTTCTCGATCTGCTGTCTACACTCACCATTACTCACTACAACATCTTATCGTTTGTTCTACACACCTGAGAAAACATGTATGCTGTTTGTGTGTGTGACTGCACTACATCCTGGCAGTGCCTCACGCTGGTGACCTAGTTTCACGTCCATGTTACACTGTTCTGGTGATCAACGACACGCCTACTCAGCGACACTTCAACACGGTACAAATACCAGATCTCACACGAGCAAACAGACTTTAACATCTGGTAATAACACATAAGGAAGGGAAACCCGAGGCCTGTAAACAGTAAATTAATATTAGACAAACATAAAGGTATGTTTTCAGGCACTCGTAAGAAATAAAGAAGTAGAACACTTAGACAACAGAAAAACAACAGACGTGAGTGGCTTACCCAGGGTTTGAACCCCGTACCTTCCGTACGACAACACCGCCTAGCTATACAAGCGAATCACACTAACCTCACGGCCAGCTAGGCATCCCCAAAAAAGGATGCTTTACTGACCGGTCATCAGTGCGAAACACAAGACAACACCGGAAGTTTACAATGGGCACCTTAGCCTATTAATGACGCAATCACTTCGGTTGTTCCTCTATTCTGCAGTATGTGTCAGTCCAAACAAGACAAAGACCTTGATACTGTGTCCAGTAAATGATAGAAGACTTACAGGCCTCGGATTTCCCTTCCTTATGTGTTATTAATGTTCATACATAACCAGAAACCTACCCTCTGTTCTATACTACTGTCCTTAAGTCTTCTATCATTTACTGGACACAGTATCAAGGTCTTTATCTTGTTTGGACTGACATATACTGCAGAATAGAGGAACAACAGAAGTGATTGCGTCATTAATAGGCTAAGGTGCCCATTGTAAACTTCCGGTGTTGTCTTGTGTTTCGCACTGATGACCGGTCAGTAAAGCATCCTTTTTTGGGGATGCCTAGCTGGCCGTGAGGTTAGTGTGATTCGCTTGTATAGCTAGGCGGTGTTGTCGTACGGAAGGTACGGGGTTCGAACCCTGGGTAAGCCACTCACGTCTGTTGTTTTTCTGTTGTCTAAGTGTTCTACTTATTTATTTCTTACGAGTGCCTGAAAACATACCTTCATGTTTGTCTAATATTAATCATCTGGTAATAAACAGTCGGCAAAACAGAGTGTTACATCAGGTGCCCAGTTGATGGGGCTATACTAATCTGTTACAACTGACGGTTTAACACACACACACACACACACACACACACACACACACACACACACATATATATATGTATTTCTCTCTTTCGTTTATCTGTAACCAATTTAGGTCGGTCTAATATATATTCATAGAAAAGAATTTCACTGTTGTTTCTTTCTTTTCACTAAATGCTCTGTATTGCTTGGTAGTTAACTGTTTTTGTTAATCATTGTCTTAATTACCAACTGGGGATCTCATGAGCCATATCAGTACCTCGGGAGAAGTGTGGCTGAAGACCTAACCTACTCTCAGGATCCTTGATGGGATTTGCCTCTTGACTTAATTGAGAAGAGTTTAAATTTCAGTCTCCTGAAACATTTCTTCCTACAAGTATCGGACTATCACCTACAGCGAGCCAAAAGACACCGTGGAAGAGATTGGTACTCTCTTTTATGTCTTTTATCTATCCTCTCTTCTACCCTGTCGCCACACCTCCTTCGTCGCCTAGCGATCTACCATAGCATCCTTTGTGATCTGGATCTACTTAATGCCAAATTAACGGCCCTGGATAACTTGACTTGACAACAGTTTGTTTACATCTCAGCCAAGTTGCTTAATGTAAGATCATCTGAAAAATGTGCAATGTTACCTGAAATTGGTTCGTTTTATTTTTTGAAACGAAATCCATGATTGAAAGAATTAATTCTTGTGTCAGGGAGCCAAGCGTTTTCATTCATCTCGCGAGTAAGAGATTTTTATGTTTATTACATTGATGGAGAAAAATATGTTATTTAAACTTTGTTATCTGTGATGACGATTTTATAGACCTGAGTGAGTCTTAGTCAAAGGAATGCACTCTGAGGGACCTGTGTTTATATTGGCAAACTCCTTATGCAAACGATTATATGTGTGTGTGTGTATATATATATATATATATATATATATATATATATATATATATATATATATATATATATATATATATATATATATATATATATATATATAAAACAGTAGTAACCCCTTCAGTCATTACTGACTTTGTTACATGCGCTCTGGGGTGATAGTTCTCAGCTGTTTTTTTTTTTACATGGTGTTCCTTACGACGTGCTCTTTTCTCTTCTGCTTGTTGTGAGAACTTCTTTTCAATATATGTATATTGTTACGTGTCTTTTATATTGTTAATATTAATATGTAGTTACAGGATGGTTCCTGTGGCCAAGTTCACTTCTAGGGTAGTAGACGTATTAGACACCGAAACAGGCCAACATCAAACAGTATTATTTGAGCCACAAAGGACAAAGTGGACGGTATACATTTTTATTAAGACTGCATCCCAGCTCCCAATTCAATACAGTTCAGGCCAATATACAATAGCATATAATATGCAGTTGTCGATATAACGCTAGGCAGTCCGTTCATGTCTGGAACGCTGTCCTTTTCATTCTCAACATTTTAAATATATATTCACCCTCGTCACTGAGAAGCTATACTCCCTGTAAATGCAGATAACTAGATACACCTCACCGAAGATCTTGATGTATTAGTGATGGAATAACACAGGGATATACACTGAAATTCAGGAGCTCAAACACATTCGTCCACTCGCCATGACACACAATAGTAGAAGACTACAGCAGACGATCCCTTAACTTCTTCTTTTTTAGTTTCACGTCTGCCAAACAACCATATCGGCAAGACGTCACTTCCTGTATTAATAAGTGACTCCGTATAAAATAAACAAACAAGGAGCCCTGTTGACTATGTGCAAATCGTTATTCACTTGCCACTCAAAATTCAAACTTCAGACACGAGCGAAATCGTCTACTACCAGACTCCAGTGTCATCTGCAGGGTAACACAGTCTGTAGAGCTATTAAAAGCTGGTCTGCATATATTTGAGGGTAAGAAAGAATGTATTTACATATGTATATATAATTATATTATTAATATGTGCCTTATAGAAGTGGATAAGTGTAATGTGTAATTCTTGGAGGGAATTCAAACCTGTGTTAGCTCAATGTAATTGTAAAATGAAAGCAGAGGGACGTGTAGATTGTGATGTTAGTTTAGTAAAGATTTTGAAGATGTTAAGCTTGCTGGAATGGACCACCTTATTGGAAACATGGAAAGAATTGTGATGGGGCCGGGAAGACACCCGGCTTTCCCCTTCATGGAAAGACACCCGGCTTCCCCCTTCACGTAAAGACACCCCAACTTCCCCCTTCATTGTGAGTGGCACATTTATCGCCCATATATTTTCGATGTGCGCGAAGCATGCTGGGATGTAAAAAGTCTTCAAGATGATATATTAGTTTAGGTCATAATAAAGCCTAAGAATTAGTTGTGATGTGTTATATTTGGTAGTCGTGTGTTATATTTGATAATTGTGAGCCATATCTGTGTTTTCGTGCCTGATAAAGCAAATATCGCGAGTGTTATTTATGCGGCCAAATTAATACGCCTAGCGTGCAGTAAGTTGAGTGATTAGCCTAGTGCCTATATAAAGCGTGCGAGAGCCAGCAGCGACCTTTCCTAGTATCAGCCCAGACGAGAGAACAAACAAGACAAGGTGACCGGTGTAGGTAGCAGATGGACCAGAGCACGTGAGCTGATTAGGAACTGAGCACTAGCTGGGTGTTTGTTTGTTTGGTTTGTTGGTTTATTTGTTTAATGTTTGCTTCAGTGTGCTCTTATTCACTGAATGGGTTGTAAAAATAAATACAGCCCCTGCCTCAGAATCAGAGTTTTATTGTTGAATCGGGTCGGTTGCGTGTGCAAGAGAGTGATCACATATCACAATAACATCATCACCTCGCCCCACCCTATCACAATTGGCGTCGTCGACAGGATTAGGCAGACAGTGACACCGAGCAAACAGCAAACGAGCAAATATTGTATTGTAAACACCCAGCAGTGCATTCTACAGCAAGATGGCTAATGCGCATATGAAGGTAGTGCACGTGGAGGTGCCAGAGGTAAGGCTATTTGATGGAAAGGCAAATCCCCATTGGCAAGAGTTTGTGGAAGATGTAGAGGCCGTGTGGAAGATATCGCCCTTTTGTGCAGACGTCAAGGTAGACGTGATCTGGAACAACGTTTCACCATGGGTCTCTAGGGAATTACAGATACGTGGCGGAGCCAAGGCCAGCCCTGAGCGGTTACTCAAGATAGTAGAAGAAGCCTACAGCGAGCAACCACCAGTCAGTGAGATGATCAGGAATTTCCAAGCCGTGAGTCAGGGGCCTAAGGAATGTTCTGTTGCCTGTGAAGTCAAAAAACCAGAGACACTAGTGCAGATAGCAAGTGCAGAAGCCCAGAATGAAGAGGAGGCACTCAAAGCAGAAATATCGCTTCTAAAATCCCAGCTAGCACAGCTATCACAGACCAGTTCGCCAGCACAAGAGGAGGTACAGAGAAAGAAAGAACCGCGGAAACAGCCAAAGCACGACGACGGGGTGCATGTTCTTGTATGTGAGAGTCAGGCTGTTGTTAACGAAAGCAGTGAGCTGACAGTACCAACAAACGCAGTTGCACCGACAAGGCGACAAGGGGTTTGCAAGTGGTACAGTGTCCACAGGGGATGGGGGTTCATCACGCCAGATGATGGAGGTATTGATATATTCGTACATCAAACCAAGATCTTCAGAAAGGGATTCCGGAGTCTGGCGAGGAATGAACGAGTAGAATTTGACAGCAAACCATCGGTCCAGGGCATGGAAGCAGTCATTGTGTGCGGCATTGGCGGTCAAGAATGCAAAGGAAGTAGGAGGCGACCCATGGCACAGAGAAAGCCTACCAGGTTGAGGTGCTGTAATTGTGGTGAGTTCTCAGACCACATGGCAGCCAAATGCCCTCAAGGCCCTCTTCCCAAACGATGTTTTAGATGCAAGTCAACTGAACATTTGATAGCCGCCTGTCCCTCAAGGAGCTCTTTCCCGAGACGTACTGCCACAACCAGGTTGCCTTTAGGGTGCAAGCCAAGAGATGGCCACGTCAACTGTCACACTAAGGGCGCCGAGAAAATTGGCCGTCGTCTAGGGGAGGAAACCCGTCCTAAGCAGATAGGAGGGAGTGCAAATCAAGGTTTAGCAGAGGAGACTCATCAAAAGCAGATTGTGGGGAACGTAAGCCACCGTACACACAAAATGAGTGGAAAACACGTCAAGAGCGATCTCCCTACAAAGTCGACAGCTGCATGCACTGACAGGCACATGCCACGGGCAGGCAGCGACGCGGCACAGGTGAGCGAGTCTTCTAGACCACAGCGGCTGACAGCCCGACAACGTACAACTGGGGACATGACGACCAAGAGAGTCCCCAGCCGGGTTGTACCTATTCCAGAAGCCCAGCCCAAAGCATCGCCGCTCAGAAAGAGTCCTGCGCAGCAACAACGATCTGAGAGATTTCAATTGAAGGGCCAGAGGTAGTGATGTTGTCGGGACGACAACAAAATCAAAAGGGAGATATGTGATGGAGCCGGGAAGACACCCGGCTTCCCCCTTCACGGAAAGACACCCGGCTTCCCCCTTCACGTAAAGACACCCCAGCTTCCCCCTTCATTGTGAGTGGCACATTTATCGCCCATATATTTTCGATGTGCGCGAAGCATGCTGGGATGTAAAAAGTCTTCAAGAAGATATATTAGTTTAGGCCATAATAAAGCCTAAGAATTAGTTGTGATGTGTTATATTTGGTAGTCGTGTGTTATATTTGATAATTGTGAGCTATATCTGTGTTTTCGTGCCTGATAAAGCAAATATCGCGAGTGTTATTTATGCGGCCAAATTAATACGCCTAGCGTGCAGTAAGTTGAGTGATTAGCCTAGTGCCTATATAAAGCGTTCGAGAGCCAGCAGCGACCTTTCCTAGGTACTTGTGCGTTAATTCACCGGTTAAATCAAATTGTGGATATTTATTACCCAAACCGATCACCGTACTCTTTCTTGACTGAAAAAGTGTCATTGTCCTCTCCCCCCTCCCCCGTTGCTTAGAATTTTTTTTAAAACACGCCTGCCGTTCGTAAGGTTGTAGTCACGTAGCACATTCTGCCGTAGGGGAGTGAAGTGTTATAGACTTCGATGTACTGGGTCCCAGCTTTATGAGGTGGGGTGGCCTGTTCCCTTTCTCGCTGCCGTTGCCTTCTCTAACTCAAGATCAGAGGCAGGTACCCTTTTACAGCTGGTTTGACTGATGCGTGACACCTGTTCCCTTCCTCGCTGCCGTTGCCTTCTCTAACTCAGGATCAGAGTAAGGTACCCATTTACAGCTGGTTATGGAGTGTTAGAGACTTCACCATACTAGGTCCAGCATCGAGAGATGGGGTCTACCTAGCTATAAATGGGTACTTAACTTTGAGTTAGGGAAGGAAAAGACAGCGAGGAAGGAAACTGATCTCCCCACCTCTCGATGCTGGACCTAGTATGGTGAAGTCTCTAACACTCCATAACCAGCTGTAAATGGGTACCTGACTCTGATCTTGAGTTAGAGAAGGCAACGGCAGCGAGGAAGGGAACATGTGTCACGCATCAGTCAAACCAGCTGTAAAAGGGTGCCTGACTCTGATCTTGAGTTAGAGAAGGCAACGGCAGCGAGAAAGGGAACAGGTGTCACGCATCAGTCTAACCAGCTGTAAAAGGGTACCTGCCTCTGATCTTGAGTTAGAGAAGGCAACGGCAGCGAGGAAGGGAACATGTGTCACGCATCAGTCAAACCAGCTGTAAAAGGGTGCCTGACTCTGATCTTGAGTTAGAGAAGGCAACGGCAGCGATTTCCCTTGTTTTCTTTGTACCGTTAACTTGTAGAACTGATTCAATTCCGTTCTATTGGTTTATAAACTTTTTTTTAAAAATACAGGGGGGGGGGGGGGGTAGGGGGGGGGGGTGGGGGGGGGGGGGGGAGGGGGGATCTGATCTGTCGTAAGCGTGTCAACTATGAATGCAAGAGAAACGCTTTTTTTTTTTAACTTGCCTCCCAAATCACAATGTGAAATCAACATTTTTCAGTCAAGAAAAAGTACGGTTCTCAGTTTTGGTAATAAATTTCCAGAATTTGATTTAACCGGTGAATAAACGCACAAGAACCCTTTCCTAGTATCAGCCCAGACGAGAGAACAAACGAGACGAGGTGACCGGTGTAGGTAGCAGATGGACCAGAGCACGTGAGCTGATTAGGAACTGAGCACTAGCTGGGTGTTTGTTTGTTTGGTTTGTTGGTTTATTTGTTTAATGTTTGCTTCAGTGTGCTCTTAGTCACTGAATAGGTTGTAAAAATAAATACAGCCCCTGCCTCAGAATCAGAGTTTTATTGTTGAATCGGGTCGGTTGGGAGTGTGCAAGAGAGTGATCACATATCACAATAACATCATCATCATCACCTCGCCCCACCCTATCACAGAATGAAACAAATTATTTTACTGTACAAATAGAATTATAACATAACTCTTTTCACAAGGCCATCTGATTGTAAGGAAGCAAATCATGGAGAAACTGTAACCAGAGAGTTTTTGGAATAGTGTGCTATTAATTAAATGAATTATGTTATTTTTGACTTGCTATGACTCTCATGAGTAACCACATCTTGTCTCATCTGTCTCATCTTACCTCCTGACTGGATAGAGAGTCAGTGAGCGATACTATGTAGGTGATGTATATTATATTTCAGGTTATATCATGCCTGGAAGAGTTAATAAATTCTACGTGCCTAAGTCAGCTGGAGGAAGCTCTTGTTGTTCTGAGCCATTGTGAAATGTCATAGGGTTTTCAACAGTGCCACCTTTATGATTGGAAGAATCGCAGTTGTGGGATTCTTTCCAGTTCCAGTGCTTGACAAGGCCTAGAAAAACATTTCAAAGATAAGTAGCCTTGTTTGGGGCTACTTGACTTTACATACAATCATACCACACAAAAGAAATTAAAGACTTAAGATTTAAAAAATTTAAAGACTATGGAACATATAACCTGTGAGTTTATTCTATACAAGTGAACATATATATATATATATAAACACACACACATATACATACATAAGGGAGACGAATAAAGGATAGGACTATGACTAAACAATTTTTTGCCCCTTGTGTTCTGATACCTGAACCATAGTCATTTTCATAATGTGAACAGTTTATATCTATTCCTGAAGGCAGAGATATATATTAATAGTTTCCATATTATTCTTTTAACGCAAACCTAACTGGAAATAGTGTACATCATCTGTAGAGAAGTAAATAAATAAATTTAAAAAATCATAAATATATGTAGGTAATTAACAGGCACTCGCTGGTCAGCAAGGAGGACATCAGACAACAGAATAGAAATACAAGGTGATAGGCTTACCTGGAATCGAACCGAAGATCATCCAAACGGCACCCATCGCCTTGCTGTGAGAGTAAATCATGAAATGACGTACAGCCAATGTAGCACCTGTTAATAACCTATATTTATTTGTTTACTACTCCTAGAGCTCACTTCCTTCAGTATTTATCACCTGTAGTGAAGAAAAGAACACAAACATGGTGGTGCTAAAACTAAGAATAATATTGATAATATATATTCTTGTACTGTTAGTAAATTAAATTTGAATCAGCAGCAGCTTCCGTAGAGTATCAATGTATTTTTTTTTATACGTTTCGTGTCTTTGAGAAAACGATCTTTTGAAACAAACAGTAAGAGATGAATTTGAATCGGCCTTTTTTTTTTTTTTAATGAAAAGCATTCCCATTTTAATATTAAAAAATAAAATTTTGTCTTATTTTATTGTACTTCATTTATATTTTTCTTAATTCAGTATATTAATATCCGAGCAAAGCCGGGTATTTGTAGACATATATAAGAGAAGTAGCTTAGCTGTTTTGTAGGCCAGCTCTTTTCAACATTTTTTCCCCTTGAATACCACCATATACACCAAAGTGAGTATCTATATATATAACACCTATATACAAGAACGAAATCCAGACGTGCTACTAAGTAAAGATATTAAATATTCTTGTGCCACAAAGTACTGATTATAAAAAAGCACACACTTCTACTTATAATTTTGCTTGTCGTGTAACTAATCAGTAATGACATATAATTCTTATTAAAATCATACCAACAGGCAACTGATAATCCATTGAGGTTTTGTCGTTTACTTTCTCCCGTTATTGCTTAATATTATCGGCTGTAGGAGGCTTTTACACGCAATATTCTTTTAGTTTTTTAAAAAAATGAATTCGCCTTTAACGTATGTTTTCTTTCATAATGTAAGTATGTTGAAGCATATTTTAAAATAAAACTTCTTAAATTATATTTTAATATAAAATCTCCATATATCTTTCCAGAACTTAACAGACCCTCCATGTTGTCTTAGTGGTCTGGGTTCACAGGTCAAGTAGATAGACAAGTCCTTGAGCACATCGATTGGCTGGAAAAATAGAGCAAAAAAAAAAAAAAAAAAAAAATGGAGAAAGCAAATACGTTTCAGAATTGCAATTATTTTTAATCCAAACTAAGTTATAAGATCCATGGTAACGTTTAGCAGCAGAGGGCGACTATCAGAAAAATAACCAATGAGCAATAGTCTGCAAACTGTATCAGCTACTCAAGAGAGTTGTGATACAGTGGATCCCATCTCATTGCAACATCCCCGGTAATAAAGAGACTGGCAGATTGGCAAAGGAAGGTGGAAAGCTACCTCAGCCTGATACAAGTATAACTTTCGAAAAGGCAGAGAGTTTTATCAGAAGCAGATATAGTAGCAAATGGGATACAGAGCATCAAGGCAACCCAAAAAATGATGCATTCTACCAGCTAAGCAGAAGTGAACATGTAGTACTCCCCACAGGTCACAACAGATTGGGATGTCAACTATTCAACAAGCTAAAGATCGGAACTATCGATGAGTGTAACTGTGGCACCCATAAACATGACTGCTGAACATCTACTTCAAAGATGACCAGTGTGTGGATAAACCCTATGGGGATACAAATAGTCTCACGCTTACCACTACTTCCTTTGAAAATATTCAAGTAGACGTCTGAGAGTGCTCGAAGAAGATGGAGAAGAAGAAGAAGAAACATGACGTGGTCAGTTGGACATTAGGGCCTCCTTTCTCAAGAACACTTTATCGTTGGGCTATTCCCAAACCGCCAGTAAACGTTGTCGCAGTATACTGGCACTTAGGAGAGGAACGTGGCTTAACGAATCCTGAGTGCCTTTTAGAGTGAGTACACGTATAGAGGAGTGAGACGCAAACCAGCAATGAAAAGACTGAACGAACACAAATGGGGAGGGTTAGAGGGAGTAACTAGATCTAAGGATGGTTTAATTTGTTTCAGACGTAATATGGCCAAGAAAGATTATTTGTTTGCCCATTGTCGAAACACGGTGACTCCACTCACACGGGGTGCGGGTGGGGGTTGGAGAGGAGAAGAAGAGGGAGGCATCGCCATTTGGTATGATCAGCAGCTTAGTCCATCCTGAATGATGGATTTACTTTTTAGTGTCTATAAGGAAAAAAAAAATATCGACCCCGACGAGATTCGAACTCGCAATCTTCTGATCCGAAGTCAGACGCCTGTATCGATATGCACAAGAGATATAGATATGCAGATAAACATATAGAATAATTTCGTGAAGTTTAGAGAACCTCTTTTCAGCTAGGGCCTACTTGTTAGATCCTGAAGAATATTGAATTAAATGTGTAACCTCTCCTAAACACAGTGTCATGATGTGACGATACCAAATAACGATCTCCAGGAAAATGAACATCTGGTGTATCATTCGTAACTATTTGTATTACATGGCGGACTAAAACAACAACAACCTAAAAGTTACAGATTATCATAAATGGGCACTTGCGCAGAATAGAGTGATTAAAGTGTTATTTAGTAGTAGTAGTAGTAGCCCCATCAGTCATTCCTGACTATCGGAATACGCCCCTGAGGTGATAGTCCTCAGCTGCTTTTGTTCCTGGTATGCCTTTCGGCGTGTTCTGTTCTCTTTTGCTTGTTGTGAGAGCTTCTTTTCACCTAATATGAGATGGTACCGTAGGGAGCGTTGCCACTTGGTGTGATCGGCAGCTTCATCCTCCCAGGTTGCTGTATTTATGTCCAGTGCCCTCATGTCTCTCTTGCACACATCTTTGAACCTCAGCTGCAGTCGCCCGGCTGTTCTTTTGCCATCTGCCAGGTGTCTGTAGAACATATTTTTATGGATGCGACCATCTACCATGCGTAAGACAAGATCACTAATATGGAAATGATGGCAAGAACCTGACAAGCGCCAGTGCAACAATAATTGCGAACATGGCGCTGGAGATGGATAGGACACATACTGGTTAGAGAGATAGAGGAAGTCCAAAAAAACAAATAGAGACTTTAAGGGATGAAGAAGACGTAGAAAGACTTTGAGCTCATGGCGCGGGACAAGATACACAGCATCTGTTAGTCAAGACCTGTGCTTCATGAGGAGTTGGAGGATGATGACGGAATTTTGCAGGCCTATATTGTCACAACGTACTTAGTAAGATGCAGACAAACGAATGTATCCGTTTACTCAACCCAGAGATATCTGCAACAATAGCACACACCCTGGCCCCAGTAACTGAGAATCAAGCACAGTGATGCAAGAAAACGACTACGCGAAAGAAAGAATTTCGTGCTTGTAAAATTGAAAAGCGTTTGAGTGGCAGTGGTTAGAGCGCTGGTCTCTGGAGCAAAATGTACCGGGTTCTAAACAAGATTTCGTCACGCTCCAGTCTATCCAACTGTAAATATCGATACCTGGCTCTGTTCTCGATTGAGGCGAGGAAAGGAAATGATCACCCCCCCTCTCCCCCCCCCCCCCCCCCCCCCCCCCACCTCTCGAAGCTGAACCCAGTATAGTGAAGTCTCTAACACTTCACTCTCTTACCACAGTATCTGATATGGGACTACCTTTTAAAAGAGTGTTGTGGTTGTGGCTGTTTATAACTAAATAACTTCAGTAAAGATTCACTAGACCTTTGCTGTCAGCACTCATTACTGTTTCTTTACCCCGTCACGGACTGATGAAGAGTCGTTCATATCCTAACTCCCAGTGTGTTTCGTACTGATAAATAGCCAGCAAAGCATCTTTTTTTGGGGATGCCTAGCTGGCCGTGGGGTCAGTGTGATTCGCTTGATAGCTAGGCGGAGTTGTCGTACGGAAGGTACGGGGTTCGAACCCTGGGTAAGCCACTCACGTCTGTTGTTTTTCTGTTGTCCAAGTGTTCTACTTCTTCATTTCTTACGAGTGCCTGAAAACATACCTTTATGTTTGTCTAATATTAATTTACTGTTTACAGGCCTCGGGTTTCCCTTCCTTATGTGTTATTTATGTTTATACAATACCAGAAACCTACCCTCTGTTCTACACTAATGTCCTTAAGTCTTCTACTATTTACTGGACCCAGTATCAAGGTCTTTGTCTTGTTTGGACTGACACATACTGTTAATAGGAGAACAACAGAAGTGATTGCGTCATTTAAGGGCTGAGTTGCCCACTGTATACTTCCGGTGTTATCTTGTGTGTTTCGTACTGATAAATAGCCAGCAAAGCATCTTTTTTTGGGGATGCCTAGCTGGCCGTGGGGTCAGTGTGATTCGCTTGATAGCTAGGCGGAGTTGTCGTACGGAAGGTACGGGGTTCGAACCCTGGGTAAGCCACTCACGTCTGTTGTTTTTCTGTTGTCCAAGTGTTCTACTTCTTCATTTCTTACGAGTGCCTGAAAACATACCTTTATGTTTGTCTAATATTAATTTACTGTTTACAGGCCTCGGGTTTCCCTTCCTTATGTGTTATTTATGTTTATACAATACCAGAAACCTACCCTCTGTTCTATACTAATGTCCTTAAGTCTTCTACTATTTACTGGACCCAGTATCAAGGTCTTTGTCTTGTTTGGACTGACACATACTGTTAATAGGAGAACAACAGAAGTGATTGCGTCATTTAAGGGCTGAGTTGCCCACTGTATACTTCCGGTGTTATCTTGTGTGTTTCGTACTGATAAATAGCCAGCAAAGCATCTTTTTTTGGGGATGCCTAGCTGGCCGTGGGGTCAGTGTGATTCGCTTGATAGCTAGGCGGAGTTGTCGTACGGAAGGTACGGGGTTCGAACCCTGGGTAAGCCACTCACGTCTGTTGTTTTTCTGTTGTCCAAGTGTTCTACTTCTTCATTTCTTACGAGTGCCTGAAAACATACCTTTATGTTTGTCTAATATTAATTTACTGTTTACAGGCCTCGGGTTTCCCTTCCTTATGTGTTATTTATGTTTATACAATACCAGAAACCTACCCTCTGTTCTATACTAATGTCCTTAAGTCTTCTACTATTTACTGGACCCAGTATCAAGGTCTTTGTCTTGTTTGGACTGACACATACTGTTAATAGGAGAACAACAGAAGTGATTGCGTCATTTAAGGGCTGAGTTGCCCACTGTATACTTCCGGTGTTATCTTGTGTGTTTCGTACTGATAAATAGCCAGCAAAGCATCTTTTTTTGGGGATGCCTAGCTGGCCGTGGGGTCAGTGTGATTCGCTTGATAGCTAGGCGGAGTTGTCGTACGGAAGGTACGGGGTTCGAACCCTGGGTAAGCCACTCACGTCTGTTGTTTTTCTGTTGTCCAAGTGTTCTACTTCTTCATTTCTTACGAGTGCCTGAAAACATACCTTTATGTTTGTCTAATATTAATTTACTGTTTACAGGCCTCGGGTTTCCCTTCCTTATGTGTTATTTATGTTTATACAATACCAGAAATCTACCCTCTGTTCTATACTAATGTCCTTAAGTCTTCTACTATTTACTGGACCCAGTATCAAGGTCTTTGTCTTGTTTGGACTGACACATACTGTTAATAGGAGAACAACAGAAGTGATTGCGTCATTTAAGGGCTGAGTTGCCCACTGTATACTTCCGGTGTTATCTTGTGTGTTTCTTACTGATAAATAGCCAGCAAAGCATCTTTTTTTGGGGATGCCTAGCTGGCCGTGGGGTCAGTGTGATTCGCTTGATAGCTAGGCGGAGTTGTCGTACGGAAGGTACGGGGTTCGAACCCTGGGTAAGCCACTCACGTCTGTTGTTTTTCTGTTGTCCAAGTGTTCTACTTCTTCATTTCTTACGAGTGCCTGAAAACATACCTTTATGTTTGTCTAATATTAATTTACTGTTTACAGGCCTCGGGTTTCCCTTCCTTATGTGTTATTTATGTTTATACAATACCAGAAACCTACCCTCTGTTCTATACTAATGTCCTTAAGTCTTCTACTATTTACTGGACCCAGTATCAAGGTCTTTGTCTTGTTTGGACTGACACATACTGTTAATAGGAGAACAACAGAAGTGATTGCGTCATTTAAGGGCTGAGTTGCCCACTGTATACTTCCGGTGTTATCTTGTGTGTTTCGTACTGATAAATAGCCAGCAAAGCATCTTTTTTTGGGGATGCCTAGCTGGCCGTGGGGTCAGTGTGATTCGCTTGATAGCTAGGCGGAGTTGTCGTACGGAAGGTACGGGGTTCGAACCCTGGGTAAGCCACTCACGTCTGTTGTTTTTCTGTTGTCCAAGTGTTCTACTTCTTTATTTCTTACGAGTGCCTGAAAACATACCTTTATGTTTGTCTAATATTAATTTACTGTTTACAGGCCTCGGGTTTCCCTTCCTTATGTGTTATTTATGTTTATACAATACCAGAAACCTACCCTCTGTTCTATACTAATGTCCTTAAGTCTTCTACTATTTACTGGACCCAGTATCAAGGTCTTTGTCTTGTTTGGACTGACACATACTGTTAATAGGAGAACAACAGAAGTGATTGCGTCATTTAAGGGCTGAGTTGCCCACTGTATACTTCCGGTGTTATCTTGTGTGTTTCGTACTGATAAATAGCCAGCAAAGCATCTTTTTTTGGGGATGCCTAGCTGGCCGTGGGGTCAGTGTGATTCGCTTGATAGCTAGGCGGAGTTGTCGTACGGAAGGTACGGGGTTCGAACCCTGGGTAAGCCACTCACGTCTGTTGTTTTTCTGTTGTCCAAGTGTTCTACTTCTTCATTTCTTACGAGTGCCTGAAAACATACCTTTATGTTTGTCTAATATTAATTTACTGTTTACAGGCCTCGGGTTTCCCTTCCTTATGTGTTATTTATGTTTATACAATACCAGAAACCTACCCTCTGTTCTATACTAATGTCCTTAAGTCTTCTACTATTTACTGGACCCAGTATCAAGGTCTTTGTCTTGTTTGGACTGACACATACTGTTAATAGGAGAACAACAGAAGTGATTGCGTCATTTAAGGGCTGAGTTGCCCACTGTATACTTCCGGTGTTATCTTGTGTGTTTCGTACTGATAAATAGCCAGCAAAGCATCTTTTTTTGGGGATGCCTAGCTGGCCGTGGGGTCAGTGTGATTCGCTTGATAGCTAGGCGGAGTTGTCGTAAGGAAGGTACGGGGTTCGAACCCTGGGTAAGCCACTCACGTCTGTTGTTTTTCTGTTGTCCAAGTGTTCTACTTCTTCATTTCTTACGAGTGCCTGAAAACATACCTTTATGTTTGTCTAATATTAATTTACTGTTTACAGGCCTCGGGTTTCCCTTCCTTATGTGTTATTTATGTTTATACAATACCAGAAACCTACCCTCTGTTCTATACTAATGTCCTTAAGTCTTCTACTATTTACTGGACCCAGTATCAAGGTCTTTGTCTTGTTTGGACTGACACATACTGTTAATAGGAGAACAACAGAAGTGATTGCGTCATTTAAGGGCTGAGTTGCCCACTGTATACTTCCGGTGTTATCTTGTGTGTTTCGTACTGATAAATAGCCAGCAAAGCATCTTTTTTTGGGGATGCCTAGCAGGCCGTGGGGTCAGTGTGATTCGCTTGATAGCTAGGCGGAGTTGTCGTACGGAAGGTACGGGGTTCGAACCCTGGGTAAGCCACTCACGTCTGTTGTTTTTCTGTTGTCCAAGTGTTCTACTTCTTCATTTCTTACGAGTGCCTGAAAACATACCTTTATGTTTGTCTAATATTAATTTACTGTTTACAGGCCTCGGGTTTCCCTTCCTTATGTGTTATTTATGTTTATACAATACCAGAAACCTACCCTCTGTTCTATACTAATGTCCTTAAGTCTTCTACTATTTACTGGACCCAGTATCAAGGTCTTTGTCTTGTTTGGACTGACACATACTGTTAATAGGAGAACAACAGAAGTGATTGCGTCATTTAAGGGCTGAGTTGCCCACTGTATACTTCCGGTGTTATCTTGTGTGTTTCGTACTGATAAATAGCCAGCAAAGCATCTTTTTTTGGGGATGCCTAGCTGGCCGTGGGGTCAGTGTGATTCGCTTGATAGCTAGGCGGAGTTGTCGTACGGAAGGTACGGGGTTCGAACCCTGGGTAAGCCACTCACGTCTGTTGTTTTTCTGTTGTCCAAGTGTTCTACTTCTTCATTTCTTACGAGTGCCTGAAAACATACCTTTATGTTTGTCTAATATTAATTTACTGTTTACAGGCCTCGGGTTTCCCTTCCTTATGTGTTATTTATGTTTATACAATACCAGAAACCTACCCTCTGTTCTATACTAATGTCCTTAAGTCTTCTACTATTTACTGGACCCAGTATCAAGGTCTTTGTCTTGTTTGGACTGACACATACTGTTAATAGGAGAACAACAGAAGTGATTGCGTCATTTAAGGGCTGAGTTGCCCACTGTATACTTCCGGTGTTATCTTGTGTGTTTCGTACTGATAAATAGCCAGCAAAGCATCTTTTTTTTTGGGGATGCCTAGCTGGCCGTGGGGTCAGTGTGATTCGCTTGATAGCTAGGCGGAGTTGTCGTACGGAAGGTACGGGGTTCGAACCCTGGGTAAGCCACTCACGTCTGTTGTTTTTCTGTTGTCCAAGTGTTCTACTTCTTCATTTCTTACGAGTGCCTGAAAACATACCTTTATGTTTGTCTAATATTAATTTACTGTTTACAGGCCTCGGGTTTCCCTTCCTTATGTGTTATTTATGTTTATACAATACCAGAAACCTACCCTCTGTTCTATACTAATGTCCTTAAGTCTTCTACTATTTACTGGACCCAGTATCAAGGTCTTTGTCTTGTTTGGACTGACACATACTGTTAATAGGAGAACAACAGAAGTGATTGCGTCATTTAAGGGCTGAGTTGCCCACTGTATACTTCCGGTGTTATCTTGTGTGTTTCGTACTGATAAATAGCCAGCAAAGCATCTTTTTTTGGGGATGCCTAGCTGGCCGTGGGGTCAGTGTGATTCGCTTGATAGCTAGGCGGAGTTGTCGTACGGAAGGTACGGGGTTCGAACCCTGGGTAAGCCACTCACGTCTGTTGTTTTTCTGTTGTCCAAGTGTTCTACTTCTTCATTTCTTACGAGTGCCTGAAAACATACCTTTATGTTTGTCTAATATTAATTTACTGTTTACAGGCCTCGGGTTTCCCTTCCTTATGTGTTATTTATGTTTATACAATACCAGAAACCTACCCTCTGTTTTATACTAATGTCCTTAAGTCTTCTACTATTTACTGGACCCAGTATCAAGGTCTTTGTCTTGTTTGGACTGACACATACTGTTAATAGGAGAACAACAGAAGTGATTGCGTCATTTAAGGGCTGAGTTGCCCACTGTATACTTCCGGTGTTATCTTGTGTGTTTCGTACTGATAAATAGCCAGCAAAGCATCTTTTTTTGGGGATGCCTAGCTGGCCGTGGGGTCAGTGTGATTCGCTTGATAGCTAGGCGGAGTTGTCGTACGGAAGGTACGGGGTTCGAACCCTGGGTAAGCCACTCACGTCTGTTGTTTTTCTGTTGTCCAAGTGTTCTTTATTTCTTACGAGTGCCTGAAAACATACCTTTATGTTTGTCTAATATTAATTTACTGTTTACAGGCCTCGGGTTTCCCTTCCTTATGTGTTATTTATGTTTATACAATACCAGAAACCTACCCTCTGTTCTATACTAATGTCCTTAAGTCTTCTACTATTTACTGGACCCAGTATCAAGGTCTTTGTCTTGTTTGGACTGACACATACTGTTAATAGGAGAACAACAGAAGTGATTGCGTCATTTAAGGGCTGAGTTGCCCACTGTATACTTCCGGTGTTATCTTGTGTGTTTCGTACTGATAAAATAGCCAGCAAAGCATCTTTTTTTGGGGATGCCTAGCTGGCCGTGGGGTCAGTGTGATTCGCTTGATAGCTAGGCGGAGTTGTCGTACGGAAGGTACGGGGTTCGAACCCTGGGTAAGCCACTCACGTCTGTTGTTTTTCTGTTGTCCAAGTGTTCTACTTCTTCATTTCTTACGAGTGCCTGAAAACATACCTTTATGTTTGTCTAATATTAATTTACTGTTTACAGGCCTCGGGTTTCCCTTCCTTATGTGTTATTTATGTTTATACAATACCAGAAACCTACCCTCTGTTCTATACTAATGTGCTTAAGTCTTCTACTATTTACTGGACCCAGTATCAAGGTCTTTGTCTTGTTTGGACTGACACATACTGTTAATAGGAGAACAACAGAAGTGATTGCGTCATTTAAGGGCTGAGTTGCCCACTGTATACTTCCGGTGTTATCTTGTGTGTTTCGTACTGATAAATAGCCAGCAAAGCATCTTTTTTTGGGGATGCCTAGCTGGCCGTGGGGTCAGTGTGATTCGCTTGATAGCTAGGCGGAGTTGTCGTACGGAAGGTACGGGGTTCGAACCCTGGGTAAGCCACTCACGTCTGTTGTTTTTCTGTTGTCCAAGTGTTCTACTTCTTCATTTCTTACGAGTGCCTGAAAACATACCTTTATGTTTGTCTAATATTAATTTACTGTTTACAGGCCTCGGGTTTCCCTTCCTTATGTGTTATTTATGTTTATACAATACCAGAAACCTACCCTCTGTTCTATACTAATGTCCTTAAGTCTTCTACTATTTACTGGACCCAGTATCAAGGTCTTTGTCTTGTTTGGACTGACACATACTGTTAATAGGAGAACAACAGAAGTGATTGCGTCATTTAAGGGCTGAGTTGCCCACTGTATACTTCCGGTGTTATCTTGTGTGTTTCGTACTGATAAATAGCCAGCAAAGCATCTTTTTTTTTGGGATGCCTAGCTGGCCGTGGGGTCAGTGTGATTCGCTTGATAGCTAGGCGGAGTTGTCGTACGGAAGGTACGGGGTTCGAACCCTGGGTAAGCCACTCACGTCTGTTGTTTTTCTGTTGTCCAAGTGTTCTACTTCTTCATTTCTTACGAGTGCCTGAAAACATACCTTTATGTTTGTCTAATATTAATTTACTGTTTACAGGCCTCGGGTTTCCCTTCCTTATGTGTTATTTATGTTTATACAATACCAGAAACCTACCCTCTGTTCTATACTAATGTCCTTAAGTCTTCTACTATTTACTGGACCCAGTATCAAGGTCTTTGTCTTGTTTGGACTGACACATACTGTTAATAGGAGAACAACAGAAGTGATTGCGTCATTTAAGGGCTGAGTTGCCCACTGTATACTTCCGGTGTTATCTTGTGTGTTTCGTACTGATAAATAGCCAGCAAAGCATCTTTTTTTGGGGATGCCTAGCTGGCCGTGGGTCAGTGTGATTCGCTTGATAGCTAGGCGGAGTTGTCGTACGGAAGGTACGGGGTTCGAACCCTGGGTAAGCCACTCACGTCTGTTGTTTTTCTGTTGTCCAAGTGTTCTACTTCTTCATTTCTTACGAGTGCCTGAAAACATACCTTTATGTTTGTCTAATATTAATTTACTGTTTACAGGCCTCGGGTTTCCCTTCCTTATGTGTTATTTATGTTTATACAATACCAGAAACCTACCCTCTGTTCTATACTAATGTCCTTAAGTCTTCTACTATTTACTGGACCCAGTATCAAGGTCTTTGTCTTGTTTGGACTGACACATACTGTTAATAGGAGAACAACAGAAGTGATTGCGTCATTTAAGGGCTGAGTTGCCCACTGTATACTTCCGGTGTTATCTTGTGTGTTTCGTACTGATAAATAGCCAGCAAAGCATCTTTTTTTGGGGATGCCTAGCTGGCCGTGGGGTCAGTGTGATTCGCTTGATAGCTAGGCGGAGTTGTCGTACGGAAGGTACGGGGTTCGAACCCTGGGTAAGCCACTCACGTCTGTTGTTTTTCTGTTGTCCAAGTGTTCTACTTCTTCATTTCTTACGAGTGCCTGAAAACATACCTTTATGTTTGTCTAATATTAATTTACTGTTTACAGGCCTCGGGTTTCCCTTCCTTATGTGTTATTTATGTTTATACAATACCAGAAACCTACCCTCTGTTCTATACTAATGTCCTTAAGTCTTCTACTATTTACTGGACCCAGTATCAAGGTCTTTGTCTTGTTTGGACTGACACATACTGTTAATAGGAGAACAACAGAAGTGATTGCGTCATTTAAGGGCTGAGTTGCCCACTGTATACTTCCGGTGTTATCTTGTGTGTTTCGTACTGATAAATAGCCAGCAAAGCATCTTTTTTTTGGGGATGCCTAGCTGGCCGTGGGGTCAGTGTGATTCGCTTGATAGCTAGGCGGAGTTGTCGTACGGAAGGTACGGGGTTCGAACCCTGGGTAAGCCACTCACGTCTGTTGTTTTTCTGTTGTCCAAGTGTTCTACTTCTTCATTTCTTACGAGTGCCTGAAAACATACCTTTATGTTTGTCTAATATTAATTTCCTAACTCCCAGTGACTCGTTTTGTGGTTTTTAAAAATTGCTAGCCCCAAGATTAGCATCTCTTCCTGTTTGGGTAGAAACGAATATGTTTTGATAATGAACAAAAATAATTTAAAAAAAAAAAACAAACAATAACACTTGTACATATCAAATCTATATACAAGATATGGAATTTGCCGTGTTAAACTGAATGACGCGAAGCGTAGGCAGCGTAAAACTGAAGAATCTTAGATGGGAGACCTGGAGAAAGACGATGAAGAATATTATGAAGTCATTAAGAAGACATGTTATGCTGGCAAAGAAAATTCACGACTTGCAGCGAAATAGACAAATAACCAGAGAACAAGCACATCTCGTTTTCTTACTTGTACTTCAAGCACAACATGGAACTAGTCTTCAGTCACGTGAGGAAATTGTGAATAAATTCGCCTTATATCAGGTCAAACACTATCTTTCCTACATAAAGATATTTTCTCGACATTGAATTAAGTGCACTGACGAGTTTTGACTCTTATGGCAACCTTTTATTTATATCAATTTCACATTGCCACTATCCATCCTTGATTATTTTTACCCTCTAATTCACTTAGGCTATTGTGCTGTCGATGACAAGGCAAGGCAGTTGAAGAGAAGTCGTGCGTTCAAGTCTTTGAAAAATGAGCTTGCTGTTTTTATTATTCTCCTTCCATTTTTGAATGTTTGTGTCTATGTTTTTGTTTTCATTTGAAAGATCCACTTACCTTGAAAATTGTTACCTTTGTAACCGTTAGAGTGGTTAAGATAGAAAACTCGGTTAGAATTATTTTATGAGATTGACTTTTATGATTGAGATTAGCTGATAGTCTAAGGGGAATAATCGATAGAACGAGAAGAAGGGGTCAAGAGTAGTGCTTACATCCTTTGGTTGAGAATTCTAATGTTGTGTTTTTGTTTGGTTTTGTCTAGGTGAGCTCGGCTACGTGATCGTAATTCACGTGTTTTGAATGGTCGAATGAGTTGTGTGTCAAAAACGTGTTCTGGAGTGTTCGAAAATAGTTGTCGTTGTAAATCGATGTTTTAGATTAAATCACTCTGCTCCGAGATGTGATAGGGTTAGATTCGAGTTTGCTCCCAGTTGTGATAGAGAAAGCTTCTAGAAGTAGCAGCGAGTAAAAGTTTTCATCTGGTCGATATGCCAATGGTTTTGGTTGATTCTGCGGTGGCAGAAAAGTGACTATTCCCAGACGTCTATCTCGCATTATTTGCCACGATTGTGTATGCCAGTTTTATTTATTCTGAAGGATGAGATGTCAGTGTTTCCAGTTGTGAGACATGTGTGTATTTCAAGATACCAAGTACGTTGAGTTTTGCCAACTATTGATGAACTTTTAGGTAAATGAGAAGAACAGTAGACAGCTGATAGTATTGAGAGTAGATGACGGACTATGTAAATTTACATCTTTGGCTGTGAGGCCAGTTTCATTAAGATACACCAAGGCAGAAACATAAGAACATGTCCGAGCAGAAGAGAGACGAGTGTACATATGAAGAAATCGATGGCAGATCAAATTATGACAGCAGTGGTTCTCAAAGTGTGATCCCGATAACCACTGGAGACAGTTATGAAAACTGAAGCAGAGAGAGAGAAAGAGAGAGAGAAAGAGTGAGTGAGTGTGACACTAAATTATTACTTACTGAATCTTGTTCTACAAGTCAGGTGGAAGGTTGGGCATATTAATTCACAGATGTAAATAAAGTTCTACGTTTGATATGAAGCCTGCTGTCATTGTAAATAATTTATCAACCGTTGGTCTAAGTAACGTTATTGGTTTTTGAAAGAAAGAATGTTCTTACCATCATAACAAGCAGCCTACTATTTAGGGCTGAGATACGAACCTATACAATCAACCAAAATAGAAGTTGGAAATAATAGACAAACCAGCTTGTATGTCAACGGCCACATATACTATAATTGGCGCACGTGACAAGTCCGTACACGGTCACACCTTTTACACTTGAATTTAAAAATATGATATTCCTGAAAAGGTAAATAAAGAAAGGAATATTTAGTTTATGGAAATTAACAAAGCGTAAGTATTGATGGAGTGTTAGTTTTGCAGACGGTCAATTGTTATCAATGCAACCGTTACAATCGGATAAAATTCTAAATAACTTTAATAATCCATTACTCAATTTCCGAACGTTTCTGAATACGTTTGATCTTCTGACAACGATATCTGTCTACCGCAGCCAGGAATACAAGTCAATAATGGGCGTTCTCACTTCACAGGCACCGGAAACATGAATTATGAAATGCTTGTTGATTGCGTTATCAAGCATACAGTTTTTCATTCTCCACGAGTGAGACAAGAGAGTGAACTTTTTACAGACAACGAAACTTTGCATAAATGTTCGTCCTACTTCGCCCAGTAATTTCCCCCTGCTGTTCCTGTCCCTTCTCTATTCTTTCAAGTACTTATCCTTTCTATATACAAAGTTCATGGAATGTAAAACATCTATGCAAAGGACACATAAGTAGAGAAAAGAGCATTCAAAGAATTATGTGCATAATGAAGGGTTTCTCAACCGGGGTTCCACCGAACCCTAGGGTTCCGCGAGAGATCGTAATTAAACTTGTATTAGAGTTGATACTCTTTGTGGGGAGAGGAGTTGATACTCTTTGTGGGGAGAGGAGTTGATACTCTTTGTGGGGAGAGGAATCCCACAAAAGGAGCAGGCTAATAAAGTTGGTCAAAATAAACAGATCTATATAAAACATCAGCCTGTACTCAAAAGAGCATTGACAATTTGTATTAGATTATTATATTTACATCATACTGATCACGCTAACGCACTGTGAGCTGTAGATATGGTAATCTGTATGCAGGGGTTCCCTGAGGCCTGAAAATTATTTCAAGGGTTCCTCGAAGTTAAAAATGCTGAGAAAGGCTGACATAATGTATTCCCCGCATAACAAAGTAAATTATGTCTACCAGGTCGCTTGTGATGTTAAATATATGGTTCCCGGATTAAGACCAGTGCAATAATGTTAAATGTTTGTTTAGTGAACTATTGTTTTCACGAGCAAGTAATCCACACAAGCTTGCCGGTAAATAAGTATGTGTGCTCTGTCTGCTGAATGTTCTAACGACGGCAATAATTCTCCTTGTGTTGAATTCATTCTCTTCCATTCCATTTCAGCTTCATTGGATCCTTGTAGTCAAACCTATCATCATGACTCGTGGTCAATAGTCAATGTAACATGAAATAATTGAAAGACCTGCATGTTCTTTTAATGGGTGTCCAGTTTCTGCTTTCATGGTGCAATGCGAGTCGTTTTCTGTACTTTTACAAAAAGGTGGTTGGATTATTTTTCGTTGTACGTTACAGAACATTTCACTTAGATAATTAATAGTTAGGGAAAGAAAAAAAATGTATAAATAAAATTTTGGATCGTTTTCGCGAGGCACGCCTCGTTCAACCAAAATACATGGTCGGTCGGTTATATTAGGGGGGCATGTCCAAATTTAAAAAAAAACGTGTGGTCCGATTTTATTTGCTTAACAGTTATATAGAAAAAAATCACTTCGTCCCAACCCCTCAGATTCCTGAAGAAAAAAAAAAACAAACACAAACAAAACTTAGAATGCAGATATTTTCGCTGTAATAAAATGTAGAGCTGGTATTCAGACGTGTTGTTTCTGTTAAAACTAAAGACAGCTCATCGGGTCAACATCAACAAAATTAATCGTGCCTTAGCCGGGGATACGAACGCAGTTTACCCTGCGTCAACTGGTAAACACGCTGACAATTACACATTCATTGTTCCTAGCTATAAATTCCACCACTATATAACTTTATAATTTTAAAAACTCTATAGGGGAGTGAAGTGCTGGAGACTTCACTATACGAGGTCCATCATCGAAAGGTGAGGTGACCAGTTTCCTTCCTCGCTGCCTTTTCCTTCCCTAACTCAAGAGCAAAGTCAGGTACCCATTTACAGTTGGGTAGAATGGAGGGTAATAATACCGTGAATCGAACCCGGTACCTTTGCCTCGAGAGACTCAGCTTTCTAACTACTCTGCCAATCGGACGCTCACTTCGCAACTTTACTGCTGAATAAAAAAATATTAGAAAAGAAATGTAGGTCAACTGCTTGTGTAGCCTTTGAGTTCAAAGAGCGTTCCGTTACGCTACCCATGGTTTTACTTTCTATATTGTACAAGGCGATTAATATTAGCTTACTCATAAAAATTGAAGGCATATGCGCGTTTTTTTTAATGAATGATCAATTTAGCTTTCATGGTGCAATGCGCGTCTTTTCCGTATCTCCTTCGGAAAAGCTGGCGCGATTTGTTCTTAGCTGGTTACAGACGTTTCAGTAAGGCTATTAGTATATATGGGGTATCTTGATGGAAGCCAACGTATGTAGGAAAATCTTGCAGAGGTTAGTTAACAAACCGAATACAGTAGATCCCTGCTCATACGGCGGGTTAGGTTTCATACACCAACAACAACAACAAAAACACACACAAAACGGAAGTCGGCGAAAAGCGGAACATACCTTTTTTTTCAAACTGAAACTTACCAATGCAAATAAAATCCTAATAACATGTTTACGCTATAATAAACTAAGTGCGCAAAAGAGCTGGTCCTGAAAAAAAATCATACAAAAATGGAGCATCGTATTTAAAGTAGGAGGCTTACGACTCCCCGTTTTGTCACTTTTAAGCTTAAATGTCACTGTAATTAATTTTGAAGAAAAAAATATTGTATGTAACATATTACATTTTTAAAAGTTTGACAGTTTGGGAATACAGAGAGACACAGAGCGCACAACTGTTGTAAACAGACTAAATTACCGACATTAAATAAATAATACACTTAAATAGATATGTTGCTGGCACTCGTTAGGAAAAAAAGAAGTAGAAGACTAGACAACGTGAAAAACACCAGAAGTGTTAGCCTTACCGGGGACTCGAACTCAGGCCCATCCGAACGGCAACATCACTTCGCTACGGGAGTGAATCAGGACTTGTAGTGGTTTTGATGGTATTGTATGGTGGTGATGGTACTACGTGTGATGCATGAGGTCAGCTGTGAAGGCTCCTGAGATAAAATGTAACTGAGAGTTGTCAGAAGGCCTTTCTCGCTACCACTACGACCTCACACTTATCTTTTTTTTTTTTCTAATGAATGTGGCTACGTTAAATGTCTAGGTTAATGATATGTAATGTGGTGTGATAGTTTATAGACACACACACAGATATTTACTAAGTCTAATAATATTAACAAATGTTATAATACACTGAACTAACTCAAGTGTGTAAAATTTTTGATAGAAATTTTTTTCATTTATTTTGTTCTGGATCAAGTTTTATTTTGACCAGAACTTATAAAAGATTTAGAAATTATGAAAGAAATGCATGGAATATTACATAATAAATGCAAGAGTGTACATATGTAAGTACTAGACTATTTAGTTTTATTAATGTTTATACTAGTCATCTAATTGGGAGGATAGTTAATGGTTGTGCTGTTGGGGTGGCCTCATCACTCACCCAGCAAGGAATTTCACAGGGATTCAAAGTATTGGCTATGTGTCAAAATTCCATTTCTGGTAACCATAGTTTACACCGCCTTGGTGACAACTGAAACTCACAGCTCTGCAATCAAAGTATTGGCTATGTGTCAAAATTCCATTCTCTAACCATGTCTGGACACAACACTACACAACAACAACACCATATAGACAGGTCAGATCTCTCTGACCATACAGCACATTTTACCATGGTGGTTTCACATCAGATAGGTCCTCCCAGACTACAGATTCTGAAATATATTTATTAGTTTCCTGCCCTAACATAGGATAGGTAATATGTTTCATTGTTCTCAACACTTGTTCTGTCCCTCCTAACCCTTGCTGGAGTTTATGTATATTGTTTGTCCCTAGACCCTGAGCTAGGGCGGGGGGTCTAGAGCAAATCCCTACTTGTTTGTAAGGCTAGATTTCGATATGGCTGTATCAAATCACTCGAAACATTAAACAATATTCAAAATATACAAAGAAATAATTTCAATCTTACCAGATTATGAATAAAGAACACAGAAATGCTAGCAAAACTCAGCTGAGCTGCTGGCTATAGTATGGCGTCCCTGAACTTATTTCAATTTATTTCATTTGGAAATCACCACACTTGAAATTTACTGTGTCTATCACTGAACAACTATTGAGGAATGGCCCCAAATGCGCGTCTGAGCGCCGATAATATGATTGTCTGTGGCCAATCACTGCCTTGGTTTTTTTTAGATTCAAATTTCCTACACTAAAGTCATATTCAGTCATGCTTCAGTCAAGTATGGATTTTTATCTGTTAGTCTGTCCGTCTCTACTTGCGTTTTCACAAAAACGTACTTGTTTTTTGAACCAACCTATTCCTCCCCTGTACAATTTTGCCTGAAAAGTTATTTTTAGCCACAGCTTCCACCAATTCCCCTTCTCTTTCATTCTAACTAGATTTGGACACTTGAGTCTTCAAGGTCGCGATTTTTGTGCAAATAGTGAGATGTTTGATTCAATGCAGTCTTTCGCTGTTGTGAACAACACAGTCTTTTGTCAATGTCTTCATTATTATCTATCCGTCTGTATAATTAAAAGCATATTATTTCACTGCTCAGAATGGGCCATCCGGCCAGGTAATTTTTATATTCCTAACATTAATATTAAGAAAAAGTTACTTTTTGAATTTTGTAATATTTCAAGCATCTGCGTTTAGCCGCTGAATTCAAAAAAAAGGCTTGGTATCGCAAAAGCGTCCAATAAATGACTGTGGCGTATCATATCCAAGGTCCCTTCTGTCGAATTCCTTACTTTATGTCAACTTGGGAGGGGGGGGGGGGGAACGTGACTTTTCCTCCTTGCCCCACCAATTTGCGTCCATTAACCTCGCTAGTTCAAGTACGCGTTCAGTCTGATTTTTGTCTTTTGATCCTCGTTCCGTTTTGCCTTCAAGTCTAACACCTGATGACCCGCGGCGCGGGCGATCATGTATTCCAGCAGCTTACGCATTGGTTTTTATCCTTACATTTTATCCTTTGGAGATATTTTTACGTTGTATCACTTGTTAATTTTATGACACATCTCCCCACTTGAAAACATGCCTACGGCAAGTTCTAAAACCAGTGATACACATAGATAAAATCTCTCCTCACGTCTGCCACTACTCTAATTTTGAACAGGGGTGCCGACTGAGGAAATCTGCACCGACATTAAATTTGCCTGGGATATATTGGATACTAAACTGATAAGGTTGAAGCAATAAAGACCACCTCAGCAATCTTGCGTTTTCATGCTTAGCCTGAGATAAGAATACGAGAGGCTGATGATCCGTCTCGACCACAAAAGTCCTACCATACAGATAGATTTGAAACTTCTTTATTGCCCAGATTAACGCTAAACATTCTTTTTCGCTTGTGGAGTATCCTTGTTCCGCCTTATTCAATTTGCGGCTTGCATAAGCGACTGGTTTCAGTTCCCCATCAGGTGAAGATGATCTTTGCAACAAAGCCCCTCCGAGTCCTACATTACTTGCATCGGTTCTTAAGACAAAGTCCTGTGTCAAATCAGGCAGTTTGAGAATAGGCTTGCTAGTGAGTTTTTCCTTTAACTCTTGGAACGCTAGTTCACATTGTGCAGTCCAAATAATTTTATCTGGAAGTCCCTTGCGAGTCAGATCAGTCAGAGGAGCACAAATAGCGTTAAAATTTGTGATGTATTTCTGATAAAATCCGCATAACGACACGAATGATCGCACGTCTTTTTTTGTTTGTGGTCTAGGTGCTCTCTGCAGTTTTTCCAAGTTCTTAGGATCAGGGGTCATGTTACCCTGATATACAGTGTGTCCCAAGAATTCCAACTCTTTGCATCCAATACAACATTTTGTTGGCCTAGCAGTTAAGTTCGCCTCCCGAAGTCTATTAAATAACATCTCTAGAGCTTCAATGTGTTCTTCAAATGTCTCTGTGGCGACGAGAATATCATCCATGAAATTCGTGATACATGGGTTATTCAGGGGATCCAACAATTTGCACATCATCCTTGAAAACACACTCGGAGCATTTTTCAGTCCGAAGGGTAGCATATTGAATTCATAATGTCCATCCGAAGTGCTAAAAGCCAAATAAGGTCTCACTTCAGGCTTCACTGGGATCTGGTAATAGCCTTTACTAAGATCCACCTTTGAAAAGTATTTTGCCTTGTTCAGTCTGGCAAATAACTGTTTTGTGTCGGGTAATGGATCCACTTGTCCTTCTGTGACAGCATTCAGTTTCCTGTAATCTATGCACAGTCTGTGTTCCCCAGACGGTTTTCTCAACAAAACGACACTAGAACTAAAAGATGATTCACTGTGCGAAATAATCCCCTCCTTCAACAAATAATCTATTTCTTCCTTCAATGCCTTCTCCTTCGCGAACGGAATAGAATAGGCTCTCATACAGATTGGGTTTGAGTCTACCAGTTTCATGTCATACTGTAGCAAATTTGTATGGCCTGGTTTATCTGTTAAAACATCTGTATGTTCCTCCAGAACCTGTTGAACTCTCTCCCTCTGATTTTTTAGTCAGGTGCTTACTGACTTTTACCTGTGCTGCTGTTTCACAAGGATGTAATGGGTATTCATGTGAGGTGAGTGGTTCCTTTTGCATCTGGGTTGCAATAGCCAAGGTCAATAAGGGGGTGCTTTCCTGGAGTGGTCTGTCCAGATACTTCTTTAATAAGTTTACATGATAAACTTTCTCCTTCCCCTTTTTGTCAATTTTATAGTTTGTTCTAGACACCTTCTCTAGAACCGTATAGGGACCTTGCCAACCAATTTGTAATTTATTCTGGCTACCGGGTAGTAGAAGAAGCACCTTCTCTCCCACAGCTAGTTCTCGGTCCTTTGCCTTCCTATTAAAATATGCTGCATGTTTCTTCCTGGCTTGTTTCAAATTATCATTTGCCAGTTTCCATCCAGCTTTCAGACGAGTGGTCAGTTCGTTCACGTATTGATAAGATGAGGTAACAGTCTCTTCCGCCTTCTCATCTGTCCAGGTCCTTAATAGAGCTTCTAATGGACCTTTTATTGGCCTCCCAAATAGCAGAGTTGCGGGAGCCATCCCGGTTGAACTATGTGGTACCTCCCGGTACGCAAACAATGCGGCGGGCAGGAATTGATCCCACAGATCCGGTTTTTCGTGTGCCAGCTTTCTCAGGATAGAAATGAGAGTCCCGTTGAACCTCTCTACCTGGCCGTTCCCTTGTGGATGGTACGGACTACAATGAAAGTGTCTGGCTTGAAATAGTTTAAAAACCTCTTCCGTTAGTTTCCCCTTGAACTGAGATCCATTATCCGTCAAGATTTGATGCGGGAATCCTAATCGGGTAAATATTGTAAGTAGTGCCTCTGCTACATGTTTTGAATCAATTGATGGCAGGGCTACCGCCTCTCCCCACATAGAACAAGTGTCCACCAGAGTAAGGATGTAACTGTTCCTCCTCTTGGTCCGAGTGAGAGGTCCTACAATATCCACTGCAACCCTCTCAAAAGGTGTTCCCACTATGGGCATTTCCCCTAGAGTTGCAGGAGCAGTCCAGTGCTTTGGAGCTACCCTTTGACATTCTGGGCAGGATTTGACATATCTTTTTATATCCTCCGTTATCCCTGGCCAGAAGTAATGACAAGCTATACGCTGTCCTGTGGCGCTGATCCCCATGTGACCACTGAAGGGAATCGCATGCCCGAGTTCCATCACTTTATCTCTATATGAAGTGGGAAGAACCAGCTGGTTGTGACCATTTATTCCAGTTCCGGCCTTCCTGTATAATAGTTTGTTCTTCATGAAATATTCTCCCTTGCTCGGAGGTGTGTGGCATTTGGGCAATTTTTTAAAACATGGCTTGAGTGTCCTATCCTCAGCCTGCGCCTTCCTCATCTCCTCTGGATGAGCATTTATAGGTTCACCTTCTTCCTCCTTCTTCTGTGACCTGGTCTGCACTGTCGCCATGATCACAGGTTTCTCGGGATTCCCCAAGAAGACGTATCTACACCCCAATATCAGAGGGTAGATTGGTTCATCTATCACTGCTGCTCTGATTTCTCCTTCCACATAGCGAGTTTTCACCGTTATCCTTGCGATGGGAAGTGTCATGAGTGGTATGTCCTTAGTCGCCCCTTGTATTTCCACTGTTTCTGTGGTATACTGACTTGGGTCCACTAGGCTAGACTTCACAACTGAATCATAATCCAAACCTGTATCATAAAGGCACCTTATGGTGACCCCATTACAAATAACATCCTCACAAACTGGGGGGGTGATAAGGTTCCTGTTGTCCATTAGGATTAACCTTTAATCTTTGCGTCCCCGACTTCATTGCAGCAATGTTTGAAGGTTTCCTTCTACAAAATTCGGTGTTATGGTTATCCTTCTTGCACCATTTACACCATCTTTTTCCTTGGTTCAACGGTTTTCTTTCATTGAATTTTTGGTCATTGAACTGTGAGTTTCTGTCTCTGTAGTCATTTCTTGGCCGTTCAAAGTTTGTCCTACCTTTATTTCCCTGCTCCCTATTATCAAATTTATTAAATTGCTGTGGAGCTTTAAAATTATCTATGTGCTTCTTTTTAGCACCACTTACCTCTGCCTGGGCTGCCTGATACCTCTCAGCAACATTTAAAACCTCCCCCAACTTCTCTGCACCTTGTTCCATGAGAAATTTTCTCATGTCTGGAGCCATGGACTCTCTCAATTGCTCAATCATGATCATTTCTTTAAGATCTTGGGTCTTCCCCAGAGCAGTCCATTTCTCCAAATAGGTTTCCAGTCTAGCAGAGAATTGGTGGTATGTCTCCCCAGACAACAGTTTGGCATTTCTAAATTTCTTACGATAAAATTCACCATTCTTCTCGTACCTTAATAACAAAGCCTGCTTTAACATGTCATAATTGTCTTGGTCTTCCCTGTTCATTTTAGCAAAGACTTCATAAGAAGTACCTCTCAGTCCCTGTGATAGCTTTAAACTCCACCTCTCTCTCTCTAACCCATATGTAGTAGCTAATAACTCAAAACGTCCTAGGTACCCCTCTATGTCATCGTCTTTTTCAACAAAATGGTCTAAATGAAACCCCATAGCTGAGTTTGAGGCTCCCAGACTGGGCGTAGCATCTGAGGCAAAAGGGCTGGCACCATTTTCAGGAGCCTGGCCTTGTAACTCCAGCTCCCTTAGTCGTAATTCGTGCTCCCTTTGCAACCTTCTATCTTCTGCCTCCCTTTCGGCCTTTTTATCTTCTGCCTCCCTTTCGGCCTTTTTATCTTCTGCCTCCCTTTCGGCCTTTTTATCTTCTGCCTCCCTTTGCTGTCGTTTGTCTTCTGCCTCAATCTGCAGCCTCTTAATTTCTCTATCAGCCTCAATTTGTAACCTCTTCTCTTCAGCCAACCTTTCAAACTCTAATTTTCTTTCAGCCTCTTTTTCTAATCTCCTTTCTTCCCGTTCAATATATTTATCACATTCAGCCGTTACGTATTGAATTAAAATCTGACCATCCATTCCCATCTCCTTTGCGGTCAGCACAGCAGCTGATCTAAATTTTGCTAGCTTCGCCATACTTTCTAAACAAATCTAGCAATAAGCAAAGTAAAATTTCCAATCTCTAAAGTAATTATAATTATTCTAGACCAAAATAATTCTAATTAACTAATTAACTAACACTGGCTGTGAAGATTCACCAACTTTTATTTGCAGGGACACTTTTAATTTTAAGGGAATTTTACAATATTTCTCCCACCAGGAGATCCTAATATTACTTAATGGGCTAATTATCCCGGGACAAAGAGACCCCAATATATGTAGTGGTTTTGATGGTATTGTATGGTGGTGATGGTACTACGTGTGATGCATGAGGTCAGCTGTGAAGGCTCCTGAGATAAAATGTAACTGAGAGTTGTCAGAAGGCCTTTCTCGCTACCACTACGACCTCACACTTATCTTTTTTTTTTTTTCTAATGAATGTGGCTACGTTAAATGTCTAGGTTAATGATATGTAATGTGGTGTGATAGTTTATAGACACACACACAGATATTTACTAAGTCTAATAATATTAACAAATGTTATAATACACTGAACTAACTCAAGTGTGTAAAATTTTTGATAGAAATTTTTTACATTTATTTTGTTCTGGATCAAGTTTTATTTTGACCAGAACTTATAAAAGATTTAGAAATTATGAAAGAAATGCATGGAATATTACATAATAAATGCAAGAGTGTACATATGTAAGTACTAGACTATTTAGTTTTATTAATGTTTATACTAGTCATCTAATTGGGAGGATAGTTAATGGTTGTGCTGTTGGGGTGGCCTCATCACTCCAGTCTATATTGACTACACCCTGTCCAGAAATGGCAGGAATTTTATGGGATTGTTAGTAACTAAATGGAGTTGGTGAATTTCCAGCAGACCAGAGGCTCACTCAACTTTGAAGATGTAGCTCTGGTGCTGAGATCTGGTGGCCCCACCTCTCCGTGCTTGGGGGCAATAATAGTCTGCTCTGACACAACGTTACTGCACGGATCCACTCTGGTAAAATCACCAACTTAGTTTACACCGCCTTGGTGACAACTGAAACTCACAGCTCTGCAATCAAAGTATTGGCTATGTGTCAAAATTCCATTCTCTAACCATGTCTGGACACAACACTACACAACAACAACACCATATAGACAGGTCAGATCTCTCTGACCATACAGCACATTTTACCATGGTGGTTTCACATCAGATAGGTCCTCCCAGACTACAGATTCTGAAATATATTTATTAGTTTCCTGCCCTAACATAGGATAGGTAATATGTTTCATTGTTCTCAACACTTGATCTGTCCTTCCTAACCCTTGCTGGAGTTTATGTATATTGTTTGTCCCTAGACCCTGAGCTAGGGCGGGGGGTCTAGAGCAAATCCCTACTTGTTTGTAAGGCTAGATTTCGATATGGCAGTATCAAATCACTCGAAACATTAAACAATATTCAAAATATACAAAGAAATAATTTCAATCTTACCAGATTATGAATAAAGAACACAGAAATGCTAGCAAAACTCAGCTGAGCTGCTGGCTATAGTATGGCGTCCCTGAACTTATTTCAATTTATTTCATTTGGAAATCACCACACTTGAAATTTACTGTGTCTATCACTGAACAACTATTGAGGAATGGCCCCAAATGCGCGTCTGAGCGCCGATAATATGATTGTCTGTGGCCAATCACTGCCTTGGTTTTTTTTAGATTCAAATTTCCTACACTAAAGTCATATTCAGTCATGCTTCAGTCAAGTATGGATTTTTATCTGTTAGTCTGTCCGTCTCTACTTGCGTTTTCACAAAAACGTACTTGTTTTTTTGAACCAACCTATTCCTCCCCTGTACAATTTTGCCTGAAAAGTTATTTTTAGCCACAGCTTCCACCAATTCCCCTTCTCTTTCATTCTAACTAGATTTGGACACTTGAGTCTTCAAGGTCGCGATTTTTGTGCAAATAGTGAGATGTTTGATTCAATGCAGTCTTTCGCTGTTGTGAACAACACAGTCTTTTGTCAATGTCTTCATTATTATCTATCCGTCTGTATAATTAAAAGCATATTATTTCACTGCTCAGAATGGGCCATCCGGCCAGCTAATTTTTATATTCCTAACATTAATATTAAGAAAAAGTTACTTTTTGAATTTTGTAATATTTCAAGCATCTGCGTTTAGCCGCTGAATTCAAATAAAAGGCTTGGTATCGCAAAAGCGTCCAATAAATGACTGTGGCGTATCATATCCAAGGTCCCTTCTGTCGAATTCCTTACTTTATGTCAACTTGTGGGGGGGGGGGGGGGGGGGGGGGGGGGGGGGGGGGGGGAACGTGACTTTTCCTCCTTGCCCCACCAATTTGCGTCCATTAACCTCGCTAGTTCAAGTACGCGTTCAGTCAGATTTTTGTCTTTTGATCCTCGTTCCGTTTTGCCTTCAAGTCTAACACCTGATGACCCGCGGCGCGGGCGATCATGTATTCCAGCAGCTTACGCATTGGTTTTTATCCTTACATTTTATCCTTTGGAGATATTTTTACGTTGTATCACTTGTTAATTTTATGACAGGACTAATCAACCTGCTAACTAGGCATCACAAAAATAGTGCTTCGTCAACAGAGGTCATTAGCAGGTATACTCAACGTAACTATTGAATTTAGGATCGAGCAACAATCCAGACAAAGAACCGAGGCGGTATTGCCGTTCATATGGTTGTGGGTTCGAGTCCCAAGTAAGTCTATCACTTCTTTTGTTTTTCTGTTGTATTTATGTGTATTATTCATTTAATGTTCACAAGTCTCGAGTTTCTTTCTTTATTTAATAAATGTAAATTACTGAAGCCATTCTCGGACTCGGCTGCTGAGCACATCATTCCGACAAATGCCGAAAGAAACAGAACAAGCGCCGAATATGATGAACACAAATATAACTGAAAATCGCCGGTTTAACGGAACGCCGTAAAAGCGGAGATCTACTATACCCTACTTTGATAGGACGCGTCAGAGAAGACGGAAGTTTGAACACATTACAACAAATACAAGAAAATCAATGACAAGAGAGATAGGGCACGACAGTGAGAGAAGATAACGGGCTGTTTAATAAAAGAGCGCGTGAGTGAGTCAGCGACAGAACTGATAGAGATAACTACGGACCGGAAACTGTGGAGTGACATGAAAAGCTGTGTTTTTGTTGTTGTTTTTTTTTGACAAGGCTTTCGATGATAATGTATAGAATTTGGACGAAGACAAACAGGCATAGATAAGCTGTGTCAAAATTAGAACTCGTATAGTACATCTATATATGAACTCTGTTTCTAAAATAAAACTCTGGGATGTTTTCCAAATGGTTAACTTCCCAGAATTTCCCCAGTCCTTCTCGGTATTAGACAATGACTTTTATTCCAGGAATTGTTTCTATTCATGCCCCGTGTTGTTCCCGGGGGGTCTTTAAAGAGACAAAGAAAAAAATAGTACTACTGGACTCTCAAACAACTCGTACTAAGCAACTAATACGAGGGTTGGCATGATCATATAAAACCTGTTGCCACATAAACTACCATAGAAAAGCATGTGCTGCTTGATGCATGCTTCCTGCAAGGGGACCAGCTGCGTTGCTGTCTCTATACTCCGTATGGATCGCAGAAGAAAATAATGATGATGATTTATATTAATAAGTTCCTTCCAGATGTGCAAAAACAGCTCATCTAAAATATACTAGTGTAAAAGCCCGTCATAAAACGGGAATTAAATTCAATATCAACAATACATACCGGCAATTTTACTTATTCAAAAGTATTTAAAAAAACCACTGTGCATCACCACAGTGCACGAACTACGTAGCAGCAGCGAGGATCCCAATGTGTGTATACGGGATCACACATTCTATAAACATTTTTGTGCACACCGTCATTTGCGCATTCTTCTTTGGTAAGTGTTACTATTTTCTGGAGAGTAAATATAAGGGAAACAATACAATTAATGTCTAACTTTCAACCAAAGTTGCATCCCTTAGCGTTAGTGACAGAAAAAGCTGTGATTTCATATATATATATATATATATATATATATATATATATATATATATATATATATATATATATATTGATTCCTACACTTGTCAGTAAATTCATTTGCAGATTCTCAGAATTCTATAGCTGGCACCCTTTTAATCTTTCGTTTAAAAATTCATAGTGTGCACTTTTGCCTGGTTTTGTTGAGGCGCACCCCCTTAAACCTAGACACAGAACCCATCGATTATATTAGGGCGCATGTCCAAATATAAAAGACAATGTGGTCCGGTTATAAGACTCGTTAAAGACTCTTTTGCCAAGGGGAAATTGACGTTTGACATCTTAATGGTCTTAGAGACTTTGCTATGTTAGGTCCAGCTTAATGAGGTAGCGTGACCAGTTCCTTTCCTCTCTGCCTTTGCAGTCCCTAAATCAAGAGCAGAGTCGGCATCCATTTACAGCTTGGTAGACTGAAGCGTGGCGCTACCAGGTTTTGATTTCGGAAGGCAATATCTTTACCGCGAGAGGCAAGCTCTCTAACTGCTTTGCCTATCGTACGCTCACCTTAACATCACAAGGGCAAAATACATTTGAGAATTCATCAGTAACTTCGGTCATAACGGATTTTAGAGCACTTTTAAATATAACATGTCGTGTCAGAGCTATGCAAATCGGCGTCTATTGCCAATCGAAGTAATGCACATCTGCATCGTTGGGGGAAAGGATCATGTTACACGCCTATTGAGGCATACTGGAAATATGATGTTAGGCCCATATTTTCTTCACCATCGGCACACTAGGGGAGATGTGCTCAGCATTATGCCGGCCGCCTTAACCTTCCCAGAGTCTGCATCGTTGACCATGTAGCAAAGTTAGCCTACTGGTTTTCCCCTTAGTTAAATAGTCATTGACTTGTTAAGACTCAAGTCTTTTTCTTCTCAAGGCTAAGTGTTTTTTTAGTTTTGATAGACACGTAAAAAGGCACTCAACTGTTGACGGCCTCAGTCGATGAATTTCCAAACCATCTAATTCAAGACCGTACAATCAGAGCCGGCGCAACGGATTTTTCAGGGCTGTACGAAATCTCGTGATGGCTCCACCCCCACCCCTTTTTTTCATTTCGTACAGTAGTGTATTTACTCTTAGGAGATTCATTTTCTTAATTTAATGCTACTGAGATGGATGACTGTGTAATTGTCGCAAGTAATGTTCACTGCAGAATTTTAATTTAAAATTATTACATTTATGTAATTAAAATATTATTGCAGGTAACTTTTTTCCCTTTATTTACGTTGAATTACAGATGGTCGCTCAGTGCGATGCATTTGAAAAAAGGAATAATATAGACAGGAGGGAGAACAATCAATTTCAGGTAAGTACATAGTTATTTGCTGTGAAATAATCTGTTCAATTCTTCTTGTTCTTTTAAAATGTTAACGTTTGTATTGTTTTTAAATTACATTTCCGCGCTTCCTCCATTCGACGCACGATGTGCCCAAACCGCCTGCACTGTCCATTAGCCAGCCCTGCATACAATGCTACTTATATTTACACCTCTCCCCCTTTCTTCGTTTCACCACGCTGTTCCAACGTCGTAGTCGATTTTATGTAAAGCCTCTTGTTTTCTCAGTAACTTCATATTACGAAACATCCTTCGATATCAGTTATCACAACCGCTCAGTTCATGTTTATACAACGTCATATCCGGTTGTTAATCCTTAGCAATATCTTTATCAGCCTCCAGGCATTGCTCAATTCAAACATAACCTGAATCAGGAGAAACTCCTCACTTTCACGTGGAATAACTACTACGTTCGCGATTTGTAGGGCGTGGCTTGACAGAGTAAACAAATAACAAACAACAAGACATGACAAGCAAACGTTATCTGTTCTGTGAAAAGTTACAACATTCTAGTTCTTTACTTCTCATCTATATTTGTTTTCTCTTTCTTTCTTCCTCATATCTTTTGAAGTCTTCGGTGTCGATTGCCCAGACAATCAACAAAATATTACCAAACCACAAGGTCACTTGTCAAGAAAATACGGGCCTAACTCCGTATACCTCAATAGACGTGTAACGGGATCCTTTACCCCCTTACAAGGTCGCTTACATTTGAACATGCGCTCTAATATAACCGATGGACTTTATGTCTTAGGTTGAACGGACGCAAAACTCCAATAAGAAAGTTTGCCCTAACATTCAGTTCTGAAGTTTAGTGAGAGAGAGACCCAATTGTTCTGCATATTGCTTTAATGGTGAAGTCCATGACAACTCCAGAATATATATATATATATATATATATATATATATATATATATATATATATATATATATATATATATATATATATATATATATATATATATATATATATATATATATATATATATATATATATATATATATATATGTATATGTATATATATATGGCACGTGCCATCAGCTCAAATTCTCCTCAAGCTATGAAGGTTTTGGAATCAATGATTAAAAAAAAGATAATAGTAAATAAATCGGCATATATATATATATATATATATATATATATATATATATATATATATATATATATATATATATATATATATATATATATATATATATATATATGCTGGTGAACTAGTGGTAGGGATGGCACAGGACAAGTCAGGTAGTTAACTGCACAGTTCTAGGTAGTAGCTGTAGAAGAGAGCTGTGAAGTAAGTCACCTCGCTAGACCCATCCTGTGCTTCAAGGGTGTCTCTGTTAATAGTTGATGTGAAATGTAGCTCGTTATTTATTCCTACCAATTAAAAATATTAAATAATTCTCTTAATTTCCACAAAATTTCGAAGATAAACTTGAGTTTAACAAAATCAATCTACTGCGGCTTATAAAATATATATGTACGTTTATTAATTTAAAATAGGAGGTTGGTAAAGATTGCAGATAAGTATTTACACAAATCACAACTTGGAAAATTATAATCTATCAATGTCTTTGTTCATCATTTTGGCCATTGGTGACTTCTGGATCTTGTTTCTTCAAGGCAACTATTACTTATCAAGTTCAGGTCCTTCCACTACAGACACTTCCCGTTGTTAATTAGGTGTTGATTTCCAAAATACTTACTCCCTGGACAAGGTAGCCTTGCCTTACAGTCCGGTGAATTGCAAAGATGGTCCTTTAATCACCCACACTGTAGTCTGTAATGCTTCAGTTCAGAAGCTTGTGTTGTGACTGTCGGGTAAGACACAGTATTACGGATCTGTGCTTATTACTGCAAGTCTGCTCATAAGCAGGCCAGCTTTGCTTTTCTCAGCTATGGGATGTGGCTATGTGGCTTCGACAAGCGCGTATCAGTCCGCTGGACATCTTTTCAACTATGAGTGAAATTTTGAGAGCTCATATTTAAATCTGAGCGGGCTTATGTACCCAACCTAGATCTAACTTTCTCGGAGGTCCGTGCTTGAGTTCACTTTACTCCTTGTAATTTTCGAAGGACCACTTCCATAATTACATGTATTTGTAGTTGATGTTCAAATCCCAACAAAAATCTTTCCATTCGTGGCATAACCATAAAGTTGTAGCAAAATTACTGGTGTGCGATTCATAATTTATCATTAGTTAACGTTGTCAATTTCAGAGTGTCTTGCCCGTTTCGATACACATGTCTTGTTTATCCTTTTCATCTCTGTCTGCATTTCCAGTCTTTATATTTATCGATCTCTCTTGACTTTTTTTTTATTACCATGTGGTTTTGAGAACAACAATGTATTGTAATAATATCACCATATTTACTGAGTATGGAGCATGGGGGCACTATTGTAGCTAGTCCGTTTGCAAGAAGTCTGCACTAAGCAGTCATATACTCTTGCAGCGGTTCTATCGTTATGGACTAGTATATATTGGCTAACCTCTGTCATTTCTGTACAGTTGACATTCAAAAATCCGGCCATCGATAATCCGGTTCCTGCAGATTTCCGGCATGGATTTCGGAGCGCATTTTTTAATTTACCACGTTGGCGCGCCACTGTTTTCTGTAGCCGTTTATGTTTTGGTGCAACTGTTGGGTCTTGCTTGCACGTGTTAACAGGCATTCCTGATCATTCTTTCTCAATTTATCATTTGTTTGCTGCTGTATAGCCCCATTATGGATTCAGCAAATAAAAGAAGTGGTGTAAAACGTAAACATCGTGCGTTGTCCATCGCAGATCATTTAGTTTTTAATTTTCTTTCTTTAAAGGACTGTACAGGTAGTCATTTTCTGTTAAATATGTACGGCATATATAATTTATAACCATAAAAAATCCGGCATTTTCAACAATCCGGCACTCCTCAGGTCCGGAGGTTGCCGAATTTTTGAATGTCAACTGTACTTTGTTTCTCAATCGTTTTTAACTGCTCCCTTTTACCAGTTTTCAGGCACCAGAGTTTCTGCTTCTGTCATGATAGGAAGACAATGAATATTTCACTTATCTCATAAAGCAGCACATATCTTCAGACCAAAGTCAGTGTGCCATGTTTTTTTAAAAATAAGGTTTTGCCTCGTTTTGGCGAGGCGCGTCCCGTTCAACCTTGTCGGTTATATTAGGGCGCTTGTCCAAATATAAAAGACCCTTAGGTCTGAAACGATATAACTATAAATATAATTGAGTGTGCCATGGATATTCTTCTCAGAAGTCATGCTTATCTGTCATGCATTAGTGTCACTGCAATCTACAGATGTCTGCTCTTTTCTCAGTTGAACATCCTGAAAACAGTGTTCGGCGTTTTAAAAAAAAATAGAACTTTACTACCCTGATAGTTAATGAGCACGTGAGGGAGGTGTTCTTTCAGGTTGTAAAGGTAAAGGTAGTCCCATAGCAGATACTGCCGTAGGGGAGTGAAGTGTTAAAGATTTCACTATACTAGGTCCAGCATCGAGAGGTGGGGTGACCAGCTCATTTCCTCGCTGCCTTTTTTCCCCTAACTCAAGAGTAAAGTCAGGTACCCATTTACAGCTAGGTTGACTGAAGCGGGATGATACCGTGAATCGAACGCGGCACCTTAACCACCAGAGACCAGCGCTCTAACCACTCTGTCAATTGGACGCTCTTTTCAGGTTCTAGTAATACTAATTGTAATAACATATGGTTGTAATAGGTCTATGGTCAACATTGTATGGTTCTCATACGTACCCGAAATTATATACATATTTTGCTGAATAATGTTGAAAAAAGATTATTTTATATGGATGCTACAAATATTAGGAAGGTGAGATACCAGGTATGTGGACGTATTAAAAGTATTTGACACCTGGGGTGAGTATTTCTTTTGGCAGTCCCTATAAGTAAATGTACTTAAAATATATTATGCTCTTGAAAGTAGATTTTTAAACTGTACAGTAGTGCTATAATTGAGTACGAAGACTGTCAAACCATCGCATTCTTCCTAGACGCCACTGACCAGTGACATTCACTTTTAAGAGACATTTTTTGTTTTGTTGAGATATATATATAATATATATATCATTTTTTGATGATCATACTTGGTTTGATGAGCGTCTGTTTGGCTAAGCGGTTAGAGTGTTTCCTCTAGCGGCACAGTTACCGGGGTCTATGATCGAATTCTGGTGGCATTACGATCTCCTGACTGAGAGAAATGAAATGAGATGACTGAGAGGAGTAATTAATAAATCAGCAAAAAATGGTAGCGAGAAACCAAAAGACCCTAGACATCATTGGAACAGCGCCAGTGAAGAAAAAAGTGAGAAATAAAGAATAAGTAGATTTGAACACCTGTGAAGATCAACCAGACGCGCATGTTCACATTGCCTGAAAAGCAATCGAAAAGCAATTAGAGATCGGCGAAGATAAATAGATGTGTGATACACATTTTAAAGAAGCAAAACATGACAGCACACCATACAGCAGGGCGTAAAAATAGACCTTGTAATTCCAAAATATGTTATAATTGTTCCTTTTTTAAATAAACTGTTTTGCCTAATTTTAAAGGTTAGCTAACAGGTACAGGAGCGTACTAAAAATAAAAATATCAGAAGCCAGGTCAAACGAGGTATGTAAATTAAACTCTTATTCGGAAAAGAGTAATCAATCAACTTGCCATCCTTCAGGATACTCGTACCAAAGTTATTGACGAATTGCCTAGTTAACATTAGCCAAAACAGTTTACTTAAAAAAAAGGAAGAAAAAAAATGTAAAACAGATTTTGGGATTAACAGGTCTATTTTTATTTCTGAAATATGAGTAAGACAAGAACCAGACAAGTACTAGTGGAAAAAGAGATGAGAAGAAGAAGAGGAAAAAGAGATGAGAAGAAGATGCTGGAGATGGATAGGACACACATTGAGGAAACCTGTTGATAGCGTTACAAGGCAGTCCTTGTTCTGGAATTCCCATAGCGAGAATGGTATAGGGATACCAAGGAATACATGGAGAAGAGAACTGGATGCAGACAAAAAGGAGATGAAAAGACATTAACATTTCTTGAGCTAATGGCACGAGACAGAAAAAATTGGCGTACGTTTGTTGAAAACTTATGCTCCTCGGGGAGCTGAATGGTAATGATGATGAACTTAAAGCAAACTGGGAGGGTACGTTACCTCAACGCTATCTAATAACAATAATCACACTTTATAACATCTTCAGTACAGCTTTTGACGGGCATAACTTTACACTCCCACTCCATGTGTTTTTGGGTCCAGTCTGGTATGATGATGATGGATTCATTTTCTGTCTAGAACAAAGTCAACAATGACTGCTTCTATTATTACCCTCAATTTTATTTTCTATCCCATACCCTGTTGGCTCGAGCAGACTGTTTGCAATGCATTATTGATGACCCCTGATATCAACAGATGTATGAGCATATTTTTTTCCCCTCACTCTTGTATTCATTTTAACAAGGACCGAATGTAATTCGTTAATTTCATTGCGAGTTAGAATAATGCTGGATTTAGATGCAGTCTCTTGAGACTTCTTATATGTCATTGCCTTTACTTTTACCTGAGGGATTATAAAACTACAGTGAATTATCAGAAGATAGGGCAAACGAGGTATTAACAGATGCATGAGCATATTTTTCCCACTCTTGTGTTCTTTTTTTACAATGACCGTGTGTGATTGGTTAATTTCATTTCGATTTAGAATAATGCTGGACTTTGATGAGTCTCTTGAGACTTCATATTTGTCCTTGTCTTTAATTTTACTTGAGAAATTATAAGTCAGAGTGAACAACAAGAAGCTAGGCCAAACGAGGTATGTAAATTAAACTCTTACGTATATTTATTTGGTGTTCAATACTGATATTACTGCCGTTGGTGTATTTGCTTATTATTATGTCTAAATGGTTAAATATTGTGTCTAAATAGGAGTTTTCTTTTTCCCTGTACGCAGTTGTGCGCCTAACTGTTTGTATGTGTAGCCGTGTATACCGTGCTTTATTCAGAAAACAGACTATATTCTAACAAGACAGAGGAAGCACAGACCACCCCATAATTTTATATTTTATGAGAAACAGAAAATAATAAATTATAGTGTCACATATTTAGGACAGAGTCGCTTCCACACGCCATTTCTAATAATTGGGTGATTTCCCCTGACCAATCGGATAGCTCAGATTTACCCCGGGGAATATAGAACAGCGACGCCATCTGGCAGTCAGAATGAAGGAGCGAAACTTTGGAGGACGTGTCTGGTCCAGCTCTACATATTCCTTAGTTTGAGGAAATCAACTGCAACATTTATTATAAAATGTGTAATTCAGGACATTGAGTGGTTTTATATTCCTTACTTGCGTAAGTAGTAACTATCATTCAACGCATATTTTTGAATAGAGCTTCCAACTCTGGTTGCAGCAGAACTAGGTTCGAAGATTGAGTCCATTTGCAAAACTAGTCTTACACCTAAAACCATGCTGAGCTGAAAATACCCTTGTGTTGGAAAATATTTAACTCAAGGAATACCTATGATGATAAAATAATCAAGGACTAATCTGAAGGGATGAGAATATGTCGTCGAACCTAAAATAAAACGTTAACCTAAAGGAAGAAAACGGTGAAAGAAAAAGTTCGCCATCTTTGACAAATTGAGTAGGCCTATGAGATAAAGATGCAAAAGGGATTTTTGCATCGATGAAAGCATCTGATGATATGTTAAAACTTTATTGTGCTTATTATTGTAAAAATGTTCTGAATTCCAGACTTTTGTTGAAATTTGACTTCATGCTGAAAGACATTAAAAGATTTGTTTGAAATAGAACGCTGTTGAAAAGGTGAATTTCTACAGTTTGAGATTAAGCTAAGAAATCTATCCATCTCAGTTAAATTTGCTACATCAACATCTAAGAGAAGAAAATCGAACCTGGTGACCCAATCTTACAAAGGAGAGGAAAATATATCTCTAGCGGTCAAGGCTAGTTAACCAAACCTACTCTCTATAAAATAAACTGTAAACCCTGCATACCCCGGCACTGCCACACGTATGGTAAAATGGTGCCGTGACCACTTCTCTTTAAAAAGCAAAAACCCACCACTATAAGTCAAACAGAAAATAGCTAAGATGGATCAATTAATGGAAGATTTCCAGCAACTTGGGGTAGAACAGCAGCAGCAACAGGAAAACAGATTCGCTCAAGCACAACCACTGCAGCCCCAGGACAGACAAAATATGGAAGGACCAACAATGATAGCGCTACAGCGCCTTACTGAGAACTTACAAAAGAATAGCGATTATGCAAAATTTTCACAAGTCAGGTCCATAGTACACCCATTCGATGGAGACAAGAAGAAATTCAGGAGATGGTTGGCCGACATAGAAAAATTTGCGGCAATAGCAGAGGCAACAACTGACGAAGAGAAGAAGAAAATCGCTCTGTTAGGTTCTGATTCGTACGTGACTGATTTTTTAAGAAGGAGGTCCCAGCAGTACCCCACAGAAACCTACGAGTCCCTAAAAAAAGAGCTCACCCAGAGATATGGGGAAATAATAGACAAAATGCATGCTTGGTCAGTACTTAGACAAATGAAACAGGAAAGGGATGAATCAGTACAACTTTATGGTGATAGATTCCTCAATATGGCAGAAGAGGCGTTTTGCGGAGAAATCCCTACCACACCTGATGTAGAAATACAGTTAGTGGGGATATTTGCCGATAGCCTTAGAGCGGAAAATATCAGAAGACATCTTATTAGAAAAGACACCAAGACTATTGCTGAAACAATCCAAGCAGCAATACAAGAGAAAAATCTTCACCGAAGGTTCCAACACAGAGCAGGTAGGGAACCCCGACCAGAATATAGGGACTATAATGAGCATGAGCCTATGGAAGTTGACCATGCCAGGAGGCAATGGACTCGCCCACGACAACGAGATGATAGGCCTCGCAATTATAGACCCCCCACACAGAGGCAAAACGACGTCAATAATGTCAATACAAACGGATGCTTCACATGCGGTAGGCTCGGACATGGTTACAAGTCCTGTAGCGCAAATTACAATAATGCACCATTCAGAAGAGGAGGTTATCAACCACAACAACCCGCACCACCCCCACGTGATTACACCAGAAATCGGTATACCAGAGGCACACCTCAACCCCTCATGCGTCAGGGAAACGGCCGCGCCACTCACTAAACAGGACCGTTAGTGAGGGCAACAATCACAGAAAATGGTCCAAAACAAAAGAAACAACACAGAACAGAAATTGTCAAGTGGGTCCATCCAAAAAAATACATTATGAAGAAATGCTGCATGATGGAACTAAAATACATCCGGACCCCAGTTCCTGCATCATGGCTATACAGGGCCAACAATATAGAGCACTGGTAGATACAGGAGCATCCATTAGTCTTATTAGGTTCCAGCTCTTCAAGAAGATCCAACATTTAGTACGATTTCAACAGTCCAAAACACACCTAGCCTCAGTCACGGGACAAAGACTAAATTCAGTTGGGACAGCATGGGTAAAATTTTCTTTAGGTGAAACAAATTTTGAACACCCATTTGTCATTACTAAAGGAATGTCTAGAAATCTTATCCTAGGGAGGGATTTTTTTTAACAAACACAAAGTTCGAATATACTATGACCTCCAGAAAATCAAAGTCAACAATACATACATAGATCTCCAGGACGATATCCACATAGCGTCTTTGGTAAGGCTTACAGCTCCCATAACGGTGGCCCCAAACTCCCTGGTCATAGCAAAAGGCAGAGTAAAAAATTCTGAGTACATAACACCAGGGCAATCAATTCAAATACAGCCCCTAGCAGAAGAAAGCATTATTGATGACCCATTGTTGCAAATTACAGAGGGAATCGCTGAAGTCTCGAAGTCCAGAGATTTCCCCATCATGATATTGAATATGTCAGGAAAAACTACCACCATAAATAGAGGCACAATTGTAGCACAAGTGGATACGTCAACAATAAGACAGACTAAAACCAATAGAGACCATTCACAAATTGTCTCAACCACTCCCACTGGACATAGTGCACGAAATCGCAGTACAAATAACCATGGTACACGAAAGGTAAACAGTTATAAGTCATATGCAGAAAATGGCAGAGATACCAGTCACAGTTATGTTACACCACAGCATACCCCACCCAGACTGCAGAAACAAACCAGTCCATGTATAAGAAGGAGAGAAATAAGGCAGCCACGGTATGAGAATGACTATAATTACTCATTCTTGCGCCCCAGCACACCACGAGAAAAGATGAAGTGCTGTATATCACAGAGTGACAGAGAAACAGAGATTGTCTTGCCAGGAGGATATCCGAAGCGACAAGACAGAGATACATGTCCCATGGAGTATCAATATAACTCAAAAACAGGTGGATATGATAAAGTCCCAAAACCAATTGAATGTTCCGAAGAAAAAGAAGAATTCTTATATGACTCCACCACAGGAGGATACTATAGCAGCAAAGTTGGAAACAGAAAGAATGAAAAATTTTCGCCCAGGGAAAGAAGACAGCCCTATAGCACAAATGGAAGAAATACAGTAACGTACGCGGATAAGCGCAGTTACGGCAGAAATAATCAGAAACAATGGCACAATAACGACTACCCCAGAAATAATACTAGAAACGTATATACAGTAAATGCAGTGACAAATGGAAATGCACACAGCACATGGCAGAGGAAACAATACCAAGCACAGCCCAATGAATGGCAAAGAAATACCCAAAAGAAAGCCACATACCAGGAACAGAGATTTTCACAAGATGCAAGAAAAATGCCCCAAGATTATGGGAATGAAACGGAGGCATCAAGACAGACCAGAGATATCATAGCAGATCATAAATACAGAGAGAGAATAGCTCAGTTACTTGCAACGCTGAATGCCACAGAAGATAATAAGCAACGGTTGAAAACGTTTGTAGAAAAGCACCAGGATGTATTCGCACTCAATGACATGGAATTAGGCAGAACTAACACTGTCACAATGGACATTCAAACAACCACAGAGGAGCCAATACATATGAAACCCTATCATACGCCCTTGAAAAACAGAGAACTCGTGGAAAGGTCTATAAATGAAATGCTACAGGCAGGAATCATCGAAAGATCCAGATCCCAATGGTCCTCCCCCATCGTTATCGTAACAAAGAAAGATGGGTCCAGTCGCTTTTGCTGCGATTACCGAGCCCTGAACAAAATCACAAAAGTCATTTCCTACCCCCTCCCCAGGATAGACGATCTACTTGCGACGTTAGGAAAGTCTACATACTTTACCACACTTGATGCAAGGTCAGGCTTTTGGTGCATCCCCATGACACCTGAGGCAAAACAGAAATCCACATTCTGTTCCCATATCGGAAGTTTTTTTTTTGGGAATGTTATGCCATTTGGTCTAAAAGGATCGCCAGCAACATATATGTCACTCATGGATGAAGTGTTAAATGGTCTACATCCATTTGCCCTTGCATACATAGACGATATCCTGATACATACCGCAGGCACGATGGAAGACCACCTCCGCAAGGTTGAAACAGTGTTTGATAGACTCAGGCATCACCAAATAAAGTTAAAACTGTCGAAGTGTGAGTTTCTAAAGACAGAAACAAAATATTTAGGCTTTGTCATCAATAGAGATGGCATCAGACCTGATGAAGATAAAGTCAAAGCCATAAGAGAAATGCCTAGCCCCAAGACGGTGAGACAAACACGCTCCTTTATCGGTTCCGTAGGATACTATAGACGCCATATCATACATTTCTCACAAGCAGCTGAGCCATTAATAGCCCTTACCCGCAAGTATGCACGATTTAGATGGACAGAAGAGTGCCAGAAATCGTTTGAATATCTCAAAAATGCCCTAACCGCCATTCCGCTTCTGGGACATCCAGACATTTCTCAGCCCATGATACTATACACCGATGCCTCGAATAACGCAATTGGTGCATGTTTGGTACAACCAGTACTAGAAGATGAAACACCCATACTACCAGACATCCCCAATGTGAAACCCATTGCATTCTTATCCCACGCATTGTCAAAGTCACAGAAACGGTGGACCACCATTGAGAAAGAAGCATACGCCATTCACTATGCAGTACAGAAATTAGACTTTTATGTGAGAGGGACGAAACTCACTATTAGAACTGATCACCAGCCTTTGGTTAACTGGCTCACCAAAACACAGGAACAGCCTAAGAAGTTACAGACATGGGCAATGAATTTACAGTCCTATGACACCACTATCGAACATATCCCTGGCAGATTGAACATCTGTGCAGATCTCCTATCCAGAATCAAATATGATGATGAAACCGAAGTGAAAACAATTAGAGTCAAAAATGATGGCACATCCTCAGAGATTGACGATAATGCTAAAGAAATTAACGAAATTACTTCACCAGGTCGAAGTACCTCAGATTCTGCCACACAAGTAGAAGAAGAAAGTCAAGATATGCTTGACATGAGGTTAGAACAAGCGAAAGATGCAGAAATTGTTAAGCTGCTCACATACGTGAAGGAAAACCCAACAAAAAGCAAAGATTTTACAGTACACCCAACGGATGGAGCTCTATACTATATTGATAGTAAACAAGAAGGGACACTAAGAAAAGTCATTCCAGCACATCTAGTCCCAGAAGTATTGCTACAGTTTCATGATAACAACGGGCACATGGGAAGAGACAAAACAATTGATGTCATAAAGAAAAGGTATTATTGGCAAACTTTCTACAAAGACATTACAGAATATGTAGCCACCTGTAGAACATGTAAATTGAGAAACATGAAGCCACATTTAATTCCCCTTCAAGAAATGCAACCTTCCCATTATCCCATGCAAACAGTAAGCATTGACTTATCAGGTCCTTACCCACTCACCCAATCAGGCAACAAATACCTCCTGCACATAGTTGACCAATACTCTGTTTGGCCAGAAAGTTACCCACTCAGTGATGCCACATCGCAGTCTATCACGCAAATTTTTTTACAAGAATTCATTCCCAGGCATGGCTGTCCAAAACGAATCATTTCAGACAACGGTAAACAGTTTATCGGTAACCCATTTAAAGCCACCTTACACCAGCTAAATATCGAACATACCACAACCACCTATTATTGCCCAAATGCAAATGGCAGAAATGAACGCATGCACGCCACCCTACATGATATTATTAGCAAATATATCAAGGGGAACCACCAATACTGGGATCTATACATTAACCAAGCTCTTGAAGCCATCCGAGTAAACGTGAACGATACCACAGGAATGTCACCCTTTTTCATGCTATACGGAAGAGAACCAAACTTTCCGTTAGACAACCTACTTCGCCCACAAAGAAAATACATGGGAGAAGATCCCGTCGAAATAATCCTTCAAGAAAAGTATAAAGCTTACCAGATCGCACAAAGAAATACGCAGAAGGCATTTCACAAGAAACAGAAACAACATGATAAATCAGCCAAGCTACCAACGTACAAAATAGGAGACAAAGTATACTACAAGAAACATGTACGCAGTTCAAAATTCGATGACCGATGGTTGGATGGCTACAAAATCATGAAACAAACTACGCCTGTAAACTTCATTATCTGGAATGAAGAGAAACACCACCAAACAAAAGCTCACGTAAAACAACTCAAAATTGATAATCACCGACCCGTTCCGCCTCTGACGACAAATACAAGACCAGTCAGAAAGGCCACCCTAAATTATAATCCATCCAGTACAGATCCGTCTGACATATCAGAGTCAGAGACGACAGACTCTGAATTTTACCAAGACGACCGCATACCCAGACCACCCACCGATGCACTACATCGAGCAAGACAACAACGAGACTCGTCCGAAAGCGAAGAAGATATCCCACCACTTGAATTGCGTAATAGACTCCAAGACAGAGACTTGCGCATTAGAAATGAAGAAATAATGCCTCAGACGTCACACGATGACAACAACCAAACAACTTATATTCACACTCAAACTTACTCCCGCGGTGAAAAATCGTCAGCTGATACCTATCACACCCCCAGTTCAGGCAGTTCCAGTTGGAATACCAGCGACGGACAAACACTGCTATACCACAAGAACAAGATTGCTCGTTCAGAACAATCAGATCCTGAAGAAACTGTACCCAAGCAGATTGTTGAACCATATACCAGCAATCTTTATGAAGACGAAACGCAACAAGAAATGAGAAACTACAGTGTCAACCCCGGCACAGCTTTGTCAGACCCCAACGAACAAAATGACAAAGAAATGGTAGAACTATACGAACAAGAAACAGACATTGATACAGCCAGTTCTATTGAAACCAGTGATGCGGATAGTACATTATTTGTACCAGTCAGCTCCAGCGTCAAACGCGCCTACAAAACAGAATCTGATGACTCAATACCTAGCAACAAAATTCCGCGTATACAGCACAACTATATCAGACGAAAGATTCTGAAGAAACGCTATCGAGTACCCAAACCAAGCCGAGAAGTATTAGGCTCAGCTCTACTAGTCAAAAACAACAGTGTGCAAATTACTGCGCCCACTGTAAAAGACGTTAATGTACCACAGGCCCAAGTCAGAAGAAAAATCAAGGCGAAACATATACCTGCCTCAAAACTAACAGATGTTCCAGCCATACAAACCCCTACCACAGTGAAACCATCACCGCAATCAAAAGATGTTAAGCCATCACCGCATTCGCCAATGTCCTCAGAGCCCCAACAATCAGCAAATGCAGTGTCACCCACAGTTACTCAGTATGATGCTCGCCTAACCAGTCGTGACATTGCAAAGTTAGAGATGGCGGCACAACTAAAGGACTTATTACTGAAGCTTTGCTGAGACACGCCCCTCGAGTTTTCAATGTACATGCCATCCCATGTACGGTCACCGCGAATGTGCACTTACGTGTAACAATGTACTAACTCTCCCCATGTACTCTATTTTCAGTTTTTGACAGTTCAAATGACTTGCTTACAGACTAAGATGTCAAAGCCTCACTGAGAAAGTTATTTTTTCCAGCCTTAGAATACTGATGCCCAGAAAGAAATCAAGACCAGCCCACGGAGGATTCTAGTTAGACATTTTTATTTGGATTATTGAAATAAAGATGACACAGATGATACAATGTTCTTTGTTTACAGACACACTTATTATTCAGACAGTTTTTAATATTTAGAATGTTACAAAACCTTACCTATAACACATGTGTCACACTATTCTGTTGTAACATTGATCTCTACTTTTGAAACCGATCATATTCCACGCTCCATTCACCAGACTTCTTGTCCTTGCAGATCCAGAGTCCTGTATTTTCGCATCTTAGTGCATTTTCATGCAGACACTTTACACCAGTAATTTTTCTTACCCCATACTAATATTTCTTTGATATATTATGCTAAACTTCTTTATACTATCACCTTGATCAATCATACTGTTCCTACTATGACATCTCTTAACAGCACATAATTCATACCCAAAACTAGTATTGCATGTTATGCTATTTTTCTCCACAGGATTATTTATTTGTCAAATGTACATTATTATTTTAGACCCAGATGTATATTAGTACTGTCAAGAATTTTAAACATTCTCCTAAAGAGATTCCATATCCCAACCTTGACTCTCTATAATAAGATTTCCTTCACCCCACTGTTACATCATTTTTGACTTACTATTTTTCCTTTCCACTATATTGAGACGACATTCTAGACTTGTGATCTTTTCAATCCCAATCATATTCATTCCTTGGAATTACAATCATGTTGTAATCAGGAGATCCTTGATGTACCCTTTCCTCGCCACTTATTGACAACAGATACTGCTACAACATTCATTCTATTCTAACCTAAACTATTACTTGCAGCCCTATTGGTTAGGATTTACTATTAGGAATATTGATAGTATATCTAGTGTTTAGTGAATTGATTTTTATCATTCTTTAGTACTTGTGATACAAACAGAAAAGAAATCACAAGAAAAGAAAAGAAATCACAAGAAAAAAAAGAAATGAAAAAGAAAAAAATGGAAAAGAGACAAAAGACATAAAAGAAAAAATGAAAAGAAAAATGAAAAGAAGAGAAAACATTCTATAGGATTGCTATATGTTTATATGCCACCCTCACACATTTTGATGATGATAAGCCAATATTGTAAAACATTGACTGCCCTGAGGTTAGCAGCTGAAGAAGAAAATAAATAAATCACCCTATACCAGTCATACCCCCACCAGCTTGATCTCTGATACTCCAGCAGCATTTTGTTGATACTGCTTATCACAAGTACCCCAATGACATTTGCGCATGCTGATTTTCTGCAAATGAAAAATCCCTTGAGAGCATTAGTATATGCTAACCCCAGATTGAACAAATTGCACCTATTTGTTGATGATGCCTTTGCCCATGTTAAAGAAATAGCATTTGCACATGCTGACCTAGCAAATGAAATACCCCTCTACAGCATTTGTATATGCTGAACCCACATTGAATACCCCATTACCGGATGATAACCACTAATGACACATGAGATGAAGAAGCAACTGTTTGTGTATGATGAAGATGCAATTTGCTATTAAGGTAAAACTTTATGTCATGTTGTCACAGCTGACGTTTGGTTGTAATGTCGATACATAAATGCCCCACAGTACTGTCCACTAATAAATACAATTGTAGTCTTTCGTAGTTACGAAATAGACGAGAAAAATACTTGGAAATTTTTATGGACTTCCACGGACATAGATCACAGCAAGGGACAAATGATTGCCATTAAAAGAACCATAAGAGTATGGATTACCAATGAATACGAGATACATATGGAATATGAACATTCTATGAGAACCACAAATATACGGAAAAAAAAAAAGGGGGCATATGAATAAAATAGTTGCATAATTACCGCATCCAGCAGAAAATAAATGATAAGATTACCTCCGTATAGGAGAAGACATTTCCTTGATGTTTACATATGCTGTGTATTATAACCATTGTCATAATAAGGTGGATAGCAAATGATAATTGCTTGCTGATATTTATATAGAAACGGTTGTTATAATTTGACTGAATAATCATAGAGCCAAATATGACTGATACATTTTGACGGCGATTGGATCACTCAAAATGATACATGGATGGAATTCAATGTTGCCCATAGGATACATGGATTGAAAATAATGATGTTACCCCACGGACAAATGGGTAATGGATCAACACAGTGGATATATATATATATAAAAGAAAAAGAATACCTGGATTTGAAATACATGAAGACGAGTCATGGATATATAAAAAAAATATATATATATATATATGTATATATATTCCCTCATGCCCCACACCTGCAAATAACTTAGAAAATTTAAATAGGTTACCCATCTGGCTGTAGTCAGCAGATGTAATAAACACCGCAGGACTCTGACAAACCCTCGACCTGCGAAGGCAGAGTTGGTGTTGATATACTGAATATATGTACAAAACTATTTTATCCCATGTTGTCATAAAATTGGAAAAATGTTGTTGATGTTTACAAAAATGATTATTGTTTAACTAATGTTGTAGAAGGCATTGCTAAGTATCGTACATAAGGAACCATTAAAGAGGAATTTCTAGAAATAACAGGACCACTAGAAAGGATTAAATAAACGATCTAGAGCACCATACCTGACAAATTGGAGGAAAAATGAAGTAATATAGAACCTAATGTACAGAGTCCATGATGCTTTGAAAATTTTTTCATTGTATTTCACATGTTGGTAAAATGTTGTAAACATATTGTTTTAATGCTTACTGATTAGTTGATGTTAGATAATGACTAACTGATAGTTCAAGAAAGACTTTTGAAAAAATATATACTTCAAGGAAGATTGTCTTGACAGAGGATAAAGAAAATAAATCTATCAGTGATTGGACATAACCAAACTCTTAATAACAGGATCACTACTAAACGCATAATTTATATGGATACCTGGCGAAGTGTTGGATACCTTGGAAAAAATAGCTACACATATCACTTAGAGAAAACCCAAGACAGAAAAGAAAAAAAAAATTCAGAGATAAATAAATAGGAACAAGTCATGAGATTTTTCAATCATTTTATTGTGTACATTATAATTGGTTATCAAAATGAATTTGAAAATGTTTATATTCATGTCTGCCATAGTTTCCCATGTGTCATAATGTGTAAGCGAAAACGTGATGAATCACTACGGATGAATTACTGATTTGTACAATTGGATCGTCATTACAAGGATAATGTGGATATTTGGAATACTTTATACTGGAATATAATTGGAATGCATAATCAGTAAATAAGTAGGCCCAAAACTTATTGGAAAACCAAGATTGAAAATAACATAAGATTCTTCTGAACTACTTAGAGTCTTATGATAGGGAGCATACAATAAGAACGAAGAATATATAACATGCTTCACCCACCATGCTTAATAGAATGATTTCAACTATGTAATGACATTGAGTTAGGACAAGGAGATATCTTATTGCTCATATTTCCCAGTGTTGCCACTCGTCAAAAAATTTTTTTGTTGACAATCTATTGTATTAGAAGAAGGTTAGGAATATTTTGTTAGTCAGTGTTGCCAATTAGAAAATTTGGTGAAAAATATTATGATGTGATGAATAAGTTACACTTTTTGAAGTTGATGTCCACTACTAGTTTTTTTTTACATAGCAGACGACCTCATATAGACATAGGACCCCAGTATAGGAATTAAATTAAATTTTTTGGAAACATTTTTCGACTTAGAAAATTTTTCAAAAAAAAAAAAAAAAAAAAAAGAATTGGGGGATAGTTTTGGATATTGATAGTATACAAATGTCTCCCTACGGGATACATTTGCAGGGCCCCGGGATCTGTATGTAGCCGTGTATACCGTGCTTTATTCAGAAAACAGACTATATTCTAACAAGACAGAGGAAGCACAGACCACCCCATAATTTTATATTTTATGAGAAACAGAAAATAATAAATTATAGTGTCACATATTTAGGACAGAGTCGCTTCCACACGCCATTTCTAATAATTGGGTGATTTCCCCTGACCAATCGGATAGCTCAGATTTACCCCGGGGAATATAGAACAGCGACGCCATCTGGCAGTCAGAATGAAGGAGCGAAACTTTGGAGGACGTATCTGGTCCAGCTCTACATATTCCTTAGTTTGAGGAAATCAACTGCAACATTTATTATAAAATGTGTAATTCAGGACATTGAGTGGTTTTATATTCCTTACTTGCGTAAGTAGTAACTATCATTCAACGCATATTTTTGAATAGAGCTTCCAACTCTGGTTGCAGCAGAACCAGGTTCGAAGATTGAGTCCATTTGCAAAACTAGTCTTACACCTAAAACCATGCTGAGCTGAAAATACCCTTGTGTTGGAAAATATTTAACTCAAGGAATACCTATGATGATAAAATAATCAAGGACTAATCTGAAGGGATGAGAATATGTCGTCGAACCTAAAAGAAAACGTTAACCTAAAGGAAGAAAACGGTGAAAGAAAAAGTTCGCCATCTTTGACAAATTGAGTAGGCCTATGAGATAAAGATGCAAAAGGGATTTTTGCATCGATGAAAGCATCTGATGATATGTTAAAACTTTATTGTGCTTATTATTGTAAAAATGTTCTGAATTCCAGACTTTTGTTGAAATTTGACTTCATGCTGAAAGACATTAAAAGATTTGTTTGAAATAGAACGCTGTTGAAAAGGTGAATTTCTACAGTTTGATATTAAGCTAAGAAATCTATCCATCTCAGTTAAATTTGCTACATCAACACCTAAGAGAAGAAAATCGAACCTGGTGACCCAATCTTACAAAGGAGAGGAAAATATATCTCTAGCGGTCAAGGCTAGTTAACCAAACCTACTCTCTATAAAATAAACTGTAAACCCTGCATACCCCGGCACTGCCACATATGTTTATGTACGAGTTTTGTTTTATGTGTGCAATAACCCCTTGTGACTGTTAATTCGTTCCTGAAAACTCGAGCGCTAACGGAAAAAGCGCTAAACGGAAATATATTTCCCGTAAGAATTAATAGAAATCAAATTAATTCGTTCTTGGAAAGCTGTATCAAGATTAAGTAAATAGTAATTAAAAAAGAAACTAAATAGTTAACAATATTTATTAATTACAAATAATTATCAGACAAACTGAACACAAATAAAAACTATGTATGACTGTACTTAAAAACCACAATACTATAGGACTTTAATCGCTGCTAATTCCGTCGCTGGTGGCTACAGTTGTCACGGTAGAGCTGTCTTCGTCATCAGACGACTGGTTAACAGAAGGTATTGTAGGTGTTGAAAACGTATTTCTGGCTCCAGATGTAGAAGGTACTCGATCAGTTTCATATAATCAAAACATTATTGCTTTTAAATTTATTTTGGTTTCAATTTCTTGTTATGTTACACGAGTAATGATTTTATTCTTTTTTTTTTTTTTTGAAATATAAATTATGGCGCTTTCCACGAAAATTAAGTTAACGATACGTCTCCCTGAAAGCAAAATGTATAAGATTGCGTTTAATGACATTGGGCTTGCCTGAGTTTTCAGGAAAGAAAAAAGCAATAAATGCCCATTGTCAAGGCAAATCACCGAGGATGTCCTGAATTATTCTTTTTTTTCATTTTGTGTTTTCTTTTTTTTGAAAGTAATTCTGACTTCACAGAATAGCTTTTTTGCCTACTCCCGTAGAACAAAGAAAGTTACGATTGTCACATAACTGGGTTCGCTCTCTTTTCCTCTCCGGCAATATTGGCATTTTAGAGCCATTGTTTGCACTTCTTCTCCGTAATAATTTGTCTTGTCTGTTTACCTGACCATCCCTGCTTAGAGAGTAGATAGGTGATGCAATATTGACCGACTAATGTTGGTAAAATTCTCGTGTACCAAACATTGAGCGCGACGGATTAACACGACGTACGCCCAGCAATTTTAGTTAGCGCTGATATGGCTATTGTGATTCCCTAATTACTGTCGTGAAGAGTTTCAGCCCAGATGGTTAAACGAGGGTCAGTGTTTGCACAAGGACGGGGAGATAAATTATCCGTCTGCGGACATATTACAGACATACACCAGAAAGACGGACTGTTGTAATATCTTACGGACAGAAGTGTTACGAAGACATTATTTGTGATAATGTAGGGAGTAGTAGTGCAATCATTACCGCGAATCGACGGATATAACAATTCCATATTTGGAAAGTGACCTTTTAAATAACACGCAGAACTTTCCTATGAGTACATTTTTTTTAAATAGACCCCATTAAACAACGCATGATTGTAACTATTGACCGGCATTCGAGATGTAAACATAACATTTCTGATTGCAGCCTGGTCTAATAGTTAGGACGAAAGTTGCAATATAACTTGACACTTTAGCCGGGTGAAAGCACTGTGAAATATAATTCGTCAAGACAGCAGCCAATAAGCCAGAGATTAGAATTCCATTTATCGGACCGGACCTTGTTTGAGCTACTTGAGAACTTATATATATCCTAGGAAAACTCTACCGTTATTTACACGGAAAACCGGAATCCTAGGAATCTGAACACGAAGTAAGAGTGGGAGCTTATTTTAAATTAACACTCCAGAACACGTGGAAGAGGCATCTTAAACAAGTTGCCTTCACTATTTCACTGAGCCAGAAGCCAGTATGTGATCCCAAAGACAATTTGGGGTAAGTTACACATTTATAATTCTATATATTACATTATTAACACGTGAAAAAAATGTATATATTGACATGTGAATATAAATATGTGAAAACTGCTAGTGGATGTCCAAGTCATACGAGGCTGGCAACCTCAGCATATAGAATGATGATTTCATGAACCACCACTGCAAGGGCTTGTGACTGCTGTATGCGAGTTTCTTATAGAGAACCAAAAGCAGAGGTAGTCCCAAGTTCCATATGGGGCAGGGAGTGAATAATGAGAGAAATGATGTACATAAATAGTATATTGTTAACCTTTTCAACCAACGTAGAGGTAATGTAAACCTATTCAATCTAAATGTAATGAAAATTTTCCGCTCACTGGGATTAAGATTAATTCTCAGAGAGGGTAAAGTTCTAAGGTAGATGGGATGAGTGTTTGTCGGGAAAACTCAATACTCAAGAGGATATTTGTTCTCTTCTTTTGTGACACTAGTCGGTGGTACCAATTGAGAGTACTATCTATGGAACAAGTGAGAGTATGAGTGGCCTGAAGTTGACGCTAGAAACCATCATCAGACGGGTCTTAGAGACGCTGGACCAGCTTTGTGATTACTCCCTGATACTTCTTGGACGTGTCACAACTTTCAGATTTGACCAGTTACGGTTGAACCAGTCATCTAGCTGCAAAGAATCAAACATCAGCGGGAGCAGAACCATCAAACTATTGGCAGCTAAGTACAGACTTAAAAGCTGCCAAGTGAACTGTCCATTTTTTGAAAACCATAACATCACCCTGTGATGAAGACTTTTTAAAAAAGAATTATTCATTTTTAAATTGTTAAACATAATTGATTATTAAATTTGTTATTTGTTTATATACACATTTAACGTTGATTTAATCATTTTGAATGTTCTGCAACCGTATGTCTCAGTCGTCTTAAATACACTGAAAAGTGAGCTACTAAATTAAGATTTCGCTGAATTAAGTTAGCTGGGGGCTTGAACGAGCTAATTATAAGATAAATCATTTATATCCATCTTCACAAAAGGCGGCGGGAAAGGTACAGGGTTAACGTGCTCAGACTCATTCAGCATCGTTCTCGATTTCTTAAATATCTTGTGGGAACACCCCCGAGGTAGAAGCATCATTATCCTTCTATCTACAACTCTGCCAAGAGTAATCTTGTGCGATGGTAGACACCTTGGAAGACCCACACTAGATACTCCATCTTTTGGCCACTGTTGGACCACTACTGCAGAGCAAAGGGGACGCAACTCGTGACAACGATGGAGACCTGAAAAACATAAATGTCTCTGATTGGAGCTTGAATAACTCGCCAGTTATAGCTAAATACTCCATGCCCTCTGTCTGTCAGTTTATCCTAGAGTCTTTCATGAGCTTCTTTATTTTTCTGATTGTAAATCTCTCTGTCCATCAATTATATATATATATATATATATATATATATATATATATATATATATATATATATATATATATATATATATATATATATATATATATATATAGTGGTAAAGTGGGATGATATAAATACTTATAGGGGACTTAGTGTACTGACTGAGATCAGCTGTGAAGGTATCTGTATCTAATAGGTGTAGTGTTTTACAGATAACCTTACTTGCTACCACATTTATACCTCAGTCAGAATTATTCTGGAATATTGTGATGACTACGTTGAATGTCTAGGGTTATGTAAATGATGAAGTGTAAGTCACAACAACAACAGACAGATAAACAATTTAATTTATTCCACCACACTTGACAACACTGTGACACTCACACACATTTAACACTCTATAAGACTATCTTAAATGAGTTAATGGTAAAGTTTCAAATATATATGTATTAATTACTTTCACTAATAGATATCCTGATTCAACTACACAGTGAACCAGGAATCACAATCAAATGTAATCACAATTTATATGTACATAATTTATAAATATGAACCTTGTAGTGACATATTGTATTAGTATTATCCTAAGTGTGTCAGTTGTGTAGTAGTACTATGAGGTAATACTGGTTTTGTTTTTCAAGCTATGTTGTTATTTGTCATCATGACTTTAAGTGTTTGTTTATCTTGGAAATAGTATGGGGAAAACTTCACAGTTCCTATCAATTTAAACAATGTATTGACCCTCTGTTTTACTATAATGTCAAGTTTAGAGGGGGCAACTTAATGTTGAGCTCCTCTGGCCACAGAAGCTTATCTTTCGTGATGGCGGCAGGAAAAGACTCCTCTGCTCGATAGCTTCCCTGTGTGCTAGAGACACCTCACTGGTCGCTATCTGGACCCAGGAGTATGCTGTCAGCCTCTAGATTCAGCAAAGCTCAGACCAGGTGCTGCTCAATAACTTTAGGACCACGGTCCCTGAAACAAGAAGGTTGTACCTCCTATTTCAGAACTAATTTATAATCTAATTCCAGACTGAACACAATACATAACAAACACTGAGTTCAGAGCGGTAGGCCAACTGTCAGCTTCATCTGAAACAATTTACACCAGTATACTCCTCCCTAATGGTTACCACGCCTCTGCAATTCCAGCATTAGTTCTTTCTAGTCAATAAGATAGGTGTCAGTGTACTGTTTGGCAATTCCATGCAGTTTTACTTTTCTCCGACACCTTCTGTTCAGGTTGGAGCACTATATAGGCCTTGCCTCATGTTCGCTACTGAACCACACACATATACAGACATAAATTATCAATTTACATTCAATTTTCATTAAAAAGATATTGAATATATCAAGCTTACCACAATTCATGAAAATAATACACAGTTACGTTGACTGGCAATGAATATAGCACAATTTCGATCTGCCGATGTCCCAGGCTTTTATTTAGAAAAATATGCACTGGCTCTCAACGCACTGTTGCTTTAGTAAGTTTATTTGAAAAATGTGGCACTGAACTGACGCTCCTAATTGCATATATTGGCGGGTCTAACCAATCGAGCCATGTTTACACAAGCGTTTGAAAAAAAGTACCCTTCCTTCCGTCTCCCCTAACAACAAAAAATAGTATTTGTAGCCCGACTAATCGTGTTTAGCCTTACATTTACTTCTATCCAATCAAATAGGATTTTACATGGTGGCCCATTTCCCGTAAAATAGTGGTTCCAAAACATGCCACTGTGCGATTATTATTTGGTGTTGTCTGACACCCTCACTATTTTCTTTTGGCTATAATTTGTTAATTCCTAGACTATTTGCGTAACGTTTAACATATTCTTTGTCAGCAAGTCCTAAGGAACCCAAATATATAAATTTAATGGGGCTAAGGGGCTGCGTTCAAAATATGTATTTTCTTCTAGGATAGTCGTGCTGTTGCCACCTCCTCACTTCCAAACTTTATGGTGTCTGCTGTACTGTCATGCTTTCAAACGTAAACCAGTATAATGTCATATTTCCTAATAAGCATTTTTCAGGTTTTTAAACCTAACTCTCGTATGGGTAGTGTTTTTTATCACTGTCGATTTGAAAAAAAGTTAGTGCTTGTGGCCTTACACGCGTGATGGCATTAATTGTATAGCGAGACGCGTGTTAGTGTTGCATGCGTTCCGGCTTTCAGCCCTCCCTTTCTTTCTATCCTAAGTCCATCTGTCCGTTCGTTTATGGTAACGTAGTGTAATTAATGCTAGTATTAATTTAGGTCATTAATCAGCTTGCGTATCTCAAGGTTTTTCTTAGAAATGCAGTACAGTGTTATTGTAGAAAGCGTGTATTGATGCAGTAGGCTTTACTATCAACGTGAAAGCGTGAGAATATGCAGACGAAGCATAAAAAGGGGGATCTCGAGTACAGTCATTGTGACAGCACTGTTCTTTACCATTCTTCTTTCCTTTTATTGAATTTATGTGTTAGGCTTTACATTTACCTGATAATTTATATATGTGGATTAGAATTTTTCACGACAAATTCTCCCCACTTGAAACAGACGTTATATGTCAGTCTATAATTCTATATACACATAGAGAAATTTATTATCCTTCCTGGGGCTTAGGGTGATTCTCATCACACGGATGGCGGCTTAAAAAATCCGCTCCCAGATTTGTTTTTCCACTTATATACTCTATGCTAAACTCATATGGCTGCATCAGTAATGACCAACGGAGTAATCTAGAATTTTCATGTCTAGCCTGCGCTAGAAACGACAAGGGTTTGTGATCCGTTTGCAACTTAAATGCCTTCCCATACAGATAAATATTGAATTTCTTTATCGCCCATATTACTGCAAGACATTCTTTTTCGCTAGTTGAGTAGTTGGTTTCAGCTTTATTCAACTTTCTGCTAGCATATGCCACTGGGCTTAATTCCCCATCCAATGCATCTGATTTCTGTAGCAGAGTCGCACCTAACCCAATATTACTGGCATCCGTCCTTACAATGAATTCTTGACTTAAGTCAGGTAATTTCAAAATAGGTTTACTTGTGAGCTTTTCCTTCAATTCCTGGTAAGCGAATTCGCATTGTGGAGTCCATGTAATTCGATCTGGATGTCCTTTACGTGTCAAATCAGTTAACGGTGCACATATGGAATTAAAGTTTTTGATATACTTTTGGTAGAAACCACATAATGAGACAAAGGATCTCACGTCTTTCTTGGTTTGTGGTCTTGGGGCTTTCTTTAGTTTCTCTAAATTCTTGGGGTCAGGGGTCATGTTTCCCTGATGAACTGTGTGTCCCAAGAACTCTAATTCTTTACATCCAACACAACATTTGGTTGGTCGGGCTGTCAAATTCGCTTCTCTAAGTCGATTAAACAGCATGTTCAGAGAGTCAATGTGTTCCTCAAATGTTTCTGTGGCTATAAGGATATCATCCATGAAATTTGTGATGCATGGATTATTCAGAGGGTCCAATAATTTTCTCATCATTCTAGAGAAGACACTAGGCGCATTCTTCAATCCAAATGGCAATCTGTTAAACTCATAGTGTCCCTCTGATGTACTAAAAGCTAGGTATGGTCTAACCTCAGGCTTTACTGGAATCTGATAGTATCCTTTACTCAGATCCACTTTTGAGAAATATTTAGCTTTATTTAGTCTGGCAAACAACTGATTTGTATCCGGCAATGGATCCACCTGTCCTTCTGTAATAGCATTCAGTCTCCTGTAATCTATACAGAGTCTATGTTCTCCAGAGGGTTTCCTTAAGAGTACAACACTGGAACTATACGAGGATTCACTGTGTGAAATAATTCCTTCCTTCAACAAATAGTCTATCTCTTCCTTCAAAGCTTTCTCCTTAGCAAAAGGAATCGAATAGGGTTTCATACAGACAGGTGTGGGGTCTATCAGCTTCATATCATATTCCAATAAGTTTGTATGCCCCGGTCGGTCTGTTAACACCTCTGTATGATTATCTAGAACCTGTTGCACTCTCTCTTTCTGATTTTTCGTTAAATGTGTACTGATTTTCACCTGTGCCGCTGTCTCACAGGGATGTAATGGATATTCAAATGATGAAAGTGGTTCCTTTTTCATTTCCATGGCAATGGACAAGGTCAACAAGTGTGTCTCTTCCTGATTTTCTCTTTCCAAATATTTCTTCAGGAGATTCACATGATAGATTTTTTCTTTCCCCTTCTTATCTATCTTATAATTGGTTCTAGACACCTTCTCTAGAACTGTATATGGACCTTGCCATCCAATTTGTAACTTATTCTGACTACCGGGGAGAAGAAGCAGTACCTTCTCTCCCACAGCCAAATCTCTGTCTTTAGCTTTCCTGTTATAATAGGCAGCATGTTTCTTCCTGGCTTGTCTCAAATTTTCATTGGCAAGTTTCCAGCCAGTTTTTAAACGAGTGGTCAGCTCATTCACATATTGGTATGAGGATGTAATATTTTCCTCTGCCTTTTCATCAGTCCACGTTCTTAACAGCGTTTACATCTGGACCTTTAATTTTGTGGACCTATTTGTCCATGCACCGGTATGGTCTCTTCCACTCGAAGCGCTATAGTGATGATTTTTCTTCCCAGAATTATCATGCACAAAACGACCGCTACCAATTTTTCTCTTGGGGCTTTCTCCCCACTTAGAATTCTTGATGAGAGATTTCCTCTCTACATCTTCTTCCTCCAGTTTGTTTAAGTCCGATTGAGGGATTTTCGGCTTATCCTGGGGTAAGACATCTTTTTGCACTCTCTGCATAGTGGCCATTGTAAAACAGTTAATTGAAGCTTGTCCGTGAAAAGGGGCTTCCCATTCCATTTGGTCCACTTTATCAAATTTATTTTTCTTCTTATTTTCAGGCCTAATTTTGCCCCGTGGCGTGTCCAGGTCCTGATCAATGTTCCCACTTGTGGGTGTTCCCTCATGTGCTATGCTACACCTTTCTACAAAATTCTCAATGTCCCACCTTGCCTTGGGCCAATAATAATTGTGAGCCACCTTTTGGATGATGGTACCAATTTTCTCATGGTCCCCATCTTGTTTCACATGTAGGCTCCTTATTAAGTCTGCCCTATATCTCTTTGGAAGAACCAACTGTCCGTGACCATTGGATCTAGTTCCGGCCTTCCTGTAAATCAACTTGTTTTTCATGTAAAAATCTCCCTTGCCTGGAGTTGTATGACAAGTTGACAATTTCCTGAAACAAGGCTTGAGGGTCTTATCCCCAGCCTGTGCCTTCCTCATCTCTTCTGGAGTGGTATCTAACAGAATATCCTCCTCCTGTCTTGAGGTCGACCTGACCTGAAGGGTGGCCATAACTATAGGGTTCCTTCTGCAACGGTCAGTGTCATGATTGTTCATCTTACAATTTTTACACCACCTCCTTCCTTGGTTGAAAGATTTTCTTTCATCATATTTCCTTTCATCGAATTGTGGGGTTTTATTTTTATTGTCATACCGTGGCCTATCAAACTGGTGCTTACCTTTGTTTTGATCTCTAGGATCAAATTTATTAAAGTTCTGTGGTGCCCTAAAATTATCCACCTGTTTCTTTTTATTACCTGATACCTCTGCCTGAGCTGCTTGATACCTTTCAGCAACATTTAGCAACTCACCCAGCCTCTCTGCACCTTGTTCCATGAGAAACTTTCTCAGGTCTGGAGCCATGGACTCTCTTAATTGTTCTATAAGGACCATTTCCTTAAGATCTTGGGTTTTCCCCAGAGAAGTCCATTTCTCCAAGTATGTCTCTAACCGTGCAGAGAACTGGTGATAGGTTTCACCTGACAGTAGTTTAGCATTCCTAAATTTTTTCCTATAAAATTCTGCGTTCTTTTCATATCTTAACAAAAGAGCCTGCTTTAGCATGTCATAATTTTCTTGATCACCTCTGTTCATTTTGGCAAAAACTTCATAAGCTGCCCCACGAAGCCCTTGAGATAACTTTAAGCTCCACCTTTCTCTCTCTAACCCATATGTGGTAGCTAATAGTTCATATCTATTTAGATAGCTCTCAATATCGTCGTCTTTCTCAACAAAATGATCTAAATGAAAATTCATAGCTGAGGTTGAGGCTCCCTGACTAGCAGTGGCATCAGAAGTAAAAGGACTGGCACCATTTTCAGGAGCATGGCCTTGAAACTCAAACTCCCTTAGTCGTAACTCATGGTCCCTTTGTAATCTCTTCTCCTCCTTTTCTGCTTCTCTCTCTGCAGCCAATCTTCTTTCCTCTCTTTCTGCTTCCCTCTCTGCAGCCAATCTTCTGTCCTCTCTTTCTGCAGCCAATTTCTTCTCTTCTCTTTCTGCTTTTTGTTCTTCTAATTGGAGCCTTTTAATCTCCTTATCTACCTCCAATGCTTTAGCCTCTTTGTCAGCCTCAATCTGCCGCCTCTTAGCCTCAGCCTCCGCCTCAAATTGTAACTTCTTAATTTCCTTTTCAGCCTCTAACTTTCTTTCGGCCTCTTTTTCTAATCTTCTTTCTTCCCGTTCAATATATTTGTCACATTCAGCAGTGACATAAGCAATCATAATTTGCCCGTCCATTCCAAACTCTTTTGCAGTCTGCACAGCAGCAGATCGAAATTTTGCCAAGTCGGCCATTTTCTAACAGGTAAATGTATGTAATGTCTAACTAAACAATACAATCTGTAATTACTTATCCAAGGACACCACAGGCACTGAGAGCTCAACGTTATTTATTTCCACACAAGGATACATTTTAATTCTTATTATTCCCAATATATATAATATGAGAAAGTTCAATATCCCGGAAGCGAGACCCCAATATATGTGGTAAAGTGGGATGATATAAATACTTATAGGGGACTTAGTGTACTGACTGAGATCAGCTGTGAAGTTATCTGTATCTAATAGGTGTAGTGTTTTACAGATAACCTTACTTGCTACCACATTTATACCTCAGTCAGAATTATTCTGGAATATTGTGATGACTACGTTGAATGTCTAGGGTTATGTAAATGATGAAGTGTAAGTCACAACAACAACAGACAGATAAACAATTTAATTTATTCCACCACACTTGACAACACTGTGACACTCACACACATTTAACACTCTATAAGACTATCTTAAATGAGTCAATGGTAAAGTTTCAAATATATATGTATTAATTACTTTCACTAATAGATATCCTGATTCAACTACACAGTGAACCAGGAATCACAATCAAATGTAATCACAATTTATATGTACATAATTTATAAATATGAACCTTGTAGTGACATATTGTATTAGTATTATCCTAAGTGTGTCAGTTGTGTAGTAGTACTATGAGGTAATACTGGTTTTGTTTTTCAAGCTATGTTGTTATTTGTCATCATGACTTCAAGTGTTTGTTTATCTTGGAAATAGTATGGGGAAAACTTCACAGTTCCTATCAATTTAAACAATGTATTGACCCTCTGTTTTACTATAATGTCAATTTTAGAGGGGGACACATAATGTTGAGCTCCTCTGGCCACAGAAGCTTATCTTTCGTGATGGCGGCAGGAAAAGACTCCTCTGCTCGATAGCTTCCCTGTGTTCTGGAGACACCTCACTGGTCGCTATCTGGACCCAGGAGTATGCTGTCAGCCTCTAGATTCAGCAAAGCTCAGACCAGGTGCTGCTCAATAACTTTAGGACCACGGTCCCTGAAACAAGAAGGTTGTACCTCCTATTTCAGAACTAATTTATAATCTATTTCCAGACTGAACACAATACATAACAAACACTGAGTTCAGAGCGGTAGGCCAACTGTCAGCTTCATCTGAAACAATTTACACCAGTATACTCCTCCCTAATGGTTACCACGCCTCTGCAATTCCAGCATTAGTTCTTTCTAGTCAATAAGATAGGTGTCAGTGTACTGTTTGGCAATTCCATGCAGTTTTACTTTTCTCCGACACCTTCTGTTCAGGTTGGAGCACTATATAGGCCTTGCCTCATGTTCGCTACTGAACCACACACATATACAGACATAAATTATCAATTTACATTCAATTTTCATTAAAAAGATATTGAATATATCAAGCTTACCACAATTCATGGAAATAATACACAGTTACGTTGACTGGCAATGAATATAGCACAATTTCGATCTGCCGATGTCCCAGGCTTTTATTTAGAAAAATATGCACTGGCTCTCAACGCACTGTTGCTTTAGTAAGTTTATTTGAAAAATGTGGCACTGAACTGACGCTCCTAATTGCATATATTGGCGGGTCTAACCAATCGAGCCATGTTTACACAAGCGTTTGAAAAAAAGTACCCTTCCTTCCGTCTCCCCTAACAACAAAAAATAGTATTTGTAGCCCGACTAATCGTGTTTAGCCTTACATTTACTTCTATCCAATCAAATAGGATTTTACATGGTGGCCCATTTCCCGTAAAATAGTGGTTCCAAAACATGCCACTGTGCGATTATTATTTGGTGTTGTCTGACACCCTCACTATTTTCTTTTGGCTATAATTTGTTAATTCCTAGACTATTTGCGTAACGTTTAACATATTCTTTGTCAGCAAGTCCTAAGGAACCCAAATATATAAATTTAATGGGGCTAAGGGGCTGCGTTCAAAATATGCATTTTCTTCTAGGATAGTCGTGCTGTTGCCACCTCCTCACTTCCAAACTTTATGGTGTCTGCTGTACTGTCATGCTTTCAAACGTAAACCAGTATAATGTCATATTTCCTAATAAGCATTTTTCAGGTTTTTAAACCTAACTCTCGTATGGGTAGTGTTTTTTTATCACTGTCGATTAGGAAAAAGTTAGTGCTTGTGGCCTTACACGCGTGATGGCATTAATTGTATAGCGAGACGCGTGTTAGTGTTGCATGCGTTCCGGCTTTCAGCCCTCCCTTTCTTTCTATCCTAAGTCCATCTGTCCGTTCGTTTATGGTAACGTAGTGTAATTAATGCTAGTATTAATTTAGGTCATTAATCAGCTTGCGTATCTCAAGGTTTTTCTTAGAAATGCAGTACCGTGTTATTGTAGAAAGCGTGTATTGTTGCAGTAGGCTTTACTATCAACGTGAAAGCGTGAGAATATGTAGACGAAGCATAAAAAGGGGGATCTCGAGTACAGTCATTGTGACAGCACTGTTCTTTACCATTCTTCTTTCCTTTTATTGAATTTATGTGTTAGGCTTTACATTTACCTGATAATTTATATATGTGGATTAGAATTTTTCACGACATATATATATATATATATATATATATATATATATATATATATATATATATATATATATATTATATATATATATATATATATATATATATATTATATATATATATTATATATTTATATATATATATATATATATATATATATATATATATATATATATATATTATATATATTATATATATATATATATATATATATATATATATATATATATATATATATATATATATATATATATATATATATATATATATATATATATATAAGATGACCATATTTTCAAGACCCTAATCCGGGACAATATAGTAGATGTGACCTATTTCAATGCAAAAAATCGGGACAAAAGGGTAAAGAAAAGGTCAAAAGTCGGGACATGTCCCGGAAAAATCAAGTTGATATCAATTTAAAATAATATACATTTTATATATACATTTGAATAACATACATTTTACTGTATAAGTTTAACAGTTAAACTAATAAGAGAGAAAAACATCAATAATCCTTACTTAAGGTGAAGCTGAGTTACTGTACTTTTCAGATGAGTGGATTTTTATCAATAGGTCCTTCTTTGCAAGCAGCATCTTAAAAAACTCGACACATGTTTCCTCACTGTTCACTTTGGTTGTCAACATAGCTTTCAAAGTTTCAACACCTAGCTGTGTTTTATCACTTGCCCATAAGCTGTTCATCAAAGAAAACACTCTTTCTGTGGAAGCATTTGTTCCAGGTAGAGAGAAAAAAAAACTCTGCCAACTTCAAAATATTTGAAAATGTCACATTATTGTTTTTGAAGTGGGAAACCATTTCAATCCAACGTTGTGGTGGCAAAGTTTTTTTGGCACTCCATTCACTAATTTTCTGAGAAGTAACAAACTGCTTCATATAGACATATTCGTCATAAATTTCAGTTTCTGTAAAGTGGGCTGAAGGTAATGTTTGAATCACTAGTGATGATGATATCTCAATATCTGCCCAAATTGGTATTCTGTTCAGCGTTACCCAGCTGTAGGATTCTAGGTCTTGAAAATTTTTTGCAGCCCATTTATTCAAATAATTGAAAGCTGTTTCATAGAACGAAGAAACGCTAGCATGAAACTTTTTCACATCCTCCTTTGGAAGTCCTTCCATTTCCAGCTTTTCAAGGATTAGCTTAACTCTTGATAGCAAGAAACAGTCTTCCAGTTTGGACTTCAAAATAGTTTTCAACCTGTTGATGCTGTCAGTGACTTCAAACACAGTGACCGTCTGTCCCTCTATTTTTTGCACTGCTTCGTGGAATGGAGAGACCTGACTGTGAACAAAAACAAGCCATGCCTCAGATAGAGGATTTTCAAAGAATGTCTGTACAAAAACTTGGCATCTGTCTTGAGATTGAAAATATGATTTTAGAGGCAGGAAAATCTGAAGAACCCTTTCAACAGCAGGCAGCAGAGCAAGCCACCTAGTCTGAGCATAACCTAAGATCATCTGGAAGTCTGTTTCGACAAACTGGCAAAACTCCTTGAGTCTTTCAACTCGTACTGTGTATGATTTGAAGAGTAAGATCAATTTTAGCAATAATCAGCTTGACATCAACAGGCAGTACATCTGCAGCTGTTCGAACAGTGTTGTGGAAAATATGACCTGCACACCCAACTCCTGTAAGACCATGTCCAAGGTTTTCTTGCAGTTTGCAAATTTTGGCTCTAAAGTAACCTGAAGTAATTTTGATGTGCAATCCATAGACCTGAAAGTATGATTGTGTAGCATTGTATGGTATGCAAAGGCGCCTTCTATAGCAGCTAATTGCTCTTCTTGGTCACCAATTTTATCAGCTCTGAAGAAAGTGGTTAACGACGAGCTTGATGCAGCTGTAACGACGGCTCTCTTATGTTTCTCACTGCTTATGTGGTTCTTAATATAACCACGTCCACTATGGCTTATCGAAAACCCGGAGGCACATATATTTCATCGTACAATGAAGTTTGATGTACTCTTTTTAATAAACGGATATTCCTTTTGTAAATCTTCATTGAAACTGCATTTACGCTTTGGTACCATTTTCTTACAACAATAACAAAATATGCACAAATAGTTCACCGTTTAAATTAAATAAGCGTATACCGTACGCAAAATCTTGGTACTTTACCACTACCTAAAATTTCAAATAACTGCGAATATCACATTGGAACTACAAAACTAATTCGCGGTCCTGACAACCTCTTGTGCTGTTTCGGCGCCAGTTCACTAATAACACTGACTAACAAAAAAATTTTTTTTTTTTCTTTCTCTAACATTTCTATGTTTTTCTGGTCAATTTTAATGCGCTGTTTTTAAATCTGCAAACCTTTTTTCTCTATCAGGTCGGGATCTCTAGAAATACGCAATTGAAGTTTTTTAACAACGCATACAGTATTACATCATTTGTACAAGAAGTATAACAGTTATGTAGGCTTGAATTTCTTTGAAGTCGACTTTCGTCGGTGAATGGCATGTGGTACATCGCGATGAAGCATCCAACAATAATCGGCAAGCATCGTCACACTCCACCGTCCTAGATAACGTGACTCCATTACGGCGATATCTTGATGGAATCGTTCTCCATGTTCATCGCTGACTTCGCCAAGGTTGTCAGGGAAAAAGTCAAGATGCGAATCGAGCAAATGGATTTTGAGGGACATGTTACAACCCATAATTCTGTATGCATATATGCACTGCTTAACAATATGCACATAGTCGACAGATTTGTGATTTCCCAGAAAGTTATCGACGATCTATTTGAATGCCATCCTTACGAAATTCTTCATGAGCCCCAACTTTATATGTAACGGTGGTTAAATGATGCTGTCTTTGTTAACTAATGGCTCGTGTATTACATTTTTATGCCCGAGCTGCATACGATCCCTGATAGGCCACACCTTTCTTGCATAATGTTCCTGTCTGTTGCGGCTGTCCCATTCACATAGGAAGCAACAAAATTTAGTATACCCAGTCTGCATGCCCGTGAGAATTGCAATGACCTTTAGGTCTCCCCAAATCCGCCATTGGTAGTCATTGTACTTTATTTTTGCCAAAAGTATAGCCATATTGTCATAAGTTTGTTTCATATGAACAGAGTAGGCGACTGGAATTGATGAAAATAAATTTTCATTATGCAATAACACGGCTTTTAGACTAGTCTTGGAAGAGTCGATGAAAAGTCGCCATTCGTTGACTATGTGCTCATGACCGAGGTGCACCATTAGACCTTTTACATCTTTGCAATAGCAAATGTCATCATCCATCTCAAAGTATTGAACAATTTCTCTCTGTCTATGACGAAATTTAGATATCGGAGTATTGGGCGCTAAAAGATTCCATTCTTTGAGTCGCGAACCGAGTAATTCCGCTTGTCCTTTGGTGAGAGCGAGATCACGTATTAGATCTGAAAGTTCTGAATGGTTAAATAAGTGAACACCATCATTCACCGGTACATAATCCGAGTCAGAATTAGTTTCTAAAGCAGGTAAACTATCACTTTCTGATGGTTCATTCACGTCCAACGGATATTGTTCTGGTGGAACTGGGATCGGACACGTGATTGGACCATGAGGCACTGGTTTCGAAACCGATTCAATATTTGGATAAACCACAGACTTTCTAGTTTTAAAAGTGAAACCATAGATATTTGTCAAGCAGAAGTAACAATCAGTAGCGTGATTTGTCGGTTCACGCCATATTACTGGCACTCCAAAAGGCATCGACTTATGCTTCGACGATTTTCGTAACCAACCTGCCAATGTATTTGCACAAGTCGAACAAACTGCATTTGGCTTCCAAGATTTATTTGCATCATCAACTTTCGAATCGAAATAAAGTTCATATGCTTTCTTTAGCAATGGTGTAAAGTTTTTCTGGTGAACACGATCGGTAAAATATCCGCACACGTAACAGAACAGATGAGCCGAATTTCTACAACTTCTAGAAGCCATATTTCACTCAGAATTATTTCAAAATACAGTAACTATTTGAAATATAACGTAACATATGTCATGCATCTTTTAGCAGTATAAAAAGTAGAATTATTTTGCATTTTATTAATTTTTAAAAAGTTATATAGTAAAAAGGAAACGGAGCAAATAACGGTTTCCCAAAAATATATTTATTCACAAATATCTTAAGAACCCGACGTGATAGAGATAAACGGATTTCAAATTTGAAATCAGCGCAAGAAACTGACCTAAGAACACTTATTCTTATATAAGAAAGAAAAATGTTGTTTGTCAGTGTAATTAAAAATTCCCTCAAGTCAGCCACGGAACAATAATTTTTTTTTTAAATCTGTGAGATTTATGCCAAATTTGCAAATTCGTCCAAAACCGGGACAAATTGGCGTCCCGGATTGCATCGAAAAAAAGTCGGGACAAATTATAAAAAATTGTCGAAAACCGGGACTGTCCCGGAAAAACCGGGACGTCTGGTCACCTTATATATATATATATATATATATATATATATATATATATATATATATATATATATATATATATATATATATATATATATATATATATATATATATATATATATATATATATATATTGCGTACTCTGGATTGAATTCAAAATTTAAAATTAAAACGACAAAGTAGAGATTATTCGTTCACACAAGCCTCATTTTAAATGTCACATAATATTATTCGAAAATGAACAAAACGTGTACCACTGTGACGGAAAAATTCGATTACTGTCGGCTGAACACGAAGAGACTTAACACAGTTCAGAGCTTTTACTGGTCACGAAACAAACTCACCCACGTTCTTATAATCTCACACTCTGACGTCAAAGCGAACGTTTGTGAGTAAAGTAATTTTTTTCACGGTTTAACCTACAAAAATGTGCTTTTCCTTGAACATACGGAATATAAGAGTGTCTATACTGTCGATTAAATTTAACAAAAAGATAGGGCAATAAAACGGTTCGAAAATGCTGATTGCTGATACCACGACTGGAAGATAGTTAAACAACGGTAACTCAATGACGCTTTTCATTTTTAACACAAGCTAATTCATAGATCAATGATGGTAAGAATCGTTTGCATTATTCTGTTAGATTGTTTTTTGCAATAGGTAATTGTTTGCTTTTAATGCTTTTAAAACAATACGTAGAAAAAAAACTAAAGCAAAATGCCACATAACCACTTATATTTAACAATGTCTTTGATGTTTGATTGTTTCCCTTGGACATCGAGGAAGGAGAATTGTCTCCCCGGAAAATGAGTAAGCACAACTTAAAAATCATCATCATCATCAGTTGCCATCTCCACAACGAAGGTTGGCTGTAATGGATCTCCAACGTCTTCTGTCTCTTGTCTTAGTGGTGCACTCTGATAGACTCTTTCCTGTCCATCTCTTGATGTTATCTTCCCACTTATAGCGCTGTCTTCCCCTTGCACGTTTGCCTTCAACTCTCCCTTCTGTTATGGTCTTCTGCAAGGTGTTATGCCTTTTTATGTGGCCAAAGTATTTTAGCTGCCGAACTTTGACCTCCCTCATTAGTTCTCTTTTCATACCTAGATTTTCTAGGACCTCCTTATTTGTTTTCATCTCTTTCCATGAGATAAGCCCCATTTTTCTATATATCCACATTTCAAGAGCCTCAATTCTTTGTTCCAAATGCTTATTCATCGTCCATGTTTCTGCACCATACAGAAATGCAGAATATATATAACACTTTATGATTCTCAGTTTTAATTTGTGAGATAACTGTTTGGATGTCAGTATATGTTTCATGTTGTTGAATGTAGCTTTGGCCATTCCTATTCTCTTCTTGATTTCTGTTTCACATCTGCCATCTTCTGTTATTATATGACCAAGATATACGTAGCTCTTGACTTGTTCCAGGATTTTCCCATTTACGCTTATCAATAATGTGGGTTTATCGTCTGTTTTGCTAATTATCATAGTTTTTGTTTTCGCAATATTAATGTCGAGTCCATATTCATGACTTATACTGTTCACTTGCTTCACTAGTTCTTGTAACTCCTGTTCGCTTTCAGCTAACAACACGGTATCATCTGCATATCTAAGGTTGTTTATTGACCTTCCACTGATGTTCAGTCCTGGTATTTCCTGTATCTGTTTGAAAATACTATTTTTTAAAGTTTAAAAATATTTAAAGTAACCCCGTTCAGATTCAATAAATTGGGTTCCAAGCAAGATCAGTTTTCTCAATGTGCTGCAGATGCTGAAAAGTTAAGACGTTGGCTTTAATTCTTCGAATGCCAGTGCTTTGACGGGTACACTAGCTCGTAAAAATATATAAATATTGTATCCCAGCTTTTGACAGATCGAGATTTAGCATGTTCAACTTCTTTCTCAATACGTAAAGGTAGCCCGTGTCTGATACTGCTGTGGGCAATGATTCACTATACTAGATCGTAGATTTTTTTGTAGGTGGAGTGCCTGGTTCCTGTCCTCGATTCCTTTGCATTTTCTATCTAAAAAAAAATTTAGTCAAGTACCCCATTTACAGCTGCGTAGACTGGAGTGTGTCGCTGCCAGGTCAGGAACCCAGTAACGTTTCCTTGAGAAGCAAACTCCTGTCAATTCACGCTCACCTCGTTCTAAAGGTTCCCAATAATGTTTATCGTTTTTGCTTCGCTAAAAGTTCTGTCTTTCTAAATTTGAATACCAATTTTATAACCCTTCATAGACTAAATGTAAGGTTTCGATTAACCCAAACGCTAACTAGCCTAGAATATTCGTCGCATTAAGGCAAGGTGTTTGCTTTGCTCATTGTCAAGGCCGTTTGCGATAAATCGGAAATGAAAACTCCATGGTTAGTAATCTAATTTAGAGTATTAGTTATAATAATCTAAATCGAGCCATACTAAGTCAGACTTCTCGTTGTGTCAGTTTCAATACTTTCAGAACATATTAAATTATGAGATGGCTTGAGTCCACATTTTCTATGCTGAGCCAGAAACATTATACTTCGACGAGAACGCACAGAATTATGCAGACAGAGACCAGGCCTCGCAATTTTTCTCTAAAGAGAGTTAAATGATCAACATTTCCATCGCTATGTGATGTTGATTCTAGACAAGGTGTTAGACGACTCATGCTGGTTCCCTTCAGCGCGTACACTAGTTTCAGGTATTTGAAGATTTTTTTTTTTAAGCAAGTATATGTAGTCACAAAAGGTAAGGTGTGTGTTATTTATAGCGTTTTGTTGGGTGGGTCTTCTATCTATCTATCTATCTATCTATCTATCTATCTATCTATCTATCTATCTATCTATCTATCTATCTATCTATCTATCTATCTATCTATCTATTTATCTATCTATTTGTCTGTCTGTCTGTCTGCCTGCCTGCCTGCCTGCCTGCCTGCCTGCCTGTCTGTCTGTAAGGATACAGTATGCATGATGAGAGAGAGAGAGGAAGGGCAGAATGTCAGACGGGCCTATGTGCCCAATTCTTAACCCTTTGAAACCTTTTCTCTCTCTCTCTCTCTCTCTCTCTCTCTCTCTCTCTCTCTCTCTCTCTCTCTCTCTCTCTCTCTCTCTCTCCCTCCCTCTCTCTCTCCCCTGCCTGCCTGACTCTCTGTCTGTCTGTCTCTCTGTTTGTCTGTCTCTCTGTCTGTCGCCCTGTCTCTCTTTCTCTCTGTGTGTATGCCTGATATCTAATTTTATGTCTATGACAACTGTTTATCAACGTGTCTGTCAGTCTATTTGTATATTTCTCTTCACATGTATTTTTACACGCTTTTATTTAACTTCACTTATATGTCTGTAGAATAAACTTTGCTGTAGAATAAACGTGTTGTTGTGTATTGGCCACTGTTGAATGTCTGGATGCGGATGTTATGTTTAGGGTCATGCACTGATCATCACTGAAGAAAGTCTTCTTCAGTTACCTCTGCATCATCGAATGAACCTGTCATGTTGACATTGAGTGGGAGTGTCAAGTAACGCGAATGGTGTAGTAGTTCGGTGTAACAGACCACTTGATAATACCTCTCACACACTTTCATGTAATGCAATGACGACTTGAACTGCCGCTGACATTTCAATAGTTTAATGAAGGCACGCACACTGGACAGCACGGATACAGTCATGGGTACATATTGACATAAATTCATTGGTTATTTGAATCGTGGATGATACATTCATGTAGTAGTGAAATATCATTCAACCTAAGGTAGCATTCACTGTTCTGGTAACTAATCGCCGTATCCTCTACTGACTGAACGCGTCAATGAGGATCGGTAAACATACAAAAGTCATTGGCCGAACCTTCATTTCATGTCTAAGTTCTTAAGCTGAAATATGTCCAATGTTTGTATAATAATCATAAACCACGATAGTGGGTTTTCACCTCATAACAAGATCTCGATACCACTGCCCGATAGTAGGATACATAATCTGTTCTCTTGACAGTGATCAAAAATATGATGACAGGAATATAACATGGCCGCCTTCCTGAGTTGTCGCTCACTCACTCGCAGGAGGGTAGATATAAGCCAAAGTTAATTTAGAATGTGCATATAAATAATTTCATAGAGTTTTCCATACAGCTCTACAGTAATCAAGTTACTTCATGTAGACATAACTGCTGTAGGAAAGCCTGTCATCTTCGTCGATACAAAACACGACCCTAGCGATACAAAGCACAATGTTCCATCTAGGTCTAACCGACTCGAGATCATCAAAAATAGGGTCTGGCATACCTGGAGTCCGAATCACACATATGAGGAGGATCTCTGACAAATAGACTCTTGCAGAGACATAAACTTCTCCTGGAAAAACATCTACGAATCACTGTTAAACCTTAAACAGTGCCAGCCCTCGAAAAACCACTCAGCCATTCTTGGCGACATTATCGGAACTCTTCACAACCCAGTAGGACTACGAAAACCTGCGCTAGATTCCGGCAGAAAGAATATAGTCCGACCTGAACATACAAAGGTATACAATATGCGACTGAATCTTCTTTCACTAGACAAGTAGTACACATGAATTCAGGCCATAAACATAACAAGCAAAATTAATCTATTTTCTGGCCCGAACAAATAAGAACGGACATGAATTCAATATCCATGCGCCGAATCAATATCAAGAACGATCACTCATATAATCAAAAGTGTAAATCAATCATGAATTATCTAGCTTTGCCAGAGGAAGCATTTTCATACACAAATGAATGCAAATATATATTTTCCATATTAAATAGCCATATCGTATTTTTGTAATATGTGCGTCAAAATATGCACGCAACAGATTACCACACCCCTCGGGAAAAAAAACAAAAATGGTACTTTTTTTTTTGAAATACATCTAGGAGCAACATACAATAGGCTCACAACGCACCAATAACAATGCGCAGATGATAAGCATTGAGAATATATTTCATGATCTTAGAGAAAGTATTTCTCTAAGTATAAATATTTCCAGAGAGGTGTCACCAACGCATACTACAATACTGGCAATGCCACACTTTCTACATCAGTTTATACATAAATTTCATCTTAGATATCTTAACATCATGATCATCAAAGACGAAAAACATTGAAAGATCAGCGGTGAATAAAAATCAATGAACCGCTAAGTAGTGTTACAATCAATATATGATATATTACATATGTGTACACATTTCAACATAGGAACAACTGTAGCAAAGTTAGGCATATAATTTAACAGTTATGAATCATGTGGGCATCTAGACAAAATATCTGCCATCACATTTTCTGACCCACGGATAGCTCGCACCGAAAAATGAAACGGCTGCAGAGCAATCGCGTATCGCGTTGATCTCGCGCTCTTCAGATTTTTACTCTGAATAGCCGTAAGAGCTTTCTGGTCAGTTTCTACAATGAAATGCGCGCCAAGAAGAAATCTTTGAAGTTTAAGGATTGACCAAACCATAGCCAATAATTCACGGTCTAGGACCGAGTAATTCTTCTCTGCGGCATTTAATTTTCGAGAAATATACATCACAGGATGCAGAGTTCCAGAGTACTCTTGCATTAGTGCTGCTCCAATCCCTGTGGATGAAGCGTCACTACGAAGAATAAATGTCTTATCCTTAGAAGGCAATACTAGGATAGGTGAAGTAGAAAACATAGTTTTAACCTTATCCAAAGAGGATTGACATTCTTGAGTCCAATGGACTACATTAGGAGACCCTTTCTTTAGCAAGGAAGAAAGAGGTGACATAATGGAGGACAGATTCGGAATGAATCGTCCATAAAATTGTATTAGACCTAAGAGACTTCGCACTTGCTTTTTAGTCTTAGGAATAGAAATGTTAAGTATCTTACTTGTATTATGGTCTTCTGTTTTTAGGAAACCATGACCAACACGGTGACCTAAGAAAGATATTTCGCTAAAACCAATACAAGCTTTAGATGGTTTTGCTGTTAGGTTATGCTCGCGCAAGATAGAGAATAGTTCGTTTAACCCGTTATAGTGATCTTCCCAAGTATCACTGAAAAGACAGATGTCATCAAGATATGCAATGACATCTGAGCGATGAGATAGGATTCGACGCATCATGCGTACGAATGTTGCAGGGGCGTTCATTAGGCCGAAAGGCATGAAATTCCATTGGAATAGACCCTAGGCGTCGAAAAAAGCAGTAAACGGTTTGGCGTGTTCGGATAATGGAACTTGCCAATATCCCTTAGACAAATCAAGTTTAGTAAAGAAATGGGAATTCGATAGTCTCGTAAGTAGCTCTTCTAGTAAAGACATAGGTTCAGCATCAAATTTCGTCACCTGGTTCAATTTGCGATAATCAACGCAGAGACGTATGTTATTGTCTTTTTTTCGTACAATAACCATCGGCGAAGAATATGCTGATGTGGATGGTTCAATAATTTTTAACTCTATCATCTCATCCAACTCTTTCTCTACCTGTGCTTGAAAATGTATCGGGATAGGATACGGTCTGACTCTTATAGGATTATGGTCAGTAAGAATAATGTCATGTTGAATGACATCAGTTTGACCAGGAATGTCAGTAAGGACATCCTGAAATTGTTCTAACATAGTAGAAACTTGTTTCTGCTCTCCTGGAGATAATTCAGGAGAAATCGCAACATCTTTCCATGATTCATTAGAGTGAAGCGGAATCATTGGAAAAGGTAGATTTACATCCGAGAAACTCGTTTCCTCATCCTATATTACTGACAGTGATGAGTAATGTCCATGTTGGACTGGAAAATAGTCCGTTGCCTAGAAAACAGGTTGTAAATAATCCGGACGTTCATGGAATTCCGTGAGCATGTTGATGTGGAAGGTTTTACGCTTCCCGTCAATATCGACGATATAGTCAACATCGGAAACTTTTGATATTACATCGTACGGACCTTTCCAAGAAATAAGAAGTCTGTTTTCCCTACAAGGTAGCAAGACAAATGCTTTGTCACCTGGACAAAGTTGTCGCAAGCATCTCTTTTTATTGGCACATACCCTTGCCTTTTGTTTTGCAAATTCCGAAGAAGCGGTTGCCAATTTGCATGCTTCGATAATCTTATGTCTAAGTGCAATGACATATTCGTAAGAGGATTTTGTGTCATCGACAATATTATCAGCAGTTATGAGATCATGAAGTAAGGACATAGGACCTCGCTGTTTCGCGCCGAAGACAAGTTCAAAAGGAGAAAATCCTGTATGTTCGTTGGCGACCTCTCTATATGCAAAGAGAGCCGCGGGTAAAACCCTGTCCCAATCCTGAGGATGATCCTCAGTTATCTTACCTAGTAGGTTTTTCAGAGTTCTATTCAGACGTTCTACCATCCCATTGGACATAGGATGATAAATACTACTCAGAGATCTCTCTATCTTTAGAGTCGACATCACTTGAGACATGGTATCCGATATGAGTTGGGTACCATGGTCCGATAATATTTCTGCTGGAAATCCCAGACGAGAAAATATTAACCAAAGAGCATCTGCAATATCAGCAGTAGTTATGCTCTTTAGAGGAACAGCCTCTGGCCAACGTGTGCACATATCAACACACGTCAAAATAAATTGGTGTCCTCTAGCAGACTTTATCTTAAATGGACCAATGATGTCTATCGCCATTTTTTGAAATGGTCGAATGGGAATGTCTGCAGCCTGAATAGGTGCAGCATGGCGTGGACCTCTGGATTTAACCTCTTGACATACTTTACAAGATCGACAATAGATTCGTATGTCCTTATTCACAGCAGGCCAAAAGAAAGATGCAAGAACTCTAGATTTATTACGGGAGAAACCCATATGTCCAGCACACTGAGAATCATGAGCGTGCTGTAAGATTTTAACTCTCATATTCTTGGGCACAAGAATTTGAGAATGAATGGATTTAGCGGAGTCTTGTACCATAAGTACAAGTACGCCATTCCTCATCGTAATCCAAGATTTATGATTTGTATCCTTATTCGGATCAACTTTTGTTGCCAGAGTAAAGAATTTCCTTAGAGTAGGATCATCTTCCTGCTGTTTTATAAAGGAGTCATGGGAGATCTTCAAGGGATCATCTTGGATCTGCGCATCATTATCTTCAGAATGTGAAGATTGCGGCATATTAAGAGCTTGAGCCCTAGTGATTACTGCATTAGCAGATTGCATATTAACATTTTCCCAATTAGAAATTTGCTGTGGAGTGCATTCTTTCACTCCATGAATGCGACCGATGATAAGATCAGCGATCGGATTCGGCAAGAGACATGCTTGCACATCTCCTGTAAAGAAAGGAGTAGGAATATTGATAATGGCAGTGGAGTACTTCTCCAATGTGCCACCAAATGTTACACATTTGACTACATTGCCTGTGGCTCGAGAAGGATTTACGAGCGACTGCCTCACTCCGATGGTAGTGCACCCCGAATCGAAAAGAATTGATACCGGAGTACCATCTATTAGACCTCTATTGAAGACAAGAGCATCCCTTCCATTATGCGCGATTGACGCAGGGAGAGCGGGAAGCGGGTGACCACAGCTTAAAGTAGAAACTGTGGTTGGATCGAATAATGTTTTGCATTGCGAACACTGAGATGCTCTATCAAAATCGAAAGCAGAACATCCTACATTATTAGAGTCTTTTTTATCATTATTCTGACTACCGGCCTCATGGAACTCTTGTTGTGCAGAGTTAGCCTGGTAATGAGATTTACCATGTCTTTTGTGTTGTGATCTACCTCGGTTATAATTGTCTCTATAATTATTATTTCCTCTGTTATAACCCCTATTTGGGTTTGAATCATAATATTCATGATCATAATCATCATGCTCATTATAATGAGTATCCCTGTAATGTTGGTTTTGTTGTTTCCATGAAGAACTTGGGTAGTTCCTATAGTTACTCCCTTTTCGGAAATTTCTATAATTATGGGCACCCCTCGCGTATCGAAGACTGTCAGCCCGATTCCAGTTCTTCGCAGAAGAACCCTGATTTGAGTGGTTACCTTGGTTTTGATACTTATTCCAATTAACCTTTTTATCAAATTTATTTTGAGCTCCTTGGAATTTGTGTGAGTAATTATGATTATATTCTGTTGCTGAAGCAACTGGCATACCCTCTTTAATGTTAGTGTTACTAAGAATCATGTCAGGGTTGCCGTGGCATACTGGTCACAATATTCTTCCATTTGCTTTAATGTACTAGGTTAACGCTCATGTAAAAACTCTAGGAATGGTTTATTTACCGAAGACATGACCTTGTCTCTTAGCAATAAATCCGTAAGACCATCAAATGTTTTCTCTATTTTGGATAATTCAATCCATCGTGAGAGTGTAAGTCGTGCTTTTGAAATGAATTCTGAGAATTCTACACCTACCTCAGGTTTCATTGTTTTAAACAAAAGATGATAACCTTCCTCTGACAGCTGGTATCTCTTTATCAAAGCTGCCCTAATAGCATCATAATTATCCTTGTCGGCCTCTTCAACCAAACATAACTTAGTCAGAGACTCCCCTTTTAGATTTTCAGACAACTGATTCACATACTGTGATTTGTCAACATTATGAGCTCGACAAGCACGTTCAAATCTAGAAAGCCAAAATGTTATATCATCACTGGCAGAGTTGAACGCTGGCACCTTGACCTTATAATTAAAGGGTTTACCATTACCACCAGATGCCTGATTAACATTAGTCATACTTGTCAATCTTAATTTCTCTAACTCAAATTCATGTTCTCTTATCGCTTTTCTCTCTTCAGCTTCTCTATCTAATCTTTTCTGTTCAGTTTCTCTGTCTAATCTTTTTTGTTCAGCAGCAGCAGCAGCTTCTAATTTTTTCTGTTCTGCAGCAGCAGCAGCTTCTAATTTTTTCTGTTCTGCCACAAATCTCCTTTCCTCCACCTGCATCTGCAATTTCTTTTGTTCAGCAGCAGCATCAGCTTCTCTTTCTAATCTTTTCTCTTCAGCCAGAGCTTTTCTCTCTTCTGCAGCAGCTTTTTTCTCTTCAGCAGCAGCAGCAGCTTTTCTCTCTTCAGCAGCAGCAGCAGCTTTTCTCTCTTCAGCAGCAGCTTTTCTCTCTTTTGCAGCTAATGCTTTGTCATATTGAGCAACAGTCCATTCTTCTAAGTCTTTACCAGTCTTATCAAGGGATTTCCCTTGTGTAATAAAGTAATCTAATGTAGACATCCTGTCTTATTAAATCAGAAACCTGAAAAAGTAAATAAATTACCTTATTTCACTTTCATGGGAGACAAGTCTATACTATAGACTTAGTCTTAGTGAAAAACTTGTATGGTTATTTTGTTTATAATATAACCAATGATAACTTGAGTACCTGTGGAAAACAATATCTGTATATCCCAAACACTGTGGGAGACAAGCCTTAGAAAGGTCTTGTATACTTCCTTAATGTAATCAATGATCACTTGAGTACCTGTGGAAAATAATATTTTCTATCCCAATCAGGAATGTGTATATTTCGATGGATATCACCATGTTATGTTAAATTATAGAATAAAAGATACACCAGAGTATCTAGTGGTGTAGATATTTTCCTATAACTGACCTCGAAACCCTCGAATCGGTCGGTTGGATCGGAGGGTTGATCAGTGAGTTAACAATTCACTATCGTAAAACAAGCTATTGTTACCGAAACAGAACCAGGCTCGACAGTAAACATGACTCACTCTAATATCTTGGGGGCTAAGGAGATTTCTAAAATTGGATACTGGAATGTAAGAACTATGTATCAAGACGGAAAATTTGAAGAAGTAATTAAAGAAATCAGATACCTCATTTCTGAAGTTTGGACTTATTTGTGGCGTTGTGTAGATTGACGGGGAAGGGCATCCAAATATATTTCAGAAGAAAAAAAGCGGTATACATACATCTTGGTAGTAATTATAATCTTTCACACAGAGGGAGTAGCCATCCTAATGACACAGAAAGCAGCAGCATCGCTTATCAGCTGGGTACCTATCAATGAGAGGCTAATATTAGCGAGATTTCAGACACGATTTTTCAAGCTCTCAATTGTACAATGTTATGCACCAACTAACGACGCTCTTGATACCACAAAAGATGACTTCTATGAAGCACTTCTAAGTACCATCAACACAATACCCAAGCATGACATAATAGCAGTCATGGGTGATTTTAACGCCAAAGTAGGTGACAACAACGATGGAGTACAAAGATATCTCGGTACTCATGGCATAGGCTGTATGAATCAAAATGGCGAAAGACTTCTAGAACTTTATGAAATATCAAACCTCGTTGTGAGATACCTTTCTTGTTCTCACCTTACATGCCTTGATGACATCGTCCATAAGGAGTATGAAGAAGGTAAGATAACAGGAATATCACCTGATTACAGAACTGGTGGTCCTGATAACTCTTCTGACATATGGTTTGCTGCTAAATTTTGCTCAAGAGTTCAAGAAGTCAGAGCATACATGAATCAGAGATCGGAAGGAATCATAACCTTCTTGCCAAACAGTCCTAAAAGTTTGCTCCAATTAAACTGAAAAGCCTTTTACCAACCGAATAAAAATAAAGAATAGATGTACACAGACTGCAATCAAATGATATAAAGAAGGAATATAGCTGTCTGAAAATGAACAATTAGGTTTGATGCTTTAGGCAAAATTGCAACGGAATCACCACCAAGACAATCGATACCAATTGGGAACTCTGAGAACAGCAATGACAGAAGCAGCTCTAGCGACCAGGATTCTAGAGTAGATAAAAAGAAACACTGAGAAGAAGATACTATGGGATAAAATACAAGAATTGAAAACAGCCCTTTTTGAAAATACTGGCGGCAAGATGACAATCTCCCAATGCCTTTGGTATGGTCTTGTTGCACCATGCTGCTGTAGACAAAAACCTCGAAGAGATAAAGGACATGCTTCATCAATGAACATTTCTGGTGTAGAATCATGCCCTGCTGCTGCAAGCCCATCTTGATAATCTCTAGTGTGCCCTTAGTTCAAATTACAAAACTTTATGTCACCACCTATCTGCTATGGAAACACCTTCTAAAGTGTAAATTAGGTTAATTCAATATGCAACAGAAAAAGAACAAATGAAGAGATGGGCTGAGCACTTCATGGAGGTGCTAAACAGACCACCACCAACAGTAACACCTGATTTTAATAATTAAACATCCACAACCACTTTGCCAATAACTTGCGATGAATTCACTCTGGACGAGATCAAACAAGCCGTTAAAAGATTAAAAAATTTTAAAGCTGCTGGAGTTGACGAAATTTCAGGGGAAATGATTAAAGCTGTTTTGACAACTAACACTTTGAGAATTTTCTTTGCTTCTGTTGGAGAGAAGTCACATATTCTCTATATTTTTCCATTTGTCCTGTGTGTTTTTAGCTCCTATATGCCATTTTCTTCTCTCTTATTTTCTGGCTTTGATATCTCTCTTATCAGTACCTGGAAAATTTTATGGTTCCCAATGATTCAGAAAGACTCTAAATTGCATGCTGACGAAAAGATCATCCTTGAAGATTCCAGAGGGTTTCAGTCCAAACGATCATTATTGATCTCACTGCTGCAGCAATTATAGCCCCTGAATCTGGAAAGGCTGGCTCTCCACTTATTATCACCCTCGTCGATTTTCAAAAAGCCTTTGATAGTCTACACCGCCCATCATTGTGGAAGATACTTACAATCTATGGTTTTCCAACAAAATATGTGAATATAATCAAAGCGCTATATGACAATGCAAATGTTGGTTCCAGAACTTGCATCTCGGACATATCTGAATGAGCTTCTCCGAACAATGGCGTAGTCGATCACTGACTTCTCATTCTTGGTTGGTTCACATCTAGTGTATGCATGTATGCGCTTATGGGGGAACTTTGTGTTTGTAATGATCAGATTCTGCTCACTGCAGAATCTAAGGAGTCGCTTTCCATTGTCATTGAGAGTATCTTCTCCATATCTTCCGATAACTCCACCCCATCTAGCATGGTCATTTCCAACTCTGGCATTAAAATCTCCGAGCATAATAACTTCATCTAGGCAGTCATCCACTGTCCTTTGAAGCAGCTCGAAGAATTCCTCCTTGACCTCTGCTCTCTCATCCTCATTTGGCCCATACACTATGACCAGGTTGACTATGGTTTCTCCTTCTTTTAGTTTTACAACCATAATGCGCTCCGAGACAAAGTTCCATCCCTTGATACTATCTTTTTGATTTTGGGCCACAATGCAACCCACGCCCCCTTTAGCTCTTTCAGATATGGGTACACCACTGTAGAGCAACGTGTTGCCATCGAGATCCATGACTCCTTGTCCTTTTTCTTCGTTTCCGTTATAGCCAGGATTTCTAGTTTTGCTTTCCTCATCCTTCCACCAGCTCCTCTTCCTTCCCATTTATACTTCTTGTGTTCCAAGTTCCATAAGTCGTAGTCCGTAGTCCGTTCCAGTTCGTCGCCTTTAGAATCAGTCCGGTTTTCTCTCTTGTAGTTCGCGTAATCATAATTTAAAGCAAACAGGTGATTGGCCTGTTGTGCCTTTGCATGGTGGAGGGGCTGCCTCCTTACGGCCTCCATGCAGGCCGCCCTCCTCCTTTTTCATCCGGGCTTGGGACCGGCATTGGCGGAGTTAACTTGAGTACCTGTGGAAAACAATATCTGTATATCCCAAACACTGTGGGAGACAAGCCGTACAAAGGTCTTGTATACTTCCTTAATGTAATCAATGATCATTTGAGTACCTGTGGAAAATAATATTTTCTATCCCAATCACTGTGGGAGACAAACCTTACAAAGGTCTTGTACACTTTCTTAGTGTAATCAATGATCATAAGTACTGGTCTGTACTATAATATAAATATATTCAAATATACCTTATATATTATCTGTCAACCAAAGACATTAACAAGGACAAACAAGAAAAGACAATTTGAAAACAATTGCAGGAATCAAATTAAATCAAATAGAAAAAATCAAAAAAAAATATGATCACAGAATCTGTGATGATAACCGCAATGAAATCAACAAGACAAATAACGCCACAGTGTATAAACATAAGGGTGTAAAGAACTGAAATGAAAGGAAAGATGAGACCTACAATTATACAAACAAATGAAGACAAAACTAAAGAACATAGAAATATTACAAAAACAACAAGAAGGACAGTTTCGTCACAGCTAACAAATATTTGCAAACAATGTTGCATGCAAATTTCAATTAAGAAATTTGCTCCCTATAGAACGCTAGAGCAAGACCAATGTCACTTGGTATTTCTTGTTCTAGTCACCTCCCATCCAGGCCCGCAGAATACAAACTAACTTAACACACAACAAATAACATATAAACATAAATACATGTAAACCTTAATAGCATAAATGCATACATAATATGATTAAATAATATGGCAATGTGATGTTAATAGAGTGTCGCAGAAAGGATGTGTTGCAGAGAAGGCTTATCTTTTATTCAAAATAATTTTTCACTTTTAATCAGTTATTAAATTATTGAATTAACTTATTACAATGTTCAATTCTTTTGAGCATATGAAGATCCAACGATGAAATATGCACTTTATGTTCAACAACACTGTGATTCTTCTGTACAGGATCAACAATCACTTCTTTCTTCTGTACGATGAGAAATGTCAACAGTACTGCTCCCGATATTTTATACACTTGATACAACTGTCCTGTATAATACCGTCTGTACAGCGAAAAACTGTCAACAAGCGCTGACCTAGATACAGCATCCGATCGGTAATACAGGTCAAGCTGACATCGACTGCCCCGTTGTAACTTGTACACTGGTGTTCATGCGTGTCGTATGTGGCGTCAGGGATGGTCTGGTTATCATAACCCCAGGAATCTGGTTCACCACTGTAGAATAAAGGAGGCTCCTGGGGGATGTCTGGATGCGGATGTTATTTTTAGGGTCATGCACTGATCATCACTGAAGAAAGTCTTCTTCAGTTACCTCTGCATCATCGAATGAACCTGTCATGTTGACATTGAGTGGGAGTGTCAAGTAACGCGAATGGTGTAGTAGTTCGGTGTAACAGACCACTTGATAATACCTCTCACACACTCTCATGTAATGCAATGACGACTTGAACTGCCGCTGACATTTCAATAGTTTAATGAAGGCACGCACACTGGACAGCACGGATACAGTCATGGGTACATGTTGACATAAATTCATTGGTTATTTGAATCGTGGATGATACATTCATGTAGTAGTGAAATATCATTCAACCTAAGGTAGCATTCACTGTTCTGGTAACTAATCGCCGTAACCTCTACTGACTGAACGCGTCAATGAGGATCGGTAAACATACAAAAGTCATTGGCCGAACCTTCATTTCATGTCTAAGTTCTTAAGCTGAAATATGTCCAATGTTTGTATAATAATCATAAACCACGATAGTGGGTTTTCACCTCATAACAAGATCTCGATACCACTGCCCGATAGTAGGATACATAATCTGTTCTCTTGACAGTGATCAAAAATATGATGACAGGAATATAACATGGCCGCCTTCCTGAGTTGTCGCTCACTCACTCGCAGGAGGGTAGATATAAGCCAAAGTTAATTTAGAATGTGCATATAAATAATTTCATAGAGTTTTCCATACAGCTCTACAGTAATCAAGTTACTTCATGTAGACATAACTGCTGTAGGAAAGCCTGTCATCTTCGTCGATACAAAACACGACCCTAGCGATACAAAGCACAATGTTCCATCTAGGTCTAACCGACTCGAGATCATCAAAAATAGGGTCTGGCATACCTGGAGTCCGAATCACACATATGAGGAGGATCTCTGACTAATAGACTCTTGCAGAGACATAAACTTCTCCTGGAAAAACATCTACGAATCACTGTTAAACCTTAAACAGTGCCAGCCCTCGAAAAACCACTCAGCCATTCTTGGCGACATTATCGGAGCTCTTCACAACCCAGTAGGACTACGAAAAGCTGCGCTAGATTCCGGCAGAAAGAATATAGTCCGACCTGAACATACAAAGGTATACAATATACGACTGAATCTTCTTTCACTAGACAAGTAGTACACATGAATTCAGGCCATAAACATAACAAGCAAAATTAATCTATTTTCTGGCCCGAACAAATAAGAACGGACATGAATTCAATATCCATGCGCCGAATCAATATCAAGAGCGATCACTCATATAATCAAAAGTGTAAATCAATCATGAATTATCTAGCTTTGCCAGAGGAAGCATTTTCATACACAAATGAATGCAAATATATATTTTCCATATTAAATAGCCATATCATATTTTTGTAATATGTGCGTCAAAATATGCATGCAACAATGTCACTTTCAAATCTTGCAATCGATTTTTCAATCACTTCCAGATGAGCAATAGCTCTGAAACTTGGCATAGTTGTGTATTCCCGATGACAATACAATAATCAGTCAATTATTAATAATTTAATATTTTAATTATGACATTATGAGTAATTAAAGTTTTTCGTAAAGAAATGTAAACAAATCAGTGGCCATAATCAAGTTAATTAAAAATTCTAGAGTACGTGGTGTGCTTTATTTTTTTCCTATGCGTAAAACAGGGCAGTACTCAATCAAGTGTCTATCTAAATCAAGGGAAACAATCCAAGTTATAAAATTATGAATCAAGGGAAAGTCGAGTTCGATCTTTAGATGGCCTTTAAATTTAAGAAATTGACTGCACCAAATTAACAGGCACAAAGCCAGGTAATATTGACGCTCTAAATGAAATATATCGCTTAAGAAATTTTAGACCAGATTTACAATAAGTAAAAATTTTGTTTATGTTTTAGTATGTCATAATTTTTCTAATACTAAAAAGAAGAAAATAAAAAAAATATTTTAAGCACAGGCTTTTAATGCACTAAAAACCCAAACATAATTTTTCAAGGAGTTTATAGTTTGCAATAAAAAAATGTAGCATCAAGTTGACAAAAGGCGTGGGGCGCTGATTCTGCATGAAATTAACTTCTGCTTTATACTTCATTAGACACTTATGGATAAAATATATGATAAGCGCTTAAGCGCACTCTTTTTGTCAACTTGATGCTACATTTTTTGACTGCAAGCTATAAACTCCTTGAAAAATTATTTTTGGGATTTAGTGCATTAAAAGCGTGTGTTTAAAATATATATATATTTTTTATATTTTTTATTCTGTAACAGACAAATATATTTACGTGTATGTGCAGCGTGAAAGTTAATACAGCACTTCTTAATCAAGTCTATAGATTGAAATAACTGAACCGATGAGTAACTGTGGCGTGAGGTTTTTATTGGCTCTAGGATCAGTAAAGTACTGACAATTACAGAAATAGAATTTCTGCAGAAAATGGTGAAGTCCCAGTGTCTGAGAGAACTACTGGTATCACAAATTAGTTACGGCTGTGAATGATCTGATCTCAAAAAATTTAGTAGAGAGGAGACAGTCATAAATTGCCACCCCCGCTGTGTAACTAACTGTGATATTAAAAAAAAAACACGGAAACAGATTTTACTTAACAATTATTAAAAAATTGACAAGTCGTTCAAATAAAATTTCCTTATTATTTATTTAGTATATACACTATCTACTCTTGTGCTGAAGGATGGATGTTGGAAGATGGAATGTAATGGATTTGTAAGTTTACAAATGATTTACAAATATATATATATACACTTGTATATTACAAGTCTTAAATTAAATATGAACAAAAAAAATTATATCAGCTGTGCTGTTACTCAATTATAGTAAATGTATCAGCTGTGCTGTTAATTACGTATATATATATATATATATATATATATATATATATATATATATATATATATATATATATATATATATATATATATATATATATATATAATTTATCAGCTATGATCTTATTATTGTCTCTTGCTACGCTAACTCAGTTTCTCTTCATAGACAGTTAGTAGCTCACAATTGCCGACGGAAATGGTACTACTGTGTACTCATCTCTCAAAAGTTATGTCCTTCTTAGTTTCTTGCACACAACACCCGCTGATGATCGTTTCGTTAGCCCACCCAAGACTGAGGGGGACTAAAGATGTAGATCCTGTGCAATCACTGTGCTCCTGCGACGTTCCAGGCAGCTGGATTGACACGACATACGACCTCAGGTTTGATGACACGAATAAAACCCTCTAAGATTTAAACAGGCCAAGTTTTGACTCGACTAGTGACGCAGTCTGCCAGGTCAATGCACGCAGGTAAGCAATAAATCAAGGTTGACAGCTTCTCTTCCTCAGTCGGTCGTCTATCTGGCTTCGTGTTGGTGTTGTGTGATTATGCATAAAATCCGCCCGTATATTTAGGTAGATGTGGGAACTTTTACCTCTTAGGGACAGCTGTTGGTTGGTTCTCGGCATGGCAAGCTGATTGGCTAAATGCGGTTTAGTACCATGCTCCGTACCATTCTTGACCAAGACGAGTCCCAGAAAAACAGGGCTTATGGTAATTTTATTCTGTATTTCCGCCATATTGGGTGACAAGATGACCCCAACCGAGTTCCGAAAAACTGGGCTTAAGCCTAATTTTATTCTGTCTCAGAGACTGGTGGACGGTGCTCGTTGATTGGCTGGACAAATTTGTATCGCGACATAGTAATTAAACAAAGTTGTGGGTTTACACTCGTTTCACGACAGTAACATCAGATCGAAGAAGGGCCACAGAAACACAAAGACACAAATACAATATCATAAGTAACAGTAAAAACATTACGTATATACAAGTACGTACCTTCATTGAATCGGAGATTTTCAGTTACGACATCAAACCTAAAAAATATAGAAACTACTCGTATATAAAACACAGTTGTTACGGTTAGATTTGATTTCACGTGCACTAAAATGTAGAAGATATAAAATAATATTCTAATCACCCAGATAAAGTCCGAGTACTGAGAAAAGGATTAATGGTTAAGCTACAGTTAAAGGAACATATATTATGAAAACCCAATGTGGCCACTATTTCACAAATAATGTAATATCTCTTTTTATAGATCCTTACTGGGAGTCGCACTGGTGTAATGGTTACCACGTTGCGCTGGCGATCAGGTGTTCGAGGTTCAAGCCCGAGCGTGTGCATTTGAAGGAGTGTCATCGACCGAGATTTTGACTGAATAACCTGAACGGCTCCTGAGATAATTCCTCTGTGGATGGGAAGGAGCGAAGCTTCTGACGGGGTTCGAAGGAAAGTCCAAAGGCTCCCCAGCCTCGCAATGACATGTCATTGGGCCGAAGGGCTGAAAGCCCAACTGCCGAAGGTTAAGAAAACAATTTTAAAAAATCCTTACTTGGAACCATACTCGACTAAAGCTGGTCCTTAAGGCCTGCATCAAGCATTCTTGTGTTCTTGTTGCTATGGTTTTTATAAATATTCGTGTTTAGTCCGCTCAAATCACCCGTTTGTTACCAGTAGGGCTGTGGAGTCTAGAATCGTTGGAAAAAAATTTCCGGACTCCGACTCCGAAATTTTGGCAATATGACTAGTAAAAATCTTTAGTCGGAACTGGACTTCTAAAATTTTAGAAGTCGGAAAATTGTTGGGCCCACTCCACAACACTGGTTACCTGGTCATGAACAGGGAGCAAAGAAATACAACATTGTAACCTACCATGCAGTCAGTAAAAAAAACGACTAAAGAATGTCGGGACTTTTGACTTTGGTTGCATAGTCCAATATAAAACGGTGACTTGGCTGTTATTACACTTCTAGTGTAAAAGCCCGTCATAAGACGGGAATTAAATTCAATATCAACAATACATACCGGCAATTTTACTTATTCAAAAGTATTTTAAAAAACCACTGTGCATCACCACAGTACACGAACTACATAGCAGCAGCGAGGATCCCAATATGTGTATACGGGATCACACATTCTATAAACATTTTTGTGCACACCGTCATTTGCGCATTCTTCTTTGGTAAGTGTTACTATTTTCTGGAGAGTAAATATAAGGGAAATAATACAATTAATGTCTAACTTTCAACCAAAGTTGCATCCCTTAGCGTTATGCACTGACAGAAAAAGCTGAGGTTTTATATAAAGGATTCTGCTGTTAGGTAAGTATATGAAGTCATCATTATGTCCTTTTCTACTCCCTACGAAGCATGAAGTAACGACTGCAAGTGACCCTGTAGCAACAGATTAAACACCAACGGCGATACAAACAATGTTTGTACCTTCTGCCACATAGAATGTATTAGGTACACTTAATTTAGGAATTTCTGCAATTGTTATCAAATTATAACAAACATGTATCATTCGGAGAAAAGCTATATATAGATAGAAATAGCCTCAAGCTGCCCACTTCTTTCTTTGAACATATTCAAGTTGACGTCTGAAGTGTACGAAGAAGAAAAGAAGAAGAAGAAGAAGAAGAAGAAGAAGAAGAAGAAGAAGAAGAAGAAGAAGAAGAAGAAGAAGAAGAAGAAGAAGAAGAAGAAGAAGAAGAAGAAGAAGAAGAAGAAGAAAGAAGGAGAAATTGAATGAGTGAATTTGAAAGCTGCAACCAAGGTGGAGTGTCTTTATTTCTCTGCTCAAGACAACAGCAGGCTGACACTTAGGAGTCCAGACCCAAGTGGGCCCGCCCCCCATCCCGTAGAGTATAAAGGAAATTAAAGGGCCGAAACACTTGATCTACGGGGGACATTCTGATGATCAGATTGTCTTCTGTTGTATTGATGTATATAGAGTTTCCTATCATCAAGAAGAAGAAATATTATAACAATTGATGATCAGGTGAATCATCAACCATTTGATGACATTTATAAATGAGGTCTTGCGTAGAAAAGGAGAATTGAAAGGTTATGAGATGATAACCAATGTGGGTGTAACGGAATGAACCAGACAGTGGAACAAGGCACCAAGAAGACTCTGACATTTGATAGGGCACCTACTGAGAATCAATCAATCAACAATGCTAAGTCTGTTGAAAATGTATATCAAATGTAAGAATATCAGGGATGGACGTACGAGAGGATGCATCTGTCATGTATGCAACCAATGCACCAAGGAACAATTAGCATTCACACCCTGCGACACTAATTGCTGAGGGAGACTCAGCACCTATGGCTTTGCCCGGAGTGCTGTGAGGTGGGTTCTGATCAACAATAACATGCTGAGAAAAACAGCTGATATCTTTACAAGGCATTCCCTATTCTGGAATCCACAGGGTATGAGACATAGCTTCTGAGCTGTCGACCCCTGATATAGAGACATTAAATATCTTGTTTTTGTTATAGCAGAAAAGTTCTTTATGTGGTTTTGATTTTTTTTTTAATGTCGTATAACCTTTTACTTAACTTTGGAGCACAGATCTTCAACAAAAGTACGCCACAATTTTCTGTGTTGTACTATACGTTCAAGGTCGTTTCATGTCTTCATATGTATATATATATATATATATATATGTGTGTGTGTGTGTGTGTGTCTGTGTGTGTGTGTCTGTGTCTGTGTGTGTCTGTGTCGTAAGTTTAAGAAAAGGATTCTGTATGATGAACCTTACAAAGGAAAGATCGCGTTCCATCTCATGAAATATACGAATACAATATTAGAACTTAGAAGCCAGCCCTAAAGTTTCCTTCGAAAATGCGGAAAAAGTATCTTTGATCCCATGGACACCACCATTACAAACGCCGGTTGGAGAGGTTTAGGCCGAAATTTCCCAAGTTTAAACAGCCTTTCCTTGCCCCCCCCCCCCCCCCCCCCCCCCCTCCCCCCGTTGTTTCCTAAATATCTACCAAATCCCCCCCCCCCCCCCCCCCCCCCCCCCCCCCCCCCCCCCCCCCCCCCCCTCCCCCCCCCCCCACCCCCCCCCCCCCCCCCCCCCCCTCCCCCCCCCCCCCCCCCCCCACCCCCCCCCCCTCCCCCCGTTGTTTCCTAAAGATCTACCAAATCATCCACTGGAATCTACCAGTAGATCAGGACTGACTGGTTGCCGACCCTTGCACTATATGTTTTATTTTTTTTTTTGTGTGTGTTCGTAGGCAGCCACAGTCAGTTGTTGGTATGCTATTCCTGCCAAAGCTTCATTAGGCTCGTGTCATCAGCGTGGTAGACTGACCTGCCTGATAAAACTAACCCTTGCCCATTCAAAAATGTCATTGTTTACCGCAACCATTAAAGCTTTTAAGCGAATGGCCGCTCAACCAAAGCATGGAGGCTCTTTGGTTATATTGGCATGCACATTAAACTCTAACACTCCTGGTTTTACAGAGCTATTTTGAGGGATAGTTACGTAGCCATCTGGTTGAGATAACGCTTCCATTCACGTTTTTGTAGAATAATATTTCTTTTAAAGAGCTTTGTTCATTTTATTCTTTTCCGGACCACACCGGAAGATCGCGTACTTGTGTAGTGTCCATTGGCAGAAAATAATGTAACTTTAAGTTGTATTGCTCTGGAAATAAAGTTAAAGCAGCAAGCATTTCCGTGGCTGTGTAAACAGATAAGGTAGCATACAATTGTTTAGCAACATAAATATGGCGAATTGATAGTGTGTGGCAAATTGATTGTGTGTGGCAACCAAAATAAGGTAAATTAAATATGAGAAGCAAATACAAATTAAATAAAGCACCTTGCATTTGTGTGGCAGTAGAAATCTCGTGGCATAATTTGTTTGTCCGTAGAATACAATATGGTTACATAAATTTGAATGGCAACATCATTAATGTAATATAAGCTAGAGCGGAAAAACACACGGAGAAAACAAAGATAGTGAGAATAACTGCAGGAAACGATAACGATATGTGTTTTGTTGATTTTTTTGCACTTGAAGAAACACAACTACAAGACGTAGAATTACGCATGTACCTTGGTAGCAATGTAGACATTTAAAGGGACAGACAAGAATATCCACACACACAAAAATAATACAAAAGGATAGAGGAATTTTCAATGCATTGGGAAATATATGGAGATCAAAAGCAATCAAATCTAACACAGAAATCAGAATCTTCAACTCACATGTTCAGTCAGTCCTATTGTATGGCTCTGAAATATGGACAACAACAAAAAACAACCAAAATACTATAGACTTTCACAAATGGGTGCTTGTGTAGAAAAGAAGGATTGAAGCGGTAGAACAAGATCACCAAATTGAAACTGATAACAAGAACTAGATAAGCGCCAGTGGAACAAGAGATGAGAGCAAGAAGCTCCAAGTGGATGGGACGCACAATGATGAAACCTGTTGATAGCATTACCAGGCAGTCCTCGTTCTGTAATCCTCAGGGTAAGGGAAAGAGAAGAAACACATGCAGAAGACAACTTCAGGCAGACATGAAGGGCATGAAAAAGACATGGAAAGATCTTGAGCTGATGGCACGTGACAGGAAGACTTCGTATAAGTTTGTTGAAGGCCTATGTTCCTTGGGGAGGTGAACTGTGATGATACTGATTATGAAGTTAGAGCAGCGACAGACGTTAAGTAATCAGAAAAATATATTTACTGACTTACTTAGTCATCCCTCTTCTACCGTCAGGTGTATAGGCTTGGAGGAGGGAGCGCCATACTATCCTATAGGCTGTCTTCCGTCTGCCCTGGTTCCCATCTAGTCCTCGGTCCCTCAGAGATTGTCTAATGTTGTCCTCCCAACGGACTCGTGGTAGTCCTGGAGGTCTGTATCCCTGGCTTTTAGTTTCCCATATTTTTCGTGGTAGCCAGTCTTCTCCCATTTTGCAGACACTGTCAAACCATTGTAGTTGGGACTGTTCTACTTGAGTCTGCAGTGGCTGAGTTTTGAGGCCTTGCCTTATCGTCTAGTTGCAGACATATCTCTTCTTGTTACTTCAGTCACCTTCCTCAGAGACCTCATTTCAGAGGTTTGGAGCTGGCTTGTGCGGTTTGTAGTCATTGCCTATGACTCACATACGACTCACATCCAAATGTCAAGTCTGGAATATAGGTGGAGCGGTATACAGCCATCTTCGTCTTCTTGCTAACTTCTCTTTTGCTGAGGAATCCTCGATGTATGGCCTGAAAAAGTCTCTCAGCTGCTGCTCTACGGGTAGCTAACTCGTCTTTGATGCCTCCCTTCCAGTCTATAAAACCCCGAGGTATTTAAACCGGTTGACCTGTTCCAGGACCTGTTTTCTCAGCTTAATCTAATGTCTTCTTACCTCTCGTGACATCACCACGGTTTTTGTTTTATCGTAAATTTGTTATATATTTACTTTGCTCTCAGATTACCTGAACTTGTTTAACTTAGCTGCTGACACTGTGTATATTTTTACGTATGACACTCACCTTCTGTTTACTCCGAACTAAAAGCAGTATTCCATAGATTGAACTTAAAGAGTTCCCACCGTAACAATTTTTTTCTTTGTAATAAAATATAATATTTGTAGCCCCCCCCCCTTCCCCCTCCCCCCCCCCCCCCCCCCTCCCCCCCCCCCCTCCCCCCCCCCCCACCAAAAAAAAATTAATTAATTAATTAATTAATTATGCGTCTGTGTACATTTTTACTAAGATGGGTCGGGGCTTAACATCAAATGGCCATCAACAATTGCCCTTCAGTGGTTACCCTCCTATTGTGGAGTGACTGGAAATGGGATGTTTTAGTAAAATGGAACAATTCAGCCACCTATTACCCTATCGAGAAGCTAAAACCATAATCCACAACTAGTACAAATACCAGTGGAAGAAGGAAGGTGATATATATATATATATATATATATATATATATATATATATATATATATATATATATATATATATATATATATATATATATATATATATATATATATATATATATATATATATATATATATATATATATATATATATATATATATATATATATATATATATATATATATATATATATATATATATATATATATATATATATATGGTGGGTTTTGATGTTATGAAATGTTGTGGTTATTTGTTTCTATTGTACTGAATGAGGTCAGCTGTGAAGGTGTCACGTAGCGTTTAAAGGATAAGAGAATTATTTAGAGGAAATAATAGATCTGATGTGGAAGATTTGGCTCAAGGAATCCCTGCTGGGTTTTCCCACTTCCGAAGGGTGACGAAGAGGGTAAATTCTCCTAACTCGACAGGTCTGGAAAAGATTGTAAGGAGATATTAGTCTCTCGCTATCGTCGTCCCCTTCTCAGTTATCTATTATTTTTATTCTTTAATTTATATTATATTTTACGAGCCCCCCCTCTCTTATAAAGGAAGATAAACATAGACAATATTCAACATCTAATGGAAGGAACAAAGCGTGGGGTACAGTATATACACCCAATTGGTTTATTGCAATAAAATGAATAGATGGTGAATGATAGTATTGTCGATGGAATTAGTGTCTGCTGTATGTATTATGTGTCTCACAATTCAAGTGTTTTTCATCATGGATGACTAAACTAGGCATTGATGTAGTGAGTTCCCTTTTTCGTGGACTTAGCTTTTCAGCCCCTGGCTGATAGTGAAGTGAGGTTAGTTCTCCGGTCTCCTGACGTTGCCCCAGGTAGGTCTTGAATGGTTCGGATTTGCCTTCTCTGTGCTCGACTCCGTATTCTGCGCTGAGATTGGACTGTCGTGCAAGGCTCCACCATAGACTGAAGACAAATACGACGGCTTCATTAATTTACTAGCTTTAGAAAGCAGTCTTTCCCTAAGCCGTCCCTCTGCCAGTCATCTCAGATTTTAGTCTCTAACATCATATGTCTAGAGCCTAATCTTGAATTCAAGTTTCTCCTGTCTGTCCTTTATTATATTTCTCTGCCCCAGTGGCAGTATTATAATTCTTTAGACTGATTTATCGTCAGCTTAACCCGATGAATTATTATAAATGTCAGTTAAACCCACCAACTTTTATCATAGAAATGTCGGCAACAGTATTCTAGTTCTGTGCCTCTAGCCTAATCGTCATGTCATTATGAGGAATTTAACAATTAATTGGACATCCGTGTTTTAGAATTGTCTGACAACATTATCACACACTTCATGTCTGGTCGCATCGTCATATAATTTATAATGAATATATGTCACGGTCTGTCAACATTATCGTTAATATTAATTTCCGTTAGTCTAAACGTCGGGTCGAAAATAATCAAATAATATGGAAATAAATAGATATATATATATATATATATATATATATATATATATATATATATATATTCCCGTTATACATTATTATGAACATGTACATATCCCGTGGGATCATAAAATATACCCGATCACATGTGGCTGGATGTGATCGTACAACAGAAATATGAATAAAGTAAACATACCAATCTTGCGTCGATTTTGCAAGGTACTACACATTTCATCACATTATATTCTAGCGAGATTTCACTTACCTACTCAAAGATGGACGCTAACCCGCAATTAGACACGTGGCTTCAGTGCTTTTAATGCGAGAATTCGCCTATCTGGCTTAGACCTAGCTTTCTTGAGGGTTCCTGGGCAAGTGACAAAATGCTGGCTTTGCCGCCTTTTAGCGGGTCATTTCCGCTTGGACACGTGATCCGTAGCGTGCATCATGTGACCTTAGCCTCGTTTTAGACGCTCCAATCAATAATGTTAAAAGTCACGTGATGTCTTCCTAAATGGCCTAAACTGGTTCTCCCAAGTTCAAGCAGTTCTAAATTAAAACGGATTTCTCGCTACCGAGGTCATTGGTCAACAATGACGTCGTATCTAAAAATAGCGAGGAGAAAATACCGAACGCTAGGAGATTTTCCGCAAGTGACAATTCCCGGGACTTTGTGATCATGCATTGAGGATGAGAAAAAACGATGTCACGTAAATAATAATAAAAATGAAGAGAAGATTGGGCAAGTTGTCACACAAGCCCCTCCTCAAGTTTGACGTTCTGTCCAACTCCTCTGGTCCTGTCTTCCTCTTCTTTTTCAGTTTCTCATATCTCCTAGGTTGCGTCCGGATGTCTGCTCAAAAAATCTGCCCCTACGTTGTTCTTCCCAGGTATGTATTCTGGTTTTCTTCCTGGTTTTCTTTGGATGCCTACGTCTGCAGCAATGCTTCCCTAGGTCCTGTAACTGGTCTACCCTATGTGTTGAGGTTACCTGGTTACACTCTGAACAGGACTTCACATATCGAGCTATGTCTTCTGTGATGCCGGGCCAATAATAACGGGTGGCTATCCTTTGATTTGTGGCACCATTACCCAGGTGTTCACTCAAAGTAGCACCGTGCCCCCATTCCATAACTTTATTTCTATATATGGATGGCACCACAATCTGTCCATGACTTTTTAGCCCTCTGCCAGCTTTCCTGTGCAAGAGTCCATGTTCCATATAAAACTCACTCTTTCTTCGAGGGTTATGTGAGTTTTTCAATTTGCCAAAGCAAGGCCCCAACGTGCTATCAGCTGCTTGAGCCCTTTTCATCTTATTCGGATGAATTTCTAACTTAGAGTCCCTCTCTATGCGTTTGGAGTCAGACCTGGTCCGGATGGCAGCCATAACCACAGGCTTTACTGGTTCTCCTAAAAAGACATATCTACGCCCTAACATCAGGGGGTAGAAAGGATCCTCTAAAACTGCAGCATTGATCTCCCCTTCCACATAGCGACAACTGACTTGAATCTTCGCTATGGGCAAATTTAAGGGTAATGCTCCCTTGAGTGGCCCCTGGATATCCACTGTTTCTGTGGTGAGTTGTTCGGGGTGCACCAGAGATGAAGAAACGACCGCGTCATAAGACAAACCTGTGTCATACATCCCGATGACTTGGTTGCCATTCACGGTCACTGTCTCCTGTATAGGTGGGTGATGGAGGCTATTCTGACTCACTGTCAGTTCCTTCCTGTCAACAGCCCTCACCTGCAAACATGCAACATGATGTGGAGGGTTTTTCCTTCTGCACTCGGCAGTATTGTGGGTGATGGTTCTACAGTGCTTACACCATTTTTCCCCTTGCCTCTGCTGCTGGAAATTAGATCTCTGAGTAGTCTTGTAGTCTGGCTTGTCATGCTTTTTGAAGTTAGTATACGGTGGTTTCACTTGGGGGTCCATGTGTGACTGAGCTGTCTGTCTAGGTACGTAATCTGGTTGTTTCCGTCTGGGTGGTGGATTCTCTGATAGTGCTGCCTGATATCGTTCCGCTAACTGGACTATGGATTCTAAAGTGCTGGCCCCATTCTCTGTCAGGAATCTTCTCATGTCGGAAGTCATGGTGTCCTTCAGTTGTTCGATCATGACCATTTCCTTCAGGCCTTCCCAATCATGAGTAAAATTCCCTAGGGCACCCCACTTCTCCACGTAGGAATCCAGTCTCGCAGCAAACTGAGCAAAGTTCTCTCCGACTTCCCTCCTAGAGTTACGGAACCTCTTCCTATAGGCGTCAGCATGTAGCTCATAACGAACCAATAGTGCCTTTTTCAGAGAGTCGTAGTCATCCTGTAAACCTGGAGGAAGCTTGCTATACACGTCATAAGCAGTTCCTCTAAGCCCTTGCGACAGTTTCAGGTTCCATTTGCTCTTCTCCAAACCAAACGTGGTGGCAAACTTCTCAAATTTGTCCAGATACCTATCGATCGAGTCGGCTTGTTCCGAGAAAGCTTCAAATGGAAACGTCAAGGGTCCCAAAGTTGACATGAGTGAGGATGGCAAAGGTCCTGTGCCCCCTGCGTGCAAGGATGGCATATCATCTGACCGTGGCGATAGGTTGCCTGAGGAGGTAGATGCTATCGCACCGGCTACCGGTTAAACTCTTTGAGCTTGTCCCTGCATCTCTAACTGCTTCATCTTCAATGCATGCTCGCGTTCATCTCTCTCGCTTCTTTCTCTAGCGTCTACAGCTTTTATCCTCGCATCTATTTCTGCTAACTTTATTCGCTCTTCTCTTTCAGCTTTCGCTGTTTCTCGAGCGTAATACTTATCAGTCTCGACACTGACATAATTTGCAAGGTCCACCCCACTATAACCTAGATCTCGACCGGCCTCCCCTAGTGCTGCCTTAAGCTTAACTATTTCAGCCATCTTTTGCAGTTAAAGTCCACACTGAGTAAGCTAGTGCTACCTTCCAATAGTATTTCTAACAACAAGTAAATACTAATTATTTATCAGACTGCTGTAGAATGAAATTACTACAGTTATGGAGACTTAAGGTCTGTAATTCAATGAAATACAAAATCAAGAACTAACTTAATTAAACACAACATATATAAAGGGATTCACCAATCAATGCCTGAATTTCTAGAAAAAATGTTTTCTGTCTTTCTAGAGCTCACTGTGTGAAAATACATGTGTTAAAATGGTATACTGTAATGACTGAATGGATGATACTATCCCAGAGGTATGATAAAATACATAAGTTCAAATCCCGGACCGAGACACCAGTGTCACGTAGCGTTTAAAGGATAAGAGAATTATTTAGAGGAAATAATAGATCTGATGTGGAAGATTTGGCTCAAGGAATCCCTGCTGGGTTTTCCCACTTCCGAAGGGTGACGAAGAGGGTAAATTCTCCTAACTCGACAGGTCTGGAAAAGATTGTAAGGAGATATTTGGTCTCTCGCTACCGTCGTCCCCTTCTCAGTTATCTATTATTTTTATTCTTTAATTTATATTATATTTTACGAGCCCCCCCCCTCCCTTATAAAGGAAGATAAACATAGACAATATTCAACATCTAATGGAAGGAACAAAGCGTGGGGTACAGTATATACACCCAATTGGTTTATTGCAATAAAATGAATAGATGGTGAATGATAGTATTGTCGATGGAATTAGTGTCTGCTGTATGTATTATGTGTCTCACAATTCAAGTGTTTTTCATCATGGATGACTAAACTAGGCGTTGATGTAGTGAGTTCCCTTTTTCGTGGACTTAGCTTTTCAGCCCCTGGCTGATAGTGAAGTGAGGTTAGTTCTCCGGTCTCCTGACGTTGCCCCAGGTAGGTCTTGAATGGTTCGGATTTGCCTTCTCTGTGCTCGACTCCGTATTCTGCGCTGAGATTGGACTGTCGTGCAAGGCTCCACCATAGACTGAAGACAAATACGACGGCTTCATTAATTTACTAGCTTTAGAAAGCAGTCTTTCCCTAAGCCGTCCCTCTGCCAGTCATCTCAGATTTTAGTCTCTAACATCATATGTCTAGAGCCTAATCTTGAATTCAAGTTTCTCCTGTCTGTCCTTTATTATATTTCTCTGCCCCAGTGGCAGTATTATAATTCCTTAGACTGATTTATCGTCAGCTTAACCCGATGAATTATTATAAATGTCAGTTAAACCCACCAACTTTTATCATAGAAATGTCGGCAACAGTATTCTAGTTCTGTGCCTCTAGCCTAATCGTCATGTCATTATGAGGAATTTAACAATTAATTGGACATCCGTGTTTTAGAATTGTCTGACAACATTATCACACACTTCATGTCTGGTCGCATCGTCATATAATTTATAATGAATATATGTCACGGTCTGTCAACATTATCGTTAATATTAATTTCCGTTAGTCTAAACGTCGGGTCGAAAATAATCAAATAATATGGAAATTAATAGTTATATATATATATATATATTCCCGTTATACATTATTATGAACATGTACATATCCCGTGGGATCATAAAATATACCCGATCACATGTGGCTGGATGTGATCGTAAAACAGAAATATGAATAAAGTAAACATACCAATCTTGCGTCGATTTTTCAAGGTACTACACATTTCATCACATTATATTTTAGCGAGATTTCACTTACCTACTCAAAGATGGACGCTAACCCGCAATTAGACACGTGGCTTCAGTGCTTTTAATGCGAGAATTCGCCGATCTGGCTTAGACCTAGCTTTCTTGAGGGTTCCTGGGCAAGTGACAAAATGCTGGCTTTGCCGCCTTTTAGCGGGTCATTTCCGCTTGGACACGTGATCCGTAGCGTGCATCATGTGACCTTAGCCTCGTTTTAGACGCTCCAATCAATAATGTTAAAAGTCACGTGATGTCTTCCTAAATGGCCTAAACTGGTTCTCCCAAGTTCAAGCAGTTCTAAATTAAAACGGATTTCTCGCTACCGAGGTCATTGGTCAACAATGACGTCGTATCTAAAAATAGCGAGGAGAAAATACCGAACGCTAGGAGATTTTCCGCAAGTGACAATTCCCGGGACTTTGCGATCATGCATTGAGGATGAGAAAAAACGATGTCACGTAAATAATAATAAAAATGAAGAGAAGATTGATCAAGTTGTCACAGAAGGCCCCTGAATATAACAATTATTGGTGAGTTTTCAGAGCACCTTTCTGCTACCACCCTACGACCTCAATCAGACCTATTCTCTACTAGTATGTCTGATAGCTACGTCTAATGTCTAGGGGAATGAAAGTGTGGTGTGATGGTAATTACTTACACAAACACACACACACAAACACCAATATTACTTTTTATGATCGACTCAACTAACACCGTTTTTTAAAGTTGAGTAATATACAATTTTTTCTATAACTTTATTAGTCCTGTACCTAAGATTCTTTTGGTTAGGACTGTCAACTCAAATGAGATCAATTGATATATACATAAATAATAGGCATAATTACATAACTAAAAGAGGACAATTTGTCCCATATATATATTAATATATATATATATATATATATATATATATATATATATATATATATATATATATATATATATAATATATCTATGGTATTGTTAAATTTCTAGCTAATTCTAAAGTGTTATGAGCTGGCTGGTTGGGGTGTTAACATCACGCCCAGTCTTTTTCACAATGTTTCTTTTCTCTTGATACACTTTACTTCTTGACAGTAAGTCTTTATTTATATTACATTTCAGGCTTAGTGAAGTGGATAAGTTGATAAATTCTCCTCGTGCCAGGGCTTTTTTACTTATCTGGCACTGTAGGATTGAAAATAGATGTATGATCTGCCAACAGCCACTCTTGATCTTGTCCAAACGTAATAGGGTAGGCAGCGTGTACCCCTATCACTACTGGAAAATAACTTATTCACTCAGGAATCTGGCACCTGACTAGTGCCAGACAAAAACCCTGTAACGTGAAAATTATGTTCTGTCTTAGCATAATACCTAATTCACCAATTTTACAAACAATACTATATTTAACCTAAAGACCTGGATCAGATCTCTCTGACCAACTCAGCTCATCTCCATACAATGAGGTAACACTTGGTACAAGTTTTCATATTCCTCTCCTTAATGTCTGCAACACCTCTGCCATTCTCAATGATCTTTTCCATACAATGTGATAGGTGATATGATTCCTGGTGACAACCTATAAATATTTTACTACTACCTCTCTGGTAGCTTGATAACATGGTGGAGCAACAAATAGGCTTGTATAAGTCTACTAATGACTTCTTTACTTACAGTCGTAATGTTTTGTAATTACCCAAGTCGAACAACATAATTAATAATATAAATAATGGTAATAATTTCGGTCTTACCACAAATTCAATGAATACACACAGGAACGTTGATTAGCACAACCTCAGATGTACTGCTTGCTGGACTATGGGCCCTTATACTTTTTATTAATTATATATTTATTCAAGGCACGTCACACCTCTCAGCATTAAGCGTCCTGCTTCTATGAACAGTCTTAGTCAAATGGCGCCGAGCCTTCAATTTTCCCAGTAACCTAAACTGTTTCGACCAATGAGATCTACTACTAAGTTTTTCAATTCAAATTTTTAAAACTAAGGTCCAATTTCGGTCCAATGTTAGTGTACTTCTGTCGGTATGTCCGTCGGAACTTGGCATTTACCAAAAATAGACTTGGTTTTGGCCTAACAATACAAAAAAAATATTCAGTTTGAGCCATCCCATAATATCTTTCCCCCTTTCAAACTCCCCTTCAAATCATATTACATGTACCTCTCCGTTCTAACGTTCCCCTCTTTTGGACTTTGACCTACCCTCTCATGTCTCTTTTTCAACAACTCGTGCAAAAATACGTTACCGATAGCGAATGTCAGAACACCAGTGTTTGTCACTGTGTCTGTGACTATCTAGTATTATGACCATATCTTGGCTGTTAGTTGGACTATAGTGTAAATGAAAACATATTATGGGTCAGGAGACACTATGGCACTCGAATATATAAGTTTTATGGGCCTATGTATTATGGTTCAAAATTCCATATCCTTTTTCCATGTTAGTCTTGAAATCTAGAAACTACCACCTGTTCACTTCTTTCTACCGCTATTTTCAAACTAAAAACGACAATCTCCCGTAGCACGTCAGAAATACGTCACTTATATAAGAGCTAAGGTTGTCTGCGTGACCCAATTTCCGAACATATTTTGACTTTGCGTCGTATTTTCAAACGACTAACGACAATATCGCGCTTACGCTAGGTTTTTGATTCAAACCACGCGTGCAGACGGTATCATTTTTCCGTCTTTCCCCTCTCACTCCGTCTGGACGAATAGGCTTTTCGTATCCCAATGTTATAAATAGTTTTTCAATGACACTAGAAAACGATAGTACTATCTATTCCACAATACGGTCTGCTAAAATCAACGCGCTTGCGGCGTGGGCGAAGAAGAAGCTTCATAACTCCACTATTTTCATTTCTACATTATTTTTATACTTACACATAATAATTTTATCGGTGTATCAATGTACATCATCACAATATATATATATATATATATATATATATATATATATATATATATATATATATATATATATATATACACACACACACACACAACAGATCTGACCCAATCCACCAGCTTAATAGACACCAGTAGACCACCAGTTTCTGCCGGAATGCAGACTCCTGAACACATTCTCCAAAACTGCCCATTCCATGATGACCCATGACGCCTGAGCTAGCCAGAGGATGTTGAGCTCATGCAGAAGCTGTGGGGCTGCAGTGCTGACCTGGAAAAGAATGTGGACTTCGTCCTGGTCGCAATCCTGCAGATTTAGTATGACTACAAACTGAACGCAGAAGAAGAACTAAGAAGGGGTCAGTAGGTTTCACTGGACAATCAAAGAGGTCCGAGCGGACAATCAAAGGGTCCATGCAGAGGCGAATCTACTATGAAGCTAATTATTTATTTTTTAAAGACACCTTGTATTTGTCCTGGTTCAACTAACTCGTATATATATATATTTTTAATCCGGTCTATGTACACATAAAGAGAATACAAAGGAATTTGCATTGTCTATATTTAGAAGCATGAAGGAAATTTTATTTTGTTTGATGCAACGAAATTTAGAAACAAAAAATTGTTTACACAAATATTAATTTTCGTTGCAACGTATAATAACCGGGGGGGGGGGGGGGGGGGCCTTTGAAAAGACAAGGAAAGAATAGCACTACTGCTCCCTCAGGCATGTCGTAGGGGGCGATTAATATGAGGTTGGGCATGGGGCTGACAACCTGATTATTTAAAACAGAGTATGGCTACATAAACTACCACTACAAGAGTTTGTTTTGTGGTAGATTTCCTCATGAGTACTACTGCAGTGGTGGTTTCATGCTCCGTAAGGAGCGAAAAGAAGCAGGTGATGATGATGAGAATTATGATGATGATAGCGACGATGATGGTGATGACGATGATGATAACAATGATGACGATGAATCTTCGTTCTAAGAACCAACATTTTTTTTTAAAGCAAACAAATGGACCACTTAAAGTTACCATCATCATGTGAAGACATAATACAATCATTTATTTGTAAATATTACTAATTTGTGCCGTAGCTGTCATTAATTTTTTTTTTTTTACTCTATGATTTCTATTTGTGCTTATTTATCGCCATCTTATTTTCGTATCGGTTGACTTCTAGTTAATGTCCATCACCTAAATATAGCAGTAAAACTGTCAGTTCTATTATATCCACGATGTAGCACAAGTTCCGAACAAGAATCCAGACACCAATATTAATCTGACTTGTTTCACTCTGATTGTTATCTGTATATTTGTTTAGTATATTTATTTTTGTATATGATGAATGAAAATTCATTTTCATCTTGTATCAAATGAACATTTATTTTATCCGCGATGCAGAAGAAGTTGCGAACAAGAATCAAGATATCAATATAATATCATTTTTACTCTGTGATATTTATGTGTATTTCTTTTAAAAAAAAAAAAAGTATGTTTATTGTTCTTAGGTGGTGTTCAAAGATTCATTGTTAATTACTAAATACAGAAGCAACATTTATTTTATTTAGACATAGCACAAGTATTTTGATGTTTTCATGGCGCGTCTCTGATCGATTTAATTGGCCATGCTAAGGTCTTTGCTGATCTAACGCGTAGTACCTATTTTAATCCTCCTCCCTCCTCCCCCCTCCCAAGTTCACTACTTAGCTATCGCTTCCTTTCCTTTCCCCGACGAAGGCTTTGTGGCAGCAACGTTTATTATTGTCTTTGTGTTTTGACCTAGTAAGACGAATTACGTTTTTGGATTTTTAAAAATCATATTCACCCACCCCACAAGTTTCTAACAAGAATCAAAACAAGAGTTATTCTTCCTAATAGCACGTTTCACTAGCTTTGCCCAACTTCAAAATGCTACATATCAGCGAATATATAACGCATATAAGTGAAATTTTGTGTGTGAATTTGAAATAGTATAGACCCTATGAATTAAATGTTTCATTAAAATGCGGCCATTGGTTTCAATTTTCGTTTCATTGCGATATAATATCAAAATCCTACTTGCCAACACACATCACACACACACATATTGAAATGTCTACAGTAAATTATACGACCTCATTTGCACATGATTGGTTTATCAAACAATTGGCATGATTTTTGCGTGAAATTGCGTGAAATTGCACTTCTTGAACATAAAACAGTTTATATCCGGTGTTACGCACACATAGTCAGTCAGAGGTGCGTCTGCAAAAAGTATTGTGTAGTTAAGTAGGAAAAATGAGTCTGCGAGTACATTTTATGACATTACAGCAAATCACAAATAGGATTTTTAATTATTTCTGCAATGAAGCTACTCGAGGAAAACTATATCTTTCTATTTCAAACCCACAAAAGAGGACTATTCACGCCTTGTGGATAAGCAAACGATCATTGCACCGCTGGATAGCGACATCTGAAATTTATAATTCCAGTGTTTTACACACGAAAATTAGGCCAAGAGTGGTGGATAATTTTGACAGAGAATTGATCCGCAGAGAAATTTGCAATATGTTTCACAATAATGAGGCAGTGACTTTAAGAAAATTGAACATTTGGTTAAGAAAGAATAATGACATTGATATTTCCAAATCTACGCTATGGAGGATTATTAGGAGTTTGGGATTCACTTTTAGAAAATATGTTGGTGGTAGAAACCTTATTTGTGAGAAGCCTCATATGGTTGCAATGAAAAGCAAATATTTACGCGAGGTCAGAGAAATGAGAAGAGATTGTTATGATTTTGTGTATTTAGATGAAACTTTATACAGAAGGATGTTGAGAATACCCTGGACAGAAAAAAAGACCAACAGAGAAGTACTGCACTCACTAAACGTACAGGAACATTGGCTCCTAAATACCATCACAATAAGGAAGCTGAAATTTTTCGGTCATATAAAAAGACATAATAGTCTGGAAAAAACAGTGATGGAAGGCATGGTCCCTGGAAAAAGGGGAAGGGGTCGACCTAGACGACGGTGGACCCAGGACATCACAGAGAGTCTGAACTTGTCTTTGGCTGATGCAGGTCGACTTGCCCAGAATCGTGATGCGTTCAGAGCAGCTGTAATGGAGACAACGTTCTGGAAAGAATATGTCACATGATGAGATGAAACTTGGATCAATGCGCACCACAGTAATGAACGAGAATGGCAATCATCTGATGGGACAACTAAGAGACTAGTACCAAGCAGCAAAGGACAGCGCCTAATAATTGCACATGCAGGAAGCAGCCATCACGGGCTTCTAAATAATACTGAACTCATATTTGTTTCAAAATCCACAGATAATAGGGATTATCATAGAGATGAATGGCAAGATATTTCAAGATTGGATTGTGAATCATGTACTTCCTTCATTGGATAGACCGTCGTGTTTGATAATGGACAATGCTTCATATCACAACGTTGTGGCACCAGAAGATAAAGTTCAAAATTCATCAAGTACTAAAGATGTAATAAAGATTTGGCTGACCAAAAACAACATTCCATTCAACGAAATGTCCATGAAGCCTGAATTACTTGGAATTGTAAAAAAGACACAGCATACAAAGATATTTCACATAGACAAGGCAATCCATGAACATGGTCACAGATGTTTAAGATTGCCTCCTTACCATTCTCACTTAAACCCAATAGAATTAGTCTGAGCTAAAATTAAGGAACAGGTAGCAACAGAAAATAGAACGTTCAAATTAAAAGATGTTGAAATACTTACAAAAGCCGCCATCTCCAATTTAGCCAGGGATTATTGGAAGAAATGTAAGAACCATGTGTTACAAGAGGAAGAGGAATATTGGACGAATGATGGTTTGTCTTTCATTCAGCCGAGATTGATTATCAATTTCTCAGAGACATCTGATTTTGATTCGGATGAAGTTTAATTTCTGTAAAGATGACCTTACCGTTATTTACAAGGACAGTAGAGGAGCAACATTCCATTATGATATTTATGAACCGCAAAGTGGTGATACCTATTGAAATAATTAGATCAATGAAGGTCCAGTTTGGTAGCGCACTTAATATCAATGACAAACAATGTCACGAGTATCTTGCATGCAGATCATTTAAGAAATCATCTTCAACAGGTATTCATATGCAAACGTAATGGCCACATTATCTTAATATCAGACACGCCTATGCCTAATCAATTCATAGAATCTGTGACTGAAGTGGTAAAATTTCTTTTCTCGATAAACAATAATTAGTATGCCGACAAAGATCAAAGGATTTCATTCGTTTATGGGAACTGGACAAGATGCACAGATATAAAGCATATATTTGTTGGGTCTAACCCAATATAACATCGTATGCAAATAATGGCATTAATACGTTGGACGGTTAATCAGATAATTACATTTGTTTGAGGGCAAAACTAGTGAAACATGCTATAGTACAGTCACTACCATCACGTGAGAGACACATGTGTGCGCATTCCTAATATATGACATTGATTCTCATCTTTCTTTTAATATTCTGAATTGTTGGTGTTAGTTCATACAGGTCGTGAATGGTCAGTATTTGTGAATATATATATATATATATATGTGTGTGTGTGTGTGTGTGTGTGTGTGCGCGCGCGCGCGTGTGTGCGTGTGTGTGTGTGTGTGTGTATGTATATATATATATATATATATATATATATATATATATATATATATATATATATATATATATATATATATATATATATATATATATATATATATATATATATATATATATATATATAAAGTACATTAGTTTCCTACTACATGGTCCCATGTAATGTTTAAAATAAAGGACCCAGTTACACGCCTACTGAGGCATATTGGGAATATAGTGTTAGGCACATATTTTCTTGACCATCGACACACTAGGGGTGATGTGGTCACCATCACGCCGGCCGCCTTTAACCTTCCCAGAGTTGCCCTGGTACCCGATTCATGAGGCTGGGTCGACCCCAGTGCCGTCTGCGGTCTAAAAAATCCCACCATTTTACTGGGGATCGATCCATGGACCACTGAGCTCGGAAGCCAGGGTACTAACCCATGTAATGTGACAAGATGAAAATTCGTCCATTTATTGTTTTTTGTCTCTCGTTCTAATGATAAATCTGGTGCTAACATAAATGTAATTCCAGTAAGAAGCGGATCAGATAATCAACCTTTGGAGAGTAACCAATCAAAAGCGTGTGAAAGCTATTTAACACGTATATTCTTTGCAAATAAATAGTTTTCCTTTTCAGGAGGCTATTGGAGGTTATTAAATTATCTTTCAGCTGTATCAGTTTTATCCATAGGACTGGGAACCTCATCATGAAAAAAGCATTGCGTCAGAAATATCCATTGCAAGACCACATGGATGCTCACGTGAAAGTTTTGTTACAAAAGAGCCGGCTGTAGCGGTGGCTCAATGCTCCACTGAGTTAACGGGGAAAAGAGGATGAGGTATCAATATTAACTTCTCTTTCTGAATGCAAATACTCTCTGACTCTTAGTAACATTAGTAATATTTATACCCCTGCCTCAATACTCAGCTTTCGCGATATTATTGTATTTTTCTAGTAATTTCTACTTTTGTTGATTACTTGACGGAATGTGTTAGTGACTCAGCCGATCTACAGCAGGTGGAAAATGCACGGACAGTTACGTAGGACCGGATTCATTTTCTGTAAAGGAGGGGGTAAAGGATCCCGTTACATGCCCACTGAGGCATTTTGGAAATATGGTGTTAGGTTCATATTTTCTTGACCATACGGCACAGTATCGTTGATGTGGTCGGCCGCCTTTAACCTTCCCATGGTTGCTCTGGTACCCAATTCATGAGGCTGGGTCGGCCTCGGAGCCATCTCAACTGGAAATCGAACCATTGACCACTGAGCTCAGAAGCCAGTGCACTAACTACTGCGCTACCTCGGCTCTCTTTTCTGTAAGAATGCACATTTTCCCTCATTATACAGATATTTTGCAATTTGTTTGACCTTAATCTTCCACAGGTAGTCTGCAATGGTTGCTGTCTAGGAACTGCGGACGTGTTTAAAATGTATATATAGACAGAGAACTGACTCTCCACTGACTGAAATTCATTAAGTTAATGAAGAAAAAAATATGAAGAATGACGCGCAGAATTCTTCAAGAAAGTCAGCTTACAGAACCGTTTAAAATAAGAACTGGAGTCCAACACAGGTGCTTCTTGTCATCGTAACTCTTCTTACTGGCTATACCCATATTACCGACAACCTCGACATCAGCCAACAGGAATAGGATTAGTGGACTCTTACTAAATATGTTCATGATCTATATTTTGCCGACGATCTTGCTCTTCTGTCCCATAACTGAAATAAGATGCAAGTCAGAATAAAAATACTTGCCGAGAGGTCACGGCAAGTGTATCTGAAAATACACAGGGAACAGACACAGATAAAAAGAATAAATGCGACCAACGATAAAGCGGTTGCACTTGAAAAAAATACACCCTGTGACATGTAGCAGAGTTCGATATCCAATACATACTGAGTTGGAGGGATAGACAGAGCTATCAAAATAAGGATAAAGAAGGCAAAAAGAGCTTTCATTGCATTTAGACAGATATGAAGATCACAAGAAATCCAGTCCAACACAAAAATAAGAAAGGCCAACTCAAATGACAAATTAGTCCTATTGTATGGCTCTGAAACACAGAGTTACAGACTTCATAACTTGGGTGCTTACGTAGAATAGAAGGATACAATAGTATGACACGGTCGCTAATGTGAAACTGATGACAAGAACCAGAGAAACAAGAGATGAGAGGAAGTCGCTGGAGATGGATAGGTCATTAAATTGGGGAAATCTGTTGAAAACATTACCAGGCAGTCGTTTATTTGGAATCTTATAGGTCAGAGAAGCAGGGATAGACCGAAAAACGCACGGTGAAGAGAGCTGGAGACAGAGGTGAAAATGATAGGAAGAGATGGAAAGACCTTGAGATGGTGGTGTGTAACAAGAGGACTTGGAGTACGAACGAACGAACGAACGAACGAACGAACGAACTTTATTTTCAAAGGGTTGAGAATTGGGCACGCAGGCCCGTCTGACATTCTGCCCTTCCTTTCTCTCACCTTTCATACTGAATTCATTTATTCTCATATGCATTTTACATATCAAATTCAAGGAATTCAACGTTGTAAAGTAAAATAATAATATAGCACACTCATATTAACATTAATTACTTATAAGCATGACATAACATATGTTGAAAAGTACAAACATTATCAGAGATAGATAGATAGATAGATAGATAGATAGATAGATAGATAGATAGATAGATAGATAGATAGATAGATAGATAGATAGATAGATAGATAGATAGATAGATAGATAGATAGATAGATAGATAGATAGATAGATAGATAGATAGATAGATAGATAGATAGATAGATAGATAGATAGATAGATAGATAGATAGATAGATAGATAGATAGATAGATAGATAGATAGATAGATAGATAGATAGATAGATAGATAGATAGATAGATAGATAGATAGATAGATAGATAGATAGATAGATAGATAGATAGATAGATAGATAGATAGATAGATAGATAGATAGATGATAGAACGAACGAACTTTATTTTCAAAGGGTTTAGAATTGGTCACGCAGGCCCGTCTAACATTCTGCCCTTCCTTTCTCTCTTCTTCCATAGTTAATCTATTTATTCTCACACGTATCCTAAATGTTACTTAAATAATAAAATAACAAGAAAGTACAATAAAATAAAATCCCAACATTGTAACAGTACAATAACAGTTACACAAATTTACAGATGCGTATCATAATTTATACTAAACAGGACAAAATTAACTTTAAAACCTACATATGATGTTATGTAATAATAATAATAATAATAATAATAGCCCCTTCAGTCATAACTGACTATGGGAATGCGCCCCTGAGGTGACAGCGTAATTATTTAAGAACATAACGAAATTAGGGTGGCATATAATCTGCACTCATGATGTATTTGAAAAGTCTGTGATTGAATGAATATGGACTAAGAGTATTTTTTAAGTCGTGTGGAAGAGTATTCCACAGATGAGCAGCAGAAAAAGCTAAACTTTTCTTGAATAAGTCGAGCCTAGGCTTGGGCATGTGTAATTTATTTAAGCGTTGACTGCGTCTTCCGCTGTATTTGAAAATAGGCCACAGATACGTTGGAGCATTCTGTGACAAGATTTTGTGAATAAATTTGGCTTTGTTGAAGAGAAGGCGCTTTCTTAGTGGTAATATGTTAAGATATGTATATGCGTCTACACACTGTGTGAGGTTTTTGTCTGAAATTAGGCGCACTGCACGTTTTTGTAATGAAAAGAGTCTTTTAGTGTTGGACATGGTGCAGCCATCCCAAATTGTGGAACAATAGTCTAGATGTGTTTGTATCTGGGATGTATAGAACATTTTTCGTGTCTCCTCATCTAGGAAATGTTTGATTTTAGCTAACTGGTAAACTTTTTGTGCCGTTTGTTTGGTCAGTGCTTGTACATGCGAATTCCAACTTAAATGTTGGTCAATTATGAGTCCTAGTGTTTTATATTCATTTACATTTTCAATTAAAGAGGTTCCAATGTAGAGCTGAAGTGTTGTTTTCGGCGAGTTTTGTAATTTTTTGTCTAGTTGATATTATCATACATTTTGTTTTAGTGATATTTATTTGCATGCAGTTTTCATTGCTCCACTTAATAAGATTGTCTGTGTCGCTTTGTAATAATATTTCTAGCGTGTTGCAACTTTTATCACTAGTATAAATGGTACAGTCATCGGCAAATAGGTCGCAGGATGAGTGCTCGATGTGTAGTGGAAGGTCATTTATGTAAATGGAAAAAAGTAGAGGGCCGAGAATAGAACCCTGAGGAACACCAGTGTCAATAATAGTTGGGCTTGACAAGGAGTTATTGTACCAAACTACTTGCTGTCTGTCGGACAGGAATGATTTAAGTAATGTCACTAGTTTAAAGTTAACTTTCATTGTTTCTAATTTTCTTATTAAAACAGCGTGATCTAACATATCAAATGCTTTCCTAAAGTCTACAAAGATTGCTCCACATATGTTATCGTTATTTATGTTTAGGTGCAAGTTGTCTATCATCTTAGTTAGAGCTGTGTGGCATGAATGCTTTTGTCGAAACCCTGACTGTCTGTCAATTAGCAAGTCATTGCTAACTAGGTAATGTAGTGTTGCTTTATGTATGTGTTTTTCTAGTGGTTTAGAAAGCGATGATAAAAGAGAAATAGGTCTATAGTTACCAAGATTACTGTTATCTGACGAGCCAGGTTTGAAGAGAGGATATACTTTGGCAATCTTAAAGGCTGAAGGAAAATAACTTTTAGCAATACATTGATTATATATAAAAGTTAGTGAATCACTAATAGCTGGTGCGGCGTAACGCAGTATTCGATTACTAATTCCGTCAAGCCCTGATGAGCTATTATCCTTAAGGCCAATAAGATAGTTATACACTTCATTAACTGTCATAAAAGGAATGTCGGGTGGAACTGAGTTTGTACATTTGTTTTTACAGAATGCTGAAAGTTTGTCTAAGTCACTACAGGAAGGTGGTATTGTGGATTTCAGACCGTTTATTTCTGCTTGAAAGTGATTGCTGAAGTCGGTGCAAGTAAATGAAGTGTTGGAAGAGAATGAGTCTGGTGCATTACGTTTTTTCGCTAAGGTGTTAATTGCCTTCCATATTTCCTTACTATTTTATTTGTTCTGAACCATATTTCTAAAATGATTTTTCTTTTCTTTCCGAATTAAATATTGAACTTTGTTCCTGTATACCCTGTATGTGTTGAGGTCCTTATTTTTTGTGCGCTTGATCTCTCTGCCTCATAGCCTCCAACACTTCCTGCGTGATCCACGGAGATTTTAATTGTCGTTTGACGCGAATTTCCTTAGCTGGTACGTGCGTGTCAAAAACATTATAAAAAATTTTTGTCCAGTATTCAATAGCGTCATCCGGATCAGGAAGTTGGTAAACACGGGCGAGAGGTGCAGTTAGCAAGTCATTAAAAAATAATTCCTTACTGAAATGTTTGAAACTTCTAAATTTGATACTTACATGTTTATTTTTTGGAACTTTACATTTATTCTTTGACCATGTACAGCATACTGGATAGTGGTCACTCATTGCAATATTAGGGACAGAGCATTCTATGATGTTTTCTGGGCAAGTTACGTAGATGTGGTCGATTAGTGTGGTTGATGCTTGTGTTACTCTTGTAGGCTGGTTAACTATTTGTTTTAAGTTGTACGATAATATTATATTTTTCCATGTTAGATTTGAATTGTGTATATCGATGTTGAAATCACCAAGAAGAACAACCTCCTTGACTGTGGCAAATACATTGTCCATCATTATGGTGAAATCTTCGTACCATATAGGTCCTGCACTAGGATTTCGATAAAGATATCCCACCAGAAATGGGCCCTGATTCGGTAGCTTTATTTCCAACCATACACATTCTATCTCTGCTGTCTCTAAGTCGTTTCTGCGGCGAAAATTAAGGGAAGTGGAAATATAAACTGTTATACCTGTCTCTTGTTTTTTGCTTGCGTCTCGCCGAATAGTTTTAAAACCATTTAACGCAATGTCATCGTCTGTTATTCTGTCATTTAGGCGACTTTCTGAAAGTCCAAAAATGTGAAAATTATTACTTAGAATGTATGTAAGTTCGGGGAGTTTACCTAGAAGATGGTAAATATTCAGATGACCAAGTCGTAGACCATCCTTGTGAAGCCACGGTACATAATTACCAGCCATGCTTGTATAGTAAAAAGAAAGATATATTTTAAAAAAAATATAAAAAAATATAATAAAAAAATACAAGTTAAAAAACAGTTAGGCTATGCACACAAAAAGCGCAAAATATTTTTACGAATTAATACTTCACCAAGGAAGTGGAATTCAAGAAATGAGAAATTGCAGAAAATACAATATTAAAATAATTAATACAACTAATAAAAAACAATTTCAACTGAGTATATGAAAATTGTCACAAAACAATCAACACAACAAAGTGAAGTTAAACGAGAGATGGAAGAAATTAATAATAGTCACAAGTCAGACAAGTATACAACACTTCACACCTTAACACCGAAAATTCTAACAAATTGAAGCTACGCGTGATAATAAGAAATTTAAATTGTAACGAAATAAGTAATCAAAGAAATTTTTTTTTAGAGGATATTAACCGATAAACTATTAAAAGTTCTGATTATTACCGTTGTATTAAAAAATCAACAAATGTTCAAATGGAGTGAAGGCTGTAGTAACAGAGATTTAGTGAAGCAAAGTGTTTGTTCGTCAATAACTGACGTCTCTGCCGGGCATATAATAGGGATGACTTTGGGCAGACATCATTAATGCTTGTCTAAGTGACGCAGGGCTGAATTGCATCAGATAGACAAGTTCAGGGTTCCACTGAGGACGATAATAAGAACTAGGGGAGGAAGCATGGTGATCTCTGATTTCTTCCGTCCTTGTTGTAGTGTTGGTAGGAGTATTCTGCGCCTGGGACATTGGAATACTGTTGGTAGAGGTACCTGAGTGGGGCTGCTTTGTGACTAATGGGGGAAACATGGTATCATAAGATTCGGCTTCCTGATTGAAAGTGGCGTTGTGATAGCTGGAAGGCTGCCTGCTTGCAATAGGTGTGCTTCTTTGAGGGGTAGGTGGGGTTTGTAATGTGTTGTAATTATATGTTGATGAATCAGTAGATTTCGTTGCATTCTCTATATGGGTTGAGCTGTCTTGTTGTGTCCTTTCTGGATATTTTATGTTTTTGGCCAGGATACTGCTTCCCAGTGTGGATGTGTGAATTTGATCTCTGTAGAGTCGTTTCTTAGGTGCTCCTGAGTTAGATGTAAAGAATGGAGTATTGTTGATGAAGCCAAGGCCGTTTTGTTTACAATAGTAGGTTAGTTGTGGACCTATACTTGTTAAGGAGCTTAAGGTTAATAAATTAATAGTATGCTCAGTGTTCACCGTCACCAGAACTACTATGCTATGGACCCCAGACGGACGGCGAAAGAGAGGCAGACCAAAGACAACCTGGTGGAGAAATGTGGAGGCTGAGATGAAACACGCGAATAAAGAGTTGGGGCACGGCACGAAGGATGGCCACCGACCGAGCAAAATGGAGACAGTTTGTTGCTGCCCTACGAGATACCACAAGGCGTGATGACCACTGACTGTTTTGCCAGTCAGGGCTAAGGATCCAAGAAGAAGACGAAGGTTCAGTGTTACTTGGCTCCTCTTTCGGGCCCCACTAGAACATTGTTTTATGTTCTAAACTGTCACTTGTAGAACAGATCTTTCTTTCAAGTTTGGTAGTGTCACTTCTAAAACATTCTTCTTCTTTTTTCATCTTTCAATTCCCAAAGGAGCATAGGCCTTCAACCAACTTATGTCAAGACTTCCTGTCATGTGCCCTCAGGTCAAGGTGTTCTTAATCTCCTTCATGTCTGTCTCCAGTTCTATGTCTTCTTGTGATCTTTGGTCTTCCTCTACCCGTCTTACACTGGGGAGTCCAGAACAGGTGTGACGAGCACGCCACATGTGAGTTTTATATTTGAAGTGAATGTAGTGCTCACGTATGTTTGCACATTTGTTGTCGCTATGCCTAAGTCGCATATGACGTGACTTTGTTTGGCCTAGCGACAAGGGCTATTCCGCTGTGTTTATTCGAGGTGTATGCACGTATGTTTTTCAGTATGGAATATGTTCCCATTGGAACTTATAGATAAATAAGTGAAATATATAGTTTTCGTCCTGATATGGACTAAGTTGTGGAAGATTGGATCATTAATACCAATTGTTATAAGGAATCATTTAATGTGTAGATAGATATACTGATGTTCGTGATGAATCACAATAATATGTCTATGTGGACAGAGGAACTTATGCATATGATGCCGTTGCCACAGTTGGCCAGTTATATTGTTTGATATTGTTTTGAGATAGCTTCATCAATGACTCGGGCCATCTGTTATGAATCATACCTCATGTTGCGTTATCAATGATATGTTCATAAAATAGGCCAAACATGCGTCTAGAAGGTGTAACGCTAACAGTAAATCGTCAAATAAATGCTCCAGTGACAGATACGATACAGACTTTATTGTAGATACATTACTCCGATATAACAGACGTTCATCAATTTAACACACTTGAATAGTGGCCATACATAGGGCCTAGGCAGTCAATATAATACAAGAAGCGAACTGTTCTGTCCGTCTTGCGTCCGCACGGAAGTCGTCTAACGCGACATTGTTGAAATCATGAACGAATCAAGTAGAGCTCAAAATATACTTCCTTTCTATTAATATCTCATCTAGCAATCACACACATTGCTAATGCCTCATGAAGTAGAATCATTCAGCGGACATACACTTCGAAATCTGGAGCCACCATAAAATATGTCCTCGCCCCACCAAACACTTAGCAGAAGACCCCAGCACTTCTGCTTCATTAGTTTTACATGTGCCAGCCAACCATATCGGCATGACGTCACTTCCCGTATTAATAAGTGACTCCGTATAAAATAAACAAAGAAGGAGCCTTGTTGAGCTACCTATTATATAGCCACAGTCGTTATTAATTTTAATCATAACACCTCACCTCAATGTTCCGTCACAACAGGGATTGTCTGGTAATGTTACCAGCAGGTTTTCTCAATGTGTGTCCTATCCATCTCCAGCGCCTTATCATTTCTTGTTCCACCTACCATTGTTTAGTTCTTGTCATTATTTCCACATTAATGATCTTGTCATACCACTTTCAATCCTTCTTGTCTTCGCAAGCATTCATTTATGAAAGTCTGTTTCTTTTTGGTTGGCAATATTGTTGTTCTCCATGTTTCAGAGCCACACAATAGTACTGACTTGACATTTGAATTGCAAATTGTCATGTCACTCCTAGAACTTTATTCACAACTTTTTATGATCGAGGCGGACCTTCACTACAATAGTTCACATGCAAATCTGTTTCGATCAGTCGAAAGCTTCTGCTTGGTATTGTTCTTTGTCACAAAACGTTTTCCCATGCTAACAGAAAACACGTTTTTCGTGCTCACTGACTTCCTTTTTTTTTCTATACTGTTTACAATATAGTTGGTAGTTTCGTCTATCCAAGCTAAAGTAAACCATATTCTTCCTTCTTCCTCGTTCATCCTGAAAAGGACGTTGGTTGCATTGTGTCTGTTTACACCGGAGCTGCGATATCTCATATATGAATTTAATTCTGCACAGCGAGATTTTATACAGCTAAGAGTGAGAGAGAGACACACAGAAAACGAGGGTGGGAGAAAAATTAAGGGGTCAAATGAGATTAGCGAGTGCATAACAACAACAATCTATCGACGTAGAAGCGGAATGCACCAATTAGCTCATCAGATCGTTGTGTGCAACCGATGCAGCAGATGCAACGCCCCGTGCCATTTCGCGCCTGCTGCAACTATTTTAGACATGGCTGCTTCTGAGGTGAAGTGGTTTGCTTTGATACCGTCTATATTTTTGGAACAGTTAGATTGAGATAAACTCTAAACTATCAATAAATCAAAGAATCTTTTGAGTGTTGATTTATTGAAAGTAATTAAATAAATCAAACAGGACGTAAACATCGCGATTTTAGATACGATTTTAGGTACTTACTAACTTAGTCGTTCTTCTTCTACCGTGGGGTGTAGAGCTTTGAAAGAGAGAGCGCCATACTATTCTATTGGCTGTCTTCCTCCTGGCTTGGTTCTATTTGCGATACTCAAACATTAATGGATTCCTCTGGTATGTCGTACATGAGTTTGTACACGGGGATGGCATGTCGTACATGAGGTTGTACACGGGGATGGCATGTCGTACATGAGGTTGTACACGGGGATGGCATGTCGTACATGAGGTTGTACACGGGGATGGCATGTCGTACATGAGGTTGTACACGGGGATGGCATGTCGTACATGAGTTTGTACACGGGGATGGCATGTCGTACATGAGGTTGTACACGGGGATGGCATGTCGTACATGAGGTTGTACACGGGGATGGCATGTCGTACATGAGGTTGTACACGGGGATGGCATGTCGTACATGAGGTTGTACACGGGGATGGCATGTCGTACATGAGGTTGTACACGGGGATGGCATGTCGTACATGAGGTTGTACACGGGGATGGCATGTCGTACATGAGGTTGTACACGGGGATGGCATGTCGTACATGAGGTTGTACACGGGGATGGCATGTCGTACATGAGGTTGTACACTGGGATGGCATGTACAACTAAACCACAGCTGCAAAAGCATGTGTAATACTTGGCACAGGCTTCCCACAAGGGATCTAGGTTGGCAGTGTGGTAGCTCTATACTACTTAAGTAGCAAAAAGAAGTTGAATTAATGAAAATTAATGATTCGTGTTTCTTGTTTTGGGCGGCTTAGTTGATTTATTTTCTGTATTTGACTTGTCCATGTTTGCTGAATTTTTTTTTGGTAAAAAGTTTTTTTACGGGATGGGGTAACCAGCCCCATGCCCAACCCTCCTTAGTCACTTTTTACGACATGCATGGTAGGGTACAGTGTTACTATTCTTTGCTCCCCTTTCGGGCCCCGGTAACACACGGGTGATCAGACAAGTGCCAGTAGAACAAGAGTTGAGAAGAAGACGCTGGTGATGGATAGGATACACATTGAGGAAACCTGTTGATAGCATTACAAGGCAGTCGTTGTTCTGGAATCCACATGGAAAGAGAGGAAGAGGTAGACCAAAAACACATGGAGAAGAGAACTGGAAACAGAAGTGAATATGATGAGGAGAACATGGAAAGAACTTGAGCAGATGGCACAGGACAGGAAGACATGACATTTGTTTGTTGAAAGCCCATGCTCCTCGGGGAGCTAAAGGGAATTGATTGATTGATTATTTCTTGTTTACAATCGACCTTTAATTTTATTTAGTAGCAAAATCTAGTCAGCATTTAAACAGCAGTAAACCATTTTGGAATTTCTCTGTACGCCTAAATGACAAATGTAGGTGATACAAAAAACTCGGCCAGTTTACCACCACCATCAGCATCATCACCTTTCTTTGCGCTCCATACTAAGCACGGAGCCAACACTGCAGCTGGTCCCCTTGCAGGAAGTCTGTATCAAGCATTCACATGCTCTTGCAGCAGTGGCTCCTGAGGCAATTAGTTTTACACGATGAGGTTACCAACCTCATGCTCAACCTCATATTAGACGCCTTCTACGACATGCATGAGGGTACTATACTCTTATCTTATTCTTTCCTTGTCTCTTGAGAGCCCCCCCCCCCCCCCCCCCCCCCCCCCCCCCCCCCCCCCCCCCCCCCCCCCCCCCCCCCCCCCCCCCCCCCTTCCCGGAACTACACGCTGGCTAGTTTGGATTAAACAGTAGTAAACTATTTTGTAACTGTTATGTACACCTGCAAGACTAAATGGTGTTAGAGTTTAAAAAATGGTATTAACCACTCTGATAATCGTACGCTGAATATTAGGGAGGTTTGTAAAACAATGAAGAAACAACAAGCTTTTATTGAAACATCTTGGTCAGATTATGCAACGCATAAAGAATAAAAGTAGTACAGGTATATATTAAAGAAATAATTGCACAAGCTAAACAAATGTATGATTAAATTTATCTTCTCACAATTCTCGTTTCCCTATAAAACATGGCCCTCAACCGTATTTGCACCTCTGGTATAATTTAGATGTATAAATCGGGTGGTGGGCACCGGCTAAATATCGTGACATTGACCAAAAAAGTGGTCATGTTTGCAACGAAATATTCAGAATAAGTAACTACATTTAATGAAATAAATAAAAAATTCAGAATTTTAAAAATTTGATCTTCAAATCATTAGATACTGCATTTTTCTGGCCAACTGTTTTAGTTAGAGGTGTATGATGATGTTCCAGCACACAATCCAGATGAGCATTAGTGAGCCCCGACCTGTACTCGGATTTGACAATGTTCATTGTTAAAAATGATGATTCGCAAAGATATGTGGAGCCAAAATATAAGTGTAACTTATATGCTGCCAATTTTACGAGTGGCATTTTTTTTAAAACAATGCTTAGCTTGTTAGAGTAGCAGCTCTTGAATATAACATAACACACTGTGTCTGTCGGCAAGTTTTTGTAACTTTCCTGGGACCACTAACCGCCAAAACTTGAGAGGTTTAGTAGAGGGTAAAGCTATAATTTTTATCAAGCAAACAAATTGTGTATTTCTTTTTTCATCCGCAAGTCTACGCGGGCACATATATACGCTTTGGCGGGCACCATGGTGCCCACAGTCACCGCGTTGAGTACCCCTGCTATAAAAGCTTTACATATAAATGTATAAATCCTCCTATCACCTATATATATTCTCCCAACACTGGCACAGCATAAATCTCCTGTGTTGACTGCATATACCTAACACTTGAGCAGTAATTCCACTCTTCTGTAAAGTACAAGCTCAGGTAACTCATGCGTGGAGTCAGTGTTGTTAACGCTCCCTAGACAGGGACATGGGGGCAAAGGTAAATCAAATTATCCAGCACGGTGAATATCATAGGCTCCTGTTTACACAAAATATTCACATGATTTTTCAACGAAAACACGACATGAAAGCTATCCTTAAAACTTTGGTGAGCCATGGGTATAGGATCCAGGATTAATTTCGTCACGAGGTTTGTGATTGTACATCTCCGACAAATGAACTTACTCTAAAGGTGTTAGCTGTTATAGTATCTTGAACTAGGTGAACCGTGATTACCTGTTGTTGTATTGTCGTCATTACCAACCTAGAAGGAATGTGAGTAAACATTTTTTTTTAAATTTATATCAACCACGGTATTTGTAGCTGATTTTTTGCTTATATGTTATATTCCAGGGGTCAGCAACCAATCGATTCCGATCTACTGTTAGATCTCAATGGATTATTTGGTAGACCTTTAGACCACTGCGGGAAAAATTTAAAAACAAAAAAGATTTGTTAAACTATGGAAATTTCGGATTAGATCTCTGCCACCGGCATTTAAAATCGTGGTGTCCCCGGGATCGAAAGTACTTTATCTTCATTCCCAGTGAAATCTCTCCAGATGGTTACTAAAATGTATTCGTGAACTACATGATATAGGATTGTGATCTTTCCTTTGTAAGGCTTATCACTGGGGGGAATGATATCCCACAATTGGCGGATTGGGGGCCCCCCAGCTTTAAATTACACACACATGCATACACACATACACACACACTATATATATAATAATAGCCCCTTCAGTCATAACTGACTATGGGAATGCGCCCCTGAGGTGGCAGCCCTCAGCTGCTTATTTTCCTGGTGCTCCTTTCGACGTTTTCTCCTCACCTCTGCTTCTTGTTTGAGCCTCTCTTCGCCCAATCTGAGGTGGTGCCGTAAATAGCATCGCCACTTATTGCGATCGGCAGCTTCATCCTCCCATGTTGCTGGATCCATGTCCAGTGCCCTCATATATCTCTTGCACACATCTTTGAACCTCAGCTGTGGTCGCCCAACTGTTCTCTTGCCATCTGCTAATTGTCCGTAGAAGATATCTTTTGGGATGCGACCATCTTCCATGCGGCGAACATGGCCAAGACAGCGAAGTCTGCGCTGTCTAAGCAGCGTATACATACTTTGAAGGCCAGCACGTGACAACACCTCGACATTTGTCACTTTATCTTTCCACGAGATGCCGAGGATGCGGCGTAGACACCGCAAATGGAAGGTATTGAGCCTTCTTTCTTGCTTAGCATAGGTCGTCCAGGTCTCGCTGCCATATAGGAGTGTGCTGGTGACGCAGGCATTATATACCGCAGCTTTGGTCTTCATTGTGAGTTTAGAGTTTCCCCAAACACGCGATGTGAGGCGGGCAAAGGTAGCTGCAGCTTTGCCAATGCGGCTGTCGATTTCTGTATCCAGTGAGAGTATGTCATTGATGGTAGACCCTAGGTATGTGAAGTGGTGCACCACTGCCAATTCATAGTTATCGATAGTGATAACTGGTGCAGCACCCACATCCTGACTCAGCACATTCGTTTTCTTTAGACTTATTGTGAGGCCAAAGTCCTTGCATGCTTTAGTGAAGCGATTCATCAAGCTCTGAAGCTCCTGTTGGCTTTGAGTGACGACTGCAGCATCATCAGCGAACAACAAGTCTCTTATAGTGACCCTTCTGATTTTTGTTTTTGCCTTCAACCTTGAAAGATTAAACAGACGGCCATCTGACCTAGTGTGAAGGCATATTCCTTCAGTTGCATCTCTGAATGCATGTTTCAAGAGTAAGGCAAAGAAGATTCCGAAGAGGGTCGGAGCCAGAACACAGCCTTGTTTAACGCTACTTCGTATATCAAAGGGCTATGACGTGCTTCCAGCATATTGGACTGTTCCCTTCATGTCGTCATGGAATGACTTTATCATTTCCAGCATTTTAGAAGGGCAGCCTATTTTCAGGAGGATTTTAAAGAGTCCATCCCTACTAACCAGGTCGAATGCTTTTGTGAGGTCTATAAAGGCGATATATAATGGTCTTTTCTGCTCTCTTGATTTTTCCTGAAGCTGCCGGACAGAGAAGATCATGTCTGTTGTTGATCTGCCAGCTCGGAATCCACACTGTGCCTCTGGATATATGTGCTCAGCTAACTTGTGTAGTCGCATTAAGATGACTTTGGCAAAAACCTTACCAACAATACTAAGAAGAGCGATGCCTCTGTAGTTATTGCAATCACTTCTGTCTCCTTTATTTTTATACAGTGTTACAATCTTGGCATCTCGCATGTCTTGAGGAATAGTTGTCTCTTCCCAGCACTGGCACAGCATCCTATGCAGGGGATGTAATAGTGTGCTCTTACAGCATTTGATTAAATCAGGAGGAATCCCATCACTGCCTGGTGCTTTGCCAGAGGCCAAGCTATCAATGGCCTTACTGAGTTCCTCTAATGTTGGTTCGGCATCTAGCTTCTCCATAGTTGGCAGACTATTGATAGCATCAAAGGCTGCAGGCGTAACGGTATTGTCTCTAGCGTAAAGCTCAGAGTAGTGCTCGACCCACCTCTCCATCTGCTTACCCTTATCGGTTAGCTTCTCTCCGCTGATGGTTTTTAGCGGTGCCGTCTTACTTTTATGGGGGCCAAGTGCTTTCTTTATACCGTCATACATTTGCCTAACGTTGCCTGTTTGCGCTGCGATCTGGATGCTCTCACTGAGCTGGAGCCAATAGTCATTTGCACAGCTTCGAGCAGTTTGTTGAACTTTGCTTCTCGTAGCCCTCAGGATCTGTAGGGTTCTGGCACTCGGTGAACGTTTGTATTCATTCATAGCACTGCGCTTAGCCTCAATAACAGGTGCCATCACATCTGATGAAGCGTCAAACCAGTCATTTGACTTTGCTGTTTTCTTACCAAAGGTGGCAAATGCAGTACTTTGAATGGTGTTCCGTAGATGCTCCCAGTTCTCTGTAATAGTATCACCATGCTGAGGGCTACTGAGCACTTTCTTGAAGGTCGCAGTGAATTGAGCGATCATGAAAGGGTCTGACATCTTGCTGGTATCAATGCGTGGTTTCTGACACGATAGAGTTTTCTTGGTTGTGCTCTGATTTTGCAGCAAACCAAGGAGTGATCTGTGTCACAGTCTGCACTATGGTACGAGCGCGTGGAGAGCACAGACCTGAGGAGTGGCCTTCTGACGAGAATCAGGTAAAGTTGGTGCCAGTGCTTGGATCGTGGGTGTCTCCATGACACCTTATGCTGGGGTTTTGTCTGAAAGTAGGTGTTGGTCACGCAGAGGTCATGGTGGACGCACAACTCTAACAGCCGTTGTCCATTTTCATTCATCTTGCCAATACCAAACCTGCCCAGACATGAAGGCCATGAAACATTATCGGCACCCACTCTAGCGTTAAAGTCACCAAGGAGAACAAGCTGTTCTTGCCTAGGTATGCTTTTGATTACTGCTGCTAGATTCTCGTAGAACTCATCTTTAGCTTCTGAGGCAGAGTACAGAGTAGGAGCATACACACTGACAAGGGTGATGGGACCTGTGCTAGTTTGCAGACGGAGCGTTAACAGGCGTTCTGATCCATTCTCGCCTGGTTCAACCATGTTAGTTAGCGATTTTTTTACCGCAAAACCTACTCCGTGTTCTCTAGCTTTATTAAGATCTTTCCCTTGCCAATAAAATGTGTAGTCCTTCTCGCTCACCGTTCCAGAGCCCGCCAGGCGCGTTTCCTGAAGTGCAGCTATATCCACCTGAAGTCGTTTAAGCTCATCATTAATTATGGCTGTCTTCCTTACATCGTTTACATCCTGTAGGTTTTCGGATAGTCCAGTCAACATAGTCCGGACGTTCCAGCATCCCAATCTGAGAGTTTGCTTATTTCTATTTTTTCGATAATTGCTTGGTGCAAAATTTTCTGTCCACAGTTCGGGTTTGACCCTAATCCCCATGCACCCAATGGGGAAAGCAGACAGTGGCGGGACAACACCTTATTGACTGGGGGCTGCCCAGCTTGAAGCGGGCGGTAGCTGTCCAGTGAGATCCTAGAACCTCTCCCACTGTCGGAAGTAGCCCCTGGCGCCATGCCCTACGCCAATTGGGCAAAATGCTTATAACCGGTAACTGCTACTTCCCGTGTTTTGCCGACACCTATAGGGTGAAGCTGGAGTGTCCTCTCCAGGGCGCGAGCTTGGGCACAGTTATATGGAGATCAAGCTGTTGCCCATGCAGCATGTTCCCCCTCTCCACACAGCCGGTAGATCCAAAGGAACGGCAGTAGCCGATACAGTTTGGTACCAGCCATGTCGCAGGAGTTGCCAGAATAATGTCGAATCGACATTAGACTGCCTTAGGGACTCCGACTCCGGATTTATCCTCAGGGTTTACTCCCGAAGCCAATTCCACAAATGGATATTCCCGCAAGGCAGCGGTGGTTTGAATTCAGAGTTCCTTCTCTTAGATAAGCTACCAACCAAGGATCACGAGCCCTATCTGCCCGAAGCTGCTGGTTTTAAGGCGCCAGTCGCTCGCCTTTGCCCCTTCTCCCGTCAGTGGAAACAGTTCCGCCGGGCTCAAATTGAGCCACACGTGAAGGCCGGGAGCTGGACTTGGTTGTCAGAGGCTGTTTGAGGCGCGTGCCATAGAAGTATTTTATCTGCAGTGAGAGCTTATCCTCACTACAACTCCCGGCAATAACAACCTTTGGAACCATATATATATATATATATATATATATATATATATATATATATATATATATATATATATATATGTAGTAGATCTTTAGAGGACTCACAGTCTTGCTGAAGTAGATCTCTAAAGCTTCTGGGTTGCCGACCCCTGTTATATTGCGCATCATTCGTGGGGGGCTTCTGAGAAACAATGACAGAAAAGAACTATTGAGTCTTCAGGTCATGTTGCAAGAAGTCACTAAAATGAAATGGTTGGAGTGAAAAACAGTGGGCCGTGTGTTCAATATGGACTCCAAAAAAAAAAAAAAAAATTGTAATCATACAAAATTCAGAGACGCAGTTATAAGCGGACCAACTACGTAACTACCTCTACGAAACTGTTGACCACCACCTCTTTGAGTGCCCAACACTCGATGATGTTAGGAAAATACTCCTACCTCCGACTCCAGATAAGTGGAACACCTTGTACGGAGAAACATAACAACTTGCGAAAACATGCAGATATCACTACATGGCATTGGGCCTAAGGGCGAGAGCCCAAGCTCCGCTGGATCCATAACAACAAAAACATGATAAGAAGATAGCTGGAATATATCATAACAACAACAACATGATAAGAAGATAGCTGGAATATATCATAACAACAACAACATCATAAGAAGATAGTTGGAATATATCATAACAACAACAACATGATAAGAAGATAGCTGGAATATATCTCATAACAACATCAACATGCTAAGAAGATAGCTGGAATATTTCATAACAACAACAACATGATAAGAAGATAGCTGGAATATATCATAACAACAACAACAACATGAAAGAAGATAGCTGGAATATATCATAACAACAACATGATAAGAAGATAGCTGGAATACATCATAACAACAACATGTAAGAAGATTGCTGGAATATATCATAACAACAACATGATAAGAAGATAGCTGGAATATATCATAACAACAACATGTAAGAAGATAGCTGGAATATTTCATAACAACAACAACAGGATAAGAAGATAGCTGGAATATATCGTAACAACAACATGTAAGAAGATAGCTGGAATATATCATAACAACAACAACATGATAAGAAGATAGCTGGAATATATCGTAACAACAACATGTAAGAAGATAGCTGGAATATATCATAACAACAACAACATGATAAGAAGATAGCTGGAATATATCGTAACAACAACATGTAAGAAGATAGCTGGAATATATCATAACAACAACATGATAAGAAGATAGCTGGAATATATCATAACAACAACAACAGGATAAGAAGATAGCTGGAATATATCGTAACAACAACATGTAAGAAGATAGCTGGAATATATCATAACAACAACAACATGATAAGAAGATAGCTGGAATATATCGTAACAACAACATGTAAGAAGATAGCTGGAATATATCATAACAACAACATGATAAGAAAATAGCTGGAATATATCGTAACAACAACATGTAAGAAGATAGCTGGAATATATCATAACAACAACAACATGATAAGAAGATAGCTGGAATATATCGTAACAACAGGTAAGATTGAAGGAAAAAGAGATAGAAGAAGACAAAGAGAGCAGATACTGGACAGTTTAACATCGTGGCATGAAATGAAGTGTACAACAGACTGGATACATAGTACTGGATACTGAAGACTGGATACAGGAGACTGGATACTAGAGACTGGAGACTGGATACTAGAGACTGTAGACTGGATACTGGAGACTGAAGACTGGAGACTAGATACTGGAGACAGAACGTTGTAAGAGATGATCAACCTACGCCACCAGGTATAGTACTTGAAGAAGAAGATCTACTGGGATGGCTATATGCTCCGTGGCGACAAAGAAGAGGATCATGATGATGATGATGACTCAGCGGCCCGATATATAAAAACCGCTAAACTATATCATTATCTTTCCCATCATCCATCAGATACAGTAAATCCACTTAGATATGAAGAACATATTTTTGTTCCACTATTCAAAGAACAAAGGGTTGCACACATTCCGATATAACAAGTAGAATGCCAATCTATCGGTGAAGCTTTGCACTTCTGAGCAAATACCTTGGCGAGCATGTGTAGTCATGAATCATTGACGGATATCATGAGATATGTGTTATGTCTTGCGGTTCGCACTAATGACCTGTCATCGAAACATCATTTTTTGGTGATGCCTAGTGGCAGGGAGGATAGTGTGATTCGCTTGCATAGCTAAGCGGGGTTGTCGCACGGAAGGTCAAGGGTTCGAATCCTGGGTAAGCCACTCATGTCTGTTGTTTTTCTGTTGTCTAGTGTTCTACTTCTGTATTTCCTACGAGTGCCTGATAACATACCTTTATGTTTGTCTCATATTAATTTACTGTTTACAGGCCTCGGGTTTCCCTTCCTTATCATGAGATACTCTGGGCTTTTGTTTGATCCAACTCTAACAATAAGATTATGTTGCACATATATTCTATGATAGGTTAAAAATGTAGGTTTGTCGTAGATTTTGATAGGTATTTAAGATAGATTTTGGTCCCGTCTGAATAGAACTGAAAAAGGTGGTAACTCAGTGAGAGATAAGATAAAGAAATAGATTTCACGAGTGAATAAGTTAAAGGTAGAATCTGCCACTGGATGAGAAGATACTCTAGTCCAGCCTATCTTTACGACTGAAATTTTGTTTATCAGACAATTCTCCTTTCCGTGTATATTAACATATACACTATTAACCACTCACATACACACACACAGATAAGTGACGACAACCAGACGCACAAACGTGAAAACTATAGTAAATGGGGTATGGATATTGGGCTGAGCTGACCAACACAGGTAATTAAGTTTTGTAAAGTTTGCTATTATAAAGAAACTTCACAACATCCAATATATCAATAGCAATAGAAAAAAATCCATAGTTTACAGAAATTAACAAAATATAAACCCGTAAGTGCAATCCCCTCTGTTGAGACAAGATCCCGCAAGAAAGAAGTTAATAACCCCCAAAAGGTCAAAAGATTTGCGCTGTGGTATAGAATTTGACTATACTGTAAAGAACAGAGTTCTCAATTAATCTATCCTGAAAATAACAGCATTAGCAAACAAAAAGGAAGAAAAAACCAAATGAGTACAATGATTATACAACAGAAGAATTATTCAATCCTCTTTCTCTCTGCTCTGACAAACCTGTGGCCACATTCAGTATCGCTTACCTAGTAGTTGTTTTAACAACATCTTGAACATATCTCTATGATATAAATACAAATCCAGTGTTGGGTTTCGCCGAAAAAAGCCCCAGTTCCTCCAAGACTGATTACTTCTCCTAATGGGGAACGCCTACTTAGGTGCTGATAATTGGATATGTTTATGTCACATCAATTAGTCCAGGTAGAGAATTAATTACCGAGATATAGTGTTCACAGTGTACAGCAGCTTGTAATTCCGATAGTTAATGAGAATGTCAGATAAGTAAATCTTTCTGGATAAATCCTCGCTACAACACAGTGGTCAGTTGTCGTGTAGTGTTAAGTTTGATATTTCGCCACAGCGGGCAGAATGTAAATGAAAATGAAAAAGAAATATGGGTATCTATATGTCCAGTTATCGTTATTCTTATTGTCATATGTTTGTGCTCTCTCTCTCTCTCTCTCTCTCTCTCTCTCTCTCTCTCTCTCTCTGGTGGAAACTAGAGGACCGAACAGGCCAACCTCAAAGACCCGATATACATAAGAATGTTTTTGGTACTATTTGACTTAGACCCCTTTTCTTAGATTAAGGCCGTTGGTAGGTTTGGTTTGTGATCCGCACTAGATTTAGGAAGAAAGTACAAAATATTTAACCACAATATCAGTATTCTATCCTACCCCGCGTAAAGTATGATTTCTTATCCACACGGTTATTAAATTAGATTAGAAACCACAAGTGCCTAGCCTATCTTATCATTTTTAACACGTGAAATAAACGCTAGTCATTTACAAAATTACACTTAATGAATTAGAAAAATATAGATTCCGTCAGTAGTCAATCGCCTAATCCGTTTACTAGTCAATTAAACCATCTCTTTCTGGGTGATAGCGAGTAATTAACTTTTACGTTACAGCTGGAAAAATTAGCTATAAGTTATTTAATACGTTAGTCAATTAACATAGTAAATCCTAATGAAATATAATGACGAACTTCAACAATTAAATCACTCGTGCTAGTATATATTTCTTTTACCGCAACACAGAAAATGAAACTATCTCCATAGAATTCTAAGTGATCCACTTTGTACAGTGGCTCTAGGATTTGAGATAGATATTCCGAAAATATCTGAGGCGACTGGATAATTGATTTTAACGGATGGGGTATTTATATAAAATTGGTCTTCTTTCGCTAGCTAGTGCTAGATATCGCGCCTGAGCCAGCATTTTGGGAAAATCTACGGTTCGATTCCGAATTAAAGCTTTCTTTCTCACCTATGCCGACCGCATAGATGTTCGCTAACGAGCAGACCGTCTATTGATCTCGTCTCTCTCTGCAGCTAATTACGTCCCCTGGGATCACGAACAAACGGATGTGGTCGGTAACTGTGGTTATCGCCCCTTTCTTTTTCTTCATTCGCTTAAGTTCCCATTGAGAAATGTAACCATCAAAGGTACGTCTTTTGTCTTATCGCCCCTTGATTCTACAAATAGACGACTCGATCTCTCTCTACGCGCGTTCTTTGTCTGATGTGTCACTATTCAACGATTGCCCAATCGCTCGCGTGATAATTCAGTTAACGGCTCTTACTCGCTGGCGGTTACCAGTCCGCTCGTGGACTAGCTAATAGGTATGTTTGTAAATACTCGCTAGTGCCTGTAAGACATAGAGAAAAAAAGAAAATAGGCGTGGCTAAAATATGAGTTAGACAGATATCGAAGAGCATGGGTTCTGCGTTAACAAAACCGTGAATACTAATAAGGAAGCAAAGATGGGAAATCATGTAATCTATTTACATAACCTTTCACAAGGTTTATGAAGCAAATTACTTTCTTTGTTTGATGTATTCCATACAGTGCTGTAGTTTACATGTAAGTTATGTTCAAAATACTGTAGTTCATTAATTTGTCTTCTCTGGAAAGCTCTATATATTGTATCAGCTTTCTTGTATGAAGTTGTCTTTAGAAAAGCCGTCGTTAGTTTTCTGTGCTCTAACTTTTTCCGTGACAAAGCTCAGGGACAATCATTTTCTTCCTCTTTGGTGTTCCTTCTCAAGTAACCACCTCTTATAAAGCTGGCAGTGCGTCTCAGGCGAAGTATTTTAGGAGTATGTGCTCTACTGTGTGTTTGTCCTCCCCACATGGGCACATATACGTCTGTCCAATTCTCAGTTTATTGTACCGATGGTATTTGAGTCTGCAAAGACCGGTTCGTAGTCTGAAAATTATCACGTGTTCTCTTCTTGGTAATGTATAACTGACAATCATTTTATTAAATATACTTAGACGTTCCAGAACCAGCCTTTGCTCAGTTTTATGCAGTGCTTACAAGAGACAGAAGCTCAAAAAATCAAAGTATACATTTAGAGCACAGGCTACCAAGGCAAACAGTTTAAAGGTAACAGCACATTTACAAAAAAACTTTGTGATAAAGAGCTGTTAAATAGTTAGCCTAATTACACCCTATTTACATTTTTCACGTCTTCCTTACCTCCGGCGTATGTGATGGGCTGATCTATGGCGGCGTTTCCAATATGCCTACCAAGGTATGAATACCAAGATCCACTGAAGGTGAAAGGGAATGGAATGGACGAAACTAAACACAGGAGAAATGGTACCATCCACGTGACTTGAAACTGAAAGAGCCCCCCATAGTTCTCTCCCGTCGTTGTTTGAGGTGTTTAGTTTCGGTTTTCATGACCATGTTCATTGCACACGGACAACTCCATCTGTGCTCTGATCTCCTCCCATAGATAACACAAATAGTATCTCAGCACAGTGTACAAACTCCATAGCACCGTCGAGGATTCCAATGTGTGTATACAGGAATCATAAATTATATAAATATTTTTGTGGCGGGTAGGTTTTTCCTAATTTTGTAAATTTTTCCAGGCAGTGGCCGTATGGCCTAGTCTTTACGACTTCCTACTGCCGAGGGATTTTTAACGTTCCTAACCCGCACGAGAAGGCTAAGCATCCGATCTCACTACCCAGGAGATCGGAAGTGGGGGGGGCGAGTATGACATTACTGGGACCCACTGATTCTGAAACAAATTTCCATCAAATAAATTGCCTGTACTGGGAACCTGTACCTTTAGAATTAGATGCAGACGCCATACCTCTTAGCCACTCCGACGCCCTCGAGGGGTTACTTGCTCGTATGTTATATTCGTATTAATATTTGAATACATCAATTGTGTCAAACACAGTCCCAGGAGAAGATCGCTTCAGTGTCCACCCACACAAGGAGAAACAGTAATAAACTGCATAATGTCATTGACCAGGAAATTGTGCTCCAGTTGTGCTCCAGTATGTTAATGATATGCGGGCGAATCTGAAAGAACCAGTCAAGCAGCTACATGACCTCATCATGGAAAACGCGCACGTAAAAATGGATTACCGATGAGATCCTAAATTTAACCGAGAATAGAAGGTTTAAATGTACACAAAAACTATGAGGAGATCAACAAAGAAATAACGCAACGATGTAAAAAAAATTGTGTTGCAAAAGAAGCATAAAATGTAATGATTGACTGCCAATAATGAAAGAATAGTTTACGAATGTGTTGAGACATATGAAACCAGACAAGGTTATGGGAGCACATAAAATCCTAAGTTAAACAGCCTTGGATCATTGTTTCTTAACCAGGGGAAAATGCACCTTTGCCGTAGTTTCCGAATAATGGACAATCAAAGATTACAAGGCATGATCGTTCTTATAACGGGTGTTCAATTTAGTTGTCATGGTTCAGTACGCACCTTTATTATTTTCACGTTGTTCGTTACATGTCGTTAACCAATTAGCAATATGGGAATGAAGAATAAATGCTTGCAGAGCTCCAGATTGACGAGGAAGATATGAGGTCAATAATATGTTCTGGGAACGGAGTGCAGCTATACAATTAGAAAATGATTTATATGCGTATACGAATATAAAGCCTAGGATACGACATGAGTGTGTGTTATCACCGGACCTTTTAGCATTGTACAGCCAAAAACATCATGAGAGGTATTGATAGATGAGAGACCAATGGAGGCTGGACGTAAGATCAATTACACTCAATCCCCGGTGTGGGCGACTGTTAGGGTCTTCATAAATCTCGCGTACATGGAATTCGCGTGAATTGAGCTTATGAAACTTCAGGAAAAGATGGGTTATGTCCTAGATTCATCATCCTCATTTATCGTCGACTATATTGCTGTTATACCCTGTTCAACCAAAGAGGTTATATTGGGGTATATTGTGTGTTAGGTTCTTCGATGTTGGCCGGTTGTTAGTCCTGAAAAGGACTGGTCCTAAAAAGGACCACTAGCTGACTTTCTCTTCGTTGTTTGTCTGTTCGTGTTGCCGTGGCGTGTTCCATAGTGTATTTCATATCCTGCCTCATTATCTGGCTTGTGTGGTTTTGTGTGTTTTTGCCCTCCTCGTTTCTGTTTCTTGTGTCTTCCTTTTCTCCTGTATCTGCAATAGCGCTTTTTCTATAATTGTTGGGAGTAGCTTTTCTTGCGTTTCCTCGATGACTTTTTCGTCTGATTGGTCGTTCGTTTTAGTTTCTCGTGTGTTAGATGTAATTTCTTCAATGGCCATTCTTTCTGCCTCTATTCTTTTCAGTAGTTCTTCGTTTCCCTCTTTCAGTTCTATCAGCTTCCTGACATCTTCTTCTACCTGCTGCTGAATTCTTTTCATGTCTTGGTGTATTATTTTCATTTCGTTTATGAATTGTTGTTGTTTCGCGCTTTCCGAGCTATCAGGAATTTCTTCACATCTGGCAGTTGAGGTTCTGTTTTTGTGTGGCTGACGGTTTTCTCTCTCCTTTTGCAGTTGTTGTTTCAGATCTCTCACCTCAGTTGTGAGCTGTCTGACCTGTTCCGTTAGGCTGTCTTGGCGTCTATTGCCTAGAGTATTTGCCTTCAGTATTTTTTTTGCCTCTTGGTATGATACCCCCTTTCCAATGGCCAAAGTAATTATTTGCCTTGTTTGTTGGTATTCGTACTAAGGTAGAGCGACGTTTAAGTACGTTTTTATGTACTATTATTAAGGTGAATAAGCAAGGTAATGCAGATAAAAAGGAACTAAAACACACTTGTAAAGAAACAGAAGCTTATTTTGGTTATTATTGCACTTGTTCGAAACATTAGAAGTGTACAAATGTTATATGAATATAATAGAACAATCCAACAGACCTAATCAGAGGCAGATACTCTATCAGTATCTATCGCAGACAGGTGTGATGTTCCTTGAGGTCCTGACTGATTGTCTGGGTAGTCTACCGTTGAGGGTTTTTAAAATATTTTTTTAATAGTGAATTAATGGAATGCACAAATTATAACATGAAAATTACTGTACTGTGCAATACTGTAGTGCAGAGGTTTTCAAACTTTTTTGGTCCGCGGCTCCCTTGACCTGTGCATAAGTCACCGCAGCTCCTCTCTATACTACGAAGATCTATATTTATTGATGGACCTTAGCTCATAATAACGAGCCCAACACTTTTTCCACGCAACCGCGACGATCTTAGCCGAGGGCCGCGACGCCCCTGGGAGCCGCGACGCACAGTTTGAAAACCTCTGCTGTAGTGTAATAAATAATGAAACATGAGTACACAGTACCATAAAAACATTAAAGGGACAGCCGTCTTAAGTACGACTGGGCGTAAGTCGGATATGTCGTAAGTCAAAAACAGACTTTTTTCAATTTCAACTATCTCCAGAAACGAGTCGTATCGTTCTTTTATATACTGTATATAATATCGGAATCGACTGGTTGCCGACCACTGGATTATAACATTTAAGTAAAAAAATCAGCTACAAATACCTTAGTTGATATAAATGTTTATATATATAAAAAGGATATATGACGGATATCATGAGATATTTTGGGTGTATGTATTATTGTCGTGGAGTAGTTTTGAGAAGGACAGCTTGGATGGAATGGAAGAATAAAGATAATAATGTCTTATTGATAGTTTACGAGTTCGTTATGGAACTGCCTCTCCTCGGGAAATAGTGTACTAGAAATTTACTTAAAAGAGAATTCTGGCAACTAAACAGGATATTTTCTAGACGATAAATTCTTCCTGGGGAATCCTACAAAAGGACTTTGTAAAGCACATCAGGTTTAGAAAGAGATTTGGTGTCCAGCCACATTTAAAATATCCCGACCCAATAGAAGTTAACTGAATTATGGCTCAGCCCCCAGGGTGTAGAGTTATATTTATAACAAAATACAACCCAAATAAAGTTAACAAGGAAAAAAAACAACAGACGCTGTTAAGTTAAATTGAATAAAAGGGTATAGATTCTCACATATTTGAATATACATATAAATATGAAGAAAAAAAGTTTAGCTCTACTGTTTAGAAAAAAACAACTAGTATGTCATCATATGGACCAGAAGATCTCTTCTATTGCTGTACTGCTGGTAGGTGTTATACTCATGTCTCCGAAGGCCTGTAGTAGCTGCGGAGATGATTTGTGTTCGGACTCTCTTGGTTTGGTCTGCCCTAGCACTTAGGTCTCATAACAGTAGGGTTCAGAGGGTGTCAGAGTCTGCATATCTGGACTCAGTGCACATCACAGATAAGGATGGGATAAGTCACCTCTGCTGAATACTTCTTCTGCTTATGGGATGTGTGGTATGGAATGAGTTACTGGGTGACAGGATATGGTTTGGTATGGTAACGTAACCTGGTTAATATGGTATGGTGGGTAGGGGTAATCTTTGGTACAGTGGACTCGTACCCTGGTTTGTACCCTGGACTCGTAACCTGGTTTAGTACCTTGTAACCGCAACCTGGCTTAGTACCTTGTAACCGCAACCTGGATTGACTAAAAACATTTGAAGTCCCATTAGGGATTTCAAGAGCAATCATCTCCTAAGTCTTCTTCTTCTTCTTCTTCTTCGATCCTTAACCACCGACCGTCAAAGCAGTCAGTGGCCATCACGCCTAGTGGCGTCTTGTAGGGCAACAACAAATTGATTCCACTTTGCACGGTCGGTGGCCATCCTTCGTACAGTGCCCCAACTCTGGTTCATTCTTTGCATCTCAGCCTCCACAGTCCTCCGCCAAGGTGTTTTTGGTCGGCCTCTCTTTCGCTTTCCTTCAGGGGTCCAAAGCATAGCTGTTCTTGTGATGGCATCGGGGTCTCTTCTGAGGACATGACCAACCCAGCTCCAGCGTCTGCCAGCTATGATGGTATGCATGTCCTCTTGCTTGCTACGAGTAAGCAGATCTTGGTTGGTGATGGTATTCGGCCAAAAGATTCGGTGAATTTTTTCTTAGGCATGTTGTGTGAAAAGAGGACAATTTTGACATTTCCTTCTCTGTGACTCTCCAGCATTCCGCACCATAGAGAAGCACAGAAAGCACGCAACTCTGGTATAATCTTAATTTTTGTGCTTGTGCTGTATTGGGAGGACTTCCAGATGTTATTTAGGCTAAAGAAGGCTGTTCTTGCCTTATTCATTCTGATGTTGATGTCTTTGCCTGCCCCACCGTCTGGTGTTACTATGCTTCCTAGGTATGTGAAGGTATCTGTCTGTACCAGTTGCTGATTCCTTACTGATATGGGCTCAGGGTTGCTCACATTGAGCGTCATGACCTCAGACTTCTTTAAATTTATGTTCAAGCCCACCTGCTGGCTAAATTTATTAAGTCTATCCGTTTTTTCCTGGATGTGTTGATGTGAATGTGCCAGCAATGCAATGTCATCTGCATATTCCAGATCTTCCAATGTTGAAAATGTAGTCCATCTTATTCCTCTTGGACTGCCCTCTGTTGTCTGGCGCATCACCCGGTCTATGACTGTTAAAAATAGAGTGGTTGATAAGGGGCATCCCTGTCGTACTCCTGTCTTCACCTCGAAGGTTAGGTTGCTCTGCCCAACACTACACGTAAAGTTGGCATAGAGGCTTTTTATGATTGACACTATGCAGCTTGGAATTCCATAAGCCCTCAGTATTTTCCATAAACTGTCCCTATGTATGCTGTCAAAAGCCTTTTCAAAATCAACAAAATTTATGTAAAGCTGTCTTTGCCATTCTGAGCACTGCTCTATAATGTTCCTGAGAGTGAATATATGGTCTACACATCTTCTGTTCTTTCTAAATCCTGCTTGTTCTTTCCTCAGTTTGTAGTCTACTGCCTTTGAAATTCTCTGTATAATTATCCTGCCTAGTATTTTACTGGGAACTGAGAGAAGAGTGATTCCTCTCCAATTATTGCAGTCTGAAAGATCTCCCTTCTTGGGCAATTTGACAATTATTCCTTTGTTCCACTCTGATGGTGTTGTCCCCGTTTTCCACACTTGTGCAAATAGTGGTTCTAATAGTTCTGCTGCTAGCTCAGGGTCTGTCTTAAATAGCTCTGCATTTAAGTTATCATGGCCCGGAGCTTTACCGTTCTTTAACCCTTTGATTGCTGTGATGATTTCTTCTTTTCGTGGAATGTCTGTATTTACATCTAGATCGTTTTCAGCCTCAGGAACATTCAATTGTGTCTCTGGTATTTCCTTGTTCAGAGTTTCTCTGAAGTGCTCTGCCCATCTAGTTTCCTGTCCCTCTGCTGTCTTGATGAGATTTCCTTTCTTATCTCTTACTAATGTAATATTGTTTGCACCTTGTTTTCCGCTGATGAATTTAGTTATTTTGTATACTGTGCTTTGTTCATTTCTCAGTGCTGCCTCTTCTGCCTGTTTTGCAAGATCGTCTAGGAAATTCCTTTTGTTGGCTCGGGTTTGGCGTTTAACTTCCCTGTCCAGTTGACTGTACTGTTCGCTATATAGTTGCTTTAACCTGGGGGACTTCGCTTCTGTTTTCTTTTTTTTCATTTCCTTTCTCATCTTTATGGTGTTTAGTGTTTCTGGTGTTATCCAGTCTTGCTTCTTCCTTTCCTGGAATCCTAAGCATGATTTGCTACTTTCCTTATATATTGTTGAAATGGTGTTGAAATTCTGGTCTATATCATCAGTCAATGTCTTTTCCTGGCTTTTGGCAAATTGATATTGTTTCTTAATGTCGGCCGCAAAAGCTTTTCTGGTAAGGGGGTCCTTCAATTTGCTGATGTCAAACCTTTTCTGTGTAGTTACAGTTGGTCCAGCCCTTCTTAGTTTCACTTTCAGTTTTGCTACTACTAAATGGTGATCGCTTCCCACATCTGCACCTCTTCTTACCTTCACATCTTGTAATGCATGTCTCCATCTACCGTTAACCATGATGTGGTCTATCTGGTTTCTGTCCCGACCATTTGGTGATTCCCATCTTAACTTGTGAATTTCCTTATGTGGGAAAAGTGTTCCTCCAATGACCAGGTTGTTAATGCTACAGAAACTTATTAGCTTATTCCCATTTTCGTTTGCTATTCCGCTGCCGCATTTCCCCATTGTTCTTTCATTATATGTATTGTGTGTACCAACTTTCGCATTGAGGTCTCCCATTAGTGTTATCTATTATCTATGAAATACTCCTTCTTAACAGAAATTATAGCGTATCTTGAGTTCTCAGTCTCTATCTGGCTGTCTGCTTTTTTACAGCAGTGGTTTTCCCCATGTGGGCAATGAGTTTCACAAACTGTGAGGTATGGGGCTGGGGTTATCAAATGGCTGAGGACCACTGGCTCACCTAATGCCCATAGAGCAGTATTTTAATTTTGGGGTCACTGTCAACAATGGCTTGAGAACCACCGGGTAATAGTTTCCTATGCTGCTTTAACATGTTGGGGTGTCATTGTTGCCAAGGTCTGAGAAACACTGATTTACATTCTTGCTACTTGAGCAGTAAATCATGTGGAGGGTAGTCATGGTCTCAAGGCTTGAGAACCGCTGACTTACATTTGGTCAGTCAAGTGGTAAATTCATTAAATAGCTAAATAATTGTAAGCATTCTTAAAGTCCTGGTTCCTGTAGAAAATAACATCTGATAATAAAATAGTTCTTCAGTCATACAACATGGTATATGCATAGGATTGCATTAACTACATGTAAAGAACATTCCATGATGAAAAACACATTAATGTCCAATATGAGACAAACGGAGAAGAAGTGATTGAGAACACTTTTATCAAGTTTGTAGTCTTGACAGAGAACACTGAAGCCTTATAAGAAATAGAAAATAGAAGGCAGCACTGGAGAAAATCAAGATGGGCAAAGCAGCAGGGCATGATGGTATAACACCAGAAATGGTTAAGCACATGGGAGCATCAGGCGACCTATTACTCTTAAGGGTCCTACAAGTCTTGCAGAAATTATGTGAGGACAGCAAATCATAAGTGTGGTGAAAAATTCTAATACCCATATATAAATTAGAACATAAATATAAAGCAGAACGAAATAATACGATAGGAAGAAGAATGGAGAAAGACAAGTGCTTTCCCAGTATAGATAACGCCTTAGTTGTATAACGCCGTAATGGCTAACACAAGATTTCTACTTGTCCTAATTCGTTCGTTCCTAATAAAATGCTTAAGCCTAACAATACGGCGATACCCGTAGTTCTAAAAATAGAATGTGTAGTATAATCTTCTGAACGACCTTGATTTTAAAAACTAACACTAGTGTAAAATCGCGCACAAAGTTAGCCTCGGAAAGACAGACGGGCTTAGAAGAAGAGAGAGAGAGAGAGAGGAAGACGGACCATGTAACACAGTCGCGCAAGCCACTCGCTGTGTGTCAAAAAAATAAACCAACTTGCAGTGTGCATGGCCTAAATTTTTTTCAAATAAACAGTGATGAAAAAAAAAACTAACGATACGAGGTTAAGTTTTGAAAACAGGTTTAAATTCTTATTAGGAAACCTGAAATTTTCGCAGGGCTCCTGACTTTATACTGATAGTACAGTCGTAAAGGACTGAACAGGTGGTAGTTGAATTAAACACTTAACATCGAAAAAAGATCGTATTCTTAACTACACCACTGAGCCCCTTGAAAATCATATATTCGTGTACAGAAAGGCTAGTGGACTAGGAATATGTAATAAATTATCTAAAAAGTCCATAAGATAATTAAATATTGGTAGTAAAACATATAGAGAACAGAGATACTGTCATGTTTGGTCATATCTGCTTGGGATGGAAATCCCTGATTTTTGTGAAACATAGTAGTGACATAAAGTCTAAGATAGTACGTGGGAGGCCATTGGCTGAACTTTGAAGTTAAAAGAAATTGGATTGGGTGACCTATGAATAACAAATAAATGCCTAGAAACGGAGTAGAAGTGAATGAAAATGTTGTAATGACTGGGTACTCTTTTGATAATATTCAAAACGATTGGTCAATACACTGGATATTGACAGAAGAAATCTTAGAAGGGACGCCATATCGTTACACATTTGAGAGATGAGAGCAAGCATTGTTATTCTAAATTAAATATAAGATAACAGCTTGGACATACCGCAGATCAAACTGTGTCAGTCATCTTTAGTGTGTTTTCCTTACGAATTGTGGTAAGCTAGACATTTTTGATCTGTATTTTTATTGCAAATTGAATGTGAAATGATAAATTATGTCTGTATGTGTGCGGTTCAGTAGCAAACATGAGGCAAAGCCTAGATATTGCTCCACCATGTAAAAGATTGTCAGAGAGGAGTATAACTGCATATATATATGTATTGGATTGCCATATAGTAACATAACACCTATCCTATTCTATGGAAGGGATTACAGCTGGAATTGCAGAGGCGTTGTAACCATTAGGGAGAGGAATACTGGTGTATATTGTCACATGAAAAGCTAGCAGTTGGCCTACAGCGCTGAACTTTATGTTTGTTTGTACTGTCATGTACTTCTGTGTGGAATAATATTATATACTAGTTAGTAAGAAGGATGCATAACCTTCACTTTCAGGGACCGTGGTATAGATGGTGATATTGCATAGTCCGGTCTGAGTACTGCGTGATCCAGAAAGTTAGCAGCAGACTCCCAGCCCAAAATAGCGGCCATTGCCTATCCTATTATCAAACTGAGAAGCAAGCGAGCAGAGGATACAGGTTTCCTGCAGCTGCAATATGAGATAAAAGCATATCAGCACGTAAAGCCCAACCTTGAATCAAATACCCCTGAAGTGAACTTTGTTAAAAATACAAAAGGGACAGAAATTGTAAAGAAACAGAATCTGTGAATCCTTCAATAAGATTTCCACCAGTAAAAAACACATGAAGTCATGATGACAACCAACAGTCTAGCTATTAATGACAGTATTACCTCATAATATTACACAACAACACCACACTCATATTGCTATAACAGTCTATGACTGGATAAATATCCAGTGTATAAATACTTGTATATCAATATTGTGATTACAGTTTTATTGTGATGCCTGATTCACAAATACAATAGAATAAGGAAAGATATTGAAAGATCATTAATACATTTAAAAAAAACTTAACCCTTGACTTAATAAGATAGTCTTTTAGAGTGTTTTAGTTTGTTTTAGTAAATTTGTGGAAATTATTAAAGCAATTGTGTTATGTGTTGGTTGTGATCACTATCATAACCCTAGACACTTAACGAAGCTATTATTCATTTATTCAAGAATAAGTCTGATTGAGATCGAAATGTGGTAGCAAGTAAGATCTTCTGTATACACACCAAATTTATTATCTTCAGAAACCTTCACAGCTGATCTCATTCAGTACACTAAGTCCCCTATAAATATATTTATTTCCCAACTCACCACAATAAGTCAGAAGAGTTCAGGACCACCACTGGTGTAAGACAAGGTGATATCCTGTCAACTTATCTTTTCACACTCCTCATGGACGATGTCATCAAGGCATGTAAGGAGAGAACAAGAAAGTATTCAGTGGGGTACTGGAAGATGAGACAGGTCTGTATTTCAGAGCTGGCATTTGCTGATGATGTTGCCCTGATTGCTAAATCAGAAGCACGTCTCCAATCTGACCTGCAAGTCTGGAAGGAAGAGCTGGAGAAGAGAGGGATGGTCATAAGCAGCTCTAAAACAAAATCCATGGTGATATCACGAGAAGAAAGAAGACATCAGATTAAGCTGGGAGAACAGGTCCTGGAGCAGGTCGACCACTTTAAATACCTCGGAGCTATTATAGACAGAAAGGGAGGCATCAAAGAAGAGTTGGCCACTCGAAAAGCAGCAGCTGGGAGACTTTTTCAGGCCATAAATCGAGAATTCCTCAGCAAACGAGAGGTTGGTAAGAAAACGAAGATGGCTGTTTACCGCTCCACCTATGTCCAAGGCCTTAAATCCCACCCACTGCAGACCCAAGTAGAACAGTCCCAACTAAGATGGTTTGGCCATGTCTGCAGAATTTGAGAAGATCGGCTACCACGACAAGCTTGGGAAACAAATAGCCAGGGATCCAGACCCCCAGGATGACCATGAGTCCGCTGGGAGGACAACATTAGACAATCTTTGAAGGACAGAGGACTAAAATGGAACCAGGCCAGGAGGAAGACAGCCGATAGGGTAGTCTGGCGCTCTCTCTGCCAAACCTCTACACTTCACGGTAGAAGGGGAACGACTAAGTAAGTATCTTGGCAGCAATGTAGACAAAGTTGGAGGAACAGACAGTGATATTAAAATAAGAATACAAGAAGCAAGAGAAGATTTCATTGCACTTGGAAATACGAGGTAGTGTGGTGAACTTCTAAATACAATATCTAAATTAGAATATAACAGTATAGGCATAAAGTCAAGATAGAATAGATTAACAAATTTTCGGCGAGAATCGTAGGTTGTCGCCTACGCCTTCAGCTTATTATTTGCTAACGCATAAGCCGAACAAAACAGTACCCTATTTTTCAAATTCGTCCTTTACATAAACGCCCCACTTTTCCTAGTTCTAAGAAATATTTGCCTAACTGCATTTGGGGAAAGGAGAGGCAAGGCTAGATAAAACACGCAAATCACGTCTCAAATTGGTTCTAACACTACAACCGACTTGCACGCTTTGCCCTAGGCGGGTTTCCCCAATACGATGAAAAAGTTAGAAATGTAGACACTACGGTCATGGAAACACGTTTAGCTCTTATTGCGAATGACATAAGCTCTCGTATTTAGCTTGAAACTAACATAGAAAAAAAGATAGAATTTTGAACCAAGCCACATAGCCCCATAAAAATCGTACATTCGTGTACCTGAAGACTTGCTGACCAAGAATATGTTGTTAGTTATCTAAATAGTCCATTAAATAATCAAATATTGATAAAACAATACATAGAGATCAGAGATACTGTCAGGTCAAGTCATATCTGCTTAGATTGGATCGCATATTTTTTGGGGAAAAAATTAGGTGAAAGCTAGGCTAAGATGGTACGAGGAAGGGGATTGGGTGGAATTTGAAGTGAGACGAAATATTATTGGCCGACCTCGTACTAAACATATATCACCCGAGTAACGTAGTAGAAAATTGAATTGTATTTTTGAATGACTTTGTTTACAAGTGAAATAAGGGTAATCATTGGCCAGAGTAGTTGATATTGGGGAAAAAGCATTAGTTGGGGACGCCATTTCTAACAAAATTTTGACACATAGCGATGAGATCAGGCTTGTGCAGTGAAAACCATATTTCTCAAAAGCCTGGACAGAACGGCAGATCGAAAGTGTGCCAGTCATCGTTCACTGTGTATTTCATTGAATAAATGTGGTAAGATTGACTTTATTAACATGTATTTAAAATAAAAATTGAATGTGAGATAATAATGTACGACAATAAGTAAGTAGGCCTGTAGCAAACTTAGGCAGAGCCTAGAGATTAATCCACCATGTGTTAGACTGTCAGAGAGGTGTAAAACTACAAAAAAATATGTATGATTGTCATCAAGGAGCATAACACCTATCCTATTATATGGAAAGATGACAGCTGGAATTGCAGTGGCGTTGTAACTATTAGGGGAGAGGAATACTGGTGTACATTGTCACATCAAAAGATAATGGTGGCATAGGTTGGTATAAAGCTATGACCCTTTTCGTTTGTTTGTAATGTACCTGTACTTAAATGTGGAATAGTATAGTATACTAGGTATAAAGAAGGATGCATAACCTTCACATTTCAGGGTCCTGGGTACTGACGTTAATGTAGTACCAAACGCTTGAGAACTGCTCGATTCAGGACTCTATCTGTATACTTCGAGCCCATGCTAGTGGCCATTGCCCATCAAAAGGTGGAAAAGATTGTCAAGCGAGCAGAGGAAACGTTCTACCTGTATTCTCCTGCCAAGATAAGTTCTTGTTCGGCACCTGACAGCTCAACTAAAAGAACTTAACAGACTAGAAAGTGACATTAAAGAAAACTGTGCCTAATATTAATATTTCCACAAGTGACAAACGAAAACAGACTTAACTTAAAGGGAGTGATTATAACCAACAACCTATGGTGTAATACCAGTATTACCTCAAAGTAGAAGAATATAACCACACACTTATATTAGAATAATAGTGTATGTATGGACAGAAGATCCACTGTGTTATTGGAATGTTGTAAATGATTCTTTTGATTTCACTTTTGATTGTCAGTCCTGGTTCAAAATAAATTAGAATCAGGATAATAAATTGTACAAAATTTATTTACACAAATTTCAACCACTGTCTTAAATAAGATAGCCTTTTAAAGTGTCGTTGGTATGTTATTGTTGTAGTACTGTTGGTGGTTGTGGATAATAAACTATTTGTTTGTATGTTTGTTGGTTAGTGCCCATTACCCTCTACATTCATAACCCTAGACACTGCACGAAGTCATTTTATATAATAATATAGATTAATTTTGAATGAGATCAAAAAGGTGGTAGCGGAAAGGTACTCTGGAAAGTTTAAAATACTATTTGTTAAATTCAGGGACCTTCATAGCTGATGGCACAGCTCATTTAATAACAAGTACAGAAATTGTTAATGAATTTAGCCACTGTCGTAAATTTATTTTGAGAGAAAGAGTCTTAGAAATACTGGTCCTGTTTAGAGTGGAGAATGATGGTGAAAGCTCAGTGATAATAAGGGTTAGAAAGTAAATAGTTGCTTCACAGAGTGCTGGCGAGAGTAATTACATACTTATTTATGACAATCGTTCCTCTCAATCTTCTCCTCAAACTCTCCTGGTCAAACAATTATTTGCCAGTTTCCAGACACACACCTGCGCTCACACCGATTTGATGCTTCAAACACACAGACGCACGTGAATACAAACAGATATGGGAAATTTGGGCTTTAGTATTCCAACACAGTACTAAATAAGTTTATGCTGTTTATTAACATTAAAATCAGTCACAACAATTATCATGTGTTACGGGAAAAATATCATAAGTACAGAAAATACAATTAACAAGGTGGGGTGGGAAAAAGATTGGTATCGACTACGCCCTTCCCGCTTGTATTAGACAAAGATAAACCCAGTCCAAAGATAGATAGTTATTAGGAACATAGGTAATGTAACCCAACAGTGAATTTAATTACTCTGAAAGAGGGGTTATAATATTAGGTTTGAGTGGTAGAAAAAATCCTGTTATTCCCAATTGTTTTTCCCTTTACTAAGCAAATGAAAAGGGGGGGGGGTAAACAGCGTTTACAAGATATCCCACTTAATGGAACAATGCAGGGTTGTGGTAAAGTACAGTGATACAGCGATAAAATCATAAATTATATATATATTAAAGTCAAAATAATAGCAGTAGAAATATAATTAGTAAAGATGTAACGCGTCTCCTTCCCCGCGCCAGAAAACGCATTGATTTAAGCAGGACAGAACATAGTGAGAAATATTATCGCCGCGTTGGTAGTATTAGCATTTATAACGCGCCCGTCAATGGTGAACGATAAAAATTTGAAAATTCTACTAGCGTAGTGGTTCCAGGAAAGATAGAAAGAATAAAACACACGAACGCATAAGATTGAGAGAGCGGACACCTGCTGCCGGCTTGTCAAGTGTTAGAGGTTTGAATTAGCTACTCGGGCCAACAGTGCGAGACGATGCCGTTAGCTTGTGTCGAAAACGATGTCGCAAGTTTGAAAATTTAAAAATACCCCGCTAGTCCAATACATTTCTAACCACAGACACTGTGGAAATATATATATATACACACACCTATAATTACTTCCTATCGGGGAAAAGGAAGATCTGAGGCGATTTTTATAACATTCAAGTAGTTGAAACTTAGAAAAACAACGAACACCAAAATGGAAAATATATTAAATTCTTTATTACTAGGTTTATGATCATAAAAGTTAGCTAGTCTAAGAGCGGGTCTTGTCCTGATGGGTAATATGCTTTCGAACAAAAAATCCGACAGATAGAAATAAAGTTATGGACAAAAGACTGTATTTGTTCGTACAGACAGACCAACACATGCTTGTTTGGACTTGCACTAACGGTGACATTTTTTGACGCGTCCTTGAAAAAGGCAAGAAAGGGTACAAGTAGTCTGTTGTATGAAGGGAGAGACAAGGAGGGGAAAAAAATTGTGGGATGGCTCAAACTGAATATTTTTTGTAAGTGTTAGGCCAAAACCAAGTGTATTTTTGGTAAATGCCAAGTTCGGACGGACAGACCGACAGAAGTACACTAACATTGGACCGAAATTGGACCTTAGATTTAAAAATTTGAATGGGAACTCTTAGTAGTAGATCCCATTGGTCAAAATTTTTCATAATATTGAGTACATTCAAAGGCTTGACGCCATTTGTAGAAGATAGTCCCGAGAGCAGGACGTTGTGTATTTCTGGAAAAAAGTGATTAGCCTTATTAAAGCAAATATATATGAAAGTAATAGGCATCACAGTTCAGACAGCAGTATATCTGGAATCTGCTATTCAACGTACCTGTGTTTTTTTCATTGAATTTCTGGTAAGATCGACATTATTCATATATAATTTGTTTTAAAATGTGTGTGAGAGATGCTGCCATCACGACTGTAAGTAATCAGGTCCCAAGCTGAATTGTGCAGGGCCTGAAGGAGAATTAAGATAAAACACATTGCCAGTTTTGTAAATGCACATGTTTTGTTAATTAAAATGTTTTCTTAGGTGACCAGACGGACACAGCTCACTTATCCCATTGTATGGTAGAAAAGAAAGATTAATAATATTATTGCAGATGCAGTGCCGCCTTTGTAGGAGAGACATGTGAACAACACTGGTACACTGTGGAATGGATGTGCTGGATTGGTCCATTAGATATGACCCAGCTCTTTATTTCTAATGTATGCTCTTTTGTATATAAAACACAGTCTAAATAAGATATCAACCAGGAGACATTGTTTCATTATTACAGGGTTTTATCTGGCACTAGTCCGGTGCCAGATTTCTATGGGAAAGCCGTTGAGGAGTTTTGGAGTCCAGTAGTGATAGGGGTCGCCAGTATCCCCCCTATTACTTTTGGAGCAGTGGTCATTATGCAGAAAGAATTCAGACAGTTCCAGTGGGCCAGATAAGTGAAATATCTGGTACCCTAACAGTACATCAGCTATAAGAGCAGCATACCCCTGTATTCAAGAAATAAAATATTTCCCTAGTGAAATTAACAGTGACAGTGTATTTTAAAGAGACTGGGAGTGATTATAAGAATCCCAAACAGCCATCCAGTGTTAGAAACCAGTAATAGACAGATTTTAGTAACACTATTAGTTTAATTTAACAGTAATTGTTTGGACACTTGTCCCTGTGGGTCTAATATTTCTATTTTGTATATATCTTGAATTCTTTTCATTTTTAAAGTCCTGACCAGAAGAATACTAGGTTCAGGACCAAATAAATCATACAGAAAATTATTAATTGTACAAATATATCCCAAGTGTTATTTCCTTTAATCATAGCCTTTAATACTTGTTTGTGTAGTGGTGTATTATTGTTAAAGTACCATCACACCACACTTGCATATCCCTAGACATTAGACGTAGCTATCATTCATACTAGTCAAGAATAAGTCTGCTTGAGGCCATAAGGTGGTAGCAGAAAGGTATCCTGATAACTCAACCCTAAATTTGTTAGAATCAGGGACCTTCACAGCTGGCCTCACTCAGTACAATAAGGAAACATATCAACAACATTTCATAACATCAAAACCCACCACAAGGGTATACAGAAAATGTATTACACGGTAGGCAAGTTAACAAATGGTTTGCACAAATTAAATCTCCTGTCATTCATGCACGCTCGTGAGGGCCCACACTCATATGCTCACACTCACTTACCGATTGTAGCATCAGGCACTCCATAGAATTATATAAACAGCAATTACACGCTTGACATATGAAAATATCTGGTACTTCGATGTCCAGCCCCAGATTTAGCGAGGTTGGCTGATAACATATATTCCCACTTATCACCGGACGTGAAGCCTAAGAGTTCGTGTGTTTTATTATATAAAAGGAGTCTATGGGATGTCACTGTCACAGTTCGATACAGGGGTGAGAATGGAGTGGTCTCTTTAATTTCGCCGCTGGTGGTAAAATTCCTTCAATGTGTGATGATAGCAACTGACCGGTAAATTTTTAAATCCAGTGAGGAAAAACTAGGCCCAGTCACAGTTCAGCAGAGCAGGGAATAAAATATTGCTACTGGCAACTGTTCTTCTTCCAGTTTATCTTACAGATTGTAATTTATTTTGATGGTTTATTTAAATGTTCTTGGGTGGGCTTACTTTCATGAAATTATGATAGCTAGGCCGCATCGGACCGCCACAAGATTATATTTAAAATGTTTCATCAATATATCTGGAAGTTTAAGAACCGAGTCTGGAAGACTCTGTATGATTTCTTGCTGGGATCGCAAAGGTTATTTGATCATTCTATAGAAAAAGATAGAAGAACCATGACAACATAATCATACCGCAAAAATCAAATAATATTCTAACGTGCGATAAATTTACCGTCAAGACTATTTATATACACTCTTGTATTTAATTATGTATTTAAGAAAACACTTCGCGAGTCTAATGGTTAAAACACACATCTATATATATATAGGACTTAAATTTACCACTGGAACTTTTGGGATGAGTTTAATTTAATAGATTTAAATAAACACAAAGTCCAGTGAAATAAAATGAAAGCACTAGACCACTGATCACTTTAACAAATATATTATACCGTGCACAGAAAAAGAAATCACTCCAATGTAGCCACCAATTCAGATGGAAATCTAGCAAAATTCTACTATAGCTAGTGAATCTTAAATCTCTGGCGAACGAATGATAAAATGGCTTTCTTCGTGGTCTGTATATATCTAACTGGAATGCAAGATTGGGGGGACATGTTAGAATTTGACACCTTTTTAGATCTCAGGAGACTTTCGGGGTTCTGACCGCCAGACTAATGAGAGATGCTGCCCTTGGTTTTCCGTATCTCCGTTCGCTGCGTCCGATTCGGCTTTCCTGTTCGCGTCCACTGCGATCGGTTCTGTGGTTAACACAGAGATGCGAAATGCCGGCAAGAAACTTGCGCCGTTCGTTTCAGGGACCACTACTGCCTTTGATAGCATGCCGCTAGTCTTTCCTGAGATCCCTCAGTGCCTGTTTGATCGTGTGCCGCTACTTTCGTTTGATTCTGGCAACGCCCCCACTGGGCCGGCGTACTGACCAAGTTAACGAAAATAACTGCATATGATTGCTCAAGAGATATCCGTGGGCGTGATTTAACCTCTCCTTAAATCAATGCGATGACCATAATGTAAGGTAGATAAACTGTCCACATATTAATCAGCAAACGTGTTGACAAGTCTACTCTGCTCAGATCCATATTAATGAGCAAACGTGTAGTTCCACGTTTCTGTTGTGCATAGCTAATGAGTCCAGGTGGAAGCATTCCCGTTTGACGAAAAGTTACCACAATATTCGGGGGCACTGATGTTATCCGAAGGGGTCGTTACAAAGGGTCGTACCATATCATCCAACACTTCAGGGTCAGCTGAGTTCGTCTGTCACAGCCACCCATTACGGCGTACTTCAAGGAGGAGTAGTCATATTCTTTCTTTCTCTTCTCGGTTATCCCTCAGAAACTTTATATATATCTATAGTCCCATAACAGATACTGCTGTAGAGGAGTGAATTGTTAGCAACTCCACTATACTAGGTCCAGCTTTATGATGTGGGGTGACCAGATTCTTTCCTGTCTGCCTTCACCTTCCCTGACTCAGAAGTAGGTTCTGGTACTTATTTACCGCTGGGTGCACTGAAGCGTGACACTATCATGTTTTAATCCCGGAACCCGCTAACCTTGCCGCGAGAGGCAAACGCTGTAATCTCATAACCAATCGGACGCGCATGTATACATATATAAACATAATCTGAGAGCAGTTTGTCACAGATATTATCTAAGGTATAAGTATAAATATAGACAGCGAGCCAGAAGAGTTAAAGATAATAAATATATATAGCCCAACGGGAAATATAACTGACCTGGATATAGAAGCTATCAGAACCAAAATAACTAGCAGAACGTTACTGGTAGGAGATTTCAATGCCCACCACAATGCATGAGGTAACAACAGTAATGATCCAGCAGAAAAAAGACTGTTGGACTACATTGAAAGAGCTGAGCTAATCATACTAAATGATGGCTCAATCACAAGGATTAACCCATGCAGCAGTGGAGTAGATACAACAGTAGATAAAAGTAATATTACACCAAACATAGCCTATGCTAAATGGGAAGTACTGAATGACTGCAGCTCAGACCACTTGCCCAGAGATATAAACCTAAACGACAACTACTGACCTAGTCCACGAAGCTGCAGACCTACATTCACACATTAACTACCGCAAGCCGCTGTCAGCGGCTCACAAAATAAACACATTTGGACCGCAAGCCGCTCAGAGCGCCAATCTAATTTTAGTAATAAAACGAATGAAAAATGTACTGAAACACTTTCTGATCTGGTTCGAGATTTTAAGTTGCCACCGGAAAACAAATTCCCAAAGCATGGTTGTTGTAGAATACTGGAAAATTGATATTATGTTCATATTTTTCAGCGTTTTGGGTTAGTTACCAAATCGTGCAAAACTGTTTACCGTGGCAACTAGTGATAGGACTACAAAAATTGCGTGTACATCTCGTCTAATGGCTGAATAAGATAGAAACGTGTTTCAACAATTGACTGATAGATCTAGCGACGAGGACAAGAGTGAAAACGGTGTGCACATTGATTGAAATTGTGATTTTGATAGAGATGGGGCGCAAGCAGTTATAATTGTGAAAATATTGCAAGTTCTCTGCCATCGGAGGGCGGTTAAATAGCAACAACCTCTATTAGAGTTACAAACGGTGCTTACTGTAATAGTACAATTCATTTATCTTTAAAATGACGTGTAATTCATAAACATCTGTAAACATTTACGAAAACTACAGCTTACTTTGTGCAAACACCTACAGGATGAAAATGGGAAAAAAATTTAATTCGGCCACAGTGTGTTTTTCAATTCGGTAGTTAATGTGTTCAATTTCAAAAAAGCCAACTAGGAGTCCTTCCAATTAGAACTAAGTAAACTAAGCATAGAACAAATTGAGTCTAAAAGTGTAGATCTATTTGCAGAAAGATTAACAAATGAGATTTTTAAAATAGCAATAAAATGTGTACCAAACAGGAATATGCCTAATCACTTAAAACCAACACAAAAAGGTAAAGATAGGAAAAGAAACAAAGATAAAAATCCAGTACCATGGTGGACAGAAAGATGCTCAGAACAACTGAAATTGAGGGAAATGGCCCTGATAAAGTATAGAAAAATTAGAACTAAAGAGAACTACACAAACTTTAAAAAAATAAGAAATGAAACAAATAAAATAATATTCCGAGCTAAAGAAAAGAGTTGGAGAACATTTTGTCAAACATCAAACCATAGGTCACAAGTAACTACAGTTTAGAGAACATTTTGTCAAACATCAAACCATAGGTCACAAGTAACTACAGTTTGGAGAACATTTTGTCAAACATTAAACCATAGGTCACAAGTAACTACAGTTTGGAGAACATTTTGTCAAACATTAAACCATAGGTCACAAGTAACTACAGTTTGGAGAACATTTTGTCAAACATTAAACCATAGGTCACAAGTAACTACAGTTTGGAGAACATTTTGTCAAACATTAAACCATAGGTCACAAGTAACTACAGTTTGGAGAACATTTTGTCAAACATTAAACCATAGGTCACAAGTAACTACAGTTTAGAGAACATTTTGTCAAACATTAAACCATAGGTCACAAGTAACTACAGTTTGGAGAACATTTTGTCAAACATTAAACCATAGGTCACAAGTAACTACAGTTTGGAGAACATTTTGTCAAACATTAAACCATAGGTCACAAGTAACTACAGTTTGGAGAACATTTTTTTTTCTAGATTATATCTCTGTTTTTGAAATTCTATTTATATTTCTAGAAAATCAAAAACCTCGAGTCTGTTTTATTTTCTTTATGTCACGTTTTAAGTTTGAATGTAAACATTATTGGTAAATTCTTCTTCTTCTTCTTCCGTCCTTAGCCCCCGACCGTCAAAGCAGTCAGTGGCCATTACGCCTAGTGGCGTCTTAGGGCAACAGCAGATAGGTTTTCTTTGCCATTGTTTCCCATCACGCCTAATGGCGTCTTTAGGGCAACGGCAAATCAATCCATTTGCTGTTGTTTCCGTAATCGAAGTGACTGGCAAACGGGTGATCAGCCCGTTGTGATGGGTAAATAGATAGTCTTTTATTCTTTTACCTGGGGGAAACCAGCCAAAATACACTGTAATTGTAGATAATATAATTACAGAAATCAGGGAAGGGAAAGTGTGACAAGGGATGCCAAAACCACAGCCTAAATTCTTTTTATTCTTTCAGTAATCTCTCGGCAGATCACAAAGAAGCAAGTTTTACTATCCTTATAATCTCCCTTTCCAGTTTCACAATAGTGAACTGCCCTGATTAAGAGAGAGAGAAGTGTTCTTTCACGGGTCAGTGGACAGTAGGCATTTTTCATAGAATAGCGTCTGCTGTTTCTTCTGTCACTCTTTTATGCATCCATACACCTTCACTCTATCACTCTCTCCTCTAAATTGTAAACGTTACGTCACAGATACCAGCTCATGTTGAGATAGCAGGAAACGAGCTTGCAGACAAAGAAGCTAAAGGGGGAAGAACTAGTTATAACAAAATTGCAGTAGGCTTAGGGAAGTATGAAATTAAGAGCTTAATTGCCCAAGCAATAACTAAAGAGTGGATAATAGCATGGGACCAAAGCAAAAAAGGAAGACACTCATATAAAATCCTGAAAAAGCCAAGTAAAAATTGTCAAGAACAAGATGAACTAAAAATACCAATTAATAAAAAATTGTTACTGCTCAAGCTTGAAACTGGATATTTCATGATAGAGGAACCCGCCTTCGAAGAGTGTCAAGAACCAAACACAGCTAGACACTTTCTAATGGACTGCAAAAAATATGACCAGCAGAGGCAAAACATTAAGACATACTGTAATTACCACAAGGTAGAAAATGAGTGTAGAAAATCTCATAGGCACTAAGACCCCCTCAGAAATACAAAAGTTAATAAAACAATATATTACAAAAACAAAAGCTAACATATAAAAAAACATAAATAAATAAATAAGGATGTGAGCCAGTCTACAGTGGTGGAAGTCTCCTCCCGCCCAGATAAATACTACTTAATTGACTAAATAATCCCCCAATGAACATGAAGTGCATAACAGTTTAGACACTATCATTTTTTTTTATAATAAAACATTATTGAACTAAAACTACAAAAGAAAAAATACCTACTAGAGATAATATAGTATAACTCATAAAATAAATACAAACAAAAACATATTACAATTAATGAAACACGTCATGATATAACCAACAGCTCCATGTATATGGTAGATGGTTGAAAGGACGTGCTACAAAAAAAGTAGCAAACACCTTAATTAAATAAAAAAAATAAAAAACTTTCAGGATAATCGTAATTAAAATATTTAGTGTTCATTCTCGACCTCTCTATTGGTGCGAATACAGGAAGGAGATGACGCGGTAGAGATCAAATTCACACGTAGACTGGACTTGTACTAAATTCTAGACACTCTAAAACTTAAAAACAGACATGATTTTAGCACGATAGATCTTAAATGAGCTCAATGTTTCTAAAGTAGATTCCCACAGATGCTGGGTTGACGACCGCTGTTCTAAAACTAGGATAGTTTTTTTTCTCAGATTTGTGTGTGTGTGTGTGTGTGTGTGTGTGTGTGTGTGTGTGTGTGTGTGTGTGTGTGGGTGGGTGGGTGGGTGGGTGGGTGGGGGGGGTGGGGGGGGTGGGGGGGGAAGTGACTATGAAAGGTAGCGTCATTAGGGACTGAAAACTCCCAGAAAGGAGCCATTCACAAATTACGAACGCAATTTTTTACATTTTCAGCCCGCCCCCGTAACATATGCGTAACAAAATCCCACAACATTTCAGAAGCCCTTGCACAAAAGCGTTATGTAATTTGTGAACGGCCCTTTAGGCTTTTTCCATTGCAAAATAAAGCAACAGACATGCATGGGTTAAACTCTTATAGCTTTGCCTTAAGACGTCTTACCCCAAATTGGCGGATACACACCCATTTAGAACTCCGGAGGAGGGACCACTTCTGATGATCAGATTTCATCCTGTTGTACCGCTCTGTATGGATTTTCCTGTCATCATCTTGCCATTTTCCAAACACAATACGCCAGAGGACAATAACAACAACTAGGTTATTAGACACTAACATTTGCACGAGAGTAAACAAATAGCTAAAATTCAATAAAACTACATCAGACAGGAACAAGACTAGGCTTTCCTTCTGATTTAACCCGAACAGTGAAAAGAGTAATCAAGCAATTTTTATATGAATGGTGTTGGGATGTCGCAATACTGCTGTAAAATATTATCACATATCGTAATCACAAGTCACCGCCATATTCATCATCATCACCATCATCAACATCCTCATCACTATCATCATCATTATCATTTTGCTTGCGCTCCTTACAAAGCATGTAGCTATTACTGCAGGTGGTCGCAATTTGTTTTACATGACGAGTTGCTAGTCCCATGCACAACCGAATATTAATCGACTTGTACGAGTTGCCTCATGTTGGAGTGGTCTTATTCTTTCTTATCTCTTCATAGACCCTCGGGAAATACATGCATTTTTTTATGCACAGTCAGCAACAGATTGGAATATCACCTATTCAACAAGCTAAATATAGAAACAACCGATGAGTGTAACTGTGGCATCGATAAACTGACTGCTTCAAAGATTCCCAACTTATGAGGAATATAGAAAGCACATATAGTCGGCACCAGTACCATTTCGGAAAAAAAACTATGTGAAGATGGAAATAGCCTGAAGGTGACCACTGCTTTCTTTGAAGATATTCAAGTACACGTCTTAGTGTGTCTGAAGAAGAACAAGAATATGCATAGTTAGTCGTAAATGAATATCACTCAGATTTAGAAATAACCACTCAGTAGTTAACTAAATGTCGTAAAAATGAGAATATAGATACCAGGTGTTAAATCTTATTATAGACTTCAAAAGGCATACGACCGCAAAGACAGACACAAGTACACTTTAGAACATCCTACGAGAATTAGGAATCTCCTACAGATTATATAAGCAACTTAAAAAACATTCGTGAAAGCCACTAAACATGTATCGGCCATCACAGAAAATGATCCAGCTTAGAGGTGTTTGATAACCTTCTTATTCACTTGTTGTGTCAAGTAATACTCTCAACCGCAGATGTGCGGAAGAATTTGACTCTTTAGAAGCCTCGCAAAATGAAATTCGCGTGAATGGGCTCAAGAATCTATGAGAAATAATGGGTTAAGTTCCAAGCCTGGGTGCAGCGTTAATTTAGGTACGTTTTCATGTTCTAATATTTATGTAAATATGGAAAGTCATGTAGATCAAAATTGACTAAAATAACATTTTAAAATTAAAAAGCTTAGTTTGGTTATTACTGCACTTATTTCATACATTAAAAGTGTACAAATGTTATATAAATATTATTGAACAATCACACAGACCTAATCAGAGGCAGATTCTGTATTAGTATGCGTCGCTCAATGGCCTTCTGTTGTCGAAGGTATGGTTGATTGCCTTGATCATCTGTTGAGGAAGCTGAATACTGAGATTTTGAGGGTTAATAAACACTGCCAGAACGATTCGTGAACTCCGCTAGCGTTTGTCACCGTGCCTTCACTTCTCTTTGAATATTAAGTTATATGAGCCACATTAGTGTATGAAATTATTTTCAAGGGTAGGTGGGTGAGTTGAGTGTAGTAATAATGCATGGGATCGGCTGCTCTATTATGAAGAAATTTTAAGGCAAAATAAAGCGTCATCAAATATGAATAAGTCAAACAATAATTTAAACAATTCCTCTCAGCTACTCAAGGCAGAAGTAGGTCCTCTAAGACAGGGGTTCTCAACCTTTTTTCTTTTTTTTTTTTGCTCATGCCCCTCCACCTTTCTGAGCCTCATTTATCTCAGCGGCTTCCCCTCATATTCGCTGTTAGCTGGAAAAAGGTACTTTACTATCTTACTGTGGCCCCCTAGAAATATAGCATAACCCTTGTAATTTGCCATCTTACTGTGGCACCCTAGAAATGTAGCATGACCCCTGTACTTTACTATCTTACTGTGGCACCCTAGAAATATAGCATGACCCCTGTACTTTTCTATCTTACTGTGGCACCCTAGAAATATAGCATGACTCCCTTTGGGAGCCATATGGCCTACGTTGAGAACCAGTGCAATAAGTATGGAATAACCTTACGCTACAGCATAAGACAGCAGGACTAGGCATGAATTTCTTGAAGGGCTTTCCTCCTTGTTGAGCTGAAGAGTTATGAAAGAATAAATGAAGCAATATTGATAATGGATGACCTGTTCATGTTGTTTAGACTTAGTTTGACCTAACGTTTCTATAGGATGTGGTAACCCGTCCAGTACCCAACCCTCCTTAGCCGCCCTCCACGACATTGCCAGGCAGAATACATCGTTATTTTTCTTTGCTACCTTTTCGAGCGCCGCTAACACGTTGGCGAATCCACTCTTCAGTAGGCTTTGACAGAGCTGCTTAACGATCTAGTTGTTTCCAATGTTTTGGCTGGTTTACCCCGTTAACATAACCAGGCCCAAAATAAAATTAGAATATTTGTTGAGAGTTTGCAGCAACTGGATATGATAATACAAAAGGAAAAGACAAAGCTAAACAAGAGAATCCTCATCATCAGCTGCCATCTCCGCAACGAATGTCGTTTGCAATGGATCTCCAACGTTTTCGGTCTCTTGTCTTGTTGATGCACTCTTTCTTGTCCATCTATCGATGGTATCTTCCCACTTATAGCGCTGTCGTCAACTCTTCCTTCTGTTATGGTCTTCTACAAGGTCTAATGTTTTTTTATATGTCCAAAATATTTTAGCTGCCTAATTTTTATCTACTTCATTAATAAAATACGCGAATAAGTGAGGCGGATAGTAGTCAGGTGCAACTTGGAGACATATCGATAATAGGATGTGAACGTACACATATCTCTTGGCATCGACATAAAATTTTTATAGGAGCGGAAAGTAGTTGTCGTAAATTTATTTTGAGAGAAGGAGTCTTAGAAATAGTGGTCCGGTTTAGAGTGGAGAATGGTGGTGAAAAGCTCAGTGATAGAAATGTAGAGAGTAAATAGTTGCTTCACAGAGTGCTGGGGAGAGTAAAGACAGACTTATTTACGACAAATCGTTTCTCTCAATCTTCTCTTCAGACTCTCCTGGTCAAACAATTATTTGCCAGTTTCCAGACACACATCTGCGCTCACACCGATTTGGTGCTTCAAACACACAGACGCACGTGAATACAAGCTATATTAAACAAATAGGGGAAATGTTGGGCTTTGGGTATTCCAACACAGTACTAAATAAGTTTATGATGTTTATTTACCTTAAAAATCAAATCGCAAACAAATATCAAGTGTTACATAAAATTATCATAAGTACAGAAAATGCAATTAACAAGGTGGGGAGTGGGGGGTGATGAAGATTGGTATCGACTAAGCCCTTCCCGTTTGTATTAGACAAAGATAAACCCAGTCCAAAGATAGATAATTATCAGGAACATAGGTAATGTAACCTAACAGTGAAGTTAATTACTCTGAAAGAGGGGTTACAGTATTAGGTATGGGTGGTAGAAAAAAATCCTGTTATCCCAAATTAGGTTTCCCTTTACTAAGCAAATGAAAGGGGGGGGGGGGTAAACAGCGTTAACAAAATATCCCAATTAAAGGAAAAATGCAGGGTATACTGAAAATGTATTACCCGGTAGGCAAATTAACAAATGGTTTTTCAAACAAACTAACATCTCCTGTCATTCATGCACGCGCGTGAGGATCCACACTCATATATTCACTCACACTTACCGATTGCAGCATCAGACAATCCATAGAATTATATAAACAGAACGTACCCTCTAGACATGTGAAACTGTCTAGTACTTCGATGTCCCGCCCCAGATGTAGCGAGGTTTGCTGATAGCAAATATTCCCACTTATCGCCGGACTTGAAGCCTAAGAGTTCTTGTGTTTTATTATATAAAAAGGAGTCTATGGGATGGCACTGACACAGTTCGACACAGGGGTGAAAATGAAGTGGTGGTAAATGTCCTTCAATGCGTGATGATAGCAACTGACCGGTAAAGTTTTTAATCCAGTGAGGAAAAAACTAGGCTCAGTCACAGTCAGGTAAATCGGTACTCTCTCATAGTAGAGCAGTAAATAAAATATCGCTACTAGCACTGTTCATCTTCCAGTTTATCTCACAGGTTGAAATTTAATTTTGATGATTTATTTAAATGTTCTTGGGTAGGCTTTCTTTCATGTAATTATGATAGCTAGGTCGCATCGGACCGCCACAAGATTAAATTTAAAAAAATGTTTCATCAATATGTCTGGAAGTTTAAGAACCGAGCCTGAAACTCTCTGTATGATTTCTTTATGCTCGGATTGCAAAGGTGATCATTCTATAGAAAAAGATAGAAAACCCATGAGAACATAATCATACCTCAAAAATCAAATAATATTCTAACGTGCGATAAATTTACCGTTAAGGCTATTATATACACTCGCATATTTAGTTATGTATTTAAGAAAACACGTCACGAGTCTAATGGTTAAAATACACCTCTATATATATAGGACTTAACTAAATTTATTAATTATAAATTCCTTCGCGACTTTAAAAGTTACTTTAACATTAAAGCATCTATTATTTTTGGAAATATTATAATAGATATATAGTTTAATTTAATAGATTTAAATAAACACAAAATCCAGTGAAATAAAATGAAAGCACTAGACAACTGATCACTTTAACAAATATATTATACCGTGCACAGAAACAGAAATCACTCCAATGTAGCCACCAATTCAGATGGAAATCTAGCAGAATTTCTACTATAGCTAGTGAATCTTAAATCTCTGGCGACCGAATGATAACATGGCTTTCTACGTGGTCTGTATATATCTAACTGAAATGTAAGATGAGTGGGGCATGAGAAAATTGACACCTTTTTAGATTTCAGGAGACTTTTGGGGATCTGACCGCCAGACTAAAGAGAGAAGCCGCCCCTGATCTGACGTATCTCCGCTCGCTGCTTGCGCATCGGCTTTCCCGTTCGCTCTCACTGCGATCGGTTTCGTGTTTAACACCGAGATGCGAAATACCGACAGGAAACTTGCGTCGCTCGTTTCAGGGACAACTACTGCCTTTGATAGCGCCGATAGTCTTTCCTGAGATCCCTCAGTCTGTTTGATCGTGTGCCGCTACATTCTGTTTGATTCTGGCACCGCCCCCACTGGGCCAAGTTAATGAAAATACTGCATATGATTGCTCAAGAGATGTCCGTTGGCGTGATTTAATCTCTCCTTAAATCAATGCGATGACCAGAATGAACGGTAGATAAACTGTCCACATATTAATCAGCAAACGTGTTGACCATCTGTGTGGAACGGTTGCATAGCTAATGAGTCCAGGTGAAAAAAATCCCGTTTTGACGAAAAGTTACAATATTCGGGGCCATTGATGCTATGCGAAGGGGTCGTTACGAAGGGTCGTACCATATCATCCAACACTTCAGGGGTACCGATGTTATGAGAGGGTTCTTACTATCATCTAAAAAATTCAGGAACGGATGAGTTGTCTGTCACAATCGTCCCCTCTTTTGAGACATGAAAACATCTTTTCATGTTTGATTTATGACAATGAAGCTGCCCTGATCGGTAGGTTTTGGATGTTTGGTATCTTCAACTTCCTCCTCTTCCTCCGTAGTCCAGTTTCTACTCAGGAAATCCGCCCCGACATTCTATCTTCCCGGAATGTATTCCACTTTGAAAGAATAAACGCTTAAAAGGAGGGCCCAACGCATGATCCTTGCGTTACATTCTTTATTGGCACCAAGAAAGGCTAACGGACCGTGGTCTGTTTGCACCGTGAAAGATGTACCATAGAGAAACTCATGATGGCGTCTGATACCGTCAATCAGAGCGAGACATTCTCTTTCCACTACGCTGTAGTTCCGTTCAGCTTTATTTAATTTCCGACTGCCATAGGCAACTGGAAATAGCATGTTCGGGTTACTGTCATCGGCTTGAAGCAGTGTTGACCCGATGCCCTGACCTGACGCGTTGACCCGCAGTACAAAAGGTTTCTTGAGGTCAGGCAACCTCAAAATGGGGTATGCAGACAACTGTCCTTTCAAAGTGCTTGTGGTAAAGTGGGATGTTATAAATATTTATAGGGGACTTAGTGTACTGACTGAGATCAGCTGTGAAGGTATCTATATCTAATAAGAGTAGTGTATTATAGATAACCTTACTTACTGCCACATATGTATACCTCAGTCAGAATTATTCTGGAAAAGTGTGATGACTACGTTATATGTCTAGGGTATGTGTATGATGAAGTGTAAGTCATAACAACAACAGACAGATAAACAATTTAATTTATTCCACCACACTTGACAACACTGTGACACTCACATACATAAAACACTCTAAGAGGATATCTTAAAGGAGTCACTGATGACTTTTCAAATAACAATATGTATTCAGTGCTGTCATGAATGTATATGTGTCCTGATTCAAATACAAAGGGAACAAGGAATCACAATCAATTTTAATTACAAGTTATATGTACAGAATTTATTAATATGATTCTGGTAGTGACATATATTATTAATGGTATCCTATGTGTGTCAGTTGTGTAGTGGTAATATGAGGTAATACTGGTTTTGTTTTGTTCAAGCTCTGTTGGTATTTGTCATCATGACTTCAATAGTTTGTTTCTATTGGAACTAGTATTGGAGATGTTCTCAGTTCCTGGTATTAAAACAATTAAATTCCCCTCTTAATTTAATTTTACAATGTCATTTTAAGATGGGGTACATAATGTTGAGCTCCATGGCCACACTCTCTTATCTTGCGTGATGACTGCAGTAAAAGACTCCTCTGCTCGATTACTTTAATGAGTTCTGGAGCCGCCCCACTGGTTGCTATATGGACCAAGGAGTATGCTGTCCACCTCTGGTTTCAGCAAAGCTCTGACCAGGTGCTGCTCAATAACTTTAAGACCACGGTCCCTGAAACAAGAAGGTTGTACCTTCTACGTCAGAACTAATTTATACTCCATTTCTACACTGAGCACAATACATCACAAACATTGAGTTCAGAGCGTTAGGCCAACTGTCAGCTTCATCTGAAATACTTTATACCAGTATTTCCCTCCCTAATGGTTACTACGCCTCTGCAATTCCAGCATTATTTCTTTCTAGTTAATAATCTAGGTGTCAGTGTACTGTTTGGCCATTCCATGCAGTTTTACTTTCCTCCGACACCTTCTGTTCAGGCTGGAGCACTATAGGCTTTACATCATGTTCGCTACTGAACCACACATATATACAGACATAAATTATCAATTTACATTCAATTTTCATTAAAAGATATTGAATCTTTCAAGCTTACCACAATTCATGGAAATAATAATAAACAGTTTCGTTGACTGGCAATGAATATAGCACAACTCCGATCTGCCGATGTCCCAGGCTTTATTTTATAAAAAATATACACTGGTGCTCAACGCACTGCTTCTTAGTAGGTTTATTACAAGATGTGGCAATGAACAGACGCTCTGAATTGAGTATATTCGCAGCTCTACCCAATCACACCACGTCTACACATCTTTTCAAAAAAGTACTCCTTTCTCACGTTTCCCCTGACAACACAAGATAGTATTTATAGTCCGACCAATCGTGTTTAGTCTTTCATTTGTTGCACTCCAATCAAATAGGAGTTAACATGGTAGGCTATTTCCGTAACGTAATGTTCCTTCAAACACGTTATAAAAAAATTTTATGAGCAGAAATGATTTCATGCTGTCAGGCACCCCCACTATTTTATTTTGGCCATAACTTGGTAATTCCTAGACTATTTGCGTAACGTTTTACATATTCTTTGTCAGCAAACCCTAAGGAACCCAAATATCTCAATCTAAGGGAGCTAGGTGGCTGCGTTCAAAATGTGCATTTTCTACCACCTCCTGTTCACTTCAATCCCCATGTGGTGTCTGGGTACTGTCATGTTTTCAAACGTAAACCGGTATAATGTCATAATTCCCAATAAGCGTTTTTCAGGATTTTAAAACCTAACTCTGGTATGGGTAGTGAATTTTATCACTGTCGATTTGAAATAAAGTTAGTGCATGTGGCCTTACACGCGTGATGGCAGCAATTGTGTATCGCGCGACGCGTGTTTAGTGTTGCACGTGTCCTGCTTTCTGCCTCTCCCTTCTCTCTATCCTTTAGTCCATCTGTCTTTTAGTTACGCCTTGTATAAATTGGAATGAATGAAATATTAAATTTAGGTCATTGATCAGCTTGCGTATCTCAAGGTTTTTCCAAGAAATACAGCACACGTTTCATTGAAGAAAGCGGGTAATAATACAGTAGGCTTTTACTATCAACGTGAAAGCGTTACAATTTGCAGACGAAGTAGAAAACAAGGGGAATTTCGAGTACAGTCATTGTGACAGCACTGTTCTTTACCATTCTTCTTTCCTTTTATTAAATTTATTTGTTAGGCTTTGCATTTACGTTTTAATTTATATATGGGGATTAGAATAATTCACGACATCTCCCCTCTTAAAACAGACATTATATGTCAGTCTTTATTCTATATACACATAGAGAAATTTATTATTATTTCTGGGGTTTACGGTGATTCTCATCACACGGATGGCGGCTTAAAAAATCCGCTCCCAAATTTGTTTTTCCAGATATATACTCAATGCTAAAATTATAGGGAGCCAAAAGTAAGGACCATCGGAGTAACCTAGAGTTCTCATGCCTAGCCTGTGCTAGAAACGATAAAGGTTTGTGATCCGTTTGCAACTTAAATGCCTTCCCATACAGATAAATATTGAATTTCTTTATTGCCCATATTACTGCAAGACATTCTTTTTCGCTAGTTGAGTAGTTGATTTCAGCTTTATTCAATTTTCTGCTAGCATATGTGTGGCGAGAGGTTTTATTTGGCTGTAGGATCAGTATAGTACTGAAAATTACCGAAATAGAATTTCTGCAGAAAATGGTGAAGTCCCAGTGTCGGAGAGAACTACTGGTATCACAAATTAGTTACGGCTGTGAATGTTCTGATCTCGAAACAATAGTAGAGATGAGACCGACATAAAGTGCCACCTCCGCTGTGTAACTAACAGTGATATTAATAAACAACAAGGAAACAGATTTTTACTTAACAATGATAAAATTGACAAGTCGTTCAAAATACAATTTCCTTATTTTTATTTAGTATATACACTATCTACTCTTGTGCTGAAGGGTGAATGTTGAAAAATGGAATGTAATGAATTTGTAAGTTTACATATGATTTACAAATATTTATATTTATATATATATATATATATATATATATATATATATATATTATATAAATATATATATATATATATATATATATATATAAATATATATATATAAATATAAATATTTATATGTAAATAAATATTACACCAAGTTTTCCAATTATAGGAACAAAAAATTTATATCAGCTGTGCTGTTAATTAATTATAGTACATGGATCAGCTGTGCTGTTAATTAAGGGTATAACACTTCTCAGCTATGCTATTAATTTTGTCTCTTGCTATGTTAATTCACGTTTTCTTCATTGACAGTTCTATGCTCACAATGCCGACAGAAATGGTACTAATGTGTACTCATCTCTCTTAAGTCTGTTCTTCTTTGTTTGGTTCACACCACCGGCAGAGTATCGTTCCTTTAGCCCACCCAAGACTGAGGGGGACCAAAGATGTAGAGTCTGGTCAACCTCTATGCTCCTGCGGAGTTCCAGGCAGCGGGATTGACTCGAACATACGACCTCAGGTTTTTAGGACACAATTAAACCCTCCTAAGATTTTAAACTGGCCAGGTTTTGACGCGACTTAGCGAAGTAGGTTGCAGGTCGATGCCCTCAGGTAAGTTGTAAATCAAAGTGACAGCTTCTTCCTCTTCAGCTCTGGCGTCAAGTTCGGGATTGCGTGGTTAGCATAAAATCCGCCCGATTATATAGTCAAGTAACTACTTGAGGAAAGCTTTCGGTTGGTTCCTGGCGGAGCAAGTTGATTGGTTTCCTCCGGTTTTGTACCTGGTCTCATACAGCCTAATTTTATTCAGTTTTCATCGGCCATCTTGCGTGAACAAGATGGCCGTTAATTTATTCTGTCTCAGAGACTGGTGAACGTTGATCGTTGATTGGTTGAAGCAAATCTGTATCTCGACATAGTGATTAACAAAGTAGTGGGTTACACTTCGTTTCACGACATAGCCCCCTCCTTTCCTAGCTGTGACTTGTCATAGCTGACGTGTAAACCCCTGCTGTGGTTAATCCTTTTGCGTCTGTCCTTCCAGAGTACTAGGGTGTCGACTTAAAAAATCAGCTCCTACATTGTCTCTTCCCGGAATGTAATTCACGGTAAAGGAATAAGGCGCCAGAAGCAGACTCCACCTTAACAATCTCGAATTTAGCTTTTTAGATGCAGCCAAGAATGTTAAAGGTTGGTGATCGCTTTGGACAATGAAGTGTGTCCCATACAGATAAGGTGAAAATTTGTTGATGGACCAAATTAGAGCTAAACATTCCTTCTCTATGGTCGGGTAGTTCAACTCAGCTGCATTCAGCTTCCTACTGGCGTAGGCGACTGGTAAAAGTTCCTCCGGCTGGGCTTTTGATTTCTGCAAGAGAGTTGCACCAATACCTATACTGCTAGCGTCCGTTCTTAATACAAATTCCTGTGTGATATCGGGTAGTGTAAGGATGGGTTTGCTGGTGAGTTTTGCTTTTAGCTCTGTGTAAGCTTTTTCACAATCAGCATTCCATTGGATTTTGTCAGGCTGTCCCTTCTTCGTTAAGTTAGTTAATGGTGCACACAGAGAGTTAAAATGGGGTATGTACTTCTGATAGAACCCACATAATGACACGAATGATCTCACATCTTTCTTCGTTTGAGGTCTGGGTGCCTTCTTTAACTTCTCTATATTCTTTGGGTCAGGAGACATATGACCTGTAGAAATAGTGTGACCTAAGAATTCCAACTCCTTACAACCGATATAGCACTTGGTTGGACGTGCAGTCAATCCAGTTTCTCTCAGTCTGTCAAACAACATGGAGAGCGCTACTATATGCTCTTCAAATGTGTTTGTAGCAACAAGAATGTCATCCATAAAGTTAGTGATATGGGGATTTTGTAGAGGTTCCAATAATTTCCTCATCATTCTTGAAAAGATACTGGGAGCATTTTTCAGCCCAAAGGGTAGTACATTAAACTCGTAGTGTCCGTCCGATGTACTAAATGCCAGCATTTTCCTAACTTCTGGTTTCACTGGTATTTGGTAGTATCCCTTGCTTAGATCTACCTTCGATAAATACCTAGCCTTACTCAGTGTAGAGAACAGCTGGTTGGTGTCAGGTAATGGGTCCACCTGAGATTCTGTGATCGCATTAAGCTTCCGGTAGTCAATACATAACCTGTGTTCACCACTCGGTTTTCTCAATAGCACCACACTTGAGCTATAGGGAGAGTCTGACTTCGAGATAATTTTCTCCTTCAACAGATAATCAACTTCCTCCCTTAGTGCTTGGGCTTTCGCATAGGGTATAGGGTATGTTCTCATGCATACTGGGGTAGGGTCGGTAACCTTCATGTCGTACTCTAACAGATTCGTCCGACCTGGCTTATCTGTGAGCACATCAGCATGGGTTTCCAACACTTGCTGAACCATCTTTTTCTGCTCTGCAGTTAAATGTTCACTAATATTTACTTGAACATAATCCTCTGTAGTTGTGAGTGGATACTCCATAGAGTGAAGTGGTTCGCCGTGCATTTCTGTTGCTATGGCTAGGGTCATGATATGTGCCACTTCTGATGATTCCTTGTCATAGTATTTTTTAAGAAGATTGACATGATATACCTTCTCCTTTCCTTTCTTGTCAATCTTATAATTGGTCCTGGAAAGTTTCTCCAGTATGACATAGGGTCCCTGCCATCCAATCTGCAATTTATTATTGCTGCTTGGCAACAGTAATAACACCTTTTCACCCACCACCAGTTCCCTATCCTTTGCTTTTTTGTTGTAGTACGCAGCATGCTTCCTCCTGGCCTGTCTTAAGTTATCATTGGCCAGTTTCCAACCTGCTTTCAACCGAGATGTCAACTCGTTGACGTACTGGTATGCGGAAGTCACTGTTTCCTCTGCCTTTTCATCAGTCCATGTCCGCAGCAATGCTTCCAGTGGACCTTTTATTGGTCTTCCAAACAACAATGTAGCTGGAGCCAATCCAGTTGAGTTGTGGGGTACTTCCCTATATGCAAATAGTGCAGCGGGTAAGTATGTATCCCAAGTATCAGGTTTTTCACTCGCCAGCTTTCTAAGGATTGAAATTAGCGTACCATTGAACCGCTCTACTTGACCGTTTCCTTGGGCATGGTAGGGACTACAATGATAGTGCCTGGCTTGAAATATCCTGAATACTTCTTGTGTTAGCTTTCCCTTAAACTGAGACCCATTGTCAGTCAATATCTGATGCGGGAAACCTAATCGGGTAAATATTGTCAACAGGGCCTCTGCCACGTGCTTTGAATCTATAGCTGACATGGCCACTGCTTCTCCCCACATAGAGCAAGTATCAACCAAGGTTAAGATGTAAGCATTTCTCTTCTTGGTCCTAGTGAGGGGTCCAACAATATCTACTGCAACACGTTCAAAAGGGGTTCCCATAATAGGCATTTCTCCCAGTGTTGCTGGTGCAGTCCTATGCTTAGGAGCTACTCTTTGGCATTCTGGACAGGATCTTACATATCTTTTTATGTCCTCTGTAATTCCTGGCCAAAAGTAGGGACAGACTATCCTTTGTCCAGTTACCCCTATTCCCATATGTCCACTGAAGGGTATAGCATGTCCTAGCGTCATAACCTTCTCCCTGTAAGATTTTGGCACTACAAGCTGTCCATGCCCTTTAGGTCCTGTTCCAGCTTTTCTGTATAGTAGGCCATTCTTCATATACAAGTCTCCTTTCTCTGGAGGGTTATGTGCTTTAGGCAATTTGCCAAAACAAGGCTTCAACGTGCTGTCTGCTGCTTGAGCCTTTTTCCTCTCTTCTGGATGAGTATTGATAGGATTCTCCTCCATTTTCCTGGAGCTTTCCCTGGTCTGGACTGTTGCCATAACTACGGGTTTTATAGGTTCTCCAAGGAAAACATACCTACACCCCAAAATCAAAGGGTAAATAGGGTCGTCCATCACTGCTGCTTGGATTTCTCCTTCCACATAGCGAGATCTTATGTTGATTCGAGCTATGGGTAGTGTCATGGTTCTTGTTCCCTTGATTGGTCCTCTGATTTCCACTGTTTCTGTGGTTATCTGGTCAGGACTCACTAGAGAAGAGCACACAACTGAATCAAAGTCCAATCCTGTGTCATATAAACACAGTACTTGAGTGCCATTCACGGTCACTTCCTCACAGACAGGGGGATGATGGAAGTCTTTCTGACTTACTGCCATTTCCTTCCTTCCCTGATTCCCTGTTGTAAGACATGCAGCATGATGAGGAGGATTCTTCCTTCTGCAGTCCGCAGTATTGTGGTTACTCATTAGACAAGTTTTACACCACTTTCCTTCCTTCCGGTAAGGTGTCTTATCCGATCTTAGAGGGTTTTTGTCCTTTTGGTCAAATCTTTGTTTGTTCCTTGTGGTATGGTCCTTTTGTTCATATTTGGTATAGTTTTGTGATGATTTGAAGTTTTCACCCTGCTTCTTCTTATTTCCTAATAATTCTGCCTGAGCTGCTTGATATCTCTCGGCAACAGTTACAATATCTTCCAATCTCTCTGCTCCTTGTTCCATGATAAACTTCCTCATTTCTTGAGGCATGGACTCTTTCACCTGCTCCATCATTATCATTTCTTTCAGATCCTGACACTTTCCTAAACTACTCCATTTTTCCAAATAGGTTTCCAATCTAGCAGAGAATTGGTGATAGTTTTCTCCTGGAAGAAGTTTAGCTGTTCGGAATTTCTTTCTGTATGATTCTGAGTTCTTTTCATATCTCACAAGCAGTGCCTGCTTCAGGATTTCATAATCTTCCTGGTCATCTCTTGAGAGCTTCAAATACACATCGTAGGCAACACCTCTCAATCCCTGAGATAGTTTAAGACTCCACTTTTCTTTCACTAAGCCATAGGTAGTGGCTAGTCTTTCGTATCTATCCAGGTACGACTCAATGGCGTCTTCTTTCTCAACAAATGGGTCCAGATGAAAATTCATGGCCCCACTTGAGGTGCTCTGGCTGGAGCTACTCTCTGAGTGAGGTGAGCTACCACCATTATTGCCAGTATTTGCCTGAATTTCAAGCTCTTTTAATCTCAGCTGATGGTCTCTCTCTGCTTGTAATTTCCTTTCCTCAGCTTCAATTTTCTTTGCCTCATTTTCAGCCTCCCATTTCTTGGCTTCAATTTCCAGTCTTTTGTCTTCTCTCTGAGCTTCCAGTCTTTTGGCTTCTCTCTCAGCTTCCGCTTGCAACCGCCTTTCTTCAGCCTCTAATTTCTTTGCTTCTTTATCAGCCTCTAATTTCCTTGCTTCAGTCTCTAATTGCAACTTTCTTTCTTCCCTATCCATGTGTTTGTCCACTTCTGTTGTGACATACTGAGTAAGAGCATCACCTGTCATGTTTAATTCCTTACCCATCTGCATGATCGCAGTCCTGAACTTCATTAGATCAGCCATGGCGTTGCTTAGAAAGGGTATGTATATCTACTATAACCAAATTATTGTAATTAAACTTAATTAATTTAAATGAACAAATAATTTCCGTGCAACTTTGTGAGCATCAACTATTTACTGAGTACTAAATGGTACTCCTCCTAAGAAAACAATAAAAAATCCTATTATAGAATTTTTTTTTTTTTTTTAAATATGTTTCTTATGTTATCTATGGGTGGCACAAGATAGAGTGTAGATGGATGAATAGACTAAGTATGGCTCAAGATATACAGAAATATCCCAGGAACGAGCCCCCAGTGTGGCGAGAGGTTTTATTTGGCTGTAGGATCAGTATAGTACTGAAAATTACCGAAATAGAATTTCTGCAGAAAATGGTGAAGTCCCAGTGTCGGAGAGAACTACTGGTATCACAAATTAGTTACGGCTGTGAATGTTCTGATCTCGAAACAATAGTAGAGAGGAGACCGACATAAAGTGCCACCTCCGCTGTGTAACTAACTGTGATATTAATAAACAACAAGGAAACAGATTTTTACTTAACAATGATAAAATTGACAAGTCGTTCAAAATACAATTTCCTTATTTTTATTTAGTATATACACTATCTACTCTTGTGCTGAAGGGTGAATGTTGAAAAATGGAATGTAATGAATTTGTAAGTTTACATATGATTTACAAATATTTATATATATATATATATATATATATATATATATATATATATATATATATATATAAATATATATATATATATATATATATATATATATATATATATATATATATATATATATTTATATGTAAATAAATATTACACCAAGTTTTCCAATTATAGGAACAAAAAATTTATATCAGCTGTGCTGTTAATTAATTATAGTACATGGATCAGCTGTGCTGTTAATTAAGGGTATAACACTTCTCAGCTATGCTATTAATTTTGTCTCTTGCTATGTTAATTCACGTTTTCTTCATTGACAGTTCTATGCTCACAATGCCGACAGAAATGGTACTAATGTGTACTCATCTCTCTTAAGTCTGTTCTTCTTTGTTTGGTTCACACCACCGGCAGAGTATCGTTCCTTTAGCCCACCCAAGACTGAGGGGGACCAAAGATGTAGAGTCTGGTCAACCTCTATGCTCCTGCGGAGTTCCAGGCAGCGGGATTGACTCGAACATACGACCTCAGGTTTTTAGGACACAATTAAACCCTCCTAAGATTTTAAACTGGCCAGGTTTTGACGCGACTTAGCGAAGTAGGTTGCAGGTCGATGCCCTCAGGTAAGTTGTAAATCAAAGTGACAGCTTCTTCCTCTTCAGCTCTGGCGTCAAGTTCGGGATTGCGTGGTTAGCATAAAATCCGCCCGATTATATAGTCAAGTAACTACTTGAGGAAAGCTTTCGGTTGGTTCCTGGCGGAGCAAGTTGATTGGTTTCCTCCGGTTTTGTACCTGGTCTCATACAGCCTAATTTTATTCAGTTTTCATCGGCCATCTTGCGTGAACAAGATGGCCGTTAATTTATTCTGTCTCAGAGACTGGTGAACGTTGATCGTTGATTGGTTGAAGCAAATCTGTATCTCGACATAGTGATTAACAAAGTAGTGGGTTACACTTCGTTTCACGACAATATGCCACTGGGCTTAATTCCCCATCCAATGCATCTGATTTCTGTAGTAGAGTTGCACCTAACCCAATATTACTGGCATCCGTCCTTACTATGAATTCTTGACTTAAGTCAGGTAATTTCAAAATAGGTTTACTTGTGAGCTTTTCCTTCAATTCTTGGTAAGCCATTTCACAATGTGGTGTCCATGTAATGCGATCTGGATGTCCTTTACGTGTCAAATCAGTTAACGGTGCACATATGGAATTAAAGTTTTTGATATACTTCTGGTAGAAACCACATAATGAGACAAAGGATCTCACGTCCTTCTTGGTTTGTGGTCTCGGGGCTTTCTTTAGTTTCTCTAAATTCTTTGGGTCAGGGGTCATGTTTCCCTGATAAACTGTGTGTCCCAAAAATTCCAATTCTTTACATCCAACGCAACATTTGGTTGGTCGGGCTGTTAAATTTGCTTCCCTAAGTCGATCAAACAGCATCTTCAGAGAGTCAATGTGTTCCTCAAATGTTTCTGTTGCTATAAGGATATCATCCATGAAATTTGTTATACATGGATTATTCAGAGGGTCCAATAATTTTCTCATCATTCTAGAGAAGACACTAGGCGCATTCTTCAATCCAAATGGCAATCTATTAAACTCATAGTGTCCTTCTGAGGTACTAAAAACTAGGTATGGTCTAACCTCAGGCTTTACTGGAATCTGATAGTATCCTTTACTCAGATCCACTTTTGAGAAATATTTAGCTTTATTTAGTCTGGCAAACAGCTGATTTGTATCCGGCAATGGATCCACCTGTCCTTCTGTAATAGCATTCAGTCTCCTGTAATCTATACAGAGTCTATGTTCTCCAGAGGGCTTCCTTAAGAGTACAACACCGGAACTATATGAGGATTCACTGTGTGAAATAATTCCTTCCTTCAACAGATAGTCTATCTCTTCCTTCAAAGCTTTCTCCTTAGCAAACGGAATCGAATATGGTTTCATACAGACAGGTGTGGGGTCTATCAGTTTCATATCATATTCCAATAGGTTTGTATGCCCTGGTCGGTCTGTTAACACCTCTGCATGATTATTTAGAACCTGTTGCACTCTCTCTTTCTGAGTTTTTGTTAAATGTGTACTGATTTTCACCTGTGCTGCTGTCTCACAGGGGTGTAATGGATATTCAAATGATGAAAGTGGTTCCTTTTTCATCTCCATGGCGATGGACAAGGTCAACAAGTGTGTCTCTTCCTGATGTTCTCTTTCCAAATATTTCTTCAGGAGATTCACATGATAGATTTTTTCTTTCCCCTTCTTATCTATCTTATAATTTGTTCTAGACACCTTCTCTAAAACTGTATATGGACCTTGCCATCCAATCTGTAACTTATTCTGACTCCCGGGGAGAAGAAGCAGTACCTTCTCTCCCACAGCCAAATCTCTGTCTTTTGCCTTCCTGTTATAATAGGCAGCATGTTTCTTCCTGGCTTGTTTCAAATTTTCATTGGCAAGTTTCCAGCCAGTTTTTAAACGAGTGGTCAGCTCATTCACATATTGGTATGAAGATGTAATGTTTTCCTCTCCCTTTTCATCAGTCCACGTTCTTAACAAAGCTTCGAGTGGACCTTTTATTGGCCTTCCAAACAATAATGTTGCCGGGGCCATACCGGTTGAACTATGGGGTACCTCCCGATAAGCAAAGAGGGCGGCGTGCAGGTACTGGTCCCATGTATCTGGTTTTTCGTGTGCCAACTTTCTCAGGATCGACATCAACGTGCCGTTAAATCTTTCCACTTGGCCGTTCCCTTGGGGATGGTACACACTACAATGGAAGTGTTTGGCCTGGAAGATCCTGAAAACTTCTTCAGTTAGTTTCCCCTTGAACTGAGAGCCATTATCAGTCAAGATTTGATTGGGAAAGCCTAACCTTGTGAAAATTGTGAGCAATGCCTCCGCCACATGTTTAGAATCAATCGATGACAGGGCTACTGCCTCTCCCCACATAGAACAAGTGTCCACCAGAGTCAGAATGTAGCTGTTCCTTCTCTTGGTTCGGGTGAGAGGTCCCACAAGATCCACGGCAACTCTCTCAAAGGGTGTTCCCACTATGGGCATTTCCCCCAGAGTTGCTGGTGCAGTCCAATGTTTAGGTGCTACTCGTTGGCACTCTGGACAGGATTTTACATATCGTTTGATATCTTCAGTTATTCCTGGCCAGAAATAATGACAAGCTATTCGCTGTCCTGTTGCGCTGATTCCCATATGACCACTGAAGGGAATCGCATGCCCTAGTTCCAACACTTTAGTCCTATATGAAGTGGGAAGGACCAGCTGTCCGTGACCATTGGATTCAGATCCAGCCTTCCTATATATCAGTTTGTTCTTCATATAAAACTCTCCCTTGTCTGGAGGCCTGTCAACATCTCATCCATAGGTCAACATTTCTTTTCCTCTTCCGCTCATTTTTGTGTGTGAATAATTTGTTTTATATCCATGTAATATCATTATTATATTCACTTTAAAATATTATTATATAATGTAATGTATGTGTGAATGTACCCACATAATACTGTACTTAAGAAATGTGAGTCGTGAGAATGTACCCGCATACCAAAAATACAGATTAATTGTAGACATGAGTGAGTGTCGGTATACAGAATTTATTTATTTTTATTTATTGTTTTTTTTTATTTTATTTTATTATTACTTTTTTCCCCCATTTACTAGCTTGTTTGTTTCAAAAAAAAAAAAAACCCTACTCATTTTTTATTATTATTATGCTTGCATACTGTAAATGAATGCTGTTATGGTAACTTTATAATGTTGCATGCCTTTAAATTAATGCTTAAAGCATCATGTGGGAATGAAAGGATATAGTATGCAAGATTAATGAGAGTGGAAGGGCAGAATGTTAGACGGGCCTGCGCGCCCAATTCTTTACCCTTCGAAAATAAAGTTCGTTCGTTCGTTCGAGGTGTATGAGATTTGGGCAACTTCTTGAAACATGGCTCGAGTGTTTTGTCCTCAGCCTGTGCCTTCCTCATCTCATCTGGGTGAGTATTTATTGGATTATCCTCCTCCTTTTTAGACTGTGATCTGGTCTGCACTGTTGCCAATATCACAGGTCTCTTGGGATTCCCCAAGAAGACATATCTACACCCCAATATCAGAGGGTAGATTGGCTCATTTATCACTGCTGCTTTTATGATTCCTTCCACATATCGCGTTTTCACTTTTATTCGGGCGACGGGAAGTATCATGGTAGCTACATCCTTGGTTGCAGTTTGAATCTCCACTGTTTCTGTGGTGTATTGATCGGCCTGCACCAGGTGAGAACTCACAACGGAATCGTAATCTAAACCGGTATCATATAAGCACCTTATAGTGACACCATTACAGATGACATCTTCACACACTGGGGGTGGTATGGTTCCTGTAGTTCTTCAGGTTTGACCTTCTTTTCCTTTTTCCCCGATGTCATAGCAGCACAATGAGAAGGTTTCCTTCTACAATGGTCAGTGTCATGATTGTTCATCTTACAATTTTTACACCACCTTTTTCCTTGGTTGAAAGATTTTCTTTCATCATATTTCCTTTCATCGAATTGTGGGGTTTTATTTTTATTTTCATACCGTGGCCTATCAAACTGGTGCTTACCTTTGTTTTGATCCCTAGGATCAAATTTATTAAAGTTCTGTGGTGCCCTAAAGTTATCCACTTGTTTCTTTTTATTACCTGTTACCTCTGCTTGAGCTGCTTGATACCTTTCAGCAACATTTAGCAACTCACCCAGCCTCTCTGCACCTTGTTCCATGAGAAACTTTCTCAGGTCTGGAGCCATGGACTCTCTTAATTGCTCTATAAGGACCATTTCCTTAAGATCTTGGGTTTTCCCCAGAGAAGTCCATTTCTCCAAGTATGTCTCTATTCGTGCAGAGAGCTGGTGATAGGTTTCACCTGACAGTAGTTTAGCATTCCTAAATTTTTTCCTATAAAATTCTGCATTCTTTTCATATCTTAACAAAAGAGCCTGCTTTAGCATGTCATAATTTTCCTGATCACTTCTGCTCATTTTTGCAAAAACTTCATAAGCTGCCCCACGAAGTCCCTGAGATAACTTTAAGCTCCACCTTTCTCTCTCTAACCCATATGTGGTAGCTAATAGTTCATACCTATTTAGATAGCTCTCTATATCATCGTCTTTCTCAACAAAATGATCTAAATGAAAATTCATAGCTGAGGTTGAGGCTCCGTGGCTAGCAGTGGCATCAGAGGCAAAGGGACTGGCACCATTTTCAGGAGCATGGCCTTGAAACTCAAACTCCCTTAGTCGTAACTCGTGTTCCCTTTGTAATCTTTTCTCCTCCTTTTCTGCTTCCCTTTCTGCAGCCTGTCTTCTTTCCTCGGCTTCCAATTTCTTAGCCTCAGCCTCAATCTGCAACCTCTTAGTCTCAGCCTCAATCTGCAACCTCTTAATCTCTTTTTCAGCTTCTATTCTCTTATCTTTGGCCAATCTTTCAGATTCTAATTTTCTTTCGGCCTCTTTTTCTAATCTTCTTTCTTCCCGTTCAATATATTTGTCACATTCAGCAGTGACATAAGAAATCATAATTTGCCCGTCCATTCCTAACTCTTTCGCAGTCTGTACAGCAGCAGATCGAAATTTTGCCAGGTCGGCCATTGTCTAACAGATAAATGTCTAAAATATTTAACTAAACAATTTTATCTATGACTAATTAACTCCGGACAACACAGGCACTGTGAGCTCAACCTTATTTATTTTCACCCAAGGATACCTTTTAATTCTTATTATTCCCTGAAGTGAATTACCCCCAATATTTGTAATAGGGAAAGATTCAAAATCCCGAGGGCGAGACCCCAATATATGTGGTAAAGTGGGATGTTATAAATATTTATAGGGGACTTAGTGTACTGACTGAGATCAGCTGTGAAGGTATCTATATCTAATAAGAGTAGTGTATTATAGATAACCTTACTTACTGCCACATATGTATACCTCAGTCAGAATTATTCTGGAAAAGTGTGATGACTACGTTATATGTCTAGGGTATGTGTATGATGAAGTGTAAGTCATAACAACAACAGACAGATAAACAATTTAATTTATTCCACCACACTTGACAACACTGTGACACTCACATACATAAAACACTCTAAGAGGATATCTTAAAGGAGTCACTGATGACTTTTCAAATAACAATATGTATTCAGTGCTGTCATGAATGTATATGTGTCCTGATTCAAATACAAAGGGAACCAGGAATCACAATCAATTTTAATTACAAGTTATATGTACAGAATTTATTAATATGATTCTGGTAGTGACATATATTATTAATGGTATCCTATGTGTGTCAGTTGTGTAGTGGTAATATGAGGTAATACTGGTTTTGTTTTGTTCAAGCTCTGTTGGTATTTGTCATCATGACTTCAATAGTTTGTTTCTATTGGAACTAGTATTGGAGATGTTCTCAGTTCCTGGTATTAAAACAATTAAATTCCCCTCTTAATTTAATTTTACAATGTCATTTTAAGATGGGGTACATAATGTTGAGCTCCATGGCCACACTCTCTTATCTTGCGTGATGACTGCAGTAAAAGACTCCTCTGCTCGATTACTTTAATGAGTTCTGGAGCCGCCCCACTGGTTGCTATATGGACCAAGGAGTATGCTGTCCACCTCTGGTTTCAGCAAAGCTCTGACCAGGTGCTGCTCAATAACTTTAAGACCACGGTCCCTGAAACAAGAAGGTTGTACCTTCTACGTCAGAACTAATTTATACTCCATTTCTACACTGAGCACAATACATCACAAACATTGAGTTCAGAGCATTAGGCCAACTGTCAGCTTCATCTGAAATACTTTATACCAGTATTTCCCTCCCTAATGGTTACTACGCCTCTGCAATTCCAGCATTATTTCTTTCTAGTTAATAATCTAGGTGTCAGTGTACTGTTTGGCCATTCCATGCAGTTTTACTTTCCTCCGACATCTTCTGTTCAGGCTGGAGCACTATAGGCTTTACATCATGTTTGCTACTGAACCACACATATATACAGACATAAATTATCAATTTACATTCAATTTTCATTAAAAGATATTGAATCTTTCAAGCTTACCACAATTCATGGAAATAATAATAAACCGTTTCGTTGACTGGCAATGAATATAGCACAACTCCGATCTGCCGATGTCCCAGGCTTTATTTTATAAAAAATATACACTGGTGCTCAACGCACTGCTTCTTAGTAGGTTTATTACAAGATGTGGCAATGAACAGACGCTCTGAATTGAGTATATTCGCAGCTCTACCCAATCACACCACGTCTACACATCTTTTCAAAAAAGTACTCCTTTCTCACGTTTCACCTGACAACACAAGATAGTATTTATAGTCCGACCAATCGTGTTTAGTCTTTCATTTGTTGCGCTCCAATCAAATAGGAGTTAACATGGTAGGCTATTTCCGTAACGTAATGTTTCTTCAAACACGTTATAAAAAAATTTTATGAGCAGAAATGATTTCATGCTGTCAGGCACCCCCACTATTTTATTTTGGCCATAACTTGGTAATTCCTAGACTATTTGCGTAACGTTTTACATATTCTTTGTCAGCAAACCCTAAGGAACCCAAATATCTCAATCTAAGAGAGCTAGGTGGCTGCGTTCAAAATGTGCATTTTCTACCACCTCCTGTTCACTTCAATCCCCATGTGGTGTCTGGGTACTGTCATGTTTTCAAACGTAAACCGGTATAATGTCATAATTCCCAATAAGCGTTTTTCAGGATTTTAAAACCTAACTCTGGTATGGGTAGTGAATTTTATCACTGTCGATTTGAAATAAAGTTAGTGCATGTGGCCTTACACGCGTGATGGCAGCAATTGTGTATCGCGCGACGCGTGTTTAGTGTTGCACGTGTCCTGCTTTCTGCCTCTCCCTTCTCTCTATCCTTTAGTCCATCTGTCTTTTAGTTACGCCTTGTATAAATTGGAATGAATGAAATATTAAATTTAGGTCATTGATCAGCTTGCGTATCTCAAGGTTTTTCCAAGAAATACAGCACACGTTTCATTGAAGAAAGCGGGTAATAATACAGTAGGCTTTTACTATCAACGTGAAAGCGTTACAATTTGCAGACGAAGTAGAAAACAAGGGGAATTTCGAGTACAGTCATTGTGACAGCACTGTTCTTTACCATTCTTCTTTCCTTTTATTAAATTTATTTGTCTCCTGAGGAGCATAGCAACTGTAGCAATATGTTCTTCGTAGGTTTCCGATGCAATTAATATGTCATCCATGAAATTATGGATATAGGGACTTTGCAAAGGTTCTACAAGCTTCCTCATCATCCTGGTGAACACTCCTGGTGCGTTATGCAATCCGAACGGCATCACATTAAATGTGTAATGTCCTTCACTAGTGCTGAAAGCTAACAAAGGTTTAATTTCCTCCTTGACTGGTATTTGGTAATAACCTTTACTGAGGTCAATCTTGGAGAAAATCTTTGCTTTGCTGAGCTTGGTGAACAACTCAGAAACAGTTTGGAGAGGTTCGGGCTGGAATTCCGTTACATCGTTTAGCAGCCGGTAATCTATACACAGCCGAACTTCCTTAATGGGCTTCTGCAACAGCACTACACTCGAACTGTAAGGAGATGTAGACTCACTGATAATTCCTGCCTGACGCAGCTTGTCTATTTCTCCGCGAAGTGCATCAGCTTTAGCGTACGGGATGGGGTAAACTCTGGTTCGAACAGGGGTCTCGTTTGTTAATTTCATATCAAATTCGATGAGATTTGTTCGACCAGGTACATCCGTTAAGACTGTACTGTACTGTTTTAGTAGCGCCCTGGTTTCTGTTTGTTGTTCTGGTGAGAGATTGTCGCCGAACTTGACATCTTTAAAGGATTCTGTGGGTTGCAATGGGTACTCCATGCAACCATCATCATCTTCCTCGTCTTCCGTTGCTATGGCGACAGCCAGGAGATGCTCGGAGGATGGCACCGATCTTTCCAAATATTTCTTAAGCAGATTTATGTGGAAGACCTTCTTCTTTCCTTTGATGGAGATCTTGTAATTGGTACGTGAGATCTTTTTAAGGACGGTAAACGGCCCTTGCCATCCGATGCGAAGTTTATTGCTTCCGGTTGGAAGTAGCAACAAAACTTTCTCCCCTGGTTGTAGTTCTCTCTCTTTTGCAGCTTTGTTGTATCTTTTAGCATGTTTAGCGCGGGCTTTCTTAAGGTTGGTAGTAGCTAGGTCCCATCCTAGCTTTAACCTTTCCTTGAGCTCAGATACATACTTGCTTGCAGAGACGACTGTCTCGTCAGCCTTTTGGTCTATCAGGGACCGAAGCAAGGCTTCTAGTGGCCCCTTTATAGGTCTGCCAAATAAAAGTGTAGCAGGCGGGAATCCCGTAGACGCTTGGGGAACCTCTCGGTAGGCGAATAAGGCAGCCGATATATATAGGTCCCAGTCTTCCGGTTTCTCCTGACCCAGCTTACGTAACATGGTGGTGAGCCTGCCATTAAAACGTTCCACGAGCCCATTTCCGGCCGGATGGTAGGGACTTGTGTGGATATGTTTGGCCCTCAAGATCTTAAAGATCTCATCTATTAACAGGCTACGGAATTGGGATCCATTGTCCGTCAAAACTTGTTGAGGGAATCCCAACCGTGTAAAGATTTGCACGAGGGCTTCTGCAACATGCTTGGAATCTATGCATGTTAGCGGTACAGCTTCGGCCCACATAGTGCAAGTGTCGACTAAGGTCAGGATGAACCTGTTCCTTGTTTTGGTCCTTTCCAGGGGTCCAATGATGTCGACAGCAACCCGTTCAAATGGAGTCCCTACTATTGACATTAGCCCCATGGGTACTGGGGGTGTCAAGTGCTTGGGTGCTACCCGTTGGCACTGGGCGCAGGATTTCACGTACCTGATAATGTCAGAGTTCATTCCTGGCCACCAATAGTGGGTTTTTATTCGCTGAATAGTGGCGTTTTGTCCCATATGTCCGCTAAAGGGAAGAGAGTGCCCCATTTCTAAGATCTGGCTTCTGTACTGCGTCGGTACTAGGAGCTGGTTATTCCCCGTGTCCGGGTTGTCCGATCTACGATACAATACGCCATCCTTAGAAAAGATGTCTCCATTGTGTCTGGGGTCCTTAGCCATGGGCAGTTTTCTAAAGCAGAGCTCCAGAGTAGGGTCCTTTTGTTGCGCCTCCTTCAGTTCATTCGGCACCAAATTTGGTGCATGCTCCCTCTCCTTCTTGGTTTGCCCTCTTGTGGTTACCGCTGCCACAATCGGCTCCTTCGGTCTCCCAATAAACACGTATCTACATCCCAGGATAACTGGGTAGATCGGATCATCCATTATGGCCGCTTTAATAACACCTCTGACAAAATCAGAGTGTATTTCTACCAGTGCGATAGGAAGCGTCCTGGATGCATCACTCCTGAAAACTCCACTAAGTTTGGAGGTTTCCTCTGTCTCCTGACCTGGTTTGACTAGGTGCCTAGCGATAATACAACTAAAGCTTAATCCAGTGTCAAAGAGACAAGTAGTTGAGGTACCATTCAAAATTACAGTTCCTCGCGTTGAGGATCGGTCCCCGTCAGTTTGAGAATCACTGACATTGACTCTACCTTTCGAGGCTGTTTGCAAACATCCGATGCGGTTTGGACCGGTTTGTTTGCCCTGATCAGACGTTCCTGGTGTAGGGGTCTTCCCTTTTCCTTGACTTTGGTGGCCGCGCTGCCACGTAGGCTTGATAGGTTGATGAGAATTATTATTTGGGGAAAATCGGGCTTTGTAGAATTTCGATTTTTCCTGGGGAGGTCTCTGGGTATTATTTTCTCGTTGGTTATAATTCTGAGAGGAATTAGAGGAATAGGATGACTGCTCTAGATTTTGTTTACGAGATGGCTCATCTGTGGGTTTACGTTTCGTGCTGGGAAGTTCGGCCAATGCATTGGTATAGCGTTCTGCCTTATAGAGGATGTCCTCAAGCCTGACTGCGCCCTGTTCAGCCAAAAATCTACGGGTTTCGTTTGACAAAGTTGACTTTATCTGTTCCTGCTATTATTGTCACTTAAGACTCTTAACGCAAGCGACTATGCCACGTTAAAATGGTAAGTTACACTAGAAAAGAATCTACTATTACTAACAGCAGAGAAAGATTTATATTAAACAATTTAAAAGGAAAAAAAAATTTCCCTAAAATTTTAATTCTCCGTCAACAAAACTCCGCCCCTGAAGTCAATTTATGAGAAGAGACGTGTTAACTAGACTTAAAAAGTCAGAACAAGGCGTCTTTAGCTAAGCTCAACTCTTTTTAACTTCAAAAAACCTTTAGTGACTGTAAAAACAATCACGCAATCCCAGCAAATCCTATAAAGAAAAAATTAATTTTCTCTGCCAGAGGATAATTTAGCTAACCGAATTTATAATTATCCACACTTTCTACTGCTGTGGAAAGAAAACAACCTGTAAATATGCTGTGTGGACAACCCAAATACTAAAAGGCGTTGTCTAGGGGTGTAATTAATTTTTTTTTATTTCCCTAAATCCATAGAGACAGATCGTTCACACTCTATCTAGTTAGACCCAGACTTAATCAGACTCAAAAATATCTTTATCCCGGCTATGCGATTGCCTCAAATGTAGCACAAGATCCCAGGACCAGCCCACAAATATTGTCGTAAATTTATTTTGAGAGAAAGAGTCTTAGAAATAGTGGTCCGGTTTAGAGTGGAGAATGGTGGTGAAAAGCTCAGTGATAGAAATGTAGAGAGTAAATAGTTGCTTCACAGAGTGCTGGGGAGAGTAAAGACAGACTTAATTACGACAAATCGTTTCTCTCAATCTTCTCTTCAGACTCTCCTGGTCAAACAATTATTTGCCAGTTTCCAGACACACATCTGCGCTCACACCGATTTGGTGCTTCAAACACACAGACGCACGTGAATACAAGCTATATTAAACAAATAGGGGAAATGTTGGGCTTTGGGTATTCCAACACAGTACTAAATAAGTTTATGATGTTCATTTACCTTAAAAATAAAATCGCAAACAAATATCAAGTGTTATCATAAGTACAGAAAATGCAATTAACAAGGTGGGGAGGGAGGGGGGGGGGTGAACAAGATTGGTATCGACTAAGCCCTTCCCGCTTGTATTAGACAAAGATAAACCCAGTCCAAAGATAGATAATTATCAGGAACATAGGTAATGTAACCCAACAGTGAAGTTAATTACTCTGAAAGAGGGGTTACAGTATTAGGTATGGGTGGTAGAAAAAAATCCTGTTATCCCGAATTGGGTTTCCCTTTACTGAGCAAATGAAAGGGGGGGGGGGGGGGGGTAAACAGCGTTAACAAAATATCCCAATTAAAGGAACAATGCAGGGTATACTGAAAATGTACATCTTCCAGTTTATCTCACAGATTGAAATTTAATTTTGATGATTTATTTAAATGTTCTTGGGTAGGCTTTCTTTCATGTAATTATGATAGCTAGGTCGCATCGGACCGCCACAAGATTAAATTTAAAAAAAATGTTTCATCAATATGTCTGGAAGTTTAAGAACCGAGTCTGAAACTCTCTGTATGATTTCTTTATGCTGGGATTGCAAAGGTGATCATTCTATAGAAAAAGATAGAAAACCCATGACAACATAATCATACCTCAAAAATCAAATAATATTCTAACGTGCGATAAATTTACCGTTAAGGCTATTATATACACTCGCGTATTTAGTTATGTATTTAAGAAAACACGTCACGAGTCTAATGGTTAAAATACACCTCTATATATATATATAGGACTTAACTAAATTTATTAATTATAAATTCCTTCGCGACTTTAAAAGTTACTTTAACATTAAAGCATCTATTATTTTTGGAAATATTATAATAGATATATCATTAAATTTACCACTGGAACTTTTGGGATGAGTTTAATTTAATAGATTTAAATAAACACAAAATCCAGTGAAATAAAATGAAAGCACTAGACAACTGATCACTTTAACAAATATATTATACCGTGCACAGAAACAGAAATCACTCCAATGTAGCCACCAATTCAGATGGAAATCTAGCAGAATTTCTACTATAGCTAGTGAATCTTAAATCTCTGGCGACCGAATGATAACATGGCTTTCTACGTGGTCTGTATATATCTAACTGAAATGTAAGATGAGTGGGGCATGAGAAAATTGACCCCTTTTTAGATCTCAGGAGACTTTTGGGGATCTGACCGCCAGACTAAAGAGAGAAGCCGCCCCTGATCTGACGTATCTCCGCTCGCTGCTTGCGCGTCGGCTTTCCCGTTCGCTCCCACTGCGATCGGTTTCGTGTTTAACACCGAGATGCGAAATACCGACAGGAAACTTGCGTCGCTCGTTTCAGGGACAACTACTGCCTTTGATAGCGCCGATAGTCTTTCCTGAGATCCCTCAGTCTGTTTGATCGTGTGCCGCTACATTCTGTTTGATTCTGGCACCGCCCCCACTGGGCCAAGTTAATGAAAATACTGCATATGATTGCTCAAGAGATGTCCGTTGGCGTGATTTAATCTCTCCTTAAATCAATGCGATGACCAGAATGAACGGTAGATAAACTGTCCACATATTAATCAGCAAACGTGTTGACCATCTGTGTGGAACGGTTGCATAGCTAATGAGTCCAGGTGAAAAAAAATCCCGTTTTGACGAAAAGTTACAATATTCGGGGCCACTGATGCTATACAAAGGGGTCGTTACGAAGGGTCGTACCATATCATCCAACACTTCAGGGGTACCGATGTTATGAGAGGGTTCTTACCATCATCTAACAAATTCAGGGACGGATGAGTTATCTGTCACAGTAGTGACAGAAAAAAAAATGCAACAGGCAAATGAAGCTTTCAGTGTATTAAGAAATATGTTTGAACCAAACGAAATCAAGGCTAAAACACAGCTGAAATATCAATGTAGTGCTAAAGTACGGCTTTGGAATGTGGAAACAAGACAAACAAGCAGGAAGTTACAGATGTTCCCAAATGGGCGCATGCGTAGAACAGAAGGATTAAAATATTATACCAAGATGGGCAAAGATTGCAAGAACCAGACAAATGCCAGAGAGGCATGAGGTAAAACGAAGACGCTGGCATTCGGTAGGCTACACGGTCCTTGTTCTGGAACCACCAGCGCATTGGAAATGGAAAACCAAAAAACACAGAGAGAAATGACTGAGAGACAGGATTAAACGAGATAACGACAATACGGAAAGACCTTGAATGGATAACGGTGAAGTGGAGGGATTAAAAAAAATAAAGGTAGTACGTTTTACTAAGACGAAAGAGGAAAAAAAACCTACGTTTCGACCACAAGGCCTTCATCATGGACCGACGTACACAAACAGAAAGGAAAGAAAGGTATAACTAAGTAAAAACATGCAAAATTAAATTAAAGCGACTACACTTGACAGGAGCACATGGCTGGACCAAAATGGCTGCCGCCGCTACGGAAACTGATGATCGGATAACGCAAGACCGGAAGGCTTAGTGTGAACGTTTTTGAAGGCCTATTCTACACAGATATTTGAAGGGTAATGAATGATGTATGAAGAGCAAAAATAGTAAAGATAAGAATATTTATAGAAAGGAATGAGGCTTCGTTATTACGACTAAAACTGAAAACGATACAGATCTGACAGATTATTTTGGAAGATGAGGATTATAACGCCTTAGCCAACTTGAGTCCTGGTCGTAAACACGGCGTAATTACACAGCAATGAAATGTATGAACGATGGCCAGGTGTCACATCCTAGTAGTTCAGGTAGGCAGAGTAATGATCCCATCTGCTATTTTACCATTTTATTTTACCGTGAAGAAATAAGAACGTATATGGGGAGAGAAAGTTGATGACACGACATGATATAAATTATGTGTGTGCTGACAGGTCAGACAGCATGTTAAGCTCAGTTGAATAATCTACAAGCGACTCCGACAGTACCCCGTGTAGTTCTCGGGGGAAGGGGGGGGGGGTCTCTGAAAATATAAAGAATATGATTTCTGCACCCTCAGGCATGTCGTAACAGGCGAACAGTAACTGCAGTTTCGCATGGGGCTGGTAACCTCATTATGTAAAACTAATTGCTACAGAAATCACCGCTGCAAGAGCATGTAACTGCTGTGTGCAAGCTTCCCATGGGACTGGCTGCAGTGGTGGCTCAATGATCCTTCAGGAGTACGCAGGAAATTGATGATGATGTTAATGATGATCAAGATAACTCCGTCAGTGTTTTAGTTGATTGCATCAATTTCCTTCCATTCGCCTGCAGCTGTTGACACCTTTTGGTTCTCTTCCTGTGGCTCTTTTCCTACTGCTCTCTCTCTCTCTCTCTCTCTCTCTCTCTCTCTCTCTCTCTCTCTCTCTCTCTATCTCTTTCTTTCTCTCTGCCTCTTTCTCTCATTATCTTTTCTCCTCATGTTCTCTTGAGCTGTGTTTCTCTGTACTTCACATGGTGTTTAAACTGTTGCCTTGATTCAATACACAATTCCGGTCGATGAACCGGATGTATTATTTTCATTTCATGTTTCACACTCAACTATCGCTTTCTTACCTTTATAATTATGTTCGGATGCCCCGGATGAAGGCCTGGTGACCGCAACGTAAGCATTTTCCTTTGTCTTTTGTCCTGCTAAGAAGCAATACCTCTTTTTAAACCAACTGTTAACATTGTTGCCACACAATCTTTTCTACTTATTTTGTATTGTGTTTCAACAACGTTCTCAGTACTACATGTCTAAATACGCTGGACTGGTCGTGTAGGTCCCGGGGAGTCTCTGACGAAACAAAGAAGGAATAGGTATACTGCACTTTCACGCATGTCGTACAAGGCTACTGATATGAGGTTGTGTACGAGGGCAGCAACTTTATCATGAAAAATAAATTTCTACAGAAACCACTGATGCAAGACCATGGACATGCTTGATACAAACTTCACACATGGAGGATCAGCTGCAGTCGTGACCACGTGATCCATTAGGAGCGAAAAGGAAAATGATGATGAGGAAATTCACTGGACTATCTATTTGTGGTATCACTGGACTATCTATTTGTGGTATCACTGGACTATCTATTTGTGGTATCACTGGACTATCTATTTGTGGTATCACTGGACTATCTATTTGTGGTATCACTGGACTATCTATTTGTGGTATCACTGGACTATCTATTTGTGGTATCACTGGACTATCTATTTGTGGTATCACTGGACTATCTATTTGTGGTATCACTGGACTATCTATTTGTGGTATCACTGGACTATCTATTTGTGGTATCACTGGACTATCTATTTGTGGTATCACTGGACTATCTATTTGTGGTATCACTGGACTATCTATTTGTGGTATCACTGGGACTATCTATTTGTGGTATCACTGGACTATCTATTTGTGGTATCACTGGACTATCTATTTGTGGTATCACTGGACTATCTATTTGTGGTATCACTGGACTATCTATTTGTGGTATCACTGGACTATCTATTTGTGGTATCACTGGACTATCTATTTGTGGTATCACTGGACTATCTATTTGTGGTATCACTGGACTATCTATTTGTGGTATCACTGGACTATCTATTTTTGGTATCACTGGACTATCTATTTGTGGTATCACTGGACTATCTATTTGTGGTATCACTGAACTATCTATTTGTGGTATCACTGGACTATCTATTTGTGGTATCACTGTACTATCTATTTGTGGTATCACTGGACTATCTATTTGTGGTATCACTGGACTATCTATTTGTGGTATCACTGGACTATCTATTTGTGGTATCACTGGACTATCTATTTGTGGTATCACTGGACTATCTATTTGTGGTATCACTGGACTATCTATTTGTGGTATCACTGGACTATCTATTTGTGGTATCACTGGACTATCTATTTGTGGTATCACTGGACTATCTTTTTGTGGTATCACTGGACTATCTATTTGTGGTATCACTGGACTATCTATTTGTGGTATCACTGGACTATCTATTTGTGGTATCACTGAACTATCTATTTGTGGTATCACTGGACTATCTATTTGTGGTATCACTGTACTATCTATTTGTGGTATCACTGGACTATCTATTTGTGGTATCACTGGACTATCTATTTGTGGTATCACTGGACTATCTATTTGTGGTATCACTGGACTATCTATTTGTGGTATCACTGGACTATCTATTTGTGGTATCACTGGACTATCTATTTGTGGTATCACTGGACTATCTATTTGTGGTATCACTGGACTATCTATTTTTGGTTTCATTGGACTATCTATTTGTGGTATCACTGGGACTATCTATTTGTGGTATCACTGGACTATCTATTTGTGGTATCACTGGACTATCTATTTGTGGTATCACTGGACTATCTATTTGTGGTATCACTGGATTATCTATTTGTGGTATCACTTGACTATATATTTCTGGTTTCACTTGACTATCTATTTCTGGTATTACTGGACTATCTATTTCTGGTTTCACTTGACTATCTATTTCTGGTATCACTGGACTATCTATTTTTGGTTTCACTGGACTATCTATTTCTGGTTTCCCCTAACTATCTATTTCAGGGTATCACTGGACTATCTATTTCTGGTTTCACTGGACTATCTATTTCTGGTCTCACTGGACTATCTATTTTTGGTTTCACTGGACTTTCTATTTCTGGTTTCACTGGACTATCTATTTCTGGTTTCACTGTTCTATCTATTTTTGGTTTCACTGGACTATCTATTTCTGGTTTCACTGGACTAACTATTTCTGGTTTCACTAGACTATCTATTTCTTGTTTCACTGGACTATCTATTTCTGGTTTCACTGCGCTATCTATTTCTGGTTTCACTGGACTATCTATTTCTGGTTTCACTGGACTATCGATTTCTGGTTTCACTGGACTATCTATTTCTGGTATCACTGGACTATCTATTTCTGGTTTCACTGGACTATCTATTTCTGGTTTCACTGGACTATCTATTTGTTCTATCACTGGACTATCTATTTCTGGTTTCACTGGACTATCTATTTCTGGTTTCACTGGACTATCGATTTCTGGTAGCACTGGACTATCTATTTCTGGTTTCACTTGACTATCTATTTCTGGTTTCACTGGACTATCTATTTCTGGTTTCACTGGACTATTTATTTCTGGTATCACTGGACTATCTATTTCTGGTATCACTGGACTATCTATTTCTGGTTTCACTGGACTATCTATTTCTGGTATCACTGGACTATCTATTTTTGGTTTCACTTGACTATCTATTTCTGGTTTCACTTGACTATCTATTTCTGGTATTACTGGACTATCTATTTCTGGTTTCACTTGACTATCTATTTCTGGTATCACTGGAATATCTATTTTTGGTTTCACTGGACTATCTATTTCTGGTTTCCCCTAACTATCTATTTGTGGTATCACTGGACTATCTATTTCTGGTTTCACTGGACTATCTATTTCTGGTCTCACTGGACTATCTATTTTTGGTTTCACTGGACTTTCTATTTCTGGTTTTACTGGACTATCTATTTCTGGTTTCACTGGACTATAGATTTCTGGTTTCACTGGATTATCTATTTCTGGTTTCACTGGACTATCTATTTCTGGTTTCACTAGACTATCTATTTCTTGTTTCACTGGACTATCTATTTCTGGTTTCACTCGGCTATCTATTTCTGGTTTCACTGGACTATCTATTTCTGGTTTCACTGGACTATCTATTTCTGGTTTCACTGGACTATCTATTTCTGGTATCACTGGACTATCTATTTCTGGTTTCACTGGACTATCTATTTCTGGTTTCCCTGGACTATCTATTTCTGGTTTCACTGGACTATCTATTTGTTGTATCACTGGACTATCTATTTCTGGTTTCACTGGACTATCTAAATCTGGTTTCACTGGACTATCGATTTCTGGTATCACTGGACTATCTATTTCTGGTTTTACTGGACTATCTATTTCTGGTTTCACTGGACTATCTATTTCTGGTTTCACTGGACTATCTATTTCTGGTATTACTGGACTATCTATTTCTGGTTTCACTGGACTATCTTATTCTGGTATAACTGGACTATCTATTTCTGGTTTCACTGGACTATCTATTTCTGGTTTCACTGGACTATCTATTTGTGGTATCACTGGACTATCTATTTCTGGTTTCACTGGACTATCTATTTCTGGTTTCACTGGACTATCTATTTTTGGTTTCACTGGACTATCTATTTTTGGTTTCACTGGACTATCTATTTCTGGTATAACTGGACTATCTATTTCTGGTATCACTGGACTATCTATTTCTGGTTTCACTAAACTATCTATTTCTGGTATGCATTAAAACTGACCTTTGTACATCGAAATTCTTCATATCATTACCTTTATTCTCATTACTTTCTTTTATATTTTAATTAGTTGCTCACGCTGTAGTGCCCATCTGCGATATCTACGTCTTTCCACAACACACATGTTATTTCTGCAAGCATCTTATTCGGCCGGATTTTCTTTCCTTACCCTTTGACTTGCTGTTCCCTATCTTCCCACAATGCTGCATGTGGCGTGAAATAAGAGTTTTCCTTTTAAATGAGTTTCTACCTAAGGCTTACGTTTATTTTCTATCTAAAGCATTCTGGTTTTACCGTCAGTCCAGTGGCGGCTTTAAGTGATTCGATGACCTAGGCAAGCATGAACGGCCAAGGCCCCTTTTAAATAAAATCATGTTTGTTTGGACAAGCATCTATTTGTGCGCGAGGCCCCATCAAAGCGTGAGGCCCTAAGCAAAGGCCAAAGTTGCCTATGCCTATAACTGCAACTGCGTCAGCCGTGTACACGTCTATCAGATCTTTATGTAAATTTTTGATAGAAAGTTTATTACTGCATTTGTACCAAAACAAAATCTAAAGGATCCCGTTACACGCCCATTGAGGCATATTGGGAATATAATGTTAGGCTCATATTTTCTTGACCATCAGACACTAGGAGTGATGTAATCAGGATCTTGCCGGCTAAACTTTGATATTAGCCAAAAGGCCGAGAAGCTTAATTAAATTTCCTGGAATAATACCATCTTCTGCCGCAATTATTGTCAATACATGTTTTGTTTTTTTATTCCCATTTCTTAAGCTCGTGCCGTAACTATTTATAACTTTCTAGCACTGTGATATTTCTTTGTTTTCACCTTGTGAAATGAATACGTGACAAAGATAGATCGGCAGTTACTTTTAGGATTGTGTTTCTAGGATTTGTTCATAAAGACATTAGGCCTCGTGTGGTAAGAAATTACTCTTGAAATACAACATTATGAAGGGAGATGAAGGTACTAAAAGAAGTGCATGGCGTCTCGAGAAGTAGAGTTGTGTTACTAAGGGCAATTAATGATCGCCTGCTAGATAATGACTCTGCACTGGATGAATCAACAAGGCGGAGACTGCTAGAGTTCAGAATCAAACGCGTGACTAGCAAAGATGGACGTGAGAGAGGATGCATCCGTCGTATGTACAACTAGCGTGCTACATGTACAATTAATAATCATACTCTTCAACATTTGCTGAGGGAGACTGGGGCCTATAGGTTTGCCCTGAGTGCAGTGAGGTCGATTCTGATTAACAAAAACAAAGTTGTCTTAATCAAATTGATTGGAAGCTACGGCAAGACTGATTTATTGACTTAGATATTTTGTCTTAAGACAGTTAGCGTTACCAGCGACAAATTCTCTGATGTGTTCTATATTATATGCTCCCTTTTGGTGATATTTTTCGACATGAGAACAATCAAAATCATTAATAATCTGCGACCACACTGTGTTGTTCATTAACAACAAATGTACCAATCAGAATTAACAAAGCTACTTGGTTGCGCAGAAGGTTTGAGGAGAACCAGTGCATTATTTAAGACTGCATGGTAGATACCAAAAACAAATTTTTTTAAAAAGTGCATTCTGCAGAAAAAAAAAATAATAAAGCGATCAGAAAAGAAATAAGAAGAAAGAGAACAGAAATAAGAGAATGCATAAACATAAGAGTGAGAGCCTACCAAAAAAAAAAAAATATTAAAAAAGAAAGGTATATGAAGAAAAGAAAGAAATTTAGACAAAGGTGAGAACGAAGACTTGCCTCTTTCAGATGAAATGTAAATTGAACTAAGAAGCGGATGAAAATACTGAAGATTTTGACCTACAAGCCAAAACAAGAAAACAAAATAAATACTTCAAATCTAGCTGTTTAAAAAGGCACAATGACAGACAGCCTAATTATAGGAATTCTAGCAAATAGAGGGCGTGGGGATTATTATGTAATGACCCCAAAAACGGCTGATTCAGGAACTGTACGTTAACTTTAAAAAATTGATTATCTTGCTCTTAACTTAAACCTCTTCTTTATTTCTTCTTCTTCTTCTTCTTCCTTTCTTCTTTTTTTTCTGTTTCTTCTATTTCTCCCTTCCTTCTTATTCTTCTGTTCTCCTTCTTCTTCTTTTTCTTCTTCCCATTCTGTACCTTATCTTCCATTTCTTTTTGTTTTTGTAATTCTTCTTCCTTAACATTTCCTTCTTCGTATTAAATCAGTTAACAATTATTCTGTCCTCTACCTAACGATCCTTACAGTATCTTCCTCACCCTGAAGCTCCCCCAGGAGCATAAGGCTTCACAAGAAATATGCTCCATCAGCTCAAGGTCTTATCATGTCTTCCTCGTCATTTTCATTTCTGTCTCCAGTCCTTTTTTCCCATATGTTTTTCGGTCTACCTCTTCTTCTTCTCTCCCAGGGGATTCCAGAACAAGGACTGCCTTGTAATGCTATCAACAGGTTTCCTCAATGTGTGTCCTATCCATCGTCAGCGTCTTCTTCCCATCTCTTGTTCCACTGGCACTTGTCTGGTTGTTGGCATCAGTTGCACATTTGTGGCTTTGTCATACCCTTTCTATCTATCTATCTATTCTGTTATACGCAAGCATTCATTTACGATATCTCTACTTTCTTGGCTGCAATTTTCCCGTTCTTTTGAAGTATCTTGCTGCATATACTTTTTTTGTTTCGCCTCGCTATAAAAGTAAATCATAAAAGGATGCACAGCTAAATTAGCAACCCATTCGACTGGATAGTCCTTAGCTCGATTCCCGGTAACCTACATTTATTTTCTGTTGCCTGGTGGCCTCCTTCCAGTCCAACGAGTGCCTGTCACTTACATTTATTTAGTATCTGCCTGCATTGGTGCCTGTACACCTGTCATCACAAGTACAGTTATGCTATGGACCCCTGAAGGAAAGCAATAGAGAGGCCGACCAAAAACAACTTGACGGAGAACTGTGGCGGCCGAGATGCAAAGAATTAACCAGAGCTGGGGTATAGAGACATAAAATGTCTATGATTTTCGACAGTTCCAGAATATTGTCATCACCGACATCATGACCTTATAGCTCCGCAAGGGACGTAAGCCTACAACACGTCCTCTTGTCCTGTACCATCCGCTCAAGATTTGTCCGTGTTCTTTATTTAGTTCATTACTGTTTCCAATCTTCATTGTGCGAACAGTTCAGGTGCTGGATCTGGAGATTCTCCTGGGAACAAGTACACATAAGTCAAAAGACGTGGCTCCTTTCTGCTTTCTCTATGCAGCACCATGAGCCTCCTTCAATACTGGTTAACTTGTTTATAGTTTCTGAGGATTTTTTTTGGTTGGGGGGGGGGGGGCCTTAATTTTTCTGCAGGATGGGGTGGCAGGCCTTATGTCCAACCCTCTTTAGTAGCCTCTTACGACATTCATGGTAGATTTATCATCATCATCATTTTCTTTGCACTCCTTACGTAGTGTGGTGAAGTGGGATGTTATAAATATTTATAGGGGACTTAGTGTACTGACTGAGATCAGCTGTGAAGGTATATATATATCTAATAAGAGTAGTGTATTATATATCACCTTACTTGCTACCACATATCTATATATCTCAGTCAGAATTATTCTGGAATAGTGTGATGACTACGTTATGTGTCTAGGGTATGTGTATGATGAAGTGTAAGTCACAACAACAGACAGATAAACAATTTAATTTAATCCACTACTCTTAACAACACTGTGACACTCACATACATATAACACTCTATGAGAATATCTTAAAGAAGTCACTCGTAACTTTTCAAATAACAATATGTATTCATTACTGGCATGAATGAATATGTGTCCTGATTCAACTACAAGGGAACCAGGAATCACAATCAATTTAAATTACAAGTTATGTACAGAATGTATTTAATATGAATATTGTAGTGACATATATTATTACAAATGTTCTATATGTGTCAGTTGTGTAGTAGTAAAATGAGGTAATACTGGTTTTGTTTTGTTCAAGCTCTGTTGGTATTTGTCATCATGACTTCAATAGTTTGTCTTTAGGGACTAGTATTGGAGATGTTCACAGTTCCTGATTTTAAGACAAGTAAATTCCCCTCTTAATGTTAATTTTACAAAGTCAGTTCAAGATGAGGGGACATAATGTTGAGCTCAGCTGGCCAAGTTAGCTTATCTGGCGTGATGGCGGCAGGAAAGGACTCCTCTGCTCGAATTCTCCTCTGGGCTCAGGAGACACCTCACTGATAGCTAAAAAGACCAAGGAGTATGCTGTCCGACTCTGGATTCAGCAAAGCTCTGACCAGGTGCTGCTCACTACCATCAAGACCACTGTCCCTGAAATCAAGAAGGATGTACCTTCTACTTCATAACTAACTTAAACTCTCTTGTTACACTGATCACAACACAGCACAAACATTGAGTTCAGAGCATTAGGCCAACTGTCAGCTTCATTTGAAATACTTTATTCCAGTATTACCCTTCTTAATGGTTACTACGCCTCTGCAATTCCAGCATTATTTCTTTCTAGTCAATCATCTAGGTGTCAGTGTACTGTTTGGCCATTCCATGCCGTTTGACTTTTCTCCGACACCCTCTGTTCAGGCTGGAGCATTACAGGCTTTACCTCACGTTTGCCACTGAACTACACATATATATATACAGGCATAAATCAACAATTCACATTCAATTTTCATTAAAAGATATTGAATGGTTCAAGCTTACCACAATTCATACGAATAAACACAGATACGTTGATTAGCAATGAATTCTGGCACAAACTGGCACAAATTCCCATCTGCTTATCTTCCAGGCTTTTATTGAGCAAAATATAAGCTGGCTTCAACGCACTGATGCTTTATCAAGCTTATTTAAACAAGTGGTTTCGAACTAACGCTCCCAAGTGTGTATATCAGCGAGTCTGACCAATGAGCCCCGTTTCGACAAGTGTTTGAAAAAATGTTACCTTTCCCCGTTTCCCCTAACAACGAAAGATAGTATTTATAGTCCGACCAATCGTGGTTAGGCTTTCATTTGTTGCGCTCCAATCAATTGGGAGTTTACATGTTAGGCTATTTATGTAACGTAAGGTTTTTTTCAAACACGTTATAAAAAATTTTATGAGCAGAAATGATTTTGTGTTGTCAGGCATCCCCACTATTTTATTTTGGTTATAATTTATTAATTCCTGGACTATTTGCGTAACGTTTTACATATTATTCGTCAGCAAGCCCTAAGGAACCCAATTATCCAAATTTAAAAGAGCTACGCGGCTGCGTTCAAAATATGTATTTTCTACCTCCTGTTTCGAAGATGTGATGTCTGGGTACTGTTATGTTTTCAACCGTAAACCCATCTATTGTTATCTTTCCTAATAAGCGTTTTTATGATTTATAAACCTAACTCTGGGAAAGGGTAGTGTATTTTATCACTGTCCGTCTGAAAAAAAATGAGTGCATGTAGACTTACACGCGTGATGGCAGCATTTGTGTATCGCGCGACGCGTGTTGCATGCGTTCCTGATTTTCAGCCCTCCCCTCTCTCTTTATCCTTTTGTCCATCTGTTCGTTCATTTTGGTAACGCAGTGTAGAAAAAGACATGAATGGAATTTAAAATTTAGGTCAACTTGCATATTTCAAGGTTTTTCTTAGAAAGGCAGCACATTTTATTGTGTGTTTGGGAAACGCGTGTATGTTGCAGAATAGAGGTGGGCAAATTGACACACTCAACTGTTTCGAAACAGTTAGCGCAGTGATTTAAACTGTTTCGAAACAGTGAGTCGACACAACGACACAACGACACAATTGCCCGTATCGGGGAGAAAGAAGTCTCTTATAGACAGTACCGGCGCGGGTATACATGAACTGTGTGAGACACTTTCCTCTGTTTTTACTGTCGTGTGTGAAAATCTATGGCGTTTCGTGTGACCACAATTCAATATTTTTACACAAGTCTTCATTATGATGTAATAAACGTAGATATGATGATAGCTGCAGTATATGGGAAAATAATAAAAAACAACAATAATAATAACAGTAATAATAACACATGATATCAAACTAGAGTAAGCTAGATTTGGTAGACAATGATTCAAATCCACACCGAGTACACATATCAGCAGAGCTAATAAAGTGTATATTACATTTATACGAACACACTGACACTTTCAACTTTAACATAGCGCCTAAAACATTGACAACTGCAACACTGACACAATTTCCAGTGTCTATAACTTCTCAGCAAAAATAATATCACTTGTAAAATCAAGTCATCATAATACATCCCTGAAAAATATGACATGTTTGATATTCCATACTAATGTTCCGAACGGTTGATTCAAATTTTACATAGGCTCAGACAGTGTGTCGCTGCAAAACAGCGAGGCAGACGAAAGAAACAAGCAGGAAGTGTCGAATCGCTCGCTGTTTCGAAGCATTGTTCGACACATACCGTCATACACACACTAGCCATCTCTAGAGTCATACTTGAAGTTGACGAACCCTTGAATAATAAAATACCAGAACACACGTTACATTTTACTTTGTTGTCTTTGATCTTTACAAAATAATCCCAAACAGGGCTTCTCCCCGCCATAAATGAAGATTAAATGAGGTTGAACACAAGTTTTAAACACTATTTTATGTATAAACAAAACACGTTTTCTTACGAGAGCGCCTGAAGTCAGGAATCAAGAGTACCGTAACATGCGTATAATTAGCGCTTGGATGAAAAAGAACTATGGAACTGTTTCGAAACAGCAGACTACAAGTAAATTAACTGAAACAATGAGACATGAGTCGTGACACCCTAGTATGCAGATTTACTTATTCTCGTTAGTACAAATCTATGGTATTTCGTGTGACCACTGTTAAGAATTTTACACAGTCGTTTTCATTATGATGATATGCAAGGGGAACATGCTGACAGCTGCAGTAAAAGTGAAAAAAAATTATAATAATAACAGTAATAATGACACATTATATAAAACTAGAATAGGTACAGTCAGCGACAATGATTCAACTCAAACCGAGCAGACACCTAATAGTAGTAAGCCTCTTTCAGTCCTGAGGAATTATTTTAAAAAAAATTATGACTTGTTTGATTTTCCATACTATCTATGAACGCCATATGTAGCGCACGCTTGACACATGAGACAATGATACAGTGTGCCTTTTGCAAAACAGCGAAGCAGACGGGAACTGAAGCTGCTGTTCGAAGCAGGCTATGTGTCGAATCTGCGTGAGACAATGTGTCTCTGCAAAACAGACAGGACGTGACACTGTTTCGACACCGCAAAAATCTGCGCATCGAATAGTTCGGGTACGACGCAGTTTCGACACATTGTTTCGACACATAAACACAGTAGCCATCTCTATTGCAGAAAGCCTTTAATATCGACGTGAAACGTTACCATTTTGCTTACGCAGTAGAAAACAAGGGGATTTCGAGTACAGTCTTTGTGACAGCACTGTTATTTACCATTCTTCTTCCTTTATTTATTATATGTATTTATTAGGCTTTATATTTACTTGATAATTTATATATGTGGATTAGAATATTCCACGACACCTCCCCTCTTAAAACAGACATTATATGTCAGTCCTTTATTCTATATACACATAGAGAAATTCATTATTATTTCTGGGGTTTACGGTGATTCTCATCACACGGATGGCGGCTTAAAAAATCCGCTCCCAAATTGGTTTTTCCAGATATATACTCGATGCTAAAATTATATGGAGCCAGAAGCAAAGACCATCGGAGTAACCTAGAGTTCTCATGCTTAGCCTGTGCTAGAAACGATAAAGGTTTGTGATCTGTTTGCAACTTAAATGCCTTCCCATATAGATAAATATTGAATTTCTTTATTGCCCATATTACTGCAAGACATTCTTTTTCGCTAGTTGAGTAGTTGATTTCAGCTTTATTCAACTTTCTGCTAGCATATGCCACTGGGCTTAATTCCCCATCCAATGCATCTGATTTCTGTAGTAGAGTTGCACCCAGTCCAATATTACTTGCATCAGTCCTTACTATGAATTCTTGACTTAAGTCAGGTAATTTCAAAATGGGTTTACTTGTGAGCTTTTCCTTCAATTCTTGGTAAGTCATTTCACATTGTGGTGTCCATGTAATGCGATCTGGATGTCCTTTACGTGTCAATTCCGTTAAAGGTGCACATATGGAATTAAAGTTTTTGATATACTTCTGGTAGAAACCACATAATGAGACAAAGGATCTCACGTCCTTCTTGGTTTGTGGTCTCGGGGCTTTCTGTAGTTTCTCTAAATTCTTTGGGTCAGGGGTCATGTTTCCCTGATAAACTGTGTGTCCCAAAAATTCCAATTCTTTACATCCAACGCAACATTTGGTTGGACGGGCTGTTAAATTTGCCTCCCTAAGTCGATCAAACAGCATGTTCAGAGAGTCAATGTGTTCCTCAAATGTTTCTGTTGCTATAAGGATATCATCCATAAAATTTGTTATACAGGGATTATTCAGAGGATCCAATAATTTTCTCATCATTCTAGAGAAGACACTAGGCGCATTCTTCAATCCAAATGGCAATCTATTAAACTCATAGTGTCCTTCTGAGGTACTAAAAGCTAGGTATGGTCTAACCTCAGGCTTTACTGGAATCTGATAGTATCCTTTACTCAGATCCACTTTTGAGAAATATTTAGCTTTATTTAGTCTGGCAAACAGCTGATTTGTATCCGGCAATGGGTCCACCTGTCCTTCTGTAATAGCATTCAGTCTCCTGTAATCTATACAGAGTCTATGTTCTCCAGAGGGCTTCCTTAAGAGTACAACACCGGAACTATACGAAGACTCACTGTGCGAAATAATTCCTTCCTTCAATAGATAGTCTATCTCTTCCTTCAAAGCTTTTTCCTTAGCAAACGGAATCGAATATGGTTTCATACAGACAGGTGTGGAGTCTATGAGTTTCATATCATATTCCAATAGGTTTGTATGCCCTGGTCGGTCTGTTAACACCTCTGCATGATTATTTAGAACCTGTTGCACTCTCTCTTTCTGAGTTTTCGTTAAATGTGTACTGATTTTCACCTGTGCTGCTGTCTCACAGGGGTGTAATGGATATTCAAATGATGAAAGTGGTTCCTTTTTCATCTCCATGGCGATGGACAAGGTCAACAAGTGTGTCTCTTCCTGATGTTCTCTTTCCAAATATTTCTTCAGGAGATTCACATGATAGATTTTTTCTTTCCCCTTCTTATCTATCTTATAATTTGTTCTAGACACCTTCTCTAGAACTGTATATGGACCCTGCCATCCAATTTGTAACTTATTCTGACTCCCGGGCAAAAGAAGCAGTACTTTCTCTCCCACAGCCAAATTTCTGTCTTTCGCCTTCCTGTTATAATAGGCAGCATGTTTCTTCCTGGCTTGTTTCAAATTTTCATTGGCAAGTTTCCAGCCAGTTTTCAACCGAGTGGTCAGCTCATTCACATATTGGTATGAAGATGTAATGTTTTCCTCTGCCTTTTCATCGGTCCACGTTCTTAACAAAGCTTCAAGTGGACCTTTTATTGGCCTTCCAAACAATAATGTTGCCGGGGCCATACCGGTTGAACTATGGGGTACCTCCCGATAAGCAAAGAGGGCGGCGTGCAGGTACTGGTCCCATGTATCTGGTTTTTCGTGTGCCAACTTTCTCAGGATCGACATCAATGTGCCGTTAAATCTTTCCACTTGGCCGTTCCCTTGGGGATGATACACACTACAATGGAAGTGTTTGGCCTGGAAGATCCTGAAAACTTCTTCAGTTAGTTTCCCCTTGAACTGAGAGCCATTATCAGTCAAGATTTGATTGGGAAAGCCTAACCTTGTGAAAATTGTGAGCAATGCCTCTGCCACATGTTTAGAATCAATCGATGACAGGGCTACTGCCTCTCCCCACATAGAACAAGTGTCCACCAGAGTCAGAATGTAGCTGTTCCTTCTCTTGGTTCGGGTGAGAGGTCCCACAAGATCCACGGCAACTCTCTCAAAGGGTGTTCCCACTATGGGCATTTCCCCCAGAGTTGCTGGTGCAGTCCAATGTTTAGGTGCTACTCGTTGGCACTCTGGACAGGATTTTACATATCGTTTGATATCTTCAGTTATTCCTGGCCAGAAATAGTGACAAGCTATTCGCTGTCCTGTTGCGCTGATTCCCATATGACCACTGAAGGGAATCGCATGCCCTAGTTCCAACACTTTAGTCCTATATGAAGTGGGAAGGACCAGCTGTCCGTGACCATTGGATTCAGATCCAGCCTTCCTATATATCAGTTTGTTCTTCATATAAAACTCTCCCTTGCCTGGAGGTGTATGAGATTTGGGCAACTTCTTGAAACATGGCTTGAGTGTTTTGTCCTCAGCCTGTGCCTTCCTCATCTCATCTGGGTGAGTATTTATGGGATTATCCTCCTCCTTCTTTGACTGTGATCTGGTCTGCACTGTTGCCAATATCACAGGTCTCTTGGGATTCCCCAAGAAGACATATCTACACCCCAATATTAGAGGGTAGATTGGCTCATTTATCACTGCTGCTTTTATGATTCCTTCCACATATCGCGTTTTCACTTTTATTCGGGCGACGGGAAGTGTCATGGTAGCTACATCCTTGGTTGCAGTTTGAATCTCCACTGTTTCTGTGGTGTATTGATCAGCCTGCACCAGGTGAGAACTCACAACGGAATCGTAATCTAAACCGGTATCATATAAACATCTTATAGTGACACCATTACAGATGACATCTTCACACACTGGGGGGTGGTATGGTTCCTGTAATTCTTCAGGTTTGCCCTTCTTTTCCTTTTTCCCCGATGTCATAGCAGCAAAATGAGGAGGTTTCCTTCTACAATGGTCAGTGTCATGATTGTTCATCTTACAATTTTTACACCACCTTTTTCCTTGGTTGAAAGATTTTCTTTCATCATATTTCCTTTCATCGAATTGTGGGAATTTATTTTTATTTTCATACCGTGGCCTATCAAATTGGTGCTTACCTTTATTTTGATCCTTAGGATCAAATTTATTAAAGTTCTGTGGTGCCCTAAAGTTGTCCACCTGTTTCTTTTTATTACCTGTTACCTCTGCTTGAGCTGCTTGATACCTTTCAGCAACATTTAGCAACTCATCCAGCCTCTCTGCACCTTGTTCCATGAGAAACTTTCTCAGGTCTGGAGCCATGGACTCTCTTAATTGCTCTATAAGGACCATTTCCTTAAGATCTTGGGTTTTCCCCAGAGAAGTCCATTTCTCCAAGTATGTCTCTATTCGTGCAGAGAACTGGTGATAGGTTTCACCTGACAGTAGTTTAGCATTCCTAAATTTTTTTCTATAGAATTCTGCATTCTTTTCATACCTTAACAAAAGAGCCTGCTTTAGCATGTCATAATTTTCCTGATCACCTCTGCTCATTTTTGCAAAAACTTCATAAGCTGCCCCACGAAGTCCCTGAGATAACTTTAAGCTCCACCTTTCTCTCTCTAACCCATACGTGGTAGCTAATAGTTCATACCTATTTAGGTAGCTCTCAATATCATCGTCTTTCTCAACAAAATGATCTAAATGAAAATTCATAGCTGAGGTTGAGGCTCCTTGAGTAACCGTAGCATCAGAGGCAAAGGGACTGGCACCATTTTCAGGAGCATGGCCTTGAAACTCAAACTCCCTTAGTCGTAACTCATGTTCCCTTTGTAATCTCTTCTCCTCCTTTTCTGCTTCCCTTTCTGCAGCTAATCTCTTCTCTTCCCTTTCTGCAGCTAATTTCTTCTCTTCTCTTTCTGCAGCTAATTTCTTCTCTTCTCTTTCTGCAGCTAATTTCTTCTCTTCTCTTTCTGCAGCTAATTTCTTCTCTTCTCTTTCTGCAGCTAATTTCTTCTCTTCTCTTTCTGCTTCCAATTTCTTAGCCTCTTTGTCAGCCTCAATCTGCAACCTCTTAGTCTCAGCCTCAGCTTGCAACCTCTTAGTCTCAGCCTCAGCCTCAAACTGTAACTTCTTAATTTCCCTTTCAGCCTCTAACCTTCTTTCGGCTTCTTTTTCTAATCTTCTTTCTTCACGTTCAATAAATTTGTCACATTCCGTCGTGACATAGGCAACCATAACTTGCCCATCTAATCCTAACTCTTTTGCAGTCTGAACCGCAGCAGATCGAAATTTGGCCAGGTCCGCCATTGTCTATCAGGTAACTTAATACAATGTCTAACCAACAATTCAATCTCTAATGGACAACACAGGCACCGTGAGCTCAACCTTATTTAATTCCACCCAAGGATACCTTTTAATTCTTATATTCCCTGAAGTGAATTACCCCCAATATTTTTAATAGTTAAAGATTCAAAATCCCAAGAGCGAGACCCCAATATATGTGGTGAAGTGGGATGTTATAAATATTTATAGGGGACTTAGTGTACTGACTGAGATCAGCTGTGAAGGTATATATATATCTAATAAGAGTAGTGTATTATATATCACCTTACTTGCTACCACATATCTATATATCTCAGTCAGAATTATTCTGGAATAGTGTGATGACTACGTTATGTGTCTAGGGTATGTGTATGATGAAGTGTAAGTCACAACAACAGACAGATAAACAATTTAATTTAATCCACTACTCTTAACAACACTGTGACACTCACATACATATAACACTCTATGAGAATATCTTAAAGAAGTCACTCGTAACTTTTCAAATAACAATATGTATTCATTACTGGCATGAATGAATATGTGTCCTGATTCAACTACAAGGGAACCAGGAATCACAATCAATTTAAATTACAAGTTATGTACAGAATGTATTTAATATGAATATTGTAGTGACATATATTATTACAAATGTTCTATGTGTGTCAGTTGTGTAGTAGTAAAATGAGGTAATACTGGTTTTGTTTTGTTCAAGCTCTGTTGGTATTTGTCATCATGACTTCAATAGTTTGTCTTTAGGGACTAGTATTGGAGATGTTTCACAGTTCCTGATTTTAAGACAAGTAAATTCCCCTCTTAATGTTAATTTTACAAAGTCAGTTCAAGATGAGGGGACATAATGTTGAGCTCAGCTGGCCAAGTTAGCTTATCTGGCGTGATGGCGGCAGGAAAGGACTCCTCTGCTCGAATTCTCCTCTGGGCTCAGGAGACACCTCACTGATAGCTAAAAGACCAAGGAGTATGCTGTCCGACTCTGGATTCAGCAAAGCTCTGACCAGGTGCTGCTCACTACCATCAAGACCACTGTCCCTGAAATCAAGAAGGATGTACCTTCTACTTCATAACTAACTTAAACTCTCTTGTTACACTGATCACAACACAGCACAAACATTGAGTTCAGAGCATTAGGCCAACTGTCAGCTTCATTTGAAATACTTTATTCCAGTATTACCCTTCTTAATGGTTACTACGCCTCTGCAATTCCAGCATTATTTCTTTCTAGTCAATCATCTAGGTGTCAGTGTACTGTTTGGCCATTCCATGCCGTTTGACTTTTCTCCGACACCCTCTGTTCAGGCTGGAGCATTACAGGCTTTACCTCACGTTTGCCACTGAACTACACATATATATATACAGGCATAAATCAACAATTCACATTCAATTTTCATTAAAAGATATTGAATGGTTCAAGCTTACCACAATTCATACGAATAAACACAGATACGTTGATTAGCAATGAATTCTGGCACAAACTGGCACAAATTCCCATCTGCTTATCTTCCAGGCTTTTATTGAGCAAAATATAAGCTGGCTTCAACGCACTGATGCTTTATCAAGCTTATTTAAACAAGTGGTTTCGAACTAACGCTCCCAAGTGTGTATATCAGCGAGTCTGACCAATGAGCCCCGTTTCGACAAGTGTTTGAAAAAATGTTACCTTTCCCCGTTTCCCCTAACAACGAAAGATAGTATTTATAGTCCGACCAATCGTGGTTAGGCTTTCATTTGTTGCGCTCCAATCAATTGGGAGTTTACATGTTAGGCTATTTATGTAACGTAAGGTTTTTTTCAAACACGTTATAAAAATTTTATGAGCAGAAATGATTTTGTGTTGTCAGGCATCCCCACTATTTTATTTTGGTTATAATTTATTAATTCCTGGACTATTTGCGTAACGTTTTACATATTATTCGTCAGCAAGCCCTAAGGAACCCAATTATCCAAATTTAAAAGAGCTACGCGGCTGCGTTCAAAATATGTATTTTCTACCTCCTGTTTCGAAGATGTGATGTCTGGGTACTGTTATGTTTTCAACCGTAAACCCATCTATTGTTATCTTTCCTAATAAGCGTTTTTTATGATTTATAAACCTAACTCTGGGAAAGGGTAGTGTATTTTATCACTGTCCGTCTGAAAAAAAATTAGTGCATGTAGACTTACACGCGTGATGGCAGCATTTGTGTATCGCGCGACGCGTGTTGCATGCGTTCCTGATTTTCAGCCCTCCCCTCTCTCTTTATCCTTTTGTCCATCTGTTCGTTCATTTTGGTAACGCAGTGTAGAAAAAGACATGAATGGAATTTAAAATTTAGGTCAACTTGCATATTTCAAGGTTTTTCTTAGAAAGGCAGCACATTTTATTGTGTGTTTGGGAAACGCGTGTATGTTGCAGAAAGCCTTTAATATCGACGTGAAACGTTACCATTTTGCTTACGCAGTAGAAAACAAGGGGATTTCGAGTACAGTCTTTGTGACAGCACTGTTATTTACCATTCTTCTTCCTTTATTTATTATATGTATTTATTAGGCTTTATATTTACTTGATAATTTATATATGTGGATTAGAATATTCCACGACACGTAGCATGGAGCAACCACTACCGCTGGTCCCCTTGTACTAAGCATTCATTCATTTCATTCATAACCCTCCACTCCCAAAGGAGCATAGGCCTTCAACAAACACATGCCAAGTCCTCCTGTCACGTGCCATCATCTCAAGTTCTTTCCACGTTCTCCTCATCATTTTCACCTCTGTTTCCAGCTCTCTTCTCCATGTGCTTCTTGGTCTACCTCTGCCTCTCTTGCCCTGGGGGTTCCAGAACAAGGACTGCCTTGTAATGCTATCAACATGTTTTCCCAGTGTGTGTCCAATCCATCGCCATCGTCTTTTTCTCATCTCCTGTTCCACTGGCACTTGTCTAGTTCTTGTCCTCAGTTCCACGTTGGTAACCTTGTCATACCATTTTAATCCCTCTATTCTAAGCAAGCACCCATTTATGAAAGTCTGTAGCTTTTTGGTTGTTGTCTTTGTTGTTCTCCATGTCTCAGAGCCGTACAATAGGACTGACTTCACATTTGAGTTGAAGATTCTTATGTTCGTATTGAATCCGATTTCTCTTGATCTCCATATATTTCCCAATGCAATGAAAACTCCTCTTGCCTTTTGTATTCTTATTTTGATATCACTGTCTGTCCCTCCAACTTTGTCTATATTGCTGCCAAGATATGTGTACGATTCTACATCTTGTATTGGTGTTTCTTCAAGTTCAACCCTGTTATCATTACCTGCATTTATTCTCAATATTTTTGTCTTTTCCCTGTGTATTTTCAGACCCAATTGCTGTGACCTCTCATCGAGTGTTTTCAATTTGTCCTGCATCTGATTACGGTTATGGGACAGAAGAGTCAAGTCATCAGCAAAATCCAAATCATCCAAATGCTTAGTCAGAGTCCACTGGATTCCATTTCTGTTGTGTGTTGTCGATGATCTCATAACCCAGTCTATTGCTTGTAAGAAAAAAATAGGAGACAAGAGGCATCCCTGTCGCACTCCTGTTCTTATCCCAAACGGTTCTGTAAGCTGTCTTTCGTGAAGAACTCTGCATGTCATGTCTTCATATGTTTTCTTTATTAAATTAATGATCTTCAGGGGAACTCCATAATGCCTCATCAATTTCCAAAGTGATTCTCTGTCTACACTGTCAAATGCCTTTTCGTAGTCCACAAATCCGATGTATAGTGGTGAATTCCATTCCAGACTTTGTTCAACTATTATTCTCAAAGTGGCTATCTGGTCTGTACATGATCTGTTTTGTCGGAAACCTGCTTGTTCATCTCTCAGTTTCCTGTCTATGGATTCTTTTAATCTCTCAAGGATAATCCTGTTTAATACTTTTCCTGGCACTGATAGTAACATTATTCCTCTATAATTTGTGCACTCTTGTAAATTTCCCTTCTTAGGCAACTTAACCAGATATCCTTCCTTCCATTCTGCTGGCATCTCTTCCTTTTCCCAGACTTTACCAAGTAATTTATATTACATCTCTGTAGCCGTGTCGATATCTGCTTTGATGGCCTCTGCTGGAATGCCATCAGGTCCAGACGCTTTTCCATCTCTTAGAAGCTTTATGGCTTTCTTTATTTCTTCCTTCGTTGGTCTTTTACCGTTAATTTGTAGCCCTTCTTCTGCTGGCTGGATGTCCGCGGGGTTTTGTGGAGCTGGTCTATTGAGAAGGTCCTCAAAATATTCTGTCCACCTCTTCATTTGCTCTTGTATATTGCTGAGCAGTTTTCCATTCTTGTCTTTTATGAGGCAACTTGTTTGCTTGTATTTCCCTGTTAGCTTCTTTGTGCTGCTATACAGTTCTCTCATATTGCCTTTGGCTGCAGCATCTTCTGCCTCTCTTGCCAACTCCCCAATATACTTCCTCTTGTCTCTTTTGATACTTCTTTTTACTTCTTTGTTTGCTTCTGTGTACACTTCTTGAGCCTTGGCTTTGGAACTTCTGGTTTTGCTTGTGTTTAAATCTGCTTTCTTGTTTTTTATGTCTTTTATCTTATTGATGGTTTCTGTTGTTATCCATGCTTTATGTTGTCGTTTCATTTTCCCCAGTATTTCTTCACATGTCTCATTCCATACAGTTTTGACCTGCTGCCAATAATCTTCTGTATTCTCTACATCTTCCAGCTGTTGGAGCACTTAGAATTTGTTGGATACGGTGACCGCAAATTTGTCTCTTGTTTCTTGATTTCTTAGATGTCCTACATTAAATTGTTGTCTATAATTTTGCATTGTTGCATATTTCTTGAGTTTCATTTTTACTTTGGCTATCAGAAGATGGTGATCTGATGCCACATCGGCTCCTCTACATACCTTTACATCCTGCAATGATGATCTAAACTTCTTGTTTATGCATATATGATCAATCTGATTTTCTGTTCTATGGTCTGGTGATATCCATTTTGCCTTGTGTATTCTCCTATGTGGAAACATGCTTCCTCCTATAGCCATTTGATTTTAAGCACAGAAGTAAACAGAAGAGACATCACTGTGACAGATAAAATTGAAGCAACCCTGATCGATCACTTTATTCTCATCGGGGGCCCTCACTATTTGGGTTCAAGCAACGATCAAACATGGACTTCCCTCGCTGGCTAATTAAGCATGCACAGTTAAACACGTGGAAGCCAGGTCTCTCTATTGCCAACTGTTCGATTCTTAATTTAGCCACGCCTCCTGTCTTTGTTTTCAAGCACTATTAATACAAATAATCTTATCTCTAGTGACTTTCCTTTAAAAGGGGGAAGGGCAAAAAGGGGTCTCCCAGCTGTCACATTACGTCATCACGTCAGCGCCGTGTTCCTGGAACACGGGAGGGCGAGGCAACGGGATTTGTAGCTCCCTAAGAGAGAACGGATCGTTAATTGCAAATAGAGGGGCTGATAAGGACTACCCGTTGATAAAGAGCAGTGTTGATAGGGTCTACCAGTGTTGCTTGGGTACACACACTTCGACGACACAGGAACAGGAAACAGGTTGGCATAAATCATAATAATGTTGATCAATGAAATACCCTATCACATGGGCATTCATGTTGCATAACAGTACAAATGGAATATCAGTAGACAAGCACTCCGTAATACCGATATATATATCGTCTGACTTTACTGACAGAGCACGTCAGTTCATAAACAAGGTTCAAGATGGTTCCTAGACCTAACCTCGTCTAGCGAAGATTCATATAGATAAAGTTCAGCACATATTTCTTTGATAATAATATTGAACCACTAGTAGTGGGTTCTCTTCTGTAGCAGTGATCTCTGGACTCATCATGTGATAGTAAGGGGCCATCCCTGTTCTCTCCTCGATGATTGGAAAATATAGAATTCAAAATGGCTTCTCCTTCCAGTGAGTTGTCGCTCACACAGGATACAAACTATGAAGCACAATCAAAGCGGATCATACATCAAATGTCCTCATTGCTTTGTAGATTCTACCATAGATACTATTGACTTCATCACATAATATGGTGCTGCTAGGTATGAATGTCATCTTCATCTGGTTAACATTCATCTAAACGTACAACCGTACGACTGTTCATCGAATACAATGCCTCAGGAAAAGTTCATAAGAAATGCGTCTTTACCTTGGTATCAGAAATACACTAGAATATGATTCTGCCATTCCTTGGCAGTAAGAATAAACACTGGGGTGAATCATACATGATATGTCTAAAGAGACTACCTCTTTCCCCATTAATATAGAGATCACTTTTTCGGCGCCAGGCCGCTACAACAACTCAGCACCCCAACAGGGCGGAACCTTCTCACCTCCTCTTAGCGACACATCCGCCGAACAACCTTTGACCCCAAGTTCGACACCGAAGATATAGTTCGACTTAGACATACAAAGATATTAAGATATAAGACAGACTCGTCCTACATAGACAAGAAATACACATAGATTCGGGTCATAAACATCCCTGCCTTAACCTAAGCGCGCATTTTGGAGTCTTATTTATCTGGATTTCCTATAGAAATACGTGGAGATTTATTTCAGTTTTCTGATTTGCGGTAACAATAGTATATTAGCCACTAAGTGTTTTAATGTGTTAAAGAGTTCAGTATAGTTCACTGGGATTTTTGTGTTAATTTTAACGTATTAAATAAACATATAGCTAATTTTACCAGCTATAAACGTAAAATTTAATCACTCGCGGTTTCCCAGGTAATAGATACATTAAATTAATTAATAGACGCTAGGCGATGGATAATTTAGAGAACGCAATTTAATTTTCTAAAGTACTAGAGTTCATATTTCTTGTAAAACCGTTAAGATAAACTAGACACTCGCGGGTTTTTAAAAAATATATATATATAATTAAATACCGGAGTGGATAAAATAGTCTTACCTAAAAATTAACGCGTGTCAGGATATGATTTATATTTTGATTACATGTTTGTCTATTTTCTACATATAGGCTGGCCATACCTTGAGTCCTAGCGTTTCTTATGGTCTTACTGACTTTGGTTCTTACACCATCCAGCGATTATTGTGGTTAAAAAAATCTTCGTGTTGTGACCCCCATGTGGTCCACCTCTCCATCCATGAGAGGAGTAAAACCAAGAACTTTAACAAATAAGCCATATTAAAGTATAACTGGAGAAGAACAATTGCCAGAAGCCATTCCATAAATATTACTGATCTGCTGTGGCAGAATTTATATCACTACTTTTTTACACATGACAGTAAACGTTTTCCTACTGGATTACCCCCCTAAAGAAAACTTACTGGTCATACTCGGCCATCACTTCATTGAAAAGCCGAGGAGTATCATTTTCCTAAAGTTATTTTTTTTCATCACGCCATAGAGTGTCTTAGCTACCAGCAGTGAGACCCCACCGGACCAAGATATATATATATATATATATATATATATATATATATATATATATATATATATATATATATATATATATATATATATATATATATATATATATATATATATATATATATATATATATATATATTCAATTCTGAGGACAGTACCACCCCGTAGAACCCTTTCCCCAAACACTAACTGCAGTGAAAAGAGGAATATCCTGGAACAAAAAAGTAATGCCTCTATTTCAGCGACTACGGAAAAATAGCTGACAGCAAACCCCGTCAGTCTGGGGCTGAAATAGACAAAGCAAAAGACTTTGATTGGTTTAGTACTTGCTAGAAATTTTTTTTTATTCCATGGAATGCCTGATTCAACGATTGGTAAGTGCAGATGAAAGTGGGCCACTGTATGCGTGCATTGAATGAACGAAATTAGATAACCTTAATTTTATTTTTTCTTGCTGACATCAGTATACTTAATTTCTTTTTCTGTGTGTTTTTTTCCCTCCCTAATCTGCTTAGTCACAGGATAGATTAAAACTTAAGAACCTGTTCCTATACCCCTTACTGATTATAGCATATCCCATCGTTAAAATTGAATCTCTCTGTGGGTTAATTACCTCTGATAGTAATTTTCTTTGGGTTGTCTTCCTTTACAATAGAGGGGAGGGCCTATTGAGATACTATTGTTTTCCCCCACCTTGTCTGTAACTATGCTTTATAAATGTAACATGATTGATGTTGTGCTTTTTGTTTAGTGATAATAAACCTGGTGTAGGACAAGGTGGTGTCCTATCGCCTTACCTCTTCATACTCCTTATGGACGATGTCATCGGGGCATGTGGGGAGAGAACAGGAAGGTATTCAGTGGGGTACTGGAAGATGAGACGGGTCTATATTTCGGAGCTGGCATTTGCTGATGATGTTGCCCTGATTGCTGAGTCAGAGGCACATCTCCAATCCAACCTGCAAGTCTGGAAGGGGGAGCTGGAGAGGAGAGGGATGGTCATGGGCGGCTCTGAAACAAGTTCCATGGTGATATCACGAGAAGAAAGAGGACGTCAGATTAGGTTGGGAGAGCGGGTCCTGGAGCAGGTCGACCACTTTAAATATCTCGGATCTGTTATGGACCGAAGGGGAAGCGTCGGGGAAGAGTTGGCCACTCGGGGGCAGCGGCTGGGAGACTTTTTCAGGCCATAAATCGTGGATTCCTCGGCGGGAGAGAGGTTGGTGAGAAAGCGAGGGTGGCTGTATGCCGCTCCACCTGTGTCCCAGTCTTGACATGTGGATGCGAGTCGTGGGCAATGACTGCGGCCCACAAGGGCCGGATCCAAGCCTCAAAGGTGAGGTATCTGAGGAAAGTGGTTGAGGTGACAAGAGGAGACATGGTCCGCAACCAGACGATCCGTCAAGGCCTAAAATCCCATCCGCTGCAGACCCAAATAGAACAGTCCCAACTAAGATGGTTTGGCCATGTCTGCAGAATGGGAGAAGATCGGCTACCACGACAAGCATGGGAAACAAAGAGCCAGGGATCCAGACCTCCAGGACGACCCAGAGTCCGCTGGGAGGACAACATTAGACAATCTTTGAAGGACCGAGGACTAGAATGGAACCAGGCCAGGAAGAAGACAGCTGATAGAATGGTCTGGCGCTCTCTCTTCCAAACCTCTACACCTCACGGTAGAAGGGGAACGACTAAGTAAGTAAGTAAGATAATAAACCTAATAACCCTTTACTTACCGTGTTGGTCAACCCCATTGTCCCATTACTGTATATGTAATACGTAGTTTGTATTCACGTTTGTGCATTTGTGTCACCAAATTGGTGTATGTTCATGAGTGTAGGGTAACTTGCAAAACTTGTTTAGCATAGAGTAAGTGCGTCTACAGTTAAATTAATGTCGTAAGATAGGCTGGATCAGAGCAACTACTCGATTCAGAGACTGTCCTTACTCTTACCCTATCACCCTCGTGAAACCGCAATCTATTTCTTACCCCTTATTCTCACAGAATTATCACTATCACCTCTGCTCGGACGGGACCATAAATTTCTCAGACCTATCTCATCAAAAATTACGACAATCACAATTTTGATGGGTAGTCTTCTCATTTCTTTCTGTCTTCAGAGAGCCCAGGGAACTACGCAGGAACCTTGGCAGGTTACGTTGTTACTTTTATTTGCTCCCTTTTCGAACCCCAACATTGTTACTTTTATTTGCTCCATTTTCGGTACCCTGTAACAAACATTTATTTGAAATCGGCCGCTATAGTTGTGTGTGTGTGTTTCTTTTTTCCCTCCTTTTAAACGCTGTTAGAAAACTTGCAAGAGCTATTTATATTTGACGTGCGATGTCAATAAATGAACGTCACATCAAAGTAACACAAGAGATTATATAGGATAAATAATGTGAAACTGAACTTGGAGCGATTTGTTGGACACACTACCTGAACGTGATGGGGGAAAACTAACGTAATGTTTAACCGAAATAAAACAGCAAAACTAACAGACTCCTGTTTTTTGTTTTTTGTTTTTTTCAAACGGTATTTTTAACGGTAGTGGCTTTTGAATGGCTCATAACGATACATCAGATAGTAAACAGACGGACTTATTGGAACTTAGACACGGAAACTTCTCTTCTTTGATCCTTAGCCGCCGACCGTCAAAGCAGTCAGTGGCCATCACGCCTAGTGGCGTCTTGTAGGGTAACAACAAATTGATTCCACTTTGCTCGGTCGGTGGCCATCCTTCGTACAGTGCCCCAACTCTGGTTCATTCTTTGCATCTCAGCCTCCACAGTCCTCCGCCAGGTTGTTTTTGGTCGGCCTCTCTTTCGTTTTCCTTCAGGGGTCCAAAGCATAGCTGTTCTTGTGAAGGCATCGGGGTCTCTTCTGAGGACATGGCCAACCCAGCTCCAGCGTCTGCCAGCTATGATGGTGTGCATGTCCTCTTGCTTGCTCCGAGTAAGCAGATCTTGGTTGGTGAAGACACGGAAACGTTAACGGATAAAATTATTAAAATTAGAAATTTTAATGCTAGTGAAAATAGAGAGAGAGAAAAAAACCCACAGTTGATAGAATTCGGGAAGAGGAAAGAAATACTGGGAGCCGCTGACACCATGAAGAAGGACTTACTTACTTACTTAGTCGTTCCCCTTTTACCGTGAGGTGTAGAGATTTGGAAGAGAGAGCGCCAGACTATCCTATCGGCTGTCTTCCTCCTGGCCTGGTTCCATTTTAGTCCTCCGTCCTTCAAAGATTGTCTAATGTTGTCCTCCCAGCGGACTCTGGGTCATCCTGGGGGTCTGGATCCCTGGCTCTTTGTTTCCCATGCTTGTCGTGGTAGCCGATCTTCTCCCATTCTGCAGACATGGCCAAACCATCTTAGTTGGAACTGTTCTACTTGGGTCTGCAGGGGGTGGGATTTTAGGCATGAAGAAGAACACAATATCAAAATTCACTGATCACCTATCAGCTCCCTAAGGAGCATAAAACGATTAAAAACAAATCCCTTTACACGCCCATTGAAGCATATTGGGAATACGGTGTTAGGACCATATTTTCTTGACCATCGGCACACTAGGAGTGATGTGGTCAGCATCACGCCGGCCACCTTAACCTTTCCATAGGAGCAAACGCCTTTAACAAACTTTTGCCAAGTGTTTTTTACAAGAAATAAAATTTTGCCTCGTTTTGCCAAGGCGCGCCCCGTTCAACCTAGACACAGAATCCATTTGTCACGTTAAGGCGTTTGTCCCCATGTGAATGACCGTGTGGTCTTGATTATATATCGTAAAAGAAGACTTTATATTCCGGGAAATCAGCTCCAGTTCTTTCCATGTCTTCTTCATCCACTACAAGTCTGTCTCCAGTTCTCTTCTCCATGTGTTCTTTAGTATCAGTCTACTTCTCCTACCCTGGGGATTCCAGATCAAGTATCGCCTCTAAATGTTTTTAACTGGTTTCCTCAGTTTGTGTCCTATTCATCTCCAGCGTCTTCTTCTCATCTCTTGTTCTACTGGCAGTTGTCATGTCATCAGTTCCACGTTAGTGATGTTCTTCTCATCTCTTATTCTACTGGCAGTTGTCATGTCATCAGTTCCACGTTAGTGATGTTCTTCTCATCTCTTATTCTACTGGCAGTTGTCATGTCATCAGTTCCACATTAGTGATGTTCTTCTCATCTCTTATTCTACTGGCAGTTGCCATGTCATCAGTTCCACGTTAGTGATGTTCTTCTCATCATCTCGTGTTCCACTGGTACTTGTCTAGTTCTTGTCATCAATTCCACATCAGTAATCTTGTCATAGCACTTTAATCTTTCCATTCTATGCATGTGTCACGTATTGGCTACTCTGCTTTGCCGTAGTGGTCCAACAGTGACCAAATCTCAAGAGTATTTAATATTGGCTTCCAAGGTATCTACCCGCGCGCAAGATTACTCTTGGCAGAGATGTAGATAGAAGGTTAATGACACTTCTACCTTAAGGTAGAATCCACAAGATATTTCCAGAAGTCACGAACAATGTTGCATTGCGCTGAACAATTGTTAACGCATTATATCGTGTCCATCGCCTTTTGTGAAGGATTTAAGCAATGGTTTAGCCCGTTCAAGCCCCCAGTTGGTGTAATCCAACGAATCCCTCTTATAAGGTATAGCTCTGTTTAGAGGTGTGTATATATATATATATATATATATATATATATATATATATATATATATATATATATATATATATATATATATATATAATATTCTACGTTTGCTTTCATACATATAAAAAAACTGAGGCGACTATGATTGTTTAGTTTTAAAACAACATGTAACAATTTTAATAATGAATTAGTCTTTAACAGTTAAAATAAATATTGAAAGATTGGTAAAATTTAGATAAACGTTTTCGTCACGGAGACGTAGGTTAGGATTTATCAAAAGTCTGTTGCTTTCGCCTATTTTACAAGAAACTTAACTCTAGCTTAGTCCTGCAGCTGTAGTTCATTAATTATGTGATGATGAAATCCTTCTCCACACTCTCTTCCACTGTAGGCGGTTAGGGTAGATGCTTTTCTCTCACACTAGCGGCGTTAGTACCACAGATCGTCTGATGGCTTGTAATCACGAACTTTAGACAAATAGAAAAACAAATGCCTTTTGCTAAGCACATTTGTTTGGAGCACCCTAACAGGCGCACGTTCCCGTTGTCCGCCCACCAATGTTAAATTCTCAGAAGAATTTAATTCTCGAGCATGCACAACGTAACTCCGAGAAGATGGTTAAAAATTCACCAATATTACTCTGAGGATTAACATGTGTCTGGACAGCGAGAATATGATTTGTGCCTGAACTAACATTAACGAGTTACATACATCTCAAAAATGATATGCTACACTTGAAGCACACATGATGTAATCATCACTAATTACTGCTCCAGTCGGAGTCCTGGGGTCACCTCTGCTGTCGGGTTTCCGCACGACTAGTCAGAAACAATCACCAGCTCTTGCAGTAGTGGTTCATGCATATACTGTTTTCATATGTTGAGGTTGCCAGCCTCATATATAACCACTTAGCAAGAAACCTGTAAAATTTACATTAGTAAATAAACTGTTTACACTTACCCCAAAATTTTGAGAATACACAATCTCCTTGCACAGATTTAGACTGGACACAGCTCTGTATTAGATGCTTCGAAATTACTTAGGTCTGGAAGTTAGAGTTAATTCCTCTGACGGCGGGTGTTCTGCGAAATTACTGGCCTGGGAAAACTTTTGTTAAATTCCTCTTTGACTTGGTCTGGGAAATTAGATTTAATTCCTCTGACAGCGGGTGCTCTGCGAAATCCTGGCCTGGGAAAACTTTTGTTTAATTCCTCTATGACTTGTGATCAAATTCCTAAGTTTCCAGTCTTGTATTAAAAATGCGGGTTTGCTTGTAAATTCTTAAGTTGCCCAATACTCGATCTGTTACTTATAGTTGTGGAGTTTCTAAGTCCAATGTCTTCTTATTCTTTCTGGCTTTTAGGAGTCGCTAGTCTGACGTTTGCGCTGCTGTATGTACTGACTTTGATTTCACTACATTATATCTCACAATCCTCAGTTCAAATTCCAGCTGTGTTTCGGCCTAATTTTCCAATGAGATACATTGTATATTCCGGTCTCTTAAATCAACCAATCCAATCGAATCTCGTTCAGCACTACGTGGGTAGGAGTGTATCAAATTAAAAAAATACCCTCACGTGTTTCAAAATATTAAATTTAATATCCACGCGTGACCTCTTCATTTCGTTGCGTTAGACTTCCGCTGGCATCTTGTGCACAACTCATTAACACCATCTATGAACTCATTTGATTTCCAGATGCTACCTGTTGCCAATATTGTCTCTCCAGACAGATTATCGTGAAGGTCTCGTCAAACGAAAAACGCATCTACCACCAGTGTAATCTGCCCACCTCAGACGGCTATCTCAGACAGAATATTGGCTTCTATAGATGTTGATCGGACGAGACCGTCTTTTCATGATAAGAATCTTGCTCGCTGACCGGTGATAATGACTGGGTATTGTTAGATAACACTAGTCAACAACCAAAATGTACCAGAAATGAAATTAGCTGATCTTAACTAATTTTGGTGTGCTGAAAACGAAAATGACATTAAAAAATGTTGATTGGCTCTTGTTTTCAAGATATATGCTACTAGTTTATTTAATTACGGTCAATTTATATATATGACGCAACTGTTGTGGGCAATTGCATAATTTTTTCTAATGACCAATAAAAATGTAACTAGAAGTTGATGATGCAATCCTACCTATGATTACATCACCTTTGTGATTAAATATCTTATCTCTGATAAAATTTTGCCATTAGTTAGTGCATTTGTCCTTATCAAAAGTATCGTAGTTAGAAATGCCTAGGACATATGTGAACAGTGTTAATAATTTCTGTTATATATGTGGTGAGGTGACATTTATATCACAAAAACGAAATATAACTAAAGTGATTAAGAAGGCGTACAGTTTGTATTTTGGCTGCAGAATAGGAGATCAAGATAAGAGCTGGGTGCCACACATATGCTGCAATACATGTGCAGCACATCTTAAACTATGGTTGACTGGCAAAAGGCAAGCTATGCCTTTTGCAGTCCCAATGATTTGGAGAGAGCCGACTGATCATCTCAACAACTGTTACTTTTGCATGGTCCCACCAATAGGGAAAGGCATATCAAAGAAGAAAAAATGGACTCTAGAATACCCAAACATCCCCTCTGCAATACGTCTGGTACCACATGGCGATGACCTACCAGTTCCCAAAGTACCAGAATTATTTTCAGCTGCTTCCACTGATGAAGAAGAGGACATTGATGGTCCTGAACCATCAACCTCAAGCGACCCAGATTTTGAGCAAACTACATCCACTAAACCACACTTAATAACCCAAGGTGAACTGAATGATCTTGTAAGAGATCTGAATTTACCGAAGAACAAGGCGGAGCTTTTGGGTTCCAGATTGCAACAGTGAAATCTCCTGGCAGAAGATCTTACAATTTCTGTGTATAGGAACCGCTAGAAGCCGCTTATTACATTCTTTTTCAAAGAGGGTGACCTTTCTGCGTGCCACAACATTTCTGGTTTAATGGCAGCCCTCAAAATCAATTACATACCGGAAGAGTGGAGGATTTTCATTGATTCATCCAAGACGAGTCTTAAAGCTGTTTTGTTGAATAATGGTAATGTGTTACCGTCAATTTCAGTTGGTCACGCAGTTCATATGAAAGAAACTTATGAAAACATTAAGCAGCTTTTGAAGTGTATAAACTACGATCATCATCATTGGTCACTTTGCGGTGACTTAAAAGTGGTCGCTCTTTTGCTTGGACTATAGGGTGGATACACCAAGTACTGTTGCTTTCTCTGTGAGTGGGATAGCCGTGCACGAAGTGACCATTACATCAGAAGACATTGGCCAATCAGGCAGTCATTGCAGCCTGGCAGTAAGAACGTTGAGAACCCAGCACTTGTCGACACCAGCAAGATTTTGTTGCCACCTTGCACATTAAGCTGGGTCTCATGAAAAACTGTGTCAAGGCAATGGAGAAAACAGATGAGGCTTTCAAATACCTCATCAGAAAATTTCCAAGACTGAGTGAAGCTAAAATAAGAGAGGGAGTATTTGTTGGTCCGCAAATTTGAAAACTTCTTCATGATGACGAGTTTCTTTACGTGTTGCATGGCAAGGAAAAAGCAGCATGGCTAGCATTTAAGTCAGTGGTGGACAATTTTCTTGGAAACAACAGATCTGATAATTACAATGAAATTGTAGAAAATCTCCTTCTGAAGTATAAGAGTCTTGGCTGCAACATGTCTTTGAAAATTCATTTTCTGGTTTCTCATCTGGATTTCTTTACGTCAAACTGTGGAGCGGTCATTGATGAGCATGGTGAACGATTTCACCAGGACATTGCTGCTATGGAGACAAGGTATCAAGGCAATTGGAGCCCTTCAATGCTTGCTGATTACTGTTGGACTGTGACAAGAGACACCTCATCGATTGACTACAAGAAGCAAGCAAAGAGAGCTCGAACAGCGACTGAATAATGACGGAATGGGTTCAAATGTGCCTTTTTAAAACATGATATGTGAACTTTAAATAATGTTTATATTTTTTCTATCATTTTATGTTGAAATATCAATTAATTGAGTATGTAAACACAATTTTTATAATGCTAAAGTAGAAAGTTTAGCTGTTCACCCCAGAGAATTAAACAAGCATACATTATTTGTATTACTGTTATGTAAATTCATCATTTAAAAAAAACCCAGAGCCAATTGGTGAATTTCATTATGATATTTGAAATCAGCATGTCAAAATCAATAAGAAATGGTATATTTAATTTCTGGTACAAAAAACTTTTGAAAATTTGTTGACTAGTGTAATAACGTAAATAAGTCTAAGGAGTGGTACCACAATAAAATCATTCGTACATCATGCCGTTAGTGCCTTAATTCAATAAACATCAACTACAGAGAAGCTGAAGCAATATTTTATTTTTGTCCTTACCAAAAGAAATGTACATCTAAGACTATTTATGGTCATAAAAAGTATATTATACATTTTGCCAGTTTAGAGACAGCTATAGAAAACATTTCATTAATTTCTTAGTTATAAATTGCTGCTTGTAGTTTTCTAAGTGCGGCGGACGGAAGAAGGCTAAGAGCGTGTGAACGGACTCGTCACACCCCCCCCTCCCCCCCCCCCCCCCCCGCCCCCCCCCCCCCACTCCCCCCCCCCCCCCCCCCCCCCCCCTCTCATGCAGATGTCGATCGATGAGTCCTTACAGAACTCATGTCCCATAATGTAGAGCAGCATGGTCGCTCTACTGCAATTATAGATGACAATCACACACACAAGTAAAACTGCTGAAGAATGGTAACATTAATTAGAGAAAATTCAGGAATTTTTTTTTCAAATTTGTGCTAGTTGATCCGTATTTACTGATGTCACATAAATGTTGGGTCGATCTCTTTTTTCCTAGTTACATTTTTTGATGTACTAAATTACTTGCCATTTCCGTGGCCGCCAATTTCTTACTCTGCTATCAAGCAGATATTAGCTATTTTCTTATCAATTTTACACTCCCTTCAGTTATAATTGATCATGTTCGCTTTGCGCTTCTCCGCTTTGCTAAGATTAAGACGCTTGTAAAACAAAGATGGGCCCGGTAAATTTTCGTATAGTGACCGCGTGTCATGTTTACCTAGGAGTGCCCCGCGATAAATTATCGACCTGTCGGCATGCACTCGGCGGAAACGAATGGCATAATCATTTTCTGTACACACTGTTACAAAGACATTACTTTAGATGAAAGTAAGATGTAGTATTTGAGAAAACATTGCGGAGAGAGTAATCGGATGTTTTCATTCCATTTTTGGGAGACATAACCTTTGCAGTAACGCGCAGAAATTACCATTTGGAAATAATTTGAATTACCTCACAAAACACGCAACTTTTGAAACGATTGGCGGGTGTTCGAAATAGAGGAACAACCAAATTCCTGATTGGACCCTGCCTAATTCGAAACAAAGTAGATGTCACAAAATTAACCGTGATACAACGTTAAAATATCTCCAATGATACAACGTAGGGATAAAAACTAATGCGTAAGCTGCTAGAATACATGATCGCCCACGCCGCGGGTCATCACCCGCCATGGAAATTAAATTGTTAGACTTGAAGGCAAAACGGAACGGGATGAGAACGGAGATCAAAAGGAAAAATCTGACTGAACGCGTGCTTGAAACTAGCGAGGCTAAAAGGACGCAAATTGGTGGGGAAAGGAGGAAAAAGTCACGTTCCCCAAGTTGACATAAAGTAAAGAAATCGACAAAAGGGACCTTGGATATTATACGCCACAGTCATTTCTTGGACGCTTTTGCGATAACTTAGTCCGTTTATTTGAATGCAGTGATGAGAAGATTCTAGAAAATATTTGAAAAGTAACTTTTCTTAATAATAATGTTAGGAATATAAAACCTAGCTGGCCGGATGGCCCATCTTGAGCAGTGAAATAATATGCTTTCATTTATACAGACGGACAGATAATAAGAAAGGTATTGACAAAAGACTGTGTTGTTCATATAAGCGAGCGTCTGCATTGAAATAAAACATGTCACTAATTTTCAAAAAATTGTGGCCTTGAAGACGCAAGTGCTAAAATCTAGTTGGAATGAAGAGACGGGGTGGGATGGTGAATTGTGGCTAAAAATAACTTTAAAGGCGAAATTGTGTAGGGGAAGGCAGAGTTGGTTCAAAAAACAAGTGTGTTTTTTTGTGAAACGCAAGTAGAGACGGACGGACCAACAGACAATAAGGCATACTTGACTGAGGTATGACTGAAATGACTTTTGGTAGGATATTTGAATTTGAAAAAGAAAAGGCAGTGATTGGCCATAGATGATTATATTATCGGCGCTCAGACGCGCATTTTGTGCCATTCATTATAAGTTGTCCTAGTAGACACAGTGAATTATTAAGTGGTGTAACTCCCAGAAGCTATTGAAATATTTAGAGGGACGCCATCCTAAGGCCAGCAGCTCAGCTGAGTTTTGCTAGCATTTAACTGTGTTCTATATTCATAATTCTGGTAAGACTGAAATTATTTCTTTGTACATTTAATATTTGTTTAAGGTTTCGAGTGATTTGATACTGCAATAGCATAATCTGTCCCTTACAACAAGTAAGGATTCGCTCTAGACCCCCCGCCCCAGTTCAGGGTCTAGAGACAAATAAAATACATAAACTCCAGTAAGGATTATGAAGTAAGGATCAGGTGTTGAGATCAGTGGAACATATCACCTATCCTATTCTATGGCAGGAAGCTAATGAACATATTTCAGAATCTGTTGTCTGGGAGAACTTAGCCTATGTGAAACCAACTTGGTAAGATGTGTTGTTTGGTCAGAAAGATCTGACCCGTCTATGTGGTGTTGTTGTTGTGTAGTGTTGTGTCCAGAAATGGTTAGAGGATGGAATTCTGACACATGACTAATACTTTGATTGCAGAACTGTGAGTTTCAGTTGGCACCAATGCGGTGTCAAATGAGTTGTTGAATATTACCAGAGTGGACCCGTGCAGTAACATTTTGTCAGAGCAGCCTATTATAGCCCCCAAGCACGGAGAGGTGGGGCCACCAGACTTCTGATATTGCCCCCAAGCACGGAGAGGTGGGGCCACCAACCTTCTGATATTGCCCCCATACACGGAGAGGTGGGGCCACCAGACTTCTGATATTGCCCCCAAGCACGGAGAGGTGGGGCCACCAGATCTCAGCACCAGAGCTACACCTTCAAGCTACGTGAGCGTCTGGTCTGCTGAGAATTCACCAACTCAACTTATTTGCTAACACACCCATAAATTTCCATCAAATAACTGGACAATGTGTAGTCACCATAGACAGGGAGTGATGAGGCCACCCCAACAGCACATCCATTAAATGTTCTCCCAAATAGATTACAACTATAACAGTAATAATATTAACTAGTCTAGTAACATATATATGTACACACCTTGCATTTATTATGTAATATTCATGCATTTCTTTCATAATTGATAAACCTTTCATATGTTCTGGCCAAAATAAAACCTTGGTTCAGAACAAATAAATGTAAGAAAATTACTATCCAATTTTTACACACTTGAGTTAGTTCAGTGTATTATAACATTTATTAATATTATTAGACTTAGTAAATATCTGTGTGTGTGTATGTAAACTACCACAACACATTACATATCATTACCCTAGACATTTAAAGTAGCCACATTCATTAAAAAAAAAAAAAATAGGTGTGAGGTCGTAGTGGTAGCAAGAAGGGCCTTCTGACAATTCACAGCAACATTTTATCTTAGGAGCCTTCACAGCTGACCTCATGCATCACACTTAGTAATATCACCATCATACAATACCATCAAATCCACTACATATATTGGGGTCTCTTTGTCCCGGGATAATTAGCCCATTAAGTACATTAGGATCTCCTGGGGGGGGGGGGGGGGGGGGAGAATTAGATTAGGGGAACACATTATAAAAATTAAAAGTGTCCCTTATAATTAAAAGTGTCCCTGAAAATAAAAGTTGGTGAATCTTCACAGCCAGTGGTAGTTAATTAATTAATTAGAATTATTTTAGACTAGAGTAATTAGAAGTACTTTAGTGGTTGGAAATTTTATCTTGCACATTGCTGGATTTGTCTAAAAAGTATGGCGGAGCTGGCCAAATTCAGATCAGCTGCTGTGCTGACGGCAAAGGAGATGGGAATGGGTGGTCAGATTTTAATTCAATATGTAACGGCTGAATGTGATAAGTATATTGAACGGGAAGAAAGAAGATTAGAAAAAGAGGCTGAAAGAAAATTAGAGTCTGAAAGGTTGGCTGAAGAGAGGAGGTTAGAGGCTGAGACTAAGAGGTTGCAGATTGAGGCTGACAAAGAGGCTAAAGCATTGGAGGCAGAAGAAAAACGACAGCAAAGGGAGGCAGAAGATAAAAAGGCCGAAAGGGAGGCAGAAGATAAAAGGTTGACTGCCGAAAGAGAGGCAGAAGATAGAAGATTGCAAAGGGAGCACGAATTACGACTTAGTGAGCTGGAGCTACAAGGCCAGGCTCCTGAAAATGGTGCCAGCCCTTTTGCCTCAGATGCTACGCCCAATCTGGGAGCCTCAACATCAGCTATGGGGTTTCATTTAGACCATTTTGTTGAAAAAGACGATGACATAGAGGGGTACCTAGGACGTTTTGAGTTATTAGCTACTACATATGGGTTAGAGAGAGAGGGGTGGAGTTTAAAGCTATCACAGGGACTGAGAGGTACTTCTTACGAAGTCTTCGCAAAAATGAACAGAGAAGACCAGGAGAATTATGACATGTTAAAGCAGGCTTTGTTATTGAGGTACGAAAAAAAATGGGGAATTTTATCGTAAGAAATTTAGAAATGCCAAACTGTTGTCTGGGGAGACATACCACCAATTCTCTGCCAGACTAGAAACCTATTTGGAGAAATGGACTGCTCTGGGGAAGACCCAAGATCTTAAAGAAATGATCATGATTGAGCAATTGAGAGAGTCCATGGCTCCAGACATGAGAAAATTTCTCATGGAACAAGGTGCAGAGAAGTTGGGGGAGGTTTTTAAATGTCGCTGAAAGGTATCAGGCAGCCCAGGCAGAGGTAAGTGGTGCTAAAAAGAAGCACATAGACAATTTTAAAGCTCCACAGCAATTTAATAAATTTGATAATAGAGAGCAGGGAAATAAAGGTAGGACAAACTTTGAACGGCCAAGAAATGACTACCGAGACAGAAACTCACAGTTCAATGACCAAAAATCCAATGAAAGAAAACCGTTTAACCAAGGAAAAAGATGGTGTAAATGGTGCAAGAAAGATAACCATAACACCGAATTTTGTAGAAGGAAACCTTCAAACATTGCTGCAATGAAGTCGGGGACTCAAAGATTAAAGGTTAATCCTAAGGGACAGCAGGAACCTTATCACCCCCCAGTTTGTGAGGATGTTATTTGTAATGGGGTCACCATAAGGTGCCTTTATGATACAGGTTTGGATTATGATTCAGTTGTGAAGTCTAGCCTAGTGGACCCAAGTCAGTATACCACAGAAACAGTGGAAATACAAGGGGCAACTAAGGACATACCACTCATGACACTTCCCATCGCAAGGATAACGGTGAAAACTCGCTATGTGGAAGGAGAAATCAGAGCAGCAGTGATAGATGAACCAATCTACCCTCTGATATTGGGGTGTAGATACGTCTTCTTGGGGAATCCCGAGAGACCTTTGATCATGGCGACAGTGCAAACCAGGTCACAGAAGAAGGAGGAAGAAGGTGAACCTATAAATGCTCATCCAGAGGAGATGAGGAAGGCGCAGGCTGAGGATAGGACACTCAAGCCATGTTTTAAAAAATTGCCCAAATGCCACACACCTCCGAGCAAGGGGGAATATTTTATGAAGAACAGATTGCTATATAGGAAGACAGGAACTAGATCCACTGGTCACGGACAGTTGGTTCTTCCCAAGATATATAGGGCAAATTTAATAAGGAGCTTACATGTTGGAAAAGATGGGGACCATGAAAAAGTCGGTACCATCTGCCAAAAGGTTGCTCGCAAATACTATTGGCCCGACGTAAATGTCGATATTGAAAACTTTGTAGAAGCATGTGGCATATTTCATGAGGGAACACCCACAAAGGGAAAATATGTGCAGGACCTAGAAACGCCACGGGGCAAAATTAGGCCTGGAAAGAAAAATTATGGTACTCAAGGAGACAAAGTGCAATGGGAGCCCCCTTTTCACACCCAGTCTTCACTTGAATGGATTAACATGGCCACTATGCGACGAGTACAAAGAAGAAATTTTACCCAGGATAAGATGACAATCCCTCGGTCAGACTTATACAAACTGGAAGAACAGAAAAGAGAGCGAAGATCTCTCATAAGCAATCTAAAGTGGGGAGATAAACCCAAGAAAAAAATTGGTAGTGGTCGATTTGTGAGTGATGATTCTAGGAAGAAAAGTCATCACTATAGCGCTTCTAATGGACGGGACCAGACGGGTTCCATGAAAAATACGTATGATAAATTAAAAATCCAGATGTAACTATTAAGGACCTGGACAGATGAGAAGGCGGAAGAGACTGTTACCTCATCTATCAATACGTGAACGAACTGACCACTCGTTTGAAAGCTGGATGGAAACTGGCAAATGATAATTTGAAACAAGCCAGGAAGAAACATGCAGCATATTTTAATAGGAAGGCAAAGGACAGAGAACTGGCAGTGGGAGAGAAGGTGCTGCCTCTACTACCCGGTAGCCAGAATAAATTACAAATTGGATGGCAAGGTCCATATACGGTTCTAGAGAAGGTGTCTAGAACAAACTATAAAATTGACAAAAAGGGGAAGGAGAAAGTTTATCATGTAAACCTGTTAAAGAAGTATCTGGACAGACCACTCCAGGAAAGCACCCCCTTACTGACCTTAGCTATCGCAACTCAAATGCAAAAGGAACCACTCACCTCACATGAATACCCATTACATCCTTGTGAAACAGCAGCACAGGTAAAAGTCAGTAAGCACCTGACTAAAAACCAGAGGGAGAGAGTTCAACAGGTTCTGGAGGAACATACAGATGTATTAACAGATAAACCAGGCCATACAAATTTGCTACAGTATGACATGAAACTGGTAGACTCAAACCCAATCTGTATGAGAGCCTATTCTATTCCGTTCGTGAAGGAGAAGGCATTGAAGGAAGAAATAGATTATTTGTTGAAGGAGGGGATTATTTCACACAGTGAATCATCTGTTAGTTCTAGTGTCGTATTGTTGAGAAAACCGTCTGGGGAACACAGACTGTGCATAGATTACAGGAAACTGAATGCTGTCACAGAAGGACAAGTGGATCCATTACCAGACACAAAACAGTTATTTGCCAGACTGAACAAGGCAAAATACTTTTCAAAAGTGGATCTTAGTAAAGGCTATTACCAGATCCCAGTGAAGCCTGAAGTGAGACCTTATTTGGCTTTTAGCACTTCAGATGGACATTATGAATTCAACATGCTACCATTCGGACTGAAAAATGCTCCGAGTGTATTTTCAAGGATGATGCGCAAATTGTTGGATCCCCTGAATAACCCATGTATCACGAATTTCATGGATGATATTCTCGTCGCCACAGAGACATTTGAAGAACACATTGAAGCTCTAGAAATGTTATTTAATAGGCTTAGGGAGGCGAACTTGACTGATAGGCCAACAAAATGTTGCATTGGATGCAAAGAGTTGGAATTCTTGGGACACACTGTATATCAGGGTAGCATGACCCCTGATCCCAAGAACTTGGAAAAACTGCAGAGAGCACCTAGACCACAAACAAAAAAGGACGTGCGATCATTCGTGTCGTTATGCGGATTTTATCAAAAATATATCAAAGATTTTAACTCTATTTGTGCTCCTCTGACTGATCTGACTCGCAAGGGACTTCCAGATAAAATTAATTGGACTGCGCAAAGTGAATTAGCGTTCCAAGACTTAAAGGAAAAACTCACTAGCAAGCCTATTCTCAAACTACCTGATTTGACACAGGACTTTGTCTTAAGAACCGATGCAAGTAATGTAGGACTCAGAGCGGCTTTGTTGCAAAGATCATCTTCACCTGATGGGGAACTGAAACCAGTCACTTATGCAAGCCGCAAATTGAATAAGGCGGAACAAGGATACTCCACAAGCGAAAAAGAATGTTTAGCGTTAATCTGGGCCATAAAGAAGTTTCAAATCTATCTGTATGGTAGGACTTTTGTGGTCGAGACGGACCATCAGCCTCTCGTATTCTTATCTCAGGCTAAGCATGAAAACGCAAGATTGCTGAGGTGGTCTTTATTGCTTCAACCTTATCAGTTTAGTATCCAATATATCCCAGGCAAATTGAATGTCGGTGCAGATTTCCTCAGTCGGCACCCCTGTGATCAAAATTAGAGTAATGGCAGGCGTAAGGAGAGATTTTATCTATGTGTATCACTGGTTTTAGAACTTGCCTTAGGCATGTTTTCAAGTGGGGAGATGTGTCACAAAATTAACCGTGATACAACGTTAAAATATCTCCAATGATACAACGTAGGGATAAAAAAACTAATGCGTAAGCTGCTAGAATACATGATCGCCCACGCCGCGGGTCATCACCCGCCATGGAAATTAAATTGTTAGACTTGAAGGCAAAACGGAACGGGATGAGAACGGAGATCAAAAGGAAAAATCTGACTGAACGCGTGCTTGAAACTAGCGAGGCTAAAAGGACGCAAATTGGTGGGGAAAGGAGGAAAAAGTCACGTTCCCCAAGTTGACATAAAGTAAAGAAATCGACAAAAGGGACCTTGGATATTATACGCCACAGTCATTTCTTGGACGCTTTTGTGATAACTTAGTCCGTTTATTTGAATGCAGTGATGAGAAGATTCTAGAAAATATTTGAAAAGTAACTTTTCTTAATAATAATGTTAGGAATATAAAACCTAGCTGGCCGGATGGCCCATCTTGAGCAGTGAAATAATATGCTTTCATTTATACAGACGGACAGATAATAAGAAAGATATTGACAAAAGACTGTGTTGTTCATATCAGCGAGCGTCTGCATTGAAATAAAACATGTCACTAATTTTCAAAAAATTGTGGCCTTGAAGACGCAAGTGCTAAAATCTAGTTGGAATGAAGAGACGGGGTGGGATGGTGAATTGTGGCTAAAAATAACTTTAAAGGCAAAATTGTGTAGGGGAAGGCAGAGTTGGTTCAAAAAACAAGTGTGTTTTTTTGTGAAACGCAAGTAGAGACGGACGGACCAACAGACAATAAGGCATACTTGACTGAGGTATGACTGAAATGACTTTTGTAGGATATTTGAATTTGAAAAAGAAAAGGCAGTGATTGGCCATAGATGAATATATTATCGGCGCTCAGACGCGCATTTTGTGCCATTCATTATAAGTTGTCCTAGTAGACACAGTGAATTATTAAGTGGTGTAATTCCCAGAAGCTATTGAAATATTTAGAGGGACGCCATCCTAAGGCCAGCAGCTCAGCTGAGTTTTGCTAGCATTTAACTGTGTTCTATATTCATAATTCTGGTAAGACTGAAATTATTTCTTTGTACATTTTAATATTTGTTTAAGGTTTCGAGTGATTTGATACTGCAATAGCATAATCTGTCCCTTACAACAAGTAAGGATTCGCTCTAGACCCCCCGCCCCAGTTCAGGGTCTAGAGACAAATAAAATACATAAACTCCAGTAAGGATTATGAAGGACAGATCAAGTGTTGAGATCAGTGGAACATATCACCTATCCTATTCTATGGCAGGAAGCTAATGAACATATTTCAGAATCTGTAGTCTGGGAGAACTTATCCTATGTGAAACCAACTTGGTAAGATGTGTTGTTTGGTCAGAAAGATCTGACCCGTCTATGTGGTGTTGTTGTTGTGTAGTGTTGTGTCCAGAAATGGTTAGAGGATGGAATTCTGACACATGACTAATACTTTGATTGCAGAACTGTGAGTTTCAGTTGGCACCAATGCGGTGTCAAATGAGTTGTTGAATATTACCAGAGTGGACCCGTGCAGTAACATTTTGTCAGAGCAGCCTATTATAGCCCCCAAGCACGGAGAGGTGGGGCCACCAGACTTCTGATATTGCCCCCAAGCACGGAGAGGTTGCCTTCTGATATTGCCCCCAAGCACGGAGAGGTGGGGCCACCAGACTTCTGATATTGCCCCCAAGCACGGAGAGGTGGGGCCACCAGATCTCAGCACCAGAGCTACACCTTCAAGCTACGTGAGCGTCTGGTCTGCTGAGAATTCACCAACTCAACTTATTTGCTAACACACCCATAAATTTCCATCAAATAACTGGACAATGTGTAGTCACCATAGACAGGGAGTGATGAGGCCACCCCAACAGCACATCCATTAAATGTTCTCCCAAATAGATTACAACTATAAACAGTAATAATATTAACTAGTCTAGTAACATATATATATATGTACACACCTTGCATTTATTATGTAATATTCATGCATTTCTTTCATAATTGCTAAACCTTTCATATGTTCTGGCCAAAATAAAACCTTGGTTCAGAACAAATAAATGTAAGAAAATTACTATCCAATTTTTACACACTTGAGTTAGTTCAGTGTATTATAACATTTATTAATATTATTAGACTTAGTAAATATCTGTGTGTGTGTATGTAAACTACCACAACACATTACATATCATTACCCTAGACATTTAAAGTAGCCACATTCATTAAAAAAAAAAAAATAGGTGTGAGGTCGTAGTGGTAGCAAGAAGGGCCTTCTGACAATTCACAGCTACATTTTATCTCAGGAGCCTTCACAGCTGACCTCATGCATCACACTTAGTAATATCACCATCATACAATACCATCAAATCCACTACATATATTGGGGTCTCTTTGTCCCGGGATAATTAGCCCATTAAGTATATTAGGATCTCCTGGGGGGGGGGGGGGGGGGAGAATTAGATTAGGGGAACACATTATAAAAATTAAAAGTGTCCCTTATAATTAAAAGTGTCCCTGAAAATAAAAGTTGGTGAATCTTCACAGCCAGTGGTAGTTAATTAATTAATTAGAATTATTTTAGACTAGAGTAATTAGAAGTACTTTAGTGGTTGGAAATTTTATCTTGCACATTGCTAGATTTGTTTAAAAAGTATGGCGGAGCTGGCCAAATTCAGATCAGCTGCTGTGCTGACGGCAAAGGAGATGGGAATGGATGGTCAGATTTTAATTCAATATGTAACGGCTGAATGTGATAAGTATATTGAACGGGAAGAAAGAAGATTAGAAAAAGAGGCTGAAAGAAAATTAGAGTCTGAAAGGTTGGCTGAAGAGAGGAGGTTAGAGGCTGAGACTAAGAGGTTGCAGATTGAGGCTGACAAAGAGGCTAAAGCATTGGAGGCAGAAGAAAAACGACAGCAAAGGGAGGCAGAAGATAAAAAGGCCGAAAGGGAGGCAGAAGATAAAAGGTTGACTGCCGAAAGAGAGGCAGAAGATAGAAGGTTGCAAAGGGAGCACGAATTACGACTAAGGGAGCTGGAGCTACAAGGCCAGGCTCCTGAAAATGGTGCCAGCCCTTTTGCCTCAGATGCTACGCCCCGTCTGGGAGCCTCAACATCAGCTATGGGGTTTCATTTAGACCATTTTGTTGAAAAAGACGATGACATAGAGGGGTACCTAGGACGTTTTGAGTTATTAGCTACTACATATGGGTTAGAGAGAGAGAGGTGGAGTTTAAAGCTATCACAGGGACTGAGAGGTACTTCTTACGAAGTCTTCGCAAAAATGAACAGAGAAGACCAGGAGAATTATGACATGTTAAAGCAGGCTTTGTTATTGAGGTACGAAAAAAAATGGGGAATTTTATCGTAAGAAATTTAGAAATGCCAAACTGTTGTCTGGGGAGACATACCACCAATTCTCTGCCAGACTAGAAACCTATTTGGAGAAATGGACTGCTCTGGGGAAGACCCAAGATCTTAAAGAAATGATCATGATTGAGCAATTGAGAGAGTCCATGGCTCCAGACATGAGAAAATTTCTCATGGAACAAGGTGCAGAGAAGTTGGGGGAGGTTTTAAATGTCGCTGAAAGGTATCAGGCAGCCCAGGCAGAGGTAAGTGGTGCTAAAAAGAAGCACATAGACAATTTTAAAGCTCCACAGCAATTTAATAAATTTGATAATAGAGAGCAGGGAAATAAAGGTAGGACAAACTTTGAACGGCCAAGAAATGACTACCGAGACAGAAACTCACAGTTCAATGACCAAAAATCCAATGAAAGAAAACCGTTTAACCAAGGAAAAAGATGGTGTAAATGGTGCAAGAAAGATAACCATAACACCGAATTTTGTAGAAGGAAACCTTCAAACATTGCTGCAATGAAGTCGGGGACTCAAAGATTAAAGGTTAATCCTAAGGGACAGCAGGAACCTTATCACCCCCCAGTTTGTGAGGATGTTATTTGTAATGGGGTCACCATAAGGTGCCTTTATGATACAGGTTTGGATTATGATTCAGTTGTGAAGTCTAGCCTAGTGGACCCAAGTCAGTATACCACAGAAACAGTGGAAATACAAGGGGCAACTAAGGACATACCACTCATGACACTTCCCATCGCAAGGATAACGGTGAAAACTCGCTATGTGGAAGGAGAAATCAGAGCAGCAGTGATAGATGAACCAATCTACCCTCTGATATTGGGGTGTAGATACGTCTTCTTGGGGAATCCCGAGAGACCTGTGATCATGGCGACAGTGCAGACCAGGTCACAGAAGAAGGAGGAAGAAGGTGAACCTATAAATGCTCATCCAGAGGAGATGAGGAAGGCGCAGGCTGAGGATAGGACACTCAAGCCATGTTTTAAAAAATTGCCCAAATGCCACACACCTCCGAGCAAGGGGGAATATTTTATGAAGAACAGATTGCTATATAGGAAGACAGGAACTAGATCCACTGGTCACGGACAGTTGGTTCTTCCCAAGATATATAGGGCAAATTTAATAAGGAGCTTACATGTTGGAAAAGATGGGGACCATGAAAAAGTCGGTACCATCTGCCAAAAGGTTGCTCGCAAATACTATTGGCCCGACGTAAATGTCGATATTGAAAACTTTGTAGAAGCATGTGGCATATTTCATGAGGGAACACCCACAAAGGGAAAATATGTGCAGGACCTAGAAACGCCACGGGGCAAAATTAGGCCTGGAAAGAAAAATTATGGTACTCAAGGAGACAAAGTGCAATGGGAGCCCCCTTTTCACACCCAGTCTTCACTTGAATGGATTAACATGGCCACTATGCGACGAGTACAAAGAAGAAATTTTACCCAGGATAAGATGACAATCCCTCGGTCAGACTTATATAAACTGGAAGAACAGAAAAGAGAGCGAAGATCTCTCATAAGCAATCTAAAGTGGGGAGATAAACCCAAGAAAAAAATTGGTAGTGGTCGATTTGTGAGTGATGATTCTAGGAAGAAAAGTCTCACTATGGCGCTTCTAATGGACGGGACCAGACGGGTTCCATGAAAAATACGTATGATAAATTAAAAATCCAGATGTAACTATTAAGGACCTGGACAGATGAGAAGGCGGAAGAGACTGTTACCTCATCTTATCAATACGTGAACGAACTGACCACTCGTTTGAAAGCTGGATGGAAACTGGCAAATGATAATTTGAAACAAGCCAGGAAGAAACATGCAGCATATTTTAATAGGAAGGCAAAGGACAGAGAACTGGCAGTGGGAGAGAAGGTGCTGCTTCTACTACCCGGTAGCCAGAATAAATTACAAATTGGATGGCAAGGTCCATATACGGTTCTAGAGAAGGTGTCTAGAACAAACTATAAAATTGACAAAAAGGGGAAGGAGAAAGTTTATCATGTAAACCTGTTAAAGAAGTATCTGGACAGACCACTCCAGGAAAGCACCCCCTTACTGACCTTAGCTATCGCAACTCAAATGCAAAAGGAACCACTCACCTCACATGAATACCCATTACATCCTTGTGAAACAGCAGCACAGGTAAAAGTCAGTAAGCACCTGACTAAAAACCAGAGGGAGAGAGTTCAACAGGTTCTGGAGGAACATACAGATGTATTAACAGATAAACCAGGCCATACAAATTTGCTACAGTATGACATGAAACTGGTAGACTCAAACCCAATCTGTATGAGAGCCTATTCTATTCCGTTCGTGAAGGAGAAGGCATTGAAGGAAGAAATAGATTATTTGTTGAAGGAGGGGATTATTTCACACAGTGAATCATCTTTTAGTTCTAGTGTCGTATTGTTGAGAAAACCGTCTGGGGAACACAGACTGTGCATAGATTACAGGAAACTGAATGCTGTCACAGAAGGACAAGTGGATCCATTACCAGACACAAAACAGTTATTTGCCAGACTGAACAAGGCAAAATACTTTTCAAAAGTGGATCTTAGTAAAGGCTATTACCAGATCCCAGTGAAGCCTGAAGTGAGACCTTATTTGGCTTTTAGCACTTCAGATGGACATTATGAATTCAACATGCTACCATTCGGACTGAAAAATGCTCCGAGTGTATTTTCAAGGATGATGCGCAAATTGTTGGATCCCCTGAATAACCCATGTATCACGAATTTCATGGATGATATTCTCGTCGCCACAGAGACATTTGAAGAACACATTGAAGCTCTAGAAATGTTATTTAATAGGCTTAGGGAGGCGAACTTGACTGATAGGCCAACAAAATGTTGCATTGGATGCAAAGAGTTGGAATTCTTGGGACACACTGTATATCAGGGTAGCATGACCCCTGATCCCAAGAACTTGGAAAAACTGCAGAGAGCACCTAGACCACAAACAAAAAAGGACGTGCGATCATTCGTGTCGTTATGCGGATTTTATCAAAAATATATCAAAGATTTTAACTCTATTTGTGCTCCTCTGACTGATCTGACTCGCAAGGGACTTCCAGATAAAATTAATTGGACTGCGCAAAGTGAATTAGCGTTCCAAGACTTAAAGGAAAAACTCACTAGCAAGCCTATTCTCAAACTACCTGATTTGACACAGGACTTTGTCTTAAGAACCGATGCAAGTAATGTAGGACTCAGAGCGGCTTTGTTGCAAAGATCATCTTCACCTGATGGGGAACTGAAACCAGTCACTTATGCAAGCCGCAAATTGAATAAGGCGGAACAAGGATACTCCACAAGCGAAAAAGAATGTTTAGCGTTAATCTGGGCCATAAAGAAGTTTCAAATCTATCTGTATGGTAGGACTTTTGTGGTCGAGACGGACCATCAGCCTCTCGTATTCTTATCTCAGGCTAAGCATGAAAACGCAAGATTGCTGAGGTGGTCTTTATTGCTTCAACCTTATCAGTTTAGTATCCAATATATCCCAGGCAAATTGAATGTCGGTGCAGATTTCCTCAGTCGGCACCCCTGTGATCAAAATTAGAGTAATGGCAGGCGTAAGGAGAGATTTTATCTATGTGTATCACTGGTTTTAGAACTTGCCTTAGGCATGTTTTCAAGTGGGGAGATGTGTCACAAAATTAACCGTGATACAACGTTAAAATATCTCCAATGATACAACGTAGGGATAAAAACTAATGCGTAAGCTGCTAGAATACATGATCGCCCACGCCGCGGGTCATCACCCGCCATGGAAATTAAATTGTTAGACTTGAAGGCAAAACGGAACGGGATGAGAACGGAGATCAAAAGGAAAAATCTGACTGAACGCGTGCTTGAAACTAGCGAGGCTAAAAGGACGCAAATTGGTGGGGAAAGGAGGAAAAAGTCACGTTCCCCAAGTTGACATAAAGTAAAGAAATCGACAAAAGGGACCTTGGATATTATACGCCACAGTCATTTCTTGGACGCTTTTGTGATAACTTAGTCCGTTTATTTGAATGCAGTGATGAACGCATTCCAGAAGATTCTAGAAAATATTTGAAAAGTAACTTTTCTTAATAATAATGTTAGGAATATAAAACCTAGCTGGCCGGATGGCCCATCTTGAGCAGTGAAATAATATGCTTTCATTTATACAGACGGACAGATAATAAGAAAGATATTGACAAAAGACTGTGTTGTTCATATCAGCGAGCGTCTGCATTGAAATAAAACATGTCACTAATTTTCAAAAAATTGTGGCCTTGAAGACGCAAGTGCTAAAATCTAGTTGGAATGAAGAGACGGGGTGGGATGGTGAATTGTGGCTAAAAATAACTTTAAAGGCAAAATTGTGTAGGGGAAGGCAGAGTTGGTTCAAAAAAACAAGTGTGTTTTTTGTGAAACGCAAGTAGAGACGGACGGACCAACAGACAATAAGGCATACTTGACTGAGGTATGACTGAAATGACTTTTGGTAGGATATTTGAATTTGAAAAAGAAAAGGCAGTGATTGGCCATAGATGATTATATTATCGGCGCTCAGACGCGCATTTTGTGCCATTCATTATAAGTTGTCCTAGTAGACACAGTGAATTATTAAGTGGTGTAATTCCCAGAAGCTATTGAAATATTTAGAGGGACGCCATCCTAAGGCCAGCAGCTCAGCTGAGTTTTGCTAGCATTTATCTGTGTTCTATATTCATAATTCTGGTAAGACTGAAATTATTTCTTTGTACATTTTAATATTTGTTTAAGGTTTCGAGTGATTTGATACTGCAATAGCATAATCTGTCCCTTACAACAAGTAAGGATTCGCTCTAGACCCCCCGCCCCAGTTCAGGGTCTAGAGACAAATAAAATACATAAACTCCAGTAAGGATTATGAAGGACAGATCAGGTGTTGAGATCAGTGGAACATATCACCTATCCTATTCTATGGCAGGAAGCTAATGAACATATTTCAGAATCTGTAGTCTGGGAGAACTTAGCCTATGTGAAACCAACTTGGTAAGATGTGTTGTTTGGTCAGAAAGATCTGACCCGTCTATGTGGTGTTGTTGTTGTGTAGTGTTGTGTCCAGAAATGGTTAGAGGATGGAATTCTGACACATGACTAATACTTTGATTGCAGAACTGTGAGTTTCAGTTGGCACCAATGCGGTGTCAAATGAGTTGTTGAATATTACCAGAGTGGACCCGTGCAGTAACATTTTGTCAGAGCAGCCTATTATAGCCCCCAAGCACGGAGAGGTGGGGCCACCAGACTTCTGATATTGCCCCCAAGCACGGAGAGGTGGGGCCACCAACCTTCTGATATTGCCCCCATACACGGAGAGGTGGGGCCACCAGACTTCTGATATTGCCCCCAAGCACGGAGAGGTGGGGCCACCAGATCTCAGCACCAGAGCTACACCTTCAAGCTACGTGAGCGTCTGGTCTGCTGAGAATTCACCAACTCAACTTATTTGCTAACACACCCATAAATTTCCATCAAATAACTGGACAATGTGTAGTCACCATAGACAGGGAGTGATGAGGCCACCCCAACAGCACATCCATTAAATGTTCTCCCAAATAGATTACAACTATAAACAGTAATAATATTAACTAGTCTAGTAACATATATATGTACACACCTTGCATTTATTATGTAATATTCATGCATTTCTTTCATAATTGATAAACCTTTCATATGTTCTGGCCAAAATAAAACCTTGGTTCAGAACAAATAAATGTAAGAAAATTACTATCCAATTTTTGCACACTTGAGTTAGTTCAGTGTATTATAACATTTATTAATATTATTAGACTTAGTAAATATCTGTGTGTGTGTATGTAAACTACCACAACACATTACATATCATTACCCTAGACATTTAAAGTAGCCACATTCATTAAAAAAAAAAAAAAATAGGTGTGAGGTCGTAGTGGTAGCAAGAAGGGCCTTCTGACAATTCACAGCAACATTTTATCTTAGGAGCCTTCACAGCTGACCTCATGCATCACACTTAGTAATATCACCATCATACAATACCATCAAATCCACTACAGTAGACAAGTGTAATATAACCTGACACTTTATCTAGTTTAGAAGACTGTGACAATCTACCTCGCGCCAAGAAGACAACCAGACCTTGCCAGAGTTAAGACTAAAATCGGCTTTCATTTATCGGACCGGACCCTTGTTTGAGCGTCTTGAGGACTTACAGCACAGGAAAACGCTACTATTTTAACATGGAAAACCGGAATCTCAGGAAACTGAAACATAAGTCAAAGTGGGAGCTTATTGCAACAGTAACAACACCCCAGACCAAGTGTAAGAGGCCTCTACAAGTGCCATTATTTCTCTGAGCCAGCAGTCTGTGAGCCTAAAGATTGGCGTAAGTTGTACATTTTGAATTCTATATCTTTTCATTATTAACATGTGAACTAATACGTATATATTGACATATGAATATTAATATGTGAAAATTGCTAGTCGATGTCCAAGTCATTTGAGGCTGGCAACCTCAGCATATAGAGTGATGATTTCACGAACCAACACTGGTAGGGCTGGTGACGCTTTATTGCGAGTTTCTTATAAAGAACCAAAAGCAGAGGTAGTCCCAAGTTCCATATGGAGCAGGAAGGGAATGATGAAAAAAATTATGTACATACTTGTTATATTATTAACCTTTTCAACCAGTGTAAATGTAAAACATATTCACACTAAATGTAAAGACAGTTTCAACCTTTTCAGCCAGTATAAATGTAAAACATATTCACTCTAACTGTAATGAAAGTTTACAACCTTTGCGACCGATGTAAATGTAAACATATTCAAACTGTGTTGTTAACATTTTCAACTAAAGTTAATTATAAAACTATTCATTATAAATGTAAAGATAGTTTTTCGCCCACTGTGATTAAGATTAATTCTCAGCGACGGTAAAAGTTCTGAGGTAGATGGGATGGTGGAATGAAAATAGGGGGGCACATAAGTATGTGTCGGGAAACTCAATACTCAGAGGGTATTTGTTTCTCTTCATTTGCCATACTAGTTGGTGGTACCAGTTGAGGGTACTATTTCTGGAACAAGTGAGAGTATAAGTGGCCTGAAGTCAACGATAGACACCATTATCAGACGGGTTTTAAAGAAGTGGGACCAGCTTTGCAGTTACTCCCTGATTCTACTTGGAACGTGCTGCAGCTCTTATTCTTGACCACGGACACTATTCGATCCAGTCACCTATTTGCGAAGAACCAAAACACCAGCGGGAGCAGAAACCGCAGCAGCTAAGTGTAGAAATAAAAGCTGCCTAGTGAAACTTCCCCTTATATTAATCCCATTAACATCATATGATAATGACCAATTTTTGTTAAAGAATTTTTTAATTTTAATACCTGTTAAAATCTAATTGATTATTAAGTTTGCTACTTATATCTATCCAAATTTAAAGTTGATTTAATCATTTTGAATGTGTTTTATCCGTATGTACCACCCCCTGCAGACCCAAGTAGAACAGTTCCAACTGAGATGGTTTGGCCATGTCTGCAGAATGGGAGAAGATTGGCTACCACGACAAGCATGGGAAACAAAGAGCCAGAGATCCAGACCCCCAGGACGACCCAGAGTCCGCTGGGAGGACAACATTAGACAATCTTTGAAGGACCGAGGACTAGAATGGAACCAGGCCAGGAGGAAGACAGCCGATAGGATAGTCTGGCGCTCTCTCCTCCAAACCTCTACACCTCACGGTAGAAGGGGAACGACTAAGTAAGTTAGTACGTTTATCCGCATGCCTGAGACAAATTCTTAAATACACGTAAACAGAATTAAATAATAAAAAGAGGAAATTCGCTAAATTAACTCAGTTGGGGGCTTGAACGAGCTAACATATCATAAGATAACCCTATCCTTTACAAAAGTTAACGGCAGATACAGAGTTAACGTGCTCAGCCAATGCAGCATTGTTCTCTGAATATCTTGTGAACACTCTCTGGAGGTAGAAGCACCATTATCCTTCTACCTACAACTCTGCCAAGAATAATCTTGTGCGAAGGTAGAAACCTAGTTACTCTTGAGTTTTGGCCACTGTTGGACCACTACTGCAGAGCTAAGGGGAGGCAAACCGTGACAACTGATTTATACCCAGGCGTAAAATAATTCTGGTATTTGTTCATTTCTCCATCAATGTATCTGTGTAGTAATAGAATCGGTTTGTTGGGTAGCTGTCAGATTTTGTTCAGGGTTTTCCTACATTCAGTATTGGGATCGTAATTGCTTACTTCCGCATTAGTTGCACTTACCACTGTTTTCAAATGTCTAGTGTAATCTGTGACGTTACGGTTGTGCGATCTCACGTCTACTCCGTCAGTATCACTTTTTTTTCTTCATTTTTCTCTTTCTCTCACTCATCGCTTTTATTTGGCATAATTTTTGCCTTTTCATTCATTATTTTACTCTCTATGTTGAATCTAGTAGGCTGAAGTCTCTAACACTCTACTCCCTCTACGGACGCATCTGATTTACACGCAGAATTGTTTACGTTCCGCAAGGTACATGCGATAATACCTGGTAATTTTACCAGTCATACGCTTTTCTATTCTCTCAGTCTGACCACCCGTTTAAACGCGGCGGTCCAACATTTGACCCCAGTGAAAAGCTGATGACCGTGTTGACACAAGCTTGTATTGTGCGTACGATGAAAGAAGACAACATTGTCTGACCAGACATCTGTCTGGCGGAGGCACACAGATAAAGGCGATAATTGGATAACTTGTCGGGGTAGAAATCTTGGCGAAAAACTGGAAAACATGGTCACAATATAATGGGAGGCAGATAGGTGCAGTCGGAACAATATTACGTCTTGTTATAAAGAGGTCACGCGTGGAATTTTTAATTTAATATTAAAACACGCGAGGGAATATGATGAATTAAAACTTCCCCACCCAAACAGTGCTAGAGAGATTTGAATGGTTAGAAGTAAGAGCCGGAATATACAATGAATTCTATTGTAACTGTTGAAGATTTGTTTCGAGCTTATTTTTGCTTGTAGCTTTTCCAAGCTTGTTTTATAAGTATCCAATATGCATATGAAGTTAATGTCCAGCGTTCTTTCTTTACGTGCCTGGGAAACAAGTATTAGTTTACTTTTGTGCACACATCTCTTTCTCTAACGAAAGTAATAGCTGCTGAGTGACTGTTTATAACTTTAATAAACATGAAGAACTTCACAATAGACCCATTGATGTGGTCAGGAAATTAGAACACACTCAATATTAATAATAATAATAGTCACTCATTTGTATGAAACAATCCTTTCAATAGTGAAATATGAAATACAGTTGTATACTTCCATCTACTGCCTATTGTATACATGAATATATCTTATGGGCCATACATACACACCCAAATACACATCTCAACAGCCAAAACGGCTGGTCACTGAATGCCACCTTTTTCTCACATTCTTCGCTGCTAAAACTCCCTCTCTCTTTTTGCATACGCTTCGTTAGCAATCCTTTCCCTTCCAGTCTCATCACGTGACATAGTGTCTCTAGATGGCCTGGTAGCGAAGCGGTGTTATGGGCATTCAAACTTACTGCATTTTCTAACTCCCAACAGTTACATTCGGCGGAAACACCATCTGTGATTAGAACTGATAATGAGAGATATAATCTAGTGAACTCGGAAACACAGAACAGACAGCTTCGCAACTTCATAAGAGCAACTCCCAACAGCCAGGAAGAGAAGGATCGGACTTAGAATTCCTATATCAAAAGTGACAGATCGATAGTATTTGGGCAACTCTGAAACCCTAAGAGTAAACCCACATATTTAAATAGACAGACTGTAAAACTTCAAGACCAGGACTTTATAAATACAAGACTGGAAACCTAGGAATTGGATCAACAGTCATAAGAGAAATAATATCCCAGACAAAGTGTAACGCAGAACACCCGTCGAAGAGGAATTACTAGTTTCCCAGGCCAAGTGTATCACAGTACACCGTCATAAAAGGAATTTCTCAGACAAAATTGATTCGAGAGCATATGCACCGAAATTGCTCGCGTCCATCTGAAAACCTGTGCAGGGAAGATTGTGTATTCCCAAAAATTTGGGGTAAGTTGTGAACATTTCAATTACAAACGTGAATATAACATGTTTTCTTGCTAGTGGATATATATATATATATATGAGGCTGGCAACCTCAACATATGAAAATAGTATATTTATGAACCACTACAGCAAGAGCTGGTGATTGTTTCTGACTAGTCGTGCAGGAAACCCGACAGCCGAGCGACCTCAGACTCCGACTGGAGCAGTGATGAGTGATGACTACATCATGTGTGCCTCCAGTGTAACATATTATCTTGTGAGATTTATGTACCTTTTTTAATTGTAATTCAGGCAAATCATTATTCACGCACTCCAGACGCAATTTCCTAGTTAACACCCAGAAGGATATGGCGGAATTTTCATCATATTCCCTGAGTTACACTGTGTGCTCGGGAATTTAATTCTTCTGAAAGGTTAACACTGGTGGGTGGAGCGCATCATAATGGGCCTGTTACTTTGCGGCGAACAAATGTACTTAGCAGGAATTTGTTTCTTTCTATTTGTCTAAAGTTCGTGGTTACAAGCGATCAGACGATTTGTGGTACTAACGTCGCTAGTGTGAGATAAGAGCATCCACCATAACCGCCTACAGTGGAAGAGAGTGTGGAGAAGGCTTTCGTCATCACAGAATTGATGAACCACAGCTGCATGACTCGCTCATACAAGCTAAGTGCTAACTAAAAGGCACCAGCAAAAAGGACTTTTCAGTTAAACTTTAAGTATAAAGTTAAATTTCTACCTACGTCTCAATGACGAGAACTTTATATCTATCAAAATTCCATTAATCTTTCCATATTTATTTTAACCGGTTAAAGACTATTTCACTATTAAATTTGTTACCTGTTGTTTTAAAACTAAACAATAATAGTTGATTCAGTTATATATATGAAAGCAAACGTATGAGCCAGAATATTTAATCTATGTATATAAATACTTAGACATATATTTACACTAAACAGAGCTACACCTTATAAGAGGGATTTCGTTGGATTACACCAACTGGGGGCTTGAACGGGCTAAACCATGGCTTAAATGCTTCACAAAAGGCGACGGACCAGATATAATGCGCTAACAATTGTTCAGCACAATGCAACATTGTTCGTGACTTCTGGAAATATCTTGTGAACATTCCCTTCAGGTAGAAGTATTATTAACCTTCTATCTGCATCTCTGCCAAGAGTAATCTTGCGCGCAGGTAGATACCTTGGACTCCAATATTAAATACTCTTGAGTTTTGGTCACTGTTGGACCACTACCGCAAAGCGGGGGAGGCAATTCGTGACAATTGTGGTCTCGTCGTGGGATTGAACTCGGACTCGCCATTGTTATAAGACAATTGGGCGACTCGAGCCGGGATTATTGAACTCCGAAAAGCATTTTTATAAATCACAATTGCGAACCTCGTCTTTATTATAGTACCGGTCTATTTATTTCCCTAGAATACTGACAGAAATTTTAGATTTACTGAAAGAGTATTGTTAGTTATTAGTTTAGATCGATCTGCTCATACGTCGCAATAAATAAATAAATAAGGTGTAATATTTTAAGATTAAAGTAATAATTGTCGTGGTTGAGTAAGGTGTAGAGTATTTGTCGAGTTGGACAATAGTAGTGAAATCGACAAGGGATAGTGGACTGACAGAGTTATAGATTACACACACAGAAAGGTGTAAATAGGAGATGGACTTGAGACAACCTGGAAGAAGATTTATCAAAATGATCTCTCTCTCCAAGCCTCAACTCACTTTCACTGTCTAAGCACCTCCTGCTCTCACTCTTTTCTCTTATCAAGCATAGAGATTATAGTAAAGAGCTAAAACAAGTTAATTATGGATGGAAGGGTCGTGAACAGCGCATTAATAAATGTGTAAACTTTATTAAAGAAGAAAAACATGGAAAATAATGCATCTCATCATACATAGCAAAATACTCATCAATAATCATCAATAATCAAAATATGCCAAATACACCAACAACACACACACACAACCGATCATAAAACCTGTAGAACACAGAGAAATGAATAAACTGAGTGTCAGTCCGTCCGCTTTCGTGGGACCAAATGTAATAGTTCCAGAAAAGTGTCTTACATATAGATCCTTCAAGGCGAGGGAATAAGCCTTCAAAACTTTCCTTGTTGGTGCTATCGTTGGTGACCTCTAATTGCGCGAGGTGGGCTGGAAGACTCTATTTACCTCTGGTTTACCAAATGAATAAAACTGCGTGTCAGTCTGTCCGCTTTCGTGGGACCAAATGTGCCTTTCGTGGGACCAAAGGTGCTAGCTCCAGAAAAGTGTCTTACATGTAGATCCTTCAAGGTGAGGGAATAAGCCTACAAAACTTTCCTTGGTGGCGCTAATCGTTGGTGACCTGTAATTGCGTGAGGGGCTGGAAGACGCTATTTATCTCTTACTGGCCGCTCCTAAGTGCGAGGTTTTCATAACCCAGAACTACACCAGACGAAGTTATTTGGGGACGAAGAGAACCAGGCGCTCTTATCCGGCGCTATTGCTTGCTTGGCATTAAATCCGGTTTAAACTGGTTGGCTGTGGTTTGGCTGAGTGCCCCGTTTAGGCACACAAAGGCGGGTGATATCAGATTCTGCTATAGACATGCTGGGCGGTTTTGATATTCTGGAAGCCGCAATGCTCTGAATGGTAATCCAATAGGCGAGTAGAGAACTACTACTGCATTTGATGATTCCAGATTTAGCGTTGACTCGTTGCACTGCGTGAGCTTAACTTGGCATTGACAAAGGGTTTTCTGGGTCAGGAATGGGGTTGACGACTCGTGATTGCTAGCTGTATTCAGAATTCCTCTAGAACGAAGAGTATATGACATTTCTTCGCCTGACTGGAGACTTGACTCTAGCAATTCGGTATCCCTGAAACTGAGACCCAAAAAAGACACCCTTTACATCAAGCAACAACAAAATCACTCTAATGTTTTATAACATAGTTATGCTCCGCTCCTTCCACTCTATCAATTATAGCATGTGCCCGCATAGGCTTAGTATATTTTGTACACCCAGGTACCTGTCAGTAAATGTTCTGACAGCAAAATCTACTCCTCTTCTTCCAACTAAACATACAGGAAACCTAACCTTGTAGTTACAGTTAAATGGTTATGCTATCATCTTACAACATTAAATGAATTACATAAACAGATTACAGCATGTGACATTACACAAATAAATCATATGTTCCCTTGGGGAAATATATGATCCCACAAATGAATACATAGAAAACTGCAATGTTCCTGCTATAATAATGCAGCTGTGGCTGAATCATAAGATATAATTATATCTATGCCTGGTGACTGCTTTCTGTGAAAGTTATAGACTAGTGCCTAGCCACACAAGTAAGCATAAAATGATTCTCCCTTGCCACTAGAAATATCTATCAAAAAGGAATAAGTGACTTTCTCCTATAATTCAGTGTTAAGTGAATGATCCACACCTCTGACCTTATCTTGCAGAAATGACAGTTAATTAGCCTATTCTTAACCCATAATAAGCATCTGTAGACTGATTCTACGCCTAGTGAGTGTCTGTTATTGTAAGTCAATCATTTAACCCATTATAAACCAAATCAGCGTAAACACCACTTAACTAAGGCCGTAGACAGCGCTACATTATCACAGAATTAAATGATTAGGAGAAGTCCTCAGAAATGAATTCACGTCACTTTCCTATCAGATATATGCAGAAGCTAACATGAATATATCATATTATAATTATAAGATATGTCAACTCACCCCGAAAATGACTAGAGATAGGCTTTAACATTTAGTTCTCTGTTAAAGTCTGCCTTATCTCATGATGGTCCATCTCGGGCCAGGAAATACCTCTACGAGTGTGTTAGACTTAGTAACCCTTCTACTCTTATAGTTTACCAATAAACACCTGGCATGGCTTGTTTCTACAGATGTATCGGCGTGCAACGTAACAAGGAGTAAGACAAATGCCATTCTAGAGACCACATCAGAGACAACAGTTTTCTCTGGTCAAACGAACCACAGGTGCGTTTAGGTAACATTACGTTACCGCTACGCTGACCGTTGAAGGCCAGAACGTAAACAAACCGCGGGTGGGGTTTGAAAAGGTGAAAAAATAGGGCCACGAAGGTAGGAAAGAAAATATAAAATGACAAGGAAACCATAACATTAAGAGTATTAAAAAGAATCGGACGTGATGATAAAAAATAAATTAATAGTCACTGTGACAATAATTGATAAAATAAAATAAAAACTTCTCTAAAATTAATTGGAAGAGGAAAAAATGTTCCATTGCTGAAGCCTTAATTCTGTTCTTGTCATTGGTGTTGTGTATTTTATAATTTTAGTCAGCTAGAGCGGCTAATTTTATTTTAGACAAGTAGCAGTTGTAATTTTCGTGTCTCCTGTAAACAATCTCCTTGCACAGCATGGCCGAATCACAAAATCTCTACACTTTTTACTTAAATGTTGTGAAAGAAATCGGCTTATCCGGCAAAGAATTATCTGATTTTGTAGCCACTTCTGTGAAGGAAGATAAGGAACGGATAGAAGCCGAGAACGCCGCCGAAATGGAGGAGATAAAAATGGCCAGGGAACACGAAAAGGCTAAAGCAGAGAAAGATGCCGAAGAGAAAGAAAAGCAAAGAGTTTTTGAGGAGCAGAAGGCTGAACAGGAAAGTGCATTCCAAGAAAGGAAGGAACAGGCCGACAGAGCCCACACACTCCGACTGAGAGAACAAGGGATTGAAGGAAGAAGAATCGAATCTAGTTCTAGCACTAATGGGTCGGTGAGCTCTCAAAGTAGTGAAGGGGGTAATATATCTCACGCGATTGTTCCGAGCGCGGCCTCCTTTCAGTTAGATGTCTACTCAGAGGCTTCTGAGGAAATAGACATTTATCTTGCTAGGTTTGAGTCTTTAGCTGCCACATATGGATTAGATAGAGAGAGATACAACATGAAGCTATCTCAGAGTCTGCGAGGACCTGCGTACGACGCCTCCTTCAAAATGGCACCGGAAGATAACAACAATTATGATTTGTTGAAGAAAGCTCTGCTGCAGTGTTTTCAGCTGAATGCGCAAATTTTCAGTGCAAATTCCGGGAAGCCAAGAGGCAAAAAGATGAATCTTTTATAAGCTGTTTTCTACACGCCTGGCTATGTACTTGGAGAAGTGGAGATCACTAAGCGCCTTCGACGAATCGTACGAGGGATTACAATAAATGATTATCGTAGAGCAATTCAATGATTCGCTAGCCCCAGACATGAGACGGCTCTTGGCTGAGCATGGGGTCGAAACGCTTGATCAGGCTGTACTGTTTGCTGATCGGTACCAGAGCGCCCAGTCGGAAGTGAACCCGGCTAAAAGGCGCCACACGATAGTCACCCCAAAACGAGAGGAGCGCCCCTTCACTGACTCCAAGAGTACGACCAACACCTCACACAACACAACAACAACAACAGCAACAACAATCACAGGATCACCATAGGCAGAAACAGAGCAATTCAGCCCAGGGAACTGGAAGACGATATTGTAAGGCGTGCAAATCTGACAAGCACTTCACATCGGATTTTAAGAGGCCTAAGACAAGCCCTTATGATGTCTAAACCAATAAAACGGTATTCAATCAGTTCCGATAGGGAAACATGACCCCCAGGCATATGAACAAAATTCCAGCCACCCTTCTATTACTGAGCAAGTAACCGTTGGTAACCAAACCATACGGTGCTGGTATGATTCGGGTCTCGAATACTCGGCTCTAGTTTCCCCATCTTTGGTGAAGGCCCACCAATACACTGGTGAAATTGTAGAAATACAGGAGCCCCGGAAGAGCATAAAGCCTATGACTCTTCCAGTTGCGGAAATTGATGTTTCAAACTGATATATACGGGGGAAATCAATGCCGCAGTTGTAGACGATTTAGTCTACCCTCTTATCTTAGGGAGGAAATATGTGTTTCTTGGAGATCCCTCACGTGACTCCAAGTCGACACAAGAGAGCGAGAACACAGGAAACGCCTCAGCGGCCCCTGAGCTCTTATCTTTAAACAGCCCAAATATTTCGGAGCTGAAGCAGGCACAAAGGGGCGATAACACCCTAAAACCTTGCTTTTCTAAGGTGTATGGCAAGTACTCCCATACTCCTCATGGAGCATTTTACAGGGATAAAGGTTTGGTCTATAGGCAGGTGGGGAATAAGAGGCAGTTTATTGTCCCACTTCCCTTTCGTACCCGCCTCATGCAGAAATGCATTTAACCCTACCCCATCCCATTAAAGGTTCATATGCCCTTGTAAGGCATATTTCTTTAAATTACTTCTAGCCAGGTTTGAGACAATTTGTAATCTTGCACAATGCAACATTGTTCGTGACTTCTGGAAATATCTTGTGAACCCTCCCTTCAGGTAGAAGTATTATTAACCTTCTATCTACATCTCTACCAAGAGTAATCTTGCGCGCAGGTAGATACATTGGACGCCAATATTAAATACTCTTGAGTTTTGGTCACTGTTGGACCACTACTGCAAAGCAGGGAAGGCAATCCGTGACATAATCCTAAGTTAGTTGTGGCTACCGTCAACACCCATCAGCTCATTGATAAAGACTGCAATCTTGGTATATACAATGGTGATAAATTATATCCCTCTTGATGTGATTAGACTGATTGTAGTACATGCGCCCACACAGAGCAGATGACAAATAGGCCAGCTCTGTACCGTCCCTGTGCACAAAGTCTGCAGTGAGTGGCACGAAAGGTACAGTCACCCACCCCGTACTGTCAAGCATAGATCAACGAACCAGACCAGTGTTCATTTCCAGTTGACAGCACATCATTTATTTACACAGCAACATCAATCCGATACGATACACTACACAGGTACAACAGGATACACAGAAATCAATAATAATCAATTGCGCAGAATGTTACAGCTGTTCAGTATGATGTAAACCCTGTTTACATCGCAGTTCTAATGTTACATCAGTAAATTCACCAGAACGACTGCTGACACTGCAGTTACAAAACCCGCCACACAGGCGTACATCTATAGGACTCCCTCAACGACTGCATACCCCTGCAGTTAACAAAACGCCATACAGGCTTGAATCTATATATCCTAGCAGTTCTAATGTTCCACCAGAACGACTGCTGACACTGCAGTTACGAAACGCCACCCAGGCTTAAATCTATATATACTCAAAAGACTGTCCTCTCTGTAGTCTATAAGTAATCTGGCCTACACAACTCCTGGCCTTATAATCTTTTCGATAACTCTCCCTTCATAAGGAACAATGGCCTAACTATCTCCTAGCGCCGTTCCTGCACAATAGAAATCTATCAGGGAGGTAAATATGATCCCAAAACATCGGCCTGTAGACACCAAGGCCTCAGAACATAAAGTACACCTTATCTTCTCTTATCTTCCCTTATCACATCTTATCTGCAGATTTATCACATCTTATCTGCAGATAAACACACTTAAATAGGCAAGTACTAGTACACCTCGAAAAATGGCCAAATATCGTTCCCTTACACTACCCTTGGGAACACACACAAGATACTGGGCTGACTCCAGTCACCTGCCCAAACTTAGAGTGCCACGGGATGACACATCTCCCGCACAAACAGACACCGGACTCGGCTGTTCACGGACTCCCCGTGAGCTATTCACAGCCGGCCGAAACCAGTACAGAATAACTACATGACCAGCGCTCACACGCTTTCTGTACACTCTGTTTTCTAACATATAAATGTTTAAACAACTCACAATTAAACCAGCTAACAAGTGCGACAACCCTGAATTCACACTGTATAATCAGTATAGTACGTATCATTCCCCTTTGACCTTAACAGTTACCACCCGGTCCGGAGAAAAAAAATGATTTATCATTTTTTTGAAAAAACTACATCACTGACAAATGAGGGGTCGGCTAAGCTCTAATATATATGCTTACAACAATAGTTTTATGATAAGGTCAAAATAATACATCGCCAAATAATAAAGCAAGTGTACAATAAACAAATTACCCATAATAATCTGCTAAATACACCGAAATAATCATTTACAAACAAAGTTAAGTATTATTACTGTAGACCAAACATGACACAATAAATAGAAAATAAAGTCAAGATCAAACAAAAGAAGCATGATCAGCACAGAAAATCAACAAAGAAATCGAAATAGGAAGAAAGATCCATAATACCTAATAGTAATAATTAAGCTATTCAACTCCTTGCATGAAATACATAGCATTGTCATCAATAGTTACATATACTAATCCATATTACAATACAAACATTACAAAGTATGGAAATATAAGAAGTGTAAGAAGTAAACGTATACAAATAGTATCAAGTAACATCCAGATGAAACATGGAAGCATAACCCAAGTATAGACCGCTTCCAAAGAAATGGAGTGAAACGAAGAATCATCCGAAAAGGCAGAAGGAAATACAAAATAATGAATGCATAGAAAAACGACAACAATACATCCCAACAACAATCCAAGTAACTAACGCATAATAAATAATTTTAGCTAAATTACAAAACTTATACATAACTAAAATGATTTATCACAGACATCACACAAAAAAGTGCGATATATAAAATTATCACAATCTCAAAACAAAACAAAAATTACTATTTTAAATGGAATATCAACATATATTATTACACCTAATTAAGCGCTTTGGCGCAGAAAAAATATAACAATGTCAAAGAAAAATACATTTCCAAAAAAAAAAATTACAGTACAAAAAAGTTTCTTTAAAGCTAAGTTAAATAACAATAGTATTTTAATTTTTTCTAGATTAAATCTATAACTAATATACCAAAATAAAATTATCTTTTAACCAAATGAATGACATCTAACAAAAAAGAATTCCAATTCTTAAGTAGACTCATAATAAACGCATACTAATTTAAACAGAACTCAGCAGAAAAAAAAAAACACATGGCAAAAAAAATACCAGAAATCAATGTTTCAAAATATGTTTACAAATACAAATACAAAATCATAACTAACACATACAAGTTTAGTTTCAAAATTACATTTCACAACACAATAGTTATTGCATATAACCTCTGTATATGGTAATATTAATTAGACATAGCACCAGAATAAAAGAAAAAAAAATTAATGAATAACAAGACTCTCTGAAACAACTAACGCATATTCGACGCTAATGAGTTTGTGCATAGGGCTGGCAATCTCATCAAATCCAAAATGTTCCTAAGAACTAACGTTGCAAAACATATCAATGTTTGATTAATCAACTATCATTGCTTCAACTTCACAAAGTAGCACCTATGGTCATACATAATATGATCTAAGTGGAATAGTCTTCCGACTAGCGTATGAAAAAAAAAAAACACAAATCCACAATCTCATTACAAAAATTAAAGATAAGTCACTACAAAGTGATATGTCATAATTTCATTGCAATCATAACACATGCAATGTTTATTAACAAAACAATCATGTAAATAATGACAGAGTCATAACAGTGCATACATATGAACATACACAATACCTAAGACATTATGTAATGTAAGTTACTATACAATACAGTAATTCATTAACCAAAAAATAAATTAAGTGTAAAAAACACTATAGCAATCTTAAACTAACTCCTAAACAAACATACAAAAAAAATAAATAGGTCACAAATCCGCGGTCCTCGATAGCATTCTGTAAAACCGCACGGGGCGATGTCATACAACACCGTGTCAACAGGCTGGCTGGGTTGCGCTTGACTAGACATCTGGTCACAGGTTGACCCACATTCCTCTCACAGTAAAAAATAACTTCGGTGCGAAGATTCTTAACAAGCCGAATACTGTGGGAAAATATAAATGAAAATGTCTATCTCAATCAACTTGTGAGATTTATTGAAGTAAAACGGAAAGTTAGTCTTACATTTACCCAAACGTGTGGCAGTGAAAACGTCTGGTTTCTATATGATGCCATCATTTCCTCGTCACACAGCAGATAACACAGAAGGATAAGACATCCTGACAGAAATGAAGGTCATCACAACAGTAGGCTGAAATAAAATCCTACTTACACAACGAGATATTCTCTCGAACTCAAAATGCATAACAAGCAGTAGTATTTGAAACAATACCCTTACTGTTACCTTGTTTACAACCAAGATTGTTCTTTTGTTGTGCAACATTATTATGATTAGTATTTCTACTTCTATAAAAATATCTAACCGATGGATTTTTTTGTTGTGTTCTAGAACCATCATTATAAGGCTGATAACCTTTATTGTAGTTATTTCTTTCACCAAAACTGTTTTTATTCTCCTTTGTAACAATATTCTTACTAAATTGATCAGTACCAGTGATAACAAAATTCTTATGGTTATCAACATGTTGAGTTTTATTTTGGGTACAAGTCTTACTAATAGCTTTGTCCCTTATTATCTGTTTATCAGTATTTCCATAATCAGAATAATGGTTGGTCTTTTTAGATCTGCCTTGAAATTTATCTCCATTTTTTTTTTGCAATCTATAGAACTGACTGTTATAGCAGAATTATCTTTGCTGGCCTGACGCCACGAGTCAGTAATGTTACCAGAAGTAGTACGTGGGAAATTGTATTTGCCACGTAGTGATCTCCGTCCATCATGTTCGACTTTCGTCTCAGCTTGTGTAAAGGGCTGGCTTCTTGCTTGTTTTATTTGGTGATAAACATTCTGTCTACCTTTGTCAACATTGACAGTAGACAAACCCTTAATACCTAAAACAACATCTACCAAACCATAAACTCTATTTCTCAGATCACTAATCTCAGCATTTCTAAGTGAGATGTCTTCAGTTTGTTTCTTAATTAAGTCATTCGATGTTAAAAGCTTACTCTTCTCCTGCATGAGTAATTTCTCAATATCAGTCATTTTCCTTTTGTACATCGTTAACTCTTCTAATCTCTCCTTATCATCCTTTTCTTCATTAGCACTCAACTGTGTTAAATCCATCTGAAGTTCCTTAGTGTTACTATTCTGGCCATTCCCAAGCTCATTAACATTCTCGGGAGGTACAAAATACTTTTCTTTAAGTCGGTGACTAACAATCACATTGTCACACAATAAGCCAGTAAGTGTTTCATTACATAAGTTTTCACATTTCTTGGTTTGAACTTTTAATTTCTCACAAATATCATTCTTCTCTTGAATTTCTCGAGTGAGATTACCCATTACGCTATTCATATGTTCTATCTGAACTTCCAAATCTTTTACTTTACTGCCTGCAGAGTCTAATGCTGTTGTTACATTAGCAAGATCCAAGTTTGATTTCTGTAACTCACTTGTGAGCCTAGACACTGTTTCTTGTAATTTTTTCTTTTCAGCATCATCTTGTAAAAACTTATCACTTTCCTGTAAAGCACTCTGTTTGTTTACTTTTGTTTGTTTCTCAATATTCAATTCCCTTTTATGCAGGTCAGAAACACTGTTGTGGATTATCTTGAATATACTTTGCACAATATGTCCGTGTTCAATCTCTATATATTGTTGCACAAACACACGAATGTGCCGTAGCAAATCAACCAAATCCCTAGCCATTACAAAATTACAAACTAACTTAAAGTTATGTTCAGCAAATGACTCTAGGGATGCTGACACATTAATCAAAAAATCCTCCATCACCCATGCTCCAAGTCGTGGGCCTCTCAATCCCTTTTTATCTCTTCCTACCACCAATGCATACTCCAACATAGGTCTTATATCTGTAGGATCTACATCACACCACTTAGCATCCATATCAAAATTAATTATAATAAGTTTATGTCCCTGGAAATTTAGATAATTAATTTCCACCTCACACAATAAATATTTCAATTCTCAATTATTATGCACTAAAACCTATACTAAACAGTTAATAGAATATATAATGTGCGATATGAGAAGACTTGATAGCATGCATACATAAACACAGTTTTCACAACAACACAACCACTTATCTTGCAAATAGCAAAGTTCCTTCTTTTCTTGTTACAATCGATGGGCATCAACATCAAAGATGACACAACATAAGCAGAGTCCCATGTCAACTCTCACTACACCCTGACACAGCATGCTATGTTGTCATACACAGCATAGGAAACTGGAAACTGGAAACAGTATGCTATGTGATCGTACACAGCACTGGAAACTGGAAACAGCGCAAGTTACCCACTTGTTCCCTCTGTCGTCGCGAAGGTACACTGTCTGTCACTCTTGTTGGAAAGAGCTACTTGATATTTCGCACTTGCATATAAAACTGGAACATACTGTAATTCTCATAATGCAGATATCGCTGATGATGATGAATCAGGAAAGGTCGCCATAACCATGTCAAAGTTTACTTGAAAATTTCACTCCGAAACGTAGAACTGGAAACGTTGCGAAAATGTCATATGGAGGCATGTAAACACAAGACGCTTCACCGTGTCACCGATTAAAGGTCATGAGTGACACACAACTGTCTGCGTATTGTAGAGGCGTTGCCGATTACAGGTCACGATCAACACAAAAAATTGTAGAAGATTCGCCTTTGTTTCTTAACAATGTAGAAGTAAGAAAAGGCGTTATAAATCCAAGTCACGCCCACATAGGGCTATTCATTGCTCTTATAACCTTACCATGATACTGATAAAGTCTGATGCTCTTATAACGCGAATTCGTGGTCATTACGCCCGAAAGGTTGGCCCACCACTGATAAAGACTGCCATCTTGATAAATATAATGGTGATAAAGTCTACTTCCCAGGGTCTAATTGATAAAGTTCTGTTGATGTATATTTGGTAAAGTATCTCTCTGTTGAAGTGATTAAACTGATTGTAGTACATACGCCCACACAGAGCAGATGACAAATAGGCCAGCTCTGTACCGTCCCTGTGCACAAAGTCTGCAGTGAGTGGCACGAAAGGTACAGTCACCCACCCCGTACTGTCAAGCATAGATCAACGAACCAGACCAGTGTTCATTTCCAGTTGACAGCACATCATTTATTTACACAGCAACATCAATCCGATACGATACACTACACAGGTACAACAGGATACACAGAAATCAATAATAATCAATTGCGCAGAATGTTACAGCTGTTCAGTATGATGTAAACCCTGTTTACATCGCAGTTCTAATGTTACATCAGTAAATTCACCAGAACGACTGCTGACACTGCAGTTACAAAACCCGCCACACAGGCGTACATCTATAGGACTCCCTCAACGACTGCATACCCCTGCAGTTAACAAAACGCCATACAGGCTTGAATCTATATATCCTAGCAGTTCTAATGTTCCACCAGAACGACTGCTGACACTGCAGTTACGAAACGCCACCCAGGCTTAACTCTTAGTATCCGGCAAGCCCCGTGAAGTGGCGCGGGTTTAGTACCAATTTTACGGCTCGCCAGTTCAAGTGGCGCGCGACGGTAGCGATAGCTAAACTAGCGCGTAAAAACGCGGTTTTAGCTCCCGTATAGTAAGAGTTAAATCTATATATACTCAAAAGACTGTCCTCTCTGTAGTCTATAAGTAATCTGGCCTACACAACTCCTGGCCTTATAATCTTTTCGATAACTCTCCCTTCATAAGGAACAATGGCCTAACTATCTCCTAGCGCCGTTCCTGCACAATAGAAATCTATCAGGGAGGTAAATATGATCCCAAAACATCGGCCTGTAGACACCAAGGCCTCAGAACATAAAGTACACCTTATCTTCTCTTATCTTCCCTTATCACATCTTATCTGCAGATTTATCACATCTTATCTGCAGATAAACACACTTAAATAGGCAAGTACTAGTACACCTCGAAAAATAGCCAAATATCGTTCCCTTACACTACCCTTGGGAACACACACAAGATACTGGGCTGACTCCAGTCACCCGCCCAAACTTAGACTGCCACGGGATGACACATCTCCCGCACAAACAGACACCGGACTCGGCTGTTCACGGACTCCCCGTGAGTTATTCACAGCCGGCCGAAACCAGTACAGAATAACTACATGACCAGTGTGGTGAAGTGGGATGTTATAAATATTTATAGGGGACTTAGTGTACTGACTGAGATCAGCTGTGAAGGTATCTATATCTATTAAGAGTAGTGTATTATAGATAACCTTACTTGCTACCACATATCTATATATCTCAGTCAGAATTATTCTGGAATAGTGTGATGACTACGTTATGTGTCTAGGGTATGTGTATGATGAAGTGTAAGTCACAACAACAGACAGATAAACAATTTAATTTAATCCACTACTCTTGACAACACTGTGACACTCACATACATATAACACTCTATGAGAATATCTTAAGGAGTCACTGATAACTTTTCAAATAACAATCTGTATTCATTGTTATCATAAAGGTATATGTGTCCTGATTCAAATACAAAGGAACCAGGAATCACAATCAATTTTAATTACAAGTATATGTACAGACTTTATCAATATGAATATTGTAGTGACATATATTATTAAAAATATCCTATGTGTGTCAGTTGTGTAGTGGTAATATGAAGTAATACTGGTTTTGTTTTGTTCAAGCTCTGTTGGTATTTGTCATCATGACTTCAATAGTTTGTCTTTTGGGACTAGTATTGGAGATGTTCTCAGTTCCTGATATTAAGACAATTAAATTCCCCTCTGAATGTTATTTTTACAAAGTCATTTCAAGAGGAGGGGCATAATGTTGAGCTCAGCTGGCCAAATCAGCTTATCTTGCGTGATGGCGGCAGGAAAGGACTCCTCTGCTCGAATTCTCCCCTGGGCTCTGGAGACACCTCACTGATAGCTAAAAAGACCAAGGAGTATGCTGTCCGACTCTGGATTCAGCAAAGCTCTGACCAGGTGCTGCTCAGTACCATCAAGACCACGGTCCCTGAAAACAAGAAGGATGTACCTTCTACTTCATAACTAATTGATACTCTAGTTCTACACTGAGCACAATACAACACAAACATTGAGTTCAGAGCGTTAGGCCAACTGTCAGCTTCATCTGAAATACTTTATACCAGTATTTACCTCCTTAATGGTTACCACGCCTCTGCACTTCCAGCATTATTTCTTTCTAGTCAATCATCCAGGTGTCAGTGTACTATTTGGCCATTCCATGCCGTTTTACTTCCCTCCGACACCCTCTGTTCAGGCTGGAGCATTATAGGCTTTATCTCCTGTTTGCCACTGAACTACACATATATATACAGACATAAATTAACAATTTACATTCAATTTTCATTAAAAGATACTGAATGGTTCAAGCTTACCACAATTCATAGAATAAACACAGATACGTTGATTAGCAATGAATTCTGGCACATTTACTGGCACAAATTCCCATCTGCTTATGTTCCAGGCTTTTATTTAACACAAATATGAGCTGGCTTCAACGCACTGTTGCTTTATCAAGATTATTTGCACTAGTGGTCTCGAACTAACGCTCCTAAGTGAGTATATCAGCGAGTCTAGCCAATGAGGCCACGTTTCGACAAGTGTTTGAAAAAATGTTACCTTTTTCACGTCTCCCCTAACAACGAAAGATAGTATTTATAGCCCGACCAATCGTGGTTAGTCTTTCATTTGTTGCGCTCCAATCAATTTGGAGTTTACATGGTAGGCTAATTCTGTAACGTACGATTTTTTTCAAACACGTTATAAAAAAATTTTATGAGCAGAAATGATTTCATGTTGTCAGGCATCCCCACTATTTTATTTTGGTTATAATTTATTAATTCCTGGACTATTTGCGTAACGTTTTACATATTCTTGGTCAGCAAGCCCTAAGGAACCCAAATATCCAAATTTAAAAGAGCTACGTGGCTGCGTTCAAAATATGTATTTTCTACCTCCTGTTTCGAAGATGTGCTGTCTGGGTACTGTTATGTTTTCAACCGTAAACCCATCTATTGTTATCTTTCCTAATAAGCGTTTTTCAGGATTTATAAACCTAACTCTGGGATGGGTAATGTATTTTATCACTGTCCGTCTGAAAAAAATTAGTGCAGGTAGCCTTACACGCGTGATAGTAGTAATTGTGTATCGCGCGACGCGTGTTTAATGTTCGGCTTTCTGCCTCTCCCTTCTCGCTATCCTTTAGTCCATCTGTCTTTTGATCTTGGTAACATAGTGTAGAAAAAGACATGAATGGAATTTAAAATTTAGGTCAACTTGCATATTTCAAGGTTTTTCTTAGAAAGGCAGCACATTTTATTGTGTGTTTGGGAAACGCGTGTATGTTGCAGAAGGCCTTTAATATCAACGTGAAACGTTACAATTTGCATACGCAGTAGAAAACAAGGGGATTTCGAGTAGAGTCATTGTGACAGCACCGTTCTTTACCATTCCTCTTCCTTTATTTATTATATGTATTTATTAGGCTCTACATTTACTTGATAATTTATATATGTGGATTAGAATATTCCACGACACCTCCCCTCTTAAAACAGACATTATATGTCAGACCTTTATTCTATATACACATAGAGAAATTTATTATTATTTCTGGGGTTTAAGGTGATTCTCATCGCACGGATGGCGGCTTAAAAAATCCGCTCCCAAATTGGTTTTTCCAGATATATACTCAATGCTAAAATTATATGGAGCCAAAAGTAAAGACCATCGGAGTAACCTGGAGTTCTCATGCCTAGCCTGTGCTAGAAACGATAAAGGTTTGTGGTCTGTTTGCAACTTAAATGCCTTCCCATACAGATAAATATTGAATTTCTTTATTGCCCATATTACTGCAAGACATTCTTTTTCGCTAGTTGAGTAGTTGATTTCAGCTTTATTCAACTTTCTGCTAGCATATGCCACTGGGCTTAATTCCCCATCCAATGCATCTGATTTCTGTAGTAGAGTTCACCCAGCCCAATATTACTTGCATCCGTCCTTACTATGAATTCTTGACTTAAGTCAGGTAATTTCAAAATGGGTTTACTTGTGAGCTTTTCCTTCAATTCTTGGTAAGTCATTTCACATTGTGGTGTCCATGTAATGCGATCTGGATGTCCTTTACGTGTCAATTCAGTTAACGGTGCACATATGGAATTAAAGTTTTTGATATACTTCTGGTAGAAACCACATAATGAGACAAAGGATCTCACGTCCTTCTTGGTTTGTGGTCTCGGGGCTTTCTGTAGTTTCTCTAAATTCTTTGGGTCAGGGGTCATGTTTCCCTGATAAACTGTGTGTCCCAAAAATTCCAATTCTTTACATCCAACGCAACATTTGGTTGGTCGGGCTGTTAAATTTGCCTCCCTAAGTCGATCAAACAGCATGTTCAGAGAGTCAATGTGTTCCTCAAATGTTTCTGTTGCTATAAGGATATCATCCATAAAATTTGTTATACAGGGATTATTCAGAGGATCCAATAATTTTCTCATCATTCTAGAGAAGACACTAGGCGCATTCTTCAATCCAAATGGCAATCTATTAAACTCATAGTGTCCTTCTGAGGTACTAAAAGCTAGGTATGGTCTAACCTCAGGCTTTACTGGAATCTGATAGTATCCTTTACTCAGATCCACTTTTGAGAAATATTTAGCTTTATTTAGTCTGGCAAACAGCTGATTTGTATCCGGCAATGGATCCACCTGTCCTTCTGTAATAGCATTCAGTCTCCTGTAATCTATACAGAGTCTATGTTCTCCAGAGGGCTTCCGTAAGAGTACAACACCGGAACTATACGAAGACTCACTGTGCGAAATAATTCCTTCCTTCAATAGATAGTCTATCTCTTCCTTCAAAGCTTTCTCCTTAGCAAACGGAATCGAATATGGTTTCATACAGACAGGTGTGGAGTCTATTAGTTTCATATCATATTCCAATAGGTTTGTATGCCCTGGTCGGTCTGTTAACACCTCTGCATGATTATTTAGAACCTGTTGCACTCTCTCTTTCTGAGTTTTCGTTAAATGTGTACTGATTTTCACCTGTGCTGCTGTCTCACAGGGGTGTAATGGATATTCAAATGATGAAAGTGGTTCCTTTTTCATCTCCATGGCGATGGACAAGGTCAACAAGTGTGTCTCTTCCTGATGTTCTCTTTCCAAATATTTCTTCAGGAGATTCACATGATAGATTTTTTCTTTCCCCTTCTTATCTATCTTATAATTTGTTCTAGACACCTTCTCTAGAACTGTATATGGACCCTGCCATCCAATCTGTAACTTATTCTGACTTCCGGGCAAAAGAAGCAGTACCTTCTCTCCCACAGCCAAATCTCTGTCTTTCGCCTTCCTGTTATAATAGGCAGCATGTTTCTTCCTGGCTTGTTTCAAATTTTCATTGGCAAGTTTCCAGCCAGTTTTTAACCGAGTGGTCAGCTCATTCACATATTGGTATGAAGATGTAATGTTTTCCTCTGCCTTTTCATCAGTCCACGTTCTTAACATAGCTACATGTGGACCTTTAATTGTGTGGACCTATTTGTCCATGCACCGGTATGGTCTCTTCCACTCGAAGCTTTATAGTGATGATTTTTCCTCCCAGAATTATCATTCACAAAACGACCGCTACCAATTTTTCTTTTGGGGCTTTCTCCCCACTTAAAATTCTTGATGAGAGATTTCCTCTCTACATCCTCTTCCTCCAGTTTGTTTAAGTCCGATTGAGGGATTGTCGGCTTATCCTGGGGTAAGACATCTTTTTGCACTCTCCGCATAGTGGCCATTGTAAAACAGTTAAGTGAAGCTTGTCCGTGAAAAGGGGCTTCCCATTCCATTTGGTCCACTTTATCAAATCTATTTTTCTTTTTATTATCAGGCCTAATTTTGCTCCGGGGCGTGTCCAGGTCCTGATCCATGTTCCCACTTGTGGGTGTTCCCTCATGTGCTATGCTACACCTTTCTACAAAATTCTCAATGTCCCATCTTGCTTTGGGCCAATAATAATTGTGAGCCACCTTTTGAATGATGGTACCTATTTTCTCATGGTCCCCATCTGGTTTCACATGTAGGCTCCTTATTAAGTCTGCCCTATATCTTTTAGGAAGTACCAGCTGTCCTTGACCTTTGGATCTAGCTCCAGTCTTCCTATACATCAACTTGTTTTTCATGTAAAAATCTCCCTTGCCTGGAGTTGTATGACAAGTTGACAATTTTCTGAAACAAGGCTTGAGTGTTTTATCCCCAGCCTGTGCCTTCCTCATCTCTTCTGGAGTGGTATCTAACATAATATCCTCCTCCTGTCTTGAGGTCGACCTGACCTGAAGGGTTGCCATATACACAGGTTTCCTTCTGCAACGGTCAGTGTCATGATTGTCCATCTGACAATTCTTACACCACCTTTTTCCTTGGTTGAAAGATTTTCTTTCATCATATTTCCTTTCATCGAATTGTGGGAATTTATTTTTATTGTCATACCGTGGCCTATCAGACTGGTGCTTACCTTTGTGTTGATCCCTAGGATCAAATTTATTAAAGTTCTGGGGTGCCCTAAAGTTATCCACTTGTTTCTTTTTATTACCTGTTACCTCTGCTTGAGCTGCTTGATACCTTTCAGCAACATTTAGCAACTCATCCAGCCTCTCTGCACCTTGTTCCATGAGAAACTTTCTCAGGTCTGGAGCCATGGACTCTCTTAATTGCTCTATAAGGACCATTTCCTTAAGATCTTGGGTTTTCCCCAGAGAAGTCCATTTCTCCAAGTATGTCTCTATTCGTGCAGAGAACTGGTGATATGTTTCACCTGACAGTAGTTTAGCATTCCTAAATTTTTTCCTATAAAATTCTGCATTCTTTTCATACCTTAACAAAAGAGCCTGCTTTAGCATGTCATAATTTTCCTGATCACCTCTGCTCATTTTTGCAAAAACTTCATAAGCTGCCCCACGAAGTCCCTGAGATAACTTTAAGCTCCACCTTTCTCTCTCTAACCCATACGTGGTAGCTAATAGTTCATACCTATTTATATAGCTCTCAATATCATCGTCTTTCTCAACAAAATGATCTAAATGAAAGTTCATAGCTGAGGTTGAGGCTCCTTGGCTAGCAGTGGCATCAGAGGCAAAGGGACTGGCACCATTTTCAGGAGCATGGCCCTGAAACTCAAACTCCCTTAGTCGTAATTCATGTTCCCTTTGTAATCTTTTCTCCTCCTTTTCTGCTTCCCTCTCTGCAGCTAATCTCTTCTCTTCTCTTTCTGCAGCTAATCTTTTGTCTTCTCTTTCTGCTTCCAATTTCTTAGCCTCAGCCTCAATCTGCAACCTCTTAGTCTCAGCCTCTAACTTTCTTTCGGCCTCTTTTTTCTAATCTTCTTTCTTCGCGTTCAATAAATTTGTCACATTCCGTAGTGACATAGGCAACCATAACTTGCCCATCTAATCCTAACTCTTTTGCAGTCTGTACAGCAGCAGATCGAAACTTGGCCAGGTCCGCCATTGTCTATCAGGTAAATTTCTACACTGTCTAACCAACAATTTAATCTCTAAATATATCTAATGGACAACACAGGCACCGAGAGCTCAACCTTATTCAATTCCACCCAAGGATACCTTTTAATTCTTATATTCCCTGAAGTGAATTACCCCCAATATTTTTAATAGGGAAAGATTCAAAATCCCAAGAGCGAGACCCCAATATATGTGGTGAAGTGGGATGTTATAAATATTTATAGGGGACTTAGTGTACTGACTGAGATCAGCTGTGAAGGTATCTATATCTATTAAGAGTAGTGTATTATAGATAACCTTACTTGCTACCACATATCTATATATATCTCAGTCAGAATTATTCTGGAATAGTGTGATGACTACGTTATGTGTCTAGGGTATGTGTATGATGAAGTGTAAGTCACAACAACAGACAGATAAACAATTTAATTTAATCCACTACTCTTGACAACACTGTGACACTCACATACATATAACACTCTATGAGAATATCTTAAGGAGTCACTGATAACTTTTCAAATAACAATATGTATTCATTGTTATCATAAAGGTATATGTGTCCTGATTCAAATACAAAGGAACCAGGAATCACAATCAATTTTAATTACAAGTATATGTACAGACTTTATCAATATGAATATTGTAGTGACATATATTATTAAAAATATCCTATGTGTGTCAGTTGTGTAGTGGTAATATGAAGTAATACTGGTTTTGTTTTGTTCAAGCTCTGTTGGTATTTGTCATCATGACTTCAATAGTTTGTCTTTTGGGACTAGTATTGGAGATGTTCTCAGTTCCTGATATTAAGACAATTAAATTCCCCTCTGAATGTTATTTTTACAAAGTCATTTCAAGATGAGGGGCATAATGTTGAGCTCAGCTGGCCAAATCAGCTTATCTTGCGTGATGGCGGCAGGAAAGGACTCCTCTGCTCGAATTCTCCCCTGGGCTCTGGAGACACCTCACTGATAGCTAAAAAGACCAAGGAGTATGCTGTCCGACTCTGGATTCAGCAAAGCTCTGACCAGGTGCTGCTCAGTACCATCAAGACCACGGTCCCTGAAAACAAGAAGGATGTACCTTCTACTTCATAACTAATTGATACTCTAGTTCTACACTGAGCACAATACAACACAAACATTGAGTTCAGAGCGTTAGGCCAACTGTCAGCTTCATCTGAAATACTTTATACCAGTATTTACCTCCTTAATGGTTACCACGCCTCTGCACTTCCAGCATTATTTCTTTCTAGTCAATCATCCAGGTGTCAGTGTACTATTTGGCCATTCCATGCCGTTTTACTTCCCTCCGACACCCTCTGTTCAGGCTGGAGCATTATAGGCTTTATCTCCTGTTTGCCACTGAACTACACATATATATACAGGCATAAATTAACAATTTACATTCAATTTTCATTAAAAGATACTGAATGGTTCAAGCTTACCACAATTCATGGAAATAAACACAGATACGTTGATTAGCAATGAATTCTGGCACATTTACTGGCACAAATTCCCATCTGCTTATGTTCCAGGCTTTTATTTAACACAAATATGAGCTGGCTTCAACGCACTGTTGCTTTATCAAGATTATTTGCACTAGTGGTCTCGAACTAACGCTCCTAAGTGAGTATATCAGCGAGTCTAGCCAATGAGGCCACGTTTCGACAAGTGTTTGAAAAAATGTTACCTTTTTCACGTCTCCCCTAACAACGAAAGATAGTATTTATAGCCCGACCAATCGTGGTTAGTCTTTCATTTGTTGCGCTCCAATCAATTTGGAGTTTACATGGTAGGCTAATTCTGTAACGTACGATTTTTTTCAAACACGTTATAAAAAAATTTTATGAGCAGAAATGATTTCATGTTGTCAGGCATCCCCACTATTTTATTTTGGTTATAATTTATTAATTCCTGGACTATTTGCGTAACGTTTTACATATTCTTGGTCAGCAAGCCCTAAGGAACCCAAATATCCAAATTTAAAAGAGCTACGTGGCTGCGTTCAAAATATGTATTTTCTACCTCCTGTTTCGAAGATGTGCTGTCTGGGTACTGTTATGTTTTCAACCGTAAACCCATCTATTGTTATCTTTCCTAATAAGCGTTTTTCAGGATTTATAAACCTAACTCTGGGATGGGTAATGTATTTTATCACTGTCCGTCTGAAAAAAATTAGTGCAGGTGGCCTTACACGCGTGATAGTAGTAATTGTGTATCGCGCAACGCGTGTTTAATGTTCGGCTTTCTGCCTCTTCCTTCTCGCTATCCTTTAGTCCATCTGTCTTTTGATCTTGGTAACATAGTGTAGAAAAAGACATGAATGGAATTTAAAATTTAGGTCAACTTGCATATTTCAAGGTTTTTCTTAGAAAGGCAGCACATTTTATTGTGTGTTTGGGAAACGCGTGTATGTTGCAGAAGGCCTTTAATATCAACGTGAAACGTTACAATTTGCATACGCAGTAGAAAACAAGGGGATTTCGAGTACAGTCATTGTGACAGCACCGTTCTTTACCATTCCTCTTCCTTTATTTATTATATGTATTTATTAGGCTCTACATTTACTTGATAATAATGTTTAAACAACTCACAATTAAACCAGCTAACAAGTGCGACAACCCTGAATTCACACTGTATAATCAGTATAGTACGTATCATTCCCCTTTGACCTTAACACTCATCAAGTAGCATAGGCCTGTCAACAACAAAAATGTATACACAATCTTTCTGTCCAGTGCCGTCAGCTTCAAGTATTTCTATGTCTTCCTCATCATTTTCATTTTTGTCTTCAGTTTTCTTCTCCATACGTTTTTATGTCTACCTCTGCTTCTGCTACTCTTGTGTTTCCATATCAAGGACTGCCTTGTAAAGCAATAAATAGGCTTCTTCAATGTGTGTCTTCCTCATAGCCAGGAGCTTCACATCTCGTGTTCTACTGGCACTTGTCGGGTCCTTGCCATCAGTTCCACATTAGTAATCCAGCTATACCGCTTCAATCGCCCTATTTTACGCAAGCACCCATTCGTTTCTCCATTCTTTGGATATTGTCTTTGCTATTAGACTTTGGCTTTCGAATCTCCATAACCCTGTTTCAATTTTTCCCACCCTATTTCTTCCTCGCTTGGTTTCACTGTCAACGAGGTTGTTTCCTGTAATGCCAACATGTGCAGGAATCCATGCTAATGTGACTATGCATCCGGCAGTATCTAGGTATGCATTTATTTGTAATATTTCCTCTGCTGTATTTAGGTCTGCTGTTTTCATTTCTGTTTATGGTGGAACGAACGTCAAGACTCTTGTGGTATTTTCATACTTTAGCTGTTATTAGTTACCCTTATGTACTTCCCTTAGCCTCTGAAGAGACGAAGAAAGAACAGAAACTACATCTCACTCAGGCATGTCGATAAAGGCCCGCTATTAAAAACCAAATTGTATATAGCCAACTAACGCTCAAGCGCACACGTCAAATCTTGCATACATTACTTCCAAACCACACCTCGTTACACATGTAACAGTAGTTAACTGGAGCGTGTCTACTTACCACAGGCAGTACATTGCTTATATGAAAGTGGTATTCAATAAGTGCATCTACGCCATGACTAATACATGTAAACATGTCTAGAACAAATAAGTGTGTCTCTGCTCATCTAGAAAACGCATGTTTTATTGCTTGCAAATTTATTCACAGCTTCTCTTTCAATTGTAGGGATTAAAGCTCTATAGAGCGTCTCTACATATTGTTCAAGCTTACTCCTGTAACAAGGCGATTATTCCCGTAACGAGACGATGGCGCCGTTTGGATGGTCCTGGGTTCGATTTTCCAGTAAGCCTATCTCTTGTTATAATTTTTATTATCTAGTTTTATTCTGATTTACTTCTCATGATTGCCTGCAACATACACAGTTATGTTTATTATTTGTTGTTCAAGCTTAGCTGTGCTTCTCTTTTGAGTGTTCAAATTTGGGGATTATATTCAGTTTTTATTGTTGAATATGTCTGGGGGTTTCCCCTTTCCTTTAAATTCTGAGAACGTTCTCTTTTGAGTGTTCGAATTATGTGAATCTTATATTTAGTTTATACTGTTGAATTTCTCTGGGGGCTTCCCCCTTCCTTTAAATTCTTAAACCTTTCTCTTTTCAGTCTACAAGCTTTGGTTAGTTCTCCTTTGATTCTAAATTATGTGCATAGCTTTGTAGAGTTTCTGTTTTGATTGTACATCTTCTCGCTATATTATACAGGTTTTGTAGATGTGGTGAAGTGGGATGTTATAAATATTTATAGGGGACTTAGTGTACTGACTGAGATCAGCTGTGAAGGTATCTATATCTATTAAGAGTAGTGTATTATAGATAACCTTACTTGCTACCACATATCTATATATCTCAGTCAGAATTATTCTGGAATAGTGTGATGACTACGTTATGTGTCTAGGGTATGTGTATGATGAAGTGTAAGTCACAACAACAGACAGATAAACAATTTAATTTAATCCACTACTCTTGACAACACTGTGACACTCACATACATATAACACTCTATGAGAATATCTTAAGGAGTCACTGATAACTTTTCAAATAACAATATGTATTCATTGTCATCATAAAGGTATATGTGTCCTGATTCAAATACAAAGGAACCAGGAATCACAATCAATTTTAATTACAAGTATATGTACAGACTTTATCAATGTGAATATTGTAGTGAGTACCATCAAGACACGACGGTCCTGGATAAACAAGAAGGCTGTTCTGTTGAGAGGCTTTTACAGACCCCCACCCCCCCCCCCCCCCCCCCCACCCACCCCCCTCCCCACCGCCCCCCCTTCCCCCCCCCCCACCCCCCCCTCACCCCCACCCCCCCCCCCCCCCCCCCACCCACTCACCCCTTCACCAAAACCCCCACAAAATTATATACCACTGATCACACCACCCCCAACCACACTTTCACCCCCCCACCCCAAAACAACCACACTTCAAAACCACAGGCCAACTTTCCCACACTCAAATCAATTCAACCCCAAACAACCAACCAAAAAAACCAACACAACAATACCTTCTCCCCCAATCATATCCACCATAACATGATACTCAACCCATCTACACAATACGCATTAACACCAACACATTTGACATCATATCCCTCCCAGGCTCCATCGATCTATGACTGTGTATACCACAAATTAATCCCCTTAATTCGGTTACTACACGCCTCTGCACTTATAAACAGAGATTTTTATTTTGCTCTAATCAATCATCCAACTGGTATCACAGTGTACTCATATTGGACCATTCCATGCTTGTCTTTTACACATTCCCCTCGACACACTCTGTTCAGGCTGGACCATTTGCATATATAGGTCTTTATCTCCTGTTTTGCCACATGAAAAATACCATATACTTAAAAATATTACAGGCCATTAAGTAATTAACAATAATTTACATATTCAATTTTTCATTGTAAATAAAGATACTGAATGGTTCAAGCTGCTCATACCACCAATTTTCCATGACCGAAATAAACATCAGATACGGTTTGATTAGCGAATTGAATTCCTGGCACGAATTTACCATCGGGCTACCCATCTAATTCCATATTGCTGCTATATGATTTCCAGGCTATTATCGCATTTAACACAGATCTAATACTGCAGTCATGGCCTTCACTCACAGCATCTCGCGTGCTTGCTTTATTCACTGATTATATTGGTAGCACTTTAGTGTTGTACAGTCTCGAAACTAACGCTTCCCTAAGGTGAGTTATATCAGCGACGCTCTAGGCCAATGAGGCCCACGTATTCGACAAGTGTTTGAAAAAACGCGCTTCCTCCGCGCGACTCCGCTCTCCCCTAACAACGCTCTCTAGATTTAGTATGTTTCTAGCCCCCGAACTCTAATCGATAGGTTAGATTACCTTCTATTTTGTTGTGATCCGCAGTTCACGCTCAGTCATGAGCACATATAGAGAGTCTGTGTGTTTATCATGGTAGGAATATTAATTCTCAGCTCTATCGTAAGAATTTTTTTCAAAACCACTCGTATATAAGAGAAAAAATTTTCCATGAGCAGAAATATTCACCTGCTCGTTCTAGGACTACCAGAACTATTTTATTTTGGCGATATAATTTGATTTGTCTCTCTCACAAGTGACTATGAATTGATCGTTAGTAGTAGCTTGTATATTACGCATATTCTATTGTCTCAGCAAAGCCCTCTAAGGAGAAACCTCACCAAATATCACTCAAATTTGAAAGAGCCTACGTGGAATGTTGCGCGTTCTCCAAAAAATAATAGTTATTGTTTACTCCTGTTTCGAAAGATAGTGCTGTCTGGGTATACTGCGTATATAGTTTTCGCGTCGCGCTCTCTCCAGTATTAATAAACCGATCTATTTGTTATCTTCTTACTAATAGAAGATGTTGCTTCTGGATTTCGATATAAAGACAGATATCTCTGGGCAAAATCGAAACGGTTAAATGCTATATTTATTAAATGTCCGTCTTGAGAAACAAAAGAAACAGTTACGTGCTCATCGTAGTTTAACACGCGTAGATAAACAGGCAGACTTGTGTATCGCGCGGAAGCTGTGTTTTAGTGTTCGGCTTATCTAGTCATACTCTTCCATTACTCGCTATCCTTGTGTTCACCTCAATCTGTCTTTTGATCTCTTAGGTAACAGTATGTGTAGAAAAGAAGACATGAATGGACCAGATTAATAATAATTTTATGTCAACTAATGCATATTTCAATGGTTGATTATCTCGTCGCCCTCTCGCGCCACAGCAACCAATTGTTATTGTCGCCCGCGCGCTTAGGGAAAACGCGCGTATGCATAGCCATAAGAAGAGCCTTTAATATCAGAACGTGAGAACGTTTTTACTATTTTGCATATACGCAAGTATGAAAACAAAGGGAAAAATTTACGAGTTATGCTCGAAGTCATATCAGTGGTACAGATCAATGTATCAAACAAACCGTACCATCTTTCTACGTTCCGAATTCACTGCCGCCCCGCCCCTCGCCCCTCCCCTGCCTGTCTCTGAGACTCCCTGCACGAGAAGACACTAGTTATCAAGGACATTTCACCGATATTGATAGACTATGATAATTTATATATGTGGGTCGCTCATTCAGAAACTATTCCACAGGACACCTCCCACATCTGAAAGATATCATACCTCTATAAGCCATGTAGTATGTCAGATCCTTTTTATTCTATATTCACATAGTAGAAAAGTTCATAATACTTATTTCTGAGGGTTTTCTCGGTGATTATCATCACACCTCACGCGGCTCGCGGCACGCTTAATACTTAAATAATCGTGCCAAATTGGGTTTTTCCAGATATAGATTACTCAATGATAAAAATTATATGGTATGCCATAATATGCAGTAAAGACCATACAGAGACGATAATATAAACTAGAGTGAAGTTCTCTCTATGCATGAGCACAAAAAAAAACTCTATGGAGATAGCTATAGATAAACTCTGAAGAATATATCGGTTTTGTGGAGGAGATTGCCAAACATTATAAGTAAGTGCCTACTTAGTCCCATAGTAGTAGAACTAAGAATAATAGAGACGTTATCTTTTCGAACCCCACTCCGATTACTGCAGACATTTCTTTTGTTCTCGCGAGACGTTGAGTAGTTGAATTATCAGACTATTATGTCGAAAAAAAAAACCATTGTTTGCTGATAGAATATTGCCCTACTGGGCTTAATTCCCCCTATACACAAATGCAGCTAATTGACTATCTGTCAGTTCACGAAAGTGTCGAGCAACCTAACCCAATTATTTACTTGCATACTAGTCTCGCTTACTATGAATTCTATCCCCTCCCCTCCCCCACACCACCCCCACACCCCCAGGCCCCCTCGGGTTGTAATTACTCAAAATCGGTTTACTTGTGATCTTTTTCCTCTTCTAGTTCGTGGTTACTTCATCTTTCACATTTGTAGGTAGTCCATGTAAAGCGATCTAATGTATGTCTCTTTACGTGTCAAATCAGTTAACCGGTGCACAATATGGAAATTGATCAAGTTTTGAATTATACTATACTCATCTGAGAAGAAACTACATAATGAGACAGAAAGGATCTTCACGTCTCCTTAATTGGTTTGTGGTCTCGGTGGCTTGTTCTGTCAGTTTCTCTAAATTCTATGGTTGTAGGTGCTACAATGGGTCATGTTTCCCTGTACATAAACGTGTGTGTCCCAAAAATTCCAATATCTTTACTAGTCCTAAGACGACAACATTTAGGTTGGTCGGTGTCTGTTAAATCTTTGCCTCCCTAAGATCGATATTATTTAAAACTGTATGTTCGATGTGTCAATTGGTGATTCATCAAATGTGTTCATGTTGCTATCATACAACTGATGAATCATGAATTTGTTTTATAATAGGATAATATCAGATCCATCATTAAGATCACACTACGCATGAGGCTGTCTACAGGCGCATTCATTCAAATGGCAATCTAATAAATCATAGTGTCAACATGGATCTAGCTAAACGGAATCTATGTCTAACACTCTGGCTGTTACATGTCTTTCAAATCTAACTCAAATATCTCACCAAAACTTACTCCTGGATTTAAACCTCCTATATAGTGTTCAGTCCTTCTGGGGGCAAACATTCACTTATAAGTTACACGTCAATGCCTCGTCCTCACCTGTTGTGCTGTTACTGTGAATCGTCTCCTGTAATCTTACTGCCAGTCTACTGTTACTACATGACAACGATCCTTAAATAACTAAACACGGAACCCCGATATAGTCCGCTTTTGATTTACTGTCTGTGCAAACTACAAATCAAACCGACACCCTCATCAGAATACTCGTTACGGCACAGTCTCGACTCTACGGATTCATCCAAGATACAGCTCTCCTTAGAAACTGTAATTACCTGTCGACTAATACCCCTACAGTTTTAAGTAACCTCCTGAGTCTAACTCATAACATCGGGGCGGGTTATGTTGTAAATCAGGACGGCGGTCATTTCCTTGAGATCTTACAAAACACACGGAACTCCTACGAAGACCTACAGTAATTCGCGACAATAATCCCATTTGTCCATAAAATCACTAATCACCTTGATCAGGTTCTATAACCAGTTAGGCCTCATAACCGTCACCACTTCCGTGTGTTCATCGCTACATTAATTCACCAGACAGTGTTGATTTAATACCGAATATTGGGGGATAACTCATCATGCCCACGATATCCAAGAATGTAAAGACGCATATACCCATGTCCTTTTATCTCGCATTTTACGTTGTGCCACTCTCAACAATATTACTCATCCACCATATTCTACAAATCCGTAACTCATGACATCTATGTCTCAACCCAACTGTGAGTCACGAACATTCCCAACTTAACACAAACTATCATTACACTTAACCTACTCCCACTATGAAACCCTTATCCAAAAGTCCGCAACATAACTCTCTCCGCCTTTTCTGAAGATTTTCATAAAATATGCCACATCCCCTAACTGGACGTTCTTTCAGCTCAGTACATAAACTTCCTCCCTACAGGGGTCCATATCTAATAAAAAACAAAAATGATGTCCTAAAAATCTAAAAACCCGTCTCTTACTTACATCCCATGGCAACAAAAAACAAGGTTCAAGCATTACCCCATAGCCCCCCTGTCTCATCATAACTGCAACTTCTATCAGAACACTTAACAACTCCAAATCAATCTATCTACATCAGTAAGTATTCACCCAAGATAGATTTTTTCTTAGTCCCCAACTTATCTATCCTTAATTAATTGATGTTCTAGACACCTTCTCTAGAGACTGCTTTATTATGAGTGACTTTATCTGCCCATATATATCCACAAATTTGTTAAATCTACACCACTAGCCTTTAACTGACCTCCCGAGGCATTAAGTAAGGCAAAAGATACTTTTTCTCTCACCACAGGGTCATGGGCTCACCTCCTAATTTTATCTCTATTCCTTCTATCCTTCCTGTACCTCTACCAACCATTATCGCCAGTCAATTCCGTGATCATACTCATTCAAGCTTGTGCTTGACAAAACCGTAATACATAGGTGAGCAAGTTTTCCTACTCAGTCTATCTGAAACGAAGTGACCTTCACGCTAAGTCAAACCGCCACTTATTATCCCCACCAACCGACCATGGAAAATGAATTTCCCTCATAACATAATAATTCCTACCCCCCATCTTCCCCACTCATGTCCAAATACCAGTTCACCCGTCCCTTTTTTACTTAGCTACTTGATCCCTCTTACCCCCCAACCCACGCACCCCACATTCATCATCCCCCAAAACCACTATATTGTCCCATTCACACCCAATATCCCAGATCCTCATAACATCGTAGGTCCACAGCCATTACCGGCATCTGACTCTATAACACCCGCCATCTATCATCCACCTCCCCTCACCCAAACAAACATTCCACTTAATACCATAACAACAATCTACAAATCCTCTGATCCATCCACCTATACCCCATCCAATTAATTCCTTTACACTGACCTAAAACTGTCGGCCGGAAACCCTCCCCCCAACACCTAAAACTCTTTGACCCTGATCCCCTCCCACATCATTCACCACCCCAACAATCCCACTCCTCCTCCATGTTCGCGTTGTATAAGTACCGATTGAGAGGGAACACACACAACCAAAAAACCCCACAAAAATGGTGGAAAGTGGCGGGTCTGTACTTGTGTATTCCAAGTCTCGGATTAGCCTAGGACACTGCTCGTATTCGCTAACCCCCAACCCCCACTCTCACGCATGAAGTCGTTTGTTCACATTGAAAATGGGCTTACTCGCGACGCGTATCGTGGAAGTTTCCATTTGATCCACGTTTTGTTTATATGTTTTTTGGTCAAGCTACACTCGAACTCCCCTTCCAACGATTGGTAACTCACTTTCACATAAACACCAGAATCAAGATCCAATATTATAGGTCCAAGACCCTTCATGGGTCATTGATCCTCTGCTACGTATCATAGGCCAAATTGACTGATTCCCACTCTCGTTGAGCGTGAATGCAAGACTCAGAGTCCTTAAGATAGCGATGTTCACATCCCAGCAATTGAAGCGACGCCATTACTCTAGCTGTAGTGCCTATACTGCTCATGGCTTTGGGGGGCAAAAATGCATCTCAATGTCTCCCACTCTTGCTATTGGGCTCCAATCATAATATGGCTGAGCCACACCTTCTTGAATGATGGTTACCATATTTGTCTCTGGGTCCCATCACTGGTTATACACTAGTGTAGGTCACGCATCTCAGCGTATAAGGTCTGCCGCTAATAAATTTTAGTGATGGAGCTGTACACGGGAGTATCAGCGTCCGTCCTCTTGGCACTAATGGCTCGTAGCTCGTACAGTAACTTTCTAATAAGTAACAGCATGTCCACAATTAGTTCTTTCCTAGATGTATGAATATAGAAGATATCACCTCAGCGCCTAATGGTCGCCCATGATCTGAGATAGTGAAACACTAAGTATATGACTACATTGTTGACTGTAATCAAGGGGTCCAGTGCTAGTGGTCCTTTTCAATACCCTACAACTCTCTCGCCGACAAGCCCCTCAGTTCTCTTGAAAGTAGGTAGATCCATAAGACTACTGACTAAAATATCCATTGACTCCACTGTCTCATGTAGCGTACTTCGCACCGAACCTAAGAGACTCGTCAGGAGTCGCCATTATAACCTGACCCTCACAGTGGTTTTGCCACAGATTAGGCTAGGTCTCCTTCTTTGCAAGACGGTCAACTAGTCGATCTAACCACCTAGTGAAATGTCACATATTGACAAATTTTTATACACGAACCACCTTGTGTTTGCCTGTGGATTGAAAAGAGATTTTCTCTTTCAAATCCATATTTCCTTATACAGATCGAATTGTGGGATATTTATTTAGTATTGTCATACTCCGTGGCACTATCAATTTGGTGCTGTACACCCTTTGATTTGATGGAAACATTGAAAGGATCAACTCTACGCCTATTAACCAGAGTTCTGTCTGGTGCCCTAACGAGATAAGCCACTTGTTCGCAGTCGTCGCAGCGCTCGAGATATCTCACTGTCCGCTCTATCAGACACAGAGCTCTGTGAGACTGCTTAGATTCACTCATTCCCCAAGCAACATTTAGAATCACTTCATCCAGCTATCTCCCTGGCACATCTCCTGCTGTCCATGAGAAAATACTTGTGTCAATGGTCTGAGGAGCTCTAACGGGATTCTCTCATTAAAGATTGCTCTATAATGGACCATTTTCTTAAGGATCTTGAGGTGTTTATCCCCAGGAGAAGTGATCCATTTTCTCTCCAAGTTATTGTCTCATATTTCGTGCAGAGAGAACTGGTGATAGGTTTCACCTGACAGTAGTTTAGCATTCCTAAATTTTTTCCTATAAAATTCTGCATTCTTTTCATATCTTAACAAAAGAGCCTGCTTTAGCATGTCATAATTTTCCTGATCACCTCTGCTCATTTTTGCAAAAACTTCATAAGCTGCCCCCACGAAGTCCCTGAGATAACTTTAAGCTCCACCTTTCTCTCTCTAACCCATACGTGGTAGCTAATAGTTCATACCTATTTAGGTAGCTCTCTATATCATCGTCTTTCTCAACAAAATGATCTAAATGAAAATTCATAGCTGAGGTTGAGGCTCCTTGAGTAACCGTAGCATCAGAGGCAAAGGGACTGGCACCATTTTCAGGAGCATGGCCTTGAAACTCAAACTCCCTTAGTCGTAACTCATGTTACCTTTGTAATCTTTTATCTTCTGCTTCCCTTTCTGCAGCTAATTTCCTCTCTTCCCTTTCTGCAGCTAATTTCTTCTCTTCCCTTTCTGCAGCTAATCTTTTGTCTTCTCTTTCTGCTTCCAATTTCTTAGCCTCAGCCTCAATCTGCAACCTCTTGGTCTCAGCCTCAGCCTCAAGCTTTGTAAACTTTCAAACCTCTTGTCTCAGCCTTAACTTTCTTTCGGCTCTAATCTTTCTTTCTGGCCTTCTAATCTTCTTTCTTTCGCGTTCAATAAATTTGTCACATTCCGTAGTGACATAGGCAACCATAACTTGCCCATCTAATCCTAACTCTTTTGCAGTCTGTACAGCAGCAGATCGAAACTTGGCCAGGTCCGCCATTGTCTATCAGGTAAAATTTCTATCAAATGTCTAACCAAACAATTTTAATCTCTAATATATATCTAATGGACAACACAGGCACCGTGAGCTCAACCTTATTTAATTCCACCCAAGGATACCTTTTAATTCTTTATATTCCCTGAAGTGGAATTACCCCCAATATTTTTAATAGGGAAAGATTCAAAATCCCAAGAGCGAGACCCCAATATATGTGGTGAAGTGGGATGTTATAAATATTTATAGGGGACTTAGTGTACTGACTGAGATCAGCTGTGAAGGTATCTATATCTATTAAGAGTAGTGTATTTTAGATAACCTTACTTGCTACCACATATCTATATATCTCAGTCAGAATTATTCTGGAATAGTGTGATGACTACGTTATGTGTCTAGGGTATGTGTATGATGAAGTGTAAGTCACAACAACAGACAGATAAACAATTTAATTTAATCCACTACTCTTGACACACAACACTGTGACACTCACATACATATAACACTCTATGAGAATATCTTAAGGAGTCACTGATACCTTTTCAAATAACAATATGTATTCATTGTTATCATAAAGGTATATGTGTCCTGATTCAAATACAAAGGAACCAGGAATCACAATCAATTTTAATTACAAGTATATGTACAGACTTTATCAATATGAATATTGTAGTGACATATATTATTAAAAATATCCTATGTGTGTCAGTTGTGTAGTGGTAATATGAGGTAATACTGGTTTTGTTTTGTTCAAGCTCTGTTGGTATTTGTCATCATGACTTCAATAGTTTGTCTTTTGGGACTAGTATTGGAGATGTTCTCAGTTCCTGATATTAAGACAATTAAATTCCCCCTCTGAATGTTATTTTTACAAAGTCATTTCAAGATGAGGGGACATAATGTTGAGCTCAGCTGGCCAAATCAGCTTATCTTGCGTGATGGCGGCAGGGAAGGACTCCTCTGCTCGAATTCTCCTCTGGGCTCTGGAGACACCTCACTGATAGCTAAAAAAGACCAAGGAGTATGCTGTCCGACTCTGGATTCAGCAAAGCTCTGACCAGGTGCTGCTCAATACCATCAAGACCACGGTCCCTGAAAACAAGAAGGATGTACCTTCTACTTCATAACTAATTGATACTCTAGTTCTACACTGAGCACAAAACATTACAAACATTGAGTTCAGAGCGTTAGGCCAACTGTCAGCTTCATCTGAAATACTTTATACCAGTATTTACCTCCTTAATGGTTACCACGCCTCTGCACTTCCAGCATTATTTCTGTCTAATCAATCATCCAGGTGTCAGTGTACTATTTGGCCATTCCATGCCGTTTTTACTTCCCTCCGACACCCTCTGTTCAGGCTGGAGCATTATAGGCTTTATCTCCTGTTTGCCACTGAACTACACATATATATACAGGCATAAATTAACAATTTACATTCAATTTTCATTAAAAGATACTGAATGGTTCAAGCTTACCACAATTTCATGGAAATAAACACAGATACGTTGATTAGCAATGAATTCTGGCACAATTACTGGCACAAATTCCCATCTGCTTATGTTCCAGGCTTTTATTTAACACAAATATGAGCTGGCTTCAACGCACTGTTGCTTTATCAAGATTATTTGCACTAGTGGTCTCGAACTAACGCTCCTAAGTGAGTATATCAGCGAGTCTAGCCAATGAGGCCACGTTTCGACAAGTGTTTGAAAAAATGTTACCTTTTCACGTCTCCCCTAACAACGAAAGATAGTATTTATAGCCCGACCAATCGTGGTTAGTCTTTCATTTGTTGCGCTCCAATCAATTTGGAGTTTACATGGTAGGCTAATTCTGTAACGTAAGATTTTTTTCAAACACGTTATAAAAAAAATTTTATGAGCAGAAATGATTCCATGCTGTCAGGCATCCCCACTATTTTATTTTGGGTATAATTTATTAATTCCTGGACTATTTGCGTAACGTTTTACATATTCTTTGTCAGCAAGCCCTAAGGAACCCAAATATCCAAATTTAAAAGAGCTACGTGGCTGCGTTCAAAATATGTATTTTCTACCTCCTGTTTCGAAGATGTGCTGTCTGGGTACTGTTATGTTTTCAACCGTAAACCCATCTAATGTTATCTTTTCTAATAAGAGTTTTTCAGGATCTATAAACCTAACTCTGGGATGGGTAATGTATTTTATCACTGTCCGTCTGAAAAAAAGTTAGTGCATGTAGTCTTACACGCGTGATGGCAGCATTTGTGTATCGCGCGAAGCGTGTTTAGTGTTCGGCTTTCTGCCTCTCCCTTCTCGCTATCCTTTTGTCCATCTGTCTTTTGATCTTGGTAACATAGTGTAGAAAAAGACATGAATGGAATTTAAAATTTAGGTCAACTTGCATATTTCAAGGTTTTTCTTAGAAAGGCAGCACATTTTATTGTGTGTTTGGGAAACGCGTGTATGTTGCAGAAGGCCTTTAATATCAACGTGAAACGTTACAATTTGCATACGCAGTAGAAAACAAGGGGATTTCGAGTACAGTCATTGTGACAGCACTGTTCTTTACCATTCTTCTTCCTTTATTTATTATATGTATTTATTCTCACCTCTCGAACCTGTTTTTTAATTAAGGTACTACGGCTAAGTAACATACGTCACTAGTGGGGAATTGATTTACGGTTTGAAGACTGACAGCTGTGCACTAGACTGTTCTTGTTTACCTTACTACAACAGAACACCTGTTGCTAAAATCAAGATTTTGTATGTTAACACATATGTACGCGTATATTCACTTTCTTTAGGCCGGGATGACTTAATATTTTACAGCCCATCGAACATGTACGTAAAAGTCTAACACTTGTTTGTATTTTCTGTTAAAGTTGTATTTCTTTCAAGAGCAAAAATAAAACTATATATATATATATATATATATATATATATATATATATATATATATATATATATATATATATATATATATATATATATATATATATATATATATATATATATATATATAAACGGGGATTGAAAAGTCAGCAGACGTGATCAAAACACGAAGAAAGGATTACCAAGAAAAAAAAAACAGCTGCGGGCTATCACCTCAGCGGCGCATCCCCATAGTCAGTTATGACTGAAGGGGGATACTACTGATTGAATATTCCCTCCTTGTTTTCAAATGTTTTAATCCTCACCTGTATCTACTGAATAAACCTGAAACAATTGTTAAAATAAAGAGCAAAAATTGGTAGTTGATTAAAGATTAGGGGTTTAAACTTTGTTTTATTTCCAGACATAAACTAAATAAATAATGTCTATAATAAACTCACGTTACAAGGGACAGCAACAATTTCTGCTCGTTTTGAAGTCGTATTGTGAACAGACCGGATCTAATGTTGATCTGTAATGATAATGTAACATAGGATTTGAAGTATTTGAATAGCAATTTTTTTTGACGTTTGTGTTACATACAGTAGAATAGAAGAGAAGAGATGAAAATTTAAAAACAGGAAGTAACTTTTCAGTCACCTGCTATATATATATACAGGGCCGGATTAAGGCCAACTGATGCCCTAAGCACAGCCCCTCAATTGTGCCCCTCCCCCGGTGCTTCCATTGCTTAACTGACAAGACATTAAGACTCAATAAATGCTGAAGAGACTGAAAATTCAATGTTCTTCCTGGCCAGACTCTGCTGACATTCGTGCAGAGAACTGTTGGTAAGACAGGCAAACATACTGAACTTTAGGTCTATGACTGACACTTTCAGTCATTCACCATACCAAAGAAAACGGTTTTTATATTTTTTTTAACAATTCGGATTAAAGTCGAACACGGCAGATAATTGAAAATTACAAAAAAAATCGACTAAAGACGACTGTAGCAGTGAAGGAGATGAGAGTTAAGGGCATGATAGCTAGAGGGAAAATTATGTGTCGTGCACCCATTCCCTTGGTTCCCTAAGCACGTGCTTATTTTGCTTAATGGTTAATCCAGCCCTGTATATATATACATATATAGATACACCACAATCATATAATAGCGTATATATACCTTAGTAGTACATAAATGGGGCGTCCGACTGACAGAGTGGTACGAGCACTGGTCTCTCGCGGCAAATATGCTGGGTTCTTAACATTGTCCCGACACGCTCCAGCCTACCCAGCTGTAAATGGGTACCTGACTGTGAGTTAGGGAAGAAAAATGCAGCGAGTAAGGAAACTGGTCACCCCCCCCCCCACCTCTCGATACTTGACTTAATATGATGACGTCTCTACCACTTCACTCCTCTACGGCAGTGTCTACATTAGTACATAAATACCGGACATTGTAGTCAATATAGAGACATTGGTTTGGTTTGGTTTTAAGGGCCTTCTCCATTGCACACGGATAACTCTATCAGTGCTCCGATCTTCTCCCTTAGATCACACAAGGAAGATCTCAGCACTGTGCACGAAATCCGTAACATCGGCGAGTAATATATGGAGATCAAGAGAAATCAAGTCCAACAGTAAAATAAGAATCGTCTACTCAACTGTCAAGTCAGTCTTATCGTATAGCTCTGGTACATGGAGAACAGCAGAAACAACAACAAAAACGCTACAGACTTTCATAAATGGGTGCTAGCGGAGAATAGAAGGATTAAAATGGTATGACACGATCACTAATTTGGAACTGATGACAAGAACCAGACACGTGTCAGTGGAAAGAACGAACGAACGGACGAACTTTATTTTCAAAGGGTATGCAGGTCCGTCTAACATTCTTCCCTTCCTCTGTCTCTGTCTCTGTCTCTGTCTCTCTCTCTCTCTCTCTCTCTCTCTCTCTCTCTCTCTCTCTCTCTCTCTCTCTCTCTCTCTCTCTCTTATCTTGCAGTATGCATCCTTTCATCGTACTTTGAGCTTTATTTAGGCATGAAACATTGTAAAGGTAAAATAATAGCATACATTTATAGTACCGAATCCTGATCAAATTTAAAGACATAAAAAAGGTAAAGAAATAAAAGGGGGAAAAGACAGGCTAACAAAATCCAAACCATCCGTACAGTAAATTAGACAATGATTTGAAACATAATCTGATTACGGCAGCAAATAATAATAACTCATGAAATTTCGAACAGTCCGCTATTGAATGACTAGGAACTTGGCGTGTTTTCAGCATATTCAGAAGATTTTACCAGAGGTGAGCGGGTCTAAACCGATATCAGATTCTGCCGTGGAGAGTAAATAGGTAAAGCCTTCACTAGACGAGATCTATTTTTGTGAGGTAGGTAAACCAGACAGACAGATACGACGAAACTTAATTTTCCAAGGCTTCAGAATCCTTCTTGCATTCTGCCTTTCCTCGCTCATATTTAATTACTGTTATCCAGACATTCTCCAGCATACTTAAAGTATTAATTTAAAGGCAATGCGACATTATTAAGTAGCATAACAGCATACATTACAGTATCTGATCACAGTTCAGAAAAAAAAGTATATTGAAATGAAATCTTCACCAACCTTCTACCTCACGGTAGAAGAGGAACGACTAAGTAAGTAAGAAATAAAAAAACCAATCACCAGACCCTCCATAAAATATAATCAGTTAAGGCGGTATATAATCAGCACTCATAACGTATTTGAACAGTCTATGATAGTATGCGTGGGCACTGTGCGTGTTGTTCATGTAATGTAGAAGATTGTTTCATAGATGAGCAGCTGAGTAAGCCAAGCTTTTCTTGAATACGTCTAGCCTGGACCTGTGTACCTGTAATTTGTTTAAGCGCTTACTTCGTCTTGCATTGTATTTAAAAAAAAACTATAAAAAAGTTATTCGAAAAGTCTACGATCGTATGAATAGGGACTGAGGTTGTTTTTTAGATCACGTGGAAGATAGTTCCAAAGATGAGCAGCAGAGTATGAATAAGAGATGAGACGATGGCGATGGATAAGACATACCTTGAGGAAACCTATTGATAGCATTACAAAGAAGTCCTTGTTCTCGAACCCCCAGGGTAAAACAGGCAGAAGTAGACCAAGAAAAACATGGAGAAGAGACTTGGAGACAGTAGTGAAAACCAGAAAAGCTTTTGCGGCTGATATAAAGAAACGATATCAAATTGCCAAAAGTCAGGAAAAGACATCGACTGATGATATAGACCAGAAATTCAACACTATTTCAACAATTGCAGCAAATCATGCTTGGGATTCCAGGGAAAGGAAAAAGCAAGACTGGATAACACCAGAAACATTAAACACCATAACGATGAGAAATGAAATGAAAAGAAAGAAAACAGAAGCGAAGTCCCCCAGGTTAAAGCAACTATATAGAGAACAGTACAGTCAGCTGGACAAGGAAGTTAAACGCCAAACCCGAGCCAACAAAAGGAATTTCCTAGACGATCTTGCAAGACAGGCAGAAGAGGCAGCACTGAGAAATGAACAAAGCACAGTATACAAAATAACTAAAATCATCAGCGGAAAACGAGGTGCAAACAATATTACATTAGTAAGAGATAAGCAAAGAAAACTCATCACGACAGCAAAGCGACAGGAAACAAGATGGGCAGAGCATTTCAGAGAAACTCTGAACAAGGAACCACCAGAGACACAGTTAAATATTCCTGAGGCTGACAACGATCTAGATGTTAACACAGACATTCCACGAAAAGAAGAAATCCTCACAGCATTCAAAGAGTTAAAGAATGGAAAAGCTCCTGGCCATGATAACTTAAATGCAGAGCTATTTAAGACAGACCCTGAGCTAGCAGGAGAACTATTAGAACCCCTATTTGCACAGGTCTGGAAAACAGGGTCAACAACGGAGTGGAACAAAGGAATAATTGTTAAATTGCCCAAGAAGGGAGATCTTGCAGACTGCAATAACTGGAGAGGAATCACTCTTCTCTCAGTTCCCAGCAAAATACTAGGCAGGATAGTTATACAGAGAATTTCAAAAGCAGTAGACCTCAAACCGAGGAAAGAACAAGCAGAATTTAGAAAGAACAGAAGATGTGCAGATCATATATTTACCCTCAGGAACATTATAGGGCAGTGCTCAGAATGGTAGAGACAGCTGTACATTAATTTCGTTCATTTTGAAAAGGCTTTTGACAGTATACATAGGGACAGTCCATGGAAAATACTGAGGGCTTATGGAATTCCAAGCTGCATAGTGTCAATCATAAAAAGCCTCTATGCCAACTTTACGTGTAGCGTAGGGCAGAGCAACCTAACCTTTGAGGTGAAGATAGGAGTACGACAGGGATGCCCTTATCAACCACTCTATTTTTAGCAGTCATAGACTGGGAGCTGCGACAGACAACAGAGGGCAGTCCAAGAGGAATAAGCTGGACTACGTTTTCTACATCGGAAGATCTGGAATATGCAGATGAGATTGCACTACTAGCACATTCACATCAACACATACAGGAAAAAACGGATAGACTTAATAAGTATAGCCAGCAGGTGGGCCTGAACATCAATCTAAAGAAGACAGAGGTCATGACACTCAATGTGAGCAACCCCGAGCCCATAACAGTAAGGAATCAACAACTGGAACAGACAGACACCTTCACATACCTAGGATGCATAGTAACACCAGATGGCGGAGCAAGCAAAGACATCAACAACAGAATGAACAAAGCAAGAACAGCCTTTTTATTCTAAACAACATCTGGAAGTCCTCTCAGTAAAGCACACGCACAAAATTAAGGTTATATCAGCGCTGTGTGCTTTCTGTGCTTCTCTATGGTGCGGAATGCTGGAGAGCAACAGAGAAGAAAATGTCGAAATTGTCCTCTTTCCACTCAACCTGCCTAAGAAAAATTATCCGAATCTTTTGGCCGAATAACATCACCAACCAAGATCTGCTTACTCGGAGCAAGCAAGAGGACATGCACACCATCATAGCTGGCAGACGCTGGAGTTGGGTTGGCCATATCCTCAGAAGAGACCCCGATGCCATCACAATAACAGCTATGCTATGGACCCCTGAAGGAAAACGAAAGAAAGGCCGACCAAAAACAACTTGGCGGAGGACTGTGGAGGCTGAGATGCAAAGAATGAACTAGAGTTGGGGCACTGTACGAAGGATGACCACCGACCGAGCAAAGTGGAATCAATTTGTTGCTGTCCTACAAGACGCCTCCAGGCGTCTTGGTCACTGACTGCTTTGACGGTCGGCTGCTAAGGATCAAAGAAGAAGAAGAGTGAAAATGTTGAGGCAAAACGGGGAAAGAGTTGGAGCTGATGGCACGTGAAAGGAGAACGTGGCATGTGTTTGTTGAAGACCTATGCTCCTTGGGGAGCTAAAGGGCATTCATTGAGTTATTGACATTGTAGTGCACATTACTACTTCCCTCTCCGTCATAAAGCATTCCATATATACATTAATTCACCATCTATTAATTATACATTCCTCACCCTCATATAGTGTAGACATCATGATCATAACCTTTCAACTCCCCTTGGAGTTCAGGTCTTCAACAAACACATGCCAATCCCTCCTGTTCCGTGATATCCACTCTTCTTCTTCTTCTTCTTCTTCCTCGTTCGCCTTCAAACTTCCACATTTGTGACTCTAATAAAGGCAGTAGTCAACTCAAGATTCTTGACATCTCCAAACAGTTTTTCGTTGATAGAAGTGGGTTGTTGCCATATGTTACTCCGTTCATTACTGTAGGTGGGGCAGTACTGCAGCAAGTGTTCGACTGTCATCGGGCTGGTACCGCAGGTGCAGAGATCTGTTGCACCAATTTTGTATTTGTGGTATAGATGGTATCTCAATCTGTTGTGTCCAGTCCGTAGCCGAAAAATAATGACCTGTTCTTTCCTGGATAGTTGATGATATGCGTCATTTTTTCAAATGGCCCGGGTGCTCTCTTTCCCATTTGGACTTGAATGTAGCCTTTATAGTAGTCTTTGCCATTGCGTAACTTGTCTCTATATCATTTTGTTGCAAGGCACCTCCCTCCTTAGCAAGTTTGTCTGCCTCCTCATTTCCTGGTATGTTGTAATGGGCTGGTATCCACTGGACTGTGCACTTGTTGAAGCATTTGGCCAGTCTTTCAAGGGAGATTATCAGATCTTTCAAACTTTTAGCATGGTGGCTCTTCAGCGCTGTTACTACTGAGAGGGCATCTGTAAAGATTACTATCTGTAATATCCACTCAAGATCTTGTAATCCGATCTTTAACCCTTTGATATCAGTCTCCAGTTCTCTTCCCGATGTGAAGATGTTATTTTTCTTAAACTGGTAATTCCAGAACAACTATCTTGTTATTACCTCCCCATTATTTAACACTACCAACGGGCTGATCACCCGTTTGCCAGTCACTTCGATTACGGAAACAACAGCAAATGGATTGATTTGCCATTGCCCTAAAGACGCCAATAGGCGTGATGGGAAACAATGGCAAAGAAAACCTATCTGCTGTTGCCCTAAGACGCCACTAGGCGTAATGGCCACTGACTGCTTTGACGGTCGGCGGCTAAGGACGGAAGAAGAAGAAGATTATTTAACACTGCGTACAGATCTCCTCAAATATTTAACATGCAGGATTCCCCATGTCTTCATTCTGTTGATCACTTCTAGAATACTGTTTTTCCTGCACATTTTCGTACGTTGTTTGCTTTTTAAAAGTGTTATTATTATACCTTCTTCTTCTTCTCCTTTCTTATCGTTTCTTCTGCATTACCGTTATCTTCTTTTTATATTCCTATCGCAGTTGTAGTATTCTGCTCCACCCCGCTCCTCATCTTCTTCTTCGTCGTCTGGTTTCTTCTTCAACTTTGTTCAGTTTCTTTTCTTCTCCTGCCATCTTCTCCTTCCTTTCTCCTCCTTCCTTTCTCTTTCTTTCTTTTTAACTTCTTCTTGCACGTGATTTTCTCTTGCAACAAGAATTTATGTAATCTACTTTATCTTATCAGATACAAAACGGAATTTTCCTTTTATTTATCTCGATTAATTTTGTAAATCATAGACTGTATTGTAAAAGCCCATGAGGAGACTGTGTTGTAAAAGCCCATGAGGAGACTGTATTGTAAAAGCCCATGAGGAGATGAAAACAGGAAAAGGACTACTGCTGCCTCAGGCATATCATACAAGGCGACTAATATGAAAACCACCACTGCAAGAGCACTAGTATGCTCTGGTGCAGTATTCATGCAAGAGGACCACTGGTTACTCCGCGCTCCATAATGAGCACAAAGGATTGATGATGACAATTAATTGGCAAGATTTATTTATTCATTGTCCCCTTATTAATGATATTCAAGGTAGGGCTACATCTCTATGATTTTTATTGATTCCGGTTTTTTTTTATTATGACATGTTATGTTTTCGCTACGGCATATAGCAAGTTTGTTCTGGCATTAACATGATTGCTCCAGACAGTAAGGTATTATTGATGCTGGTGACTTCTTGTTGTCTTTGATCCTATCGATTAATGTTATCCGTCGTGTTCGTTCATCGAGGAACAAAGGTGCAGAGCTCTTACATACATCTTTTGTTGCCATCGTCATTAGCTTCATGCATGAAACTGGACTTACTTTGGTTTCCTCGTGCGTCATTCTTAACTTGGTCCTTGTCCTTTATATTTTAACAATAGTTTTTTTTCTCGTTTTGGCGAGACGCAGACTGTTCAATTGAGATACAAGGTTATATTAGGGCATGGTGACCAAATATAAAAGACCATGTGGTCTGGAGATATTACCAGGTCCACTTCTGTCTCCTCCCTAGCTCATCTCTTCCCCCTTTGGGGTATCAGTCACGTCCAGTCATATTGACTGAGGATATATATTCTGAGGGTATATCATATCAGTTTTCACTTCATTTAACTTCATTTGGATTGGCTTTTATCTGATTGGCCCAGGAAGTCTGTAAGTCGTATTACTACATGCACTATTCCATTCATATAACCTGCATGGTTCTCCTTACATTGTTCATTCTACTCAAAAGATAACGTATCAACCGTGCGCCCATGCGACCTCCAGATATTTGTATTTACGGCTAAGTAACTCGGCACACAATCCGACATGAGAAAGCAATCTGTTTTCTGTGCAATCAACGACATTTGTTCACACACTCATCTCTGTGTGGTGGCGAAGATGTTATCAAGATGGAAGAACCAAATGCAGCACTGGAGGAAATCAAGATGGGCAGAGCAGCAGGACATATTGGTTCAACACCAGAAATAGTTAAGTACATGAGAGCAGCTCCAACACGCTTTGCTTTTCGGATTCACTGGCACTGTTAAATGAGAAAATGACATTGATATGTAAAGGGATTATGCAGTACTAGGTGTATGAAGCATGTTTTCGTTGGCACAGTGTATTTGGTCGTGCATTTTCAATGCCAAATGCATCGCTGAATTTCAAAAACAAAATGTAGGCGATGTTCTAAAATGTTGGGCAATACAGTATTTCCTTTCTATACTTTAAATATCATAAGGCCTATGTAATAATGTACTATTAAGTGTGCTTGTAAATGTGTTATTACACCGCATATAAATCGGAGTCTTAATGGTTGAATTTTGTTCTGCTCTGATGTCTTGCAGGATCGATACCAGACCTTAATGTCTTTTATATTTGGACATGCGCCCTAATATAACCGACAAGGTTGAACGGGACGCGCCTCGCCAAAACGAGGCAAATTTTATTTATTTTTTTGATTGTTTGTTTAAATGTTTTGCTGGGATATAATCTTGTATTAAAATTTCGTGTTATGAAAAGTGTGACAGAAAATAAAAAATTGATCAGTGAGTACCTTTGTAAGTGTTTTGTTTGTTTGTGTGCTTTAAAATTTCATATGTAGATTAGTGTTGGAAAGTTTTGTTTATTTTTACTTTTACACTTCAAATATCGTTGCAGTATAAAAATGTAAAATAGAAGTGATTGTGTCTATAAAAACACTGGGTCGTTCATCCATCCGAAATTCCGTAGTTACGTTTCGCTGTCGAGCTAATGTCCACGGTCCAAGAAGCACTATTTTTTTTTTTGTAGTGCCTAGCTGGCAGTGGGGTTAGTCGCGATTCGATCTCGTAGCGAAGCTGTGGGGCCGCTCAGATGTTCCTGGGTTCGAGTCCCCGATAAGCTTATCACTTCTGTTGTTTTTCTGTTGTCTAGTTTTCTACTTTTTTTTACGAGCGTCTGCAATATACTCGTTTATATGTATTAGTTATTTACTGTTTACAGGCCTCGGGTTTCCCTTTTATTTATTCTACGTTTTCTTCAGATTTCGAAGTTATGTTATCCTAAGCGTTCTTTATATCACGTTCCGCAGCTGAAAAAAGATTCCATGTTTGTTACGTGCAGTCTTTGATATCTTACAATATTATACATTGGTATTCTTGTTATCTTCGCAAATATTTTGAAAGCAAAATAGTGCTTAAGGGAAAGTCATTATTGAGTTACTTCCCTTGAAAGTTGTGTCGGCTCTTTCGATCAAACTCCGCGGATAAATCCATTTTACTGCGATTTATTCGTTGTTTGGGTAATAATAGATTGTTCTTGCTTCAGAATATCTATGGCCTGAATTTATGTGTATTGTTTGTCTGAGTAGGACGAGTCTGTCTTATATCTGTATATCTTTACATATCTAAGTCGAACTATATGTTCTGTTGTCTCTAGAGAGGTCGAAGGCTATTCGGCGGATGTGTCGCTAGAGGGTGGTGTGATTTGGCTTCGTCCTGATAGGGTCTGTGTTTCCATGTCGGCCTGTCGCCGGGGGAAAAGTGATCTCAGTATTTGTGGGGAAGGTGATAGTCGTCTAAACCTATTGTGTATGCTTTACCCCAGTGTTTATTCGTATTGCCAAGGAATGGCAGTTTCATATTTTCTATACCAAGGTAATCAAAGATACTCTTATGAACTCTCGATCGAAGCCACCATTTTCGATAGTTACGATTTGAATGTCTAAGAGAATATATTTGACTCGATGAAAACGACTTCGATTCCTAGCAGCACTATATTCTGTAGAAGGCAGTCAATTGTTCATGATCAAATCTACAGAGCAATGCAATGTTTTATGAATGACTAACTTTAGGACAGATTCATTATCTGTATCCAAACGTGAGTGACAGCTCACGAGTGAAGCCATCTTGGAACCAAAACATGTAGTGACTTTCAAGAAGAGAAAAGGGATGCCCGTATTATCGCTTGATCAGTCCAGAGATCACTGCTACACATGAGAACCCATTGCTAGCGGTTCAATATTATTATATGGAAAAATATGTGCTGAACATTATGTTGAAGAATCGTCGCTAAACGAGATTAGGTTTAGAAGCCATCTGAAATATTGTTTATAAGCTGACGTGCTCAGTCAGTGAAGTCAGATGATATGTATGTATGGGCGATACTGAGTGCTTGGCTACTGACAGTCCATTATACACTTATTCTACACACCACTGCGTAGGTCAAGTTGACATTCCATACACTACAGTGGAGCAAACACCACCATAGAGATCTTATCAACTGATGATGATGATGTCTGCTTCCATCCACTTCTATTTATCCTTTTGGTGGATATCATTAACGGGAATAAAATATTCAACTTTATCAACTTTATCAATGTTTTAATTTTAATAGTTTGCATTAACTAAAAGTTTCATTTATTTTTCCATTTCTTTATTCCCATTATACATGATTTATGTATATTGTTTTTGACTCACTAAGTTTACCAAAAATTGTCACGGTTAATGCCGATCCCAGAGATTTTTTTAAGGTAATACGAGGTCTCGTGGTCATGACCTACCGACCTCGTTTAGTAAAATAATGAGGTTCTATAAAACCTAGGAATAAAAAGATAATTAATGAGGAAGATCAAAATTAAACAGCTAAACTCTTTTCGCCATTTAAAAAGACTTACTAAAGACCATATTAGAAAGCAGACGTGCAAGAGGATATAAAACAAACGAAAAGATTGTTGAAGATTTGATGTATGGATAGTATTTTCTGTTATCGTTAGTGTATATGTGCCTGTATTGGATGGTGTGTACTATAAAATAAGTACGTAATTGATGCATAAACGGTTTTAATTATATTACTAACGTCTCTTCTAATATTTCATAAACTGTAACTTAACGAGAAATACGGATGCAGTACCCCCTCACTCCCCCCTCCCCCTTGTGTATTTTTTTAATGAAATAAAGTTATGAACGACTGGTGTAAACTGGCACGAAGCTGTCCTTTTTCCAGATTTCATTTAATGTCTCAAACTAAATGGAGCTCAATGAACAATCTACAAAGTTCAGTAAATCTTTGCCGTGTTACCGTTCGAGTTGATCGGTTGGTTTTTCTCAGACGTATTTGGTACAAAGTGTACGTTTCTTAACGTTAAACGGTAACGTATTTTCTCTTGCTCTTTTAGCAGTATTCCCTTCAGTCATTACTGACCATAGGAACACGCCCCCAAGACACTGTCTCGGCGGACGCGATGTTGGGCGCTTGGGTAAAAAGGTCAAGCTGTTGCCCATGCAGCGTGACCCACGAAGCTGGTGAATCCAGAGGAACCGGCTACCACATGCAAGGAAGGCAGCACACCTATTGTCCTTGGACAATTTTAGGGTCGAAAATATCGACTTCCTCGAGAACATCATCCGATCGACACACGCATCTTTGCATCACTATTTGAGCTGGGAGGCTCCGTTTTTCGGAAACATAACACACAGCCGTGAGCGTTCGCCTTGGGTGCTCATTCCAATTACAGGACCTCGAAAGAGTCCCGTATTGTTATTTTTCGTCACTACCGCCCCGTGCCGGGAGGGTTTAAGTTGCGTGCCTGTTGCCTTCCTTGGATGTGGTAGCCGTTTAATCGTTTAGTATACTCAAGAAAGTGACCTTGTACGCTGAGCATGTTACTTACTCAATGTAAAGCTGATTAAAATGTTTGACAAACGTTACTGATTTCCACATTGGTTGTTAACTGTTTCCATATTCCACTGGTTGTTATCTTCTTTCATGTTCCATACATAATCCGTATATTCATTCTCTGAATGTATAGTGATATAATTTGTCTACATCCTCTTGAATACATCATCCTTCATAGAGTTGAAACAAAATGTTGGACACACATTAATATTTAATGATTAACTCTTATCGATTGGGCATAACCATATACTGATCTGTGTTAGTCTGCATGATCATTTTAATTTACTCGTATATAAATTAAAGGATATTTTTCAATCACAGATTTCAGTCTTGTATTTAATATCTGGTGCTTCTAACGTCTTTCGGCTTAAAGTCCGTTCGGCCAAAAGTCTTTCGGTTAAATGTCCGTTCGGCGAAATGTCCGTCGGCCAAACGTCCGACGGCCAAACGTCCGTCGGCCAAACGTCCGTCGGTCAAACGTCCGTCAGTCAAACGTCCGTCGGCCAAGTGACCAGGAGCCGTGGATACTTGCCAAGTTTTGGGTTAAAGATTTCTAACACGTATCATATTGGGTCGGTTTTAAGGACCATTTTCATTGCACACGGACAACTCCATCAGTGCTCCGATCTCCTCCCTTAGATCACACAAGGAAGATCTCAGCACAGTGCACGCATTCCGTGGCACTGGCGAGGATCCCAATTTGTGTATAAAGGAATCACACACATTCTATAAATATTTTTATTCTGTGTAGGTTTCCTAATTTTTGAATTTTGCCAAAGCGATCTTTACAATTTCCAACTGCCGAAGGGTTTTTTAACGTGCGCAAACTTCGTGTGATATACACTGCATCGTTGTTGTGCCAATGCTGTATCTAATTAATAAAAAATATACAACAAAAAACCGGGAGTTTGTGAATAACTTTGTGGAGCTAAACTACGCAGATTTCCTTTCTTTCCTTATATCACCCTTCAGCCTCCCAAGGAGCATAGGCCTTCAACACACTTATTCTAAGTCTTCTCGTCACGTGCCATCACCTCTAGGTCTTTCCATGTTTTCTTCATCTCTTCCATGAAGATAGACATTCTCTATTCCGTGTGTTCCATTTGTCTCCATCTACCTCTCTTATTCTGGGGTTTTCAGAACAAGGACTGGCTTGTAATGCTATTATCAGGTTTCCTAAGTGTGTGTCCTATTCATCGCCAGCGTCTTCTTCTCATCTCTTATTCCACTGGTACTTGTTTTCTTCTTGTCGTCAGTTCATAGCTAGTGATTGTGTCACTCAGTTCCACGTTAGCTAGTGATTGTGTCACTCAGTTTCACGTTAGCTAGTGATTGTGTCACTCAGTTCCACGTTAGCTAGTGATTGTGTCACTCAGTTCCACGTTAGCTAGTGATTGTGTCACGTCAATCCTTCTGTTCTATACAGCACCCATTTGTGAAAGTCTGTAGTTTTTTTTTATTGTTTTGTTTTTTGCTCCATATATTTCAGAGCCGTTCTTTAGTGTCATTATAAACAAAAATTGAACAAGTTCCTGAGCTCTTGCAATGGATCATTAGTTCAGATGTTAAGTCACATGATCCATATTTTGTTTATCATAGCTTGTTGTGTTTGTGTCTTGGTATTATTTATATTTGTTTCTGTTTTATTTTTAGTAAGGAGAAAAGACCGTGATAAACAGAGGATGGAGTATGGGGTTGGGGTTAACTGTGTTTAAACTGCTTCTGTACTGTTTGGGAAGGATGGGGAAATCAGTGAAGTATCGCAGGCCAGGTTAAGAAAACAACAACAACAACAACAACAAAACACACAAAAAACACACACACAAAAGCAAAGTCATTCTCCATCATCACGTTATGGGCTAGATATGTATAAATTTTTTAGCTGGGTAGAAGCTAGCTTATTTACAGCCAAGTCATTTTTCTCGTTTGGGATTTACAATTTAGAAATCACTAAACTTTTAACACCCCATTTGCATACGAGATAAGGTTAGAGAGATTAAGCACGTGTTTCATATTTGCGCGTAATTGACTCGGTTAAATCACGATATATATATCTATATATCAGCGTCATATAATGACCTGCACTTCTTATCTTAAGTGTGCATGTATGATTAATCCAAACTTCCTCTCATGTAGTACGATGGTATTAACCCTATTTTATGCATTATTTGATGTGGAAAAATAAATTCCTGCTCCTGTAAGAAGATAATTTGCAGCGCAGATATTTATGAATATTTCCACATTTTCTTTCATTACCCCAAGTCTATATTTAGCGTGATCTCTTCAAAACCACCTTTACCTGTTACTGTCTTGCATTTAGATATCCTCCATCACGTTTGTAGTGCGTTTACATCACTCTTTTGCACATTATTGCTTCAAGTCTGGTATAACATCCAATAATTTTCATCTTTATTTTCTATGTAGCAATATTAAAGGTTGTTATTTTTTGTGCAGGCTTCCTGCAAGGGGACTAGCTGCTGTGATGGTTCTATGATCTGTGTGGAGCGCAAAAAGAGATGGCGATGGTTATATTAGTCTGGGTCAAAATGCATCCTATCACAAAAGGGGTTGTGCGTATGTGGCGAACCCGTGTTCCCTGTGGAGCTTATCTGAATTCTTAGAGTTTGGTAATGGGATGTGAGTAGCACATCGATCAGATCGTTTTCACACGTTTACTATATGAACGTATGTACACACATGAGATGAGTAGGTTTCCTTGTTTGAATGGCAATTATTTGGTCACGTGAGATAAAGTAGTGACGATTGGCTAGTAGAGTGCGAGGTTTAAAATAGTGTGTGAATGAGTGGGCACTTTGTGGTAAAGTGGGATGTTATAAATATTTATAGGGGACTTAGTGTACTGACTGAGATCAGCTGTGAAGGTATCTATATCTAATAAGGGTAGTGTATTATAGATAACCTTACTTGCTACCACATATTTCTACCTCAGTCAGAATTATTCTGGAATATAGTGATGACTACGTTGAATGTCTAGGGTATGTATATGCTGAAGTGTAAGTCACAACAACAACAGACAGATAAACAATGTAATTTATTCCACCACACTTGACAACACTGTGACACTCACATACAGATAACACTCTATGAGAATATCTTAAATGAGTCACTGATAAATTTTCAAATATCAATATGTATTCAGTGCTGTCATTAATGTATATGTGTCCTGATTCAAATACAAAGTGAACCAGGAATCACAATCAATTTTAATTACAAGTTATATGTACAGAATTTATCAATATGAATCTTGTAGTGACATATATTATTAATAGTATCCTATGTGTGTCAGTTGTGTAGTAGTAATATGAGGTAATACTGGTTTTGTTTTGTTTTTTCAAGCTCTGTTGGTATTTGTCATCATGACTTCAATAGTTTGTTTCTGTTGGAACTAGTATTAGAGATGTTCTCAGTTCCTGGCATTAAAACAATTAAATTCCCCTCTTAATTTTATTTTACAATGTCAGTTTAAGATGGGGGTACATAATGTTGAGCTCCATGGCCACACTTTCTTAACTTTCGTGATGACTGCAGTAAAAGACTCCTCTGCTCGATTACTTTAATGAGTTCTGGAGCCACCTCACTGGTTGCTATATGGACCAAGGAGTATGCTGTCCGCCTCTGGATTCAGCAAAGCTCTGACCAGGTGCTGCTCAATAACTTTAAGACCACGGTCCCTGAAACAAGAAGGTTGTACCTCCTACTTCAGAACTAATTTATACTTTATTTCTACACTGAGCACAATACATAACAAACCTGAGTTCAGAGCGTTAGGCCAACTGTCAGCTTCATCTGAAATACTTTACACCAGTATATTCCTCCTTAATGGTTACTACGCCTCTGCAATTCCAGCATTATTTCTTTCTAGTCAATAATCTAGGTGTCAGTGTACTGTTTGGCAATTCCATGTAGTTTTACTTTCCTCCGACACCTTCTGTTCAGGCTGGAGCACTATAGGCTTTACCTCATGTTCGCTACTGAACCACACATATATACAGACATAAGTATCAATTTACATTTGTAAAGCTTAGGTTCTTTCCACTCTGTAAAGTTACTTTCACACACACTCTGGATGCTCTGTAAGGAAGAGTGGTGTGTTGTTGAGATCAGGCATGCTCCAGTCTACCCAGCTGTAAATGGGTAACTCACCCTAGTCCTGAGTTAGGGAAGGCAAAGGCTCCAGGGGAAGCAGGCCCTAAACTTGGTCACTTCAGCCGACGCAGGATGGTGGATGTATGAAGTAGAAGTGTAGAGTGTGATTACCGCGAATGGTGTACTGTTCGTGTGCTGACCAATATACCCACTCATACACATGTGTCTACAAGGCACCAATGCAGACTGCTGGAATCTTAGTTTACTCAATTTATTCAGACGTACACACTGGGACATACGAGTACATCATGGTTCGTTGACATATCAATTTGTAGGTATACATAGCAGATCTGAAGTCATGACACATTCAGAAATAATGGCAGTACATCAAAAGTTCAATGTCATGATACATTATGGCCGCATTCCCCTATCTGACTAAACGCGTCAGTGAAGGCGGATCGATAAATAACTAAAGTTACTTGACGTCCATAGTTTGTAGTATATATTATGAAACCACGAAAGGGGGGTTTCTAGCAAGATTGAGATCTCCCTGTCACTGTCCGATAATAAGATAAATAATCTGTTCTCTTGGCAGTGATCAAAACATATGATGACCGAAATCCAACATGGCTGTCTCCCTGAGTTGTCGTTCACTCATTCATAGGAAGGAGAATATAAGCCAGAGTTAATTTATAATGGTTATATAAATGATTTCGTAAATGTTTCCATACAGCTCTACGGTGATCAGGTTAATTTCACGTAGCCATAACCGCTGCAGGAAAATCTGTCATCTTCGTCGATACCAAACACGACACTAGTATAACGAAGCACCAAAAGTCAAGCTAGGCCTAACCGACGAGAGATCATCAAAAATAGGAGCTGGGTTTACCTGGAGTCCAAATCATCTATATACTGACATAAGGAGAGTCTCTAACACAAACTATCGTAGAGACACCATCTCCTTCAGAAGAAAAACCACTTCGTAAGACATTTTTCTCTGACGAAAGGACCAGCTCTTGAAAAACGTACCCCGCCATTTGTAAGCAGTACATCGGAACTCATCACGACTTGTCAAGACAACTCATACTTCCGCTAGACCGGAATACAAGAATCTAGTCCCTCCTACCCATCCAAAATATACAATATAGGACTGATTCTACTTGTACTAATAATAATATGTAATACATATGAATTCAGGCCATAAACACAATAAGCAAATTAATATATTTTCTGGCCCTAAAAAATAAGTACAAACGCAAGCGCAATATCCTTGCGCTGGATCAATATCCAGAACGATTACTCCTATAATCAAAAGTGTGAATCAAACATGGATTATCTCGCTTTTACCATAAACAGCATTTTCATACACAAATGAATGAATGCCTATATTTTCCCATATCAAATAGCCATATCGATTTTTGTAATATGTGCGTCAAAATATGCACGCAACAGATTACCACACCCCTCGGGGAAAAAAAAATGGTACATTTTTTTTTTTTGAAATACATCTAGGAGCAACATACAATAGGCTCACAACGCACCAATAACAATGCGCAGATGATAAGCATAAGTTTTATGACCTTAGAGAAAGTACTTCTCTAAGTATAAATATTTCCAGAGAGGTGTCACCATCGCATACTACAATATTAGCAATGACACAATTTCCACATTAGTTTATACATAAATTTCATCTAAGATATCTTAACATCATGATCATCAAAGCCGAAAAACATTGAAAGATCAGCGGTGAATACATATCAATGAACCGCTAAGTAGTGTTACAATCAATATATGATATATTACATATGTGTACACATTTCAACATAGAAACAACTGTATCAAAGTTGTATAACAGTTATGAATCATGTGGGCATCTAGACAAAATATCTGCCATCACATTTTCTGACCCACGGATAGCTCGCACCGAAAAATGAAATGGCTGTAGAGCAATCGCATATCGCGTTGATCTCGCGCTCTTCAGATTTTTACTCTGAATAGCTGTAAGAGCTTTCTGGTCAGTTTCCACAATGAAATGCGCGCCCAGAAGAAATCTTTGCAGTTTAAGGATTGACCAAACCATAGCCAATAATTCACGGTCTAGGACCGAGTAATTCTTCTCTGCGGCATTTAATTTCCGAGAAATATACATCACAGGATGCAGAGTTCCAGAGTACTCTTGCATTAGTGCAGCTCCAATCCCGGTGGATGAAGCGTCACTACGAAGAATACATGTCTTATCCTTAGAAGGCAATACTAGGATAGGTGAAGTAGAAAACATAGTTTTAACCTTATCCAAAGAGGATTGACATTCTTGAGTCCAATGGACTACATTAGGAGACCCTTTCTTTAGCAAGGAAGAAAGAGGTGACATAATGGAGGACAGATTCGGGATGAATCGTCCATAAAATTGTATTAGACCTAAGAGACTTCGTACTTGCTTTTTAGTCTTAGGAATAGAAATGTTAAGTATCTTACTTGTATTATGGTCTTCTGTTTTTAGGAACCCATGACCAACACGGTGTCCTAAGAAAGATATTTCGCTAAAACCAATACATGCTTTCGATGGTTTCGCTGTCAGGTTATGCTCGCGTAAGATAGACAATAGTTCATTTATACCATTATAGTGATCGTTCCAAGTATCACTGAAAAGACAGATGTCATCAAGATACGCAATGACATCTGAGCGATGAGATAGGATTCGACGCATCATGCGTACAAATGTAGCAGGGGCGTTCATAAGACCGAAAGGCATGAAATTCCATTGGAATAGACCCCTAGGCGTCGAAAAAGCAGTAAACGGTTTGGCGTGTTCGGATAGTGGAACTTGCCAATATCCTTTAGACAAATCGAGTTTAGTAAAGAAGTGAGAATTCGATAGTCTCGTAAGTAGCTCTTCTAGTAAAGGCATAGGTTCAGCATCGAATTTAGTCACTTGATTCAATTTGCGATAATCCACGCAAAGACGTATGTTATTGTCTTTTTTCCGTACTATAACCATCGGCGAAGAATATGCTGATGTGGATGGTTCAATAATTTTTAACTCTATCATCTCATCTAAATCTTTCTCTACCTGTGCTTGAAAATGTATCGGGATAGGATACGGTCTGACTCTTATAGGACTATGGTCAGTAAGAATAATGTCATGTTGAATGACATCAGTTTGACCAGGAATGTCAGTAAGGACATCCTGAAATTGTTCTAACATAGTAGAAACTTGTTTCTGCTGTCCTGGAGATAATTCTGGAGAAATTGCAACATCTTTCCATGATTCATTAGAGTGAAGAGGAATCATTGGAAAAGGTAAATTTACATCCGAGAAACTCGTTTCCTCATCCTGTATTACTGACAGAGATGAGTACTGTCCATGTTGGACTGGAAAATCGTCCGTTGCCTGGAAAACAGGTTGTAAATAATCAGGACGTTCATGGAATTCCGTGAGCATGTTGATGTGGAAGGTTTTACGCTTCCCGTCAATATCGACGATATAGTCAACATCGGAAACCTTTGATATTATATCGTACGGACCTTTCCAAGAAATTAGAAGTCTATTTTCCCTACAAGGTAGCAAGACAAATGCTTTGTCACCTGGACAAAGTTGACGCAAACATCTCTTTTTATTGGCAAATTCCCTTGCCTTCTGTTTCGCAAATTCAGAAGAAGCAGTTGCCAATTTGCATGCTTCAATAATCTTGTGTCTAAGTGCGATGACATATTCATAAGAGGATTTTGTGTCATCGACAATATTATCAGCAGTTATAAGATCATGAAGTAAGGACATAGGACCTCGCGGTTTCGCGCCAAAGACAAGTTCAAAGGGAGAAAATCATGTATGTTCGTTGGCGACCTCTCTATATGCAAAGAGAGCCGCGGGTAAAACCCTATCCCAATCCTGAGGATGATCTTCTGTTATCTTACCTAGTAGGTTTTTCAGAGTTCTATTCAAACGTTCCACCATCCCATTGGACATAGGATGATAAATACTACTCAGCGATCTCTCTATCTTCAGAGTCGACATTACTTGAGACACGGTATCCGATATGAGTTGGGTACCATGGTCGGATAATATTTCTGCTGGAAACCCCAGACGAGAAAATATTAACCAAAGAGCATCTGCGACATCAGCAGTACTTATGCTCTTTAGAGGAACAGCCTCCGGCTAACGTGTGCACATATCAACACACGTCAAAATAAATTGGTGTCCTCTAGCAGACTTTATCTTAAATGGACCAATGATGTCTATCGCAATTTTTTGAAATGGCCGAATGGGAATGTCTGCAGCCTGAATAGGTGCATCATGGCGTGGACCTCTGGATTTCATCTCTTGACATACTTTACAAGATCGACAATAGATTCGTATGTCCTTATTCACAGCAGGCCAAAAGAAAGATTGAAGAACTCTAGCTTTAGTACGGGAAAAACCCATATGTCCAGCACACTGCGAATCATGAGCGTGCTGTAAAATTTTAACTCTCATATTTTTAGGCACAAGGATTTGAGAATGAATGGACTTAGCGGAGTCTTGTACCATACGTACAAGTACGCCATTCTTCATCGTAACCCAAGATTTACGATTTGTATCCTTATTAGGATCACCTTTTGTTGCCAGAGTAAAGAATTTCTTTAGAGTAGGATCATCTTCCTGCTGTTTGATAAAGGAATCGTGGGATATCTCCAAGGGATCATCTTGGATCTGCGCATCATTATCTTCAGAATGTGAAGATTGTGGCATATTAAGAGCTTGAGCCCTAGTGATTACTGCATTAGCAGATTGCATATTAACATTTTCCCAATTAGAAATTTGCTGTGGAGTGCATTCTTTCACTCCATGAATGCGACCGATGATAAGATCAGCGATCGGATTCGGCAAGAGACATGCTTGCACCTCTCCTGTAAAGAAAGGCGTAGCAATATTGATAATGGCAGTGGAGTACTTCTCCAATGTGCCACCAAATGTTACACATTTGACTATATTGCCTGTAGCTCGAGAAGGATTTACGAGTGATTGCCTCACTCCAATGGTAGTGCACCCCGAGTCGAAAAGAATTGATACCGGAGTACCATCTATTAGGCCCCTATTAAAGACAAGAGCACCCCTTCCATTATGCGCAATTGACGCATGGAGAGCGGGAAGTGGGTGACCGCAGCTTAAAGTAGAAACTGTGGTTGGATCGAATAATGTTTTGCATTGCGAACACTCAGATGCTCTAGCAAAATCGAAAGCGGAATTTGCTACACTATTGGAGTCTTTTTTATCATTATTCTGATTATCGGTGTCGTGGAACTCCTGTTGTGCAGAGTTAGCCTGGTAATAAGATTTACCATGTCTTTTGTGTTGTGATCTACCTCGGTTATAATTGTCTCTATAATTATTATTGCCTCTGTTATAACCCCTATTTGGGTTTGAATCATAATATTCATGATCATAATCATCATGCTCATTATACTGAGCATCCTTGTAATATTGTTTCTTTTGTCTCCATGAAGCACTTGGGTAGTTCCTATAGCTACTCCCTTTCCGAGAATGTCTAACATTATGGGTACCCCTCGCGTGTCGAGGACTATCAGCCCGATTCCAGTTCTTCGAAGAAGAACCCTGATTTGAGTGGTTATCTTGGTTTTGATACTTATTCCAATTAACCTTTTTATCAAATTTATTTTTAGCTCCTTGGAATTTGTGTGAGTAATTCTGATTATATTCTGTTGCCGAAGCAACTGGCATACTCTCTTTAATGTTAGAGTTACTAAGAATCATGTCAGGGTGTGCCGTGGCATACTGGTCACAATATTCTTCCATTTGCTTTATTGTACTAGGTTTACGCTCATGTAAGAACTCTAGGAATGATTTATTTACAGAAGACATGACCTTGTCTCTTAGCAATAAATCTGTAAGACCATCAAATGTTTTCTCTGTTTTGGATAATTCAATCCATCGTGAAAGTGTAATTCGTGCTTTTGAGATGAATTCTGAGAATTCTACACCTACCTCAGGTCTCATTGTTTTAAACAAAAGACGATAACCTTCTTCAGACAGCTGATATCTCTTTATCAAAGCTGCCCTAACAGCATCATAATTATCTTTGTCGGCCTCTTCAACAAAATATAACTTACTTAGAGACTCCCCTTTTAGATTTTCAGACAACTGATTCACATACTGTGATTTGTCAACATTATGAGATCGACAAGCCCGTTCAAATCTAGAAAGCCAAAATGTTATGTCATCACTGGTAGGGTTAAACGCTGGTACCTTGACCTTATACACAAAGGGTTTACCATTACCACCAGATGCCTGATTAACATTACTCATACATGTCAATTTTAATTTCTCTAATTCCAACTCATGTTCTCTTATTGCTTTTCTCTCTTCAGCTTCTCTATCTAATTTTTTTTGTTCTGCAGCAGCAGCAACTTCTAGTTTTTTCTGTTCTGCAGCAGCAGCAACTTCTAGTTTTTTTTTGTTCTGCCTCAAATCTCCTTTCCTCCACTTGCATCTGCAATTTCTTAAGTTCAGCAGCAGTATCAGCTTCTTTTTCTAATCTTTTTTCTTCAGCTAGGGCTTTCCTTTCTTCTGCAGCAGCTTTTTTTTCCTCAGCAGCAGCTTTTTTTTCTTCTACAGCTAATGCTTTGTCATATTGAGCAACAGCCCATTGTTCTAAGTCTTTTCCAGTCTTATCAAGAGATTTTCCTTGAGCAATAAAATAATCTAATGTAGACATATTGTCTTCTTAAATCAGAAACCTGAAAAAGTAAACAAATTACCCTCTTTCAAGTTAATGGGAGACAAGTCTATACCTTAGACTTAGTCTTAGTCCAAACTTGTATGGTTTATAATAACCAATGATAACTTGAGTACCTGTGGACAACAATAATTGTATCTCAAATACTGTGGGGACAAGCCTTACAAAGGTCTTGTATACCTCACTGTAATCAAAGATCACTTGAGTACCTGTGGAAAAAAATATTTCCCTTTACCAATCACTTTGGGAGACAAGCCTTACAAAGGTCTTGTACATTTTGTTTTATAACAATAACAATCAGAAAGTACTGATCTGTACTATACTATCAGTGTATACCACTATACGTCATATGTCAACTAAAGACATTACAAATGACAAACAAGAAAAGACAATCTGAAAACATTTGCAGAGATCAAATTAAATTAAATAGGAGAAATGAAAAAAAATGATCACAGAATCCGTGATGATAACTGCCATAAGATAACAAGACAAATAACGCCACAGTGTATAAACATAAGGGTGTAAAAAACTGAAATGAAAGAAAAGATGAGACCTACAATTATACAAACAAATCAAACAAAACTAAGGAACACAAAAAATGTTACAAATACAAATATGAAACAGTCGTCACAACTAACCAAATATTTGCAAACTATGTTGCATGCAAATTTCAATTAAGAAATTGCTCCCTATCGAACGCCAGAACAAGACCAATATCACTCGGTATTTCCTGTTCTAGTCACCACCCATCCAGGCCCGCAACATATAAACACCTACACATATAAACGAATAACATGTAAGCATAAATAGCATATAGCATACAATATAATTTATGTCATGAATGGAATGTGTTGCAGGTATAGTGTTGTAAAGCAGGCACAGTTTATTTTAACACTAATAACTTGCCACTTTATTCAGTAATAGATTTAATTTTAAACTATTACACTGTCAATTTTTCTCTGTTGAGCATATGAAGATCCAACGATGAACTATGCACTTTATGTTCAACAACACTGTGATTCTTCTGTACGTTGAGAAATGTCAACAATATTGCTCCAGATATTTTCTACACTTGATACCACTGTCCTGTGTAATACTGTCTGTACAGCGAAAAACTGTCAACAAGCGCTGATCTAGATACAGCATCCTATCGGTAATACAGGTCAAGCTGACATCGACTGTATAGCTGTCCTACTGGTGTTGATGTGTTCAAACAAATGTTCTTTCAGCTGTAAACTGTGATTCTCAACACAAAACTGCGTAAGCTGGACCCAGGAATCTGGCTCGCCACTGTAAAGCTTCGTTTCTTTCCACTCTGTAAAGTTACTTTCACACACACACTGGATGCTCTGTAAGGAAGAGTGGTGTGTTGTTGAGATCAGGCATGCTCCAGTCTACCCAGCTGTAAATGGGTAACTCACCCTAGTCCTGAGTTAGGGAAGGCAAAGGCTCCAGGGGAAGCAGGCCCTAAACTTGGTCACTTCAGCCGACGCAGGATGGTGGATGTATGAAGTAGAAGTGTAGAGTGTGATTACCGCGAATGGTGTACTGTTCGTGTGCTGACCAATATACCCACTCATACACATGTGTCTACAAGGCACCAATGCAGACTGCTGGAATCTTAGTTTACTCAATTTATTCAGACGTACACACTGGGACATACGAGTACATCATGGTTCGTTGACATATCAATTTGTAGGTATACATAGCAGATCTGAAGTCATGACACATTCAGAAATAATGGCAGTACATCAAAAGTTCAATGTCATGATACATTATGGCCGCATTCCCCTATCTGACTAAACGCGTCAGTGAAGGCGGATCGATAAATAACTAAAGTTACTTGACGTCCATAGTTTGTAGTATATATTATGAAACCACGAAAGGGGGTTTCTAGCAAGATTGAGATCTCCCTGTCACTGTCCGATAATAGGATAAATAATCTGTTCTCTTGGCAGTGATCAAAACATATGATGACCGAAATCCAACATGGCTGTCTCCCTGAGTTGTCGTTCACTCATTCATAGGAAGGAGAATATAAGCCAGAGTTAATTTATAATGGGTATATAAATGATTTCGTAAATGTTTCCATACAGCTCTACGGTGATCAGGTTAATTTCACGTAGCCATAACCGCTGCAGGAAAATCTGTCATCTTCGTCGATACAAAACACGACACTAGCATAGCGAAGCACAAAAGTCAAGCTAGGCCTAACCGACGAGAGATCATCAAAAATAGGAGCTGGGTTTACCTGGAGTCCGAATCATCTATATACTGACATAAGGAGAGTCTCTAACACAAACTATCGTAGAGACACCATCTCCTTCAGAAGAAAAACCACTTCGTAAGACATTTTTCTCTGACGAAAGGACCAGCTCTTGAAAAACGTACCCCGCCATTTTTAGCAGTACATCGGAACTCATCACGACTTGTCAAGACAACTCATACTTCCGCTAGACCGGAATACAAGAATCTAGTCCCTCCTACCCATCCAAAATATACAATATAGGACTGATTCTACTTGTACTAATAATATGTAATACATATGAATTCAGGCCATAAACACAATAAGCAAATTAATATATTTTCTGGCCCTAAAAAATAAGTACAAACGCAAGCGCAATATCCTTGCGCTGGATCAATATCCAGAACGATTACTCCTATAATCAAAAGTGTGAATCAAACATGGATTATCTCGCTTTTACCATAAACAGCATTTTCATACACAAATGAATGAATGCCTATATTTTCCCATATCAAATAGCCATATCGATTTTTGTAATATGTGCGTCAAAATATGCACGCAACAACATTCAATTTTCATTAAAAGATGTCAAATATTTCAAGCTTACCACAATTCATGGAAATATTACACAGTGACGTTGAATGGCAATGAATATAGCACAACTTCGATCTGCCGATGTCCCAGGCTTTTATTTAGAAAAAAATATACCCTGGTGCTCAACGCACTGTTTCTTAGTAGGTTTATTACAAGATGTGGCCCGGAACAGACGCCCTGAATTGAGTATATTCGCAGCTCTAACCAATCATGCCATGTCTACCCAATCGTTTGAAAAAAAGTACTCCTACTCCCGTTTCCCTTGACAACGAAAGATAGTATTTATAGTCCGACTAATCGTGTTTAGCCTTACATTTATTGCGCTCCAATCAAATAGGAGTTAACATGGTAGGCTATTTCCGTAACGTAATGTTTTTTCAAACACGTTATAAAAAAATTTTATGAGCAGAAATGATTTCATGCTGTCAGGCACCCCCACTATTTTATTTTGGCCATAACTTGGTAATTCCTAGACTATTTGCGTAACGTTTACCATATTATTTGTCAGCAAGTCCTAAGGAACCCAAATATATATATTTAAAAGATCTAAGTGGCTGCGTTCAAAATATGCACTTTCTTCTACCTCCTGTTTACTCCGAATACGAGGTGGTGTCTGGGTACTGTAATGTTTTCAAACGTAAACCAGTATAATGTCATAATTCCCAATAAGCGTTTTTCAGGATTTTAAAACCTAACTCTGGTATGGGTAGTGTTTTTTATCACTGACGATTTGAAAAAAAGCCAGTGCTTGTGGCCTTACACGCGTGATGGTAGTAATTGTGTATCGCGCGACTCGTGTTAGTATTGCCTGTGTCCCTGCTTTCTGCCTCTCCCTTCTCTCTATCCTTTAGTCCATCTGTCTTTTGTTTTTGGTAACATAGTGTAGAAAAAGACATGAATGGAATTTTAAATCTAGGTCAACTTGCGTATTTCAAGGTTTTTCTTAGAAATGGAGTACATTTTTTAGGGTGTTTGGGAAACGCGTGTATTAAAGCAGTAGGCTTTTACTATCAACGTGAAACGTTACAATTTGCAGACGCAGGAGAACACAAGGGGGATTTCGAGTACAGTCATTGTGACAGCACTGTTCTTTACCATTCTTCTTTCCTTTTATTAAATTATTTGTTAGGCTTTACATTTACCTGATAATTTATATATGTGGATAGAATATTTCACGACACACTTAACAGTGGCAGTAGCAGAGAGGAGTATAGTGGGACAATTATGTGCTTAGACAAGTTTGTATGTTTCACCTCGCATTGAATGGTCGAGTGGCTTGTGAGACATGTCTCAGACAGGATGATCTACTGCGTGAGGTTGATGTATAGAAAGTCCGTATTGAGGTACATGAACTTTGGTGTTCTATTGGTAGTGTTGACTGGGCGTGAGTTATTTTGGTTAGATTCTAGTCGGGTCTTCTGCGAGATTGGAGCAGAGACGTATATGAATTCTTCCGACGATTATTCTATCTTAAACTAATAGTGTACTATCTTAATGCTGTACCTCTTGATATGAACAACTAATAGTGTACTATCTTAATGTTGTACCTCTTGACACGAACAACTAATAGTGTAAAATATTAATGTTGTACCTCTTGATATGACCAACTAATAGTGTACTGTCTTAATGTTGTACCTCTTGGTATGCACGACTAATAGTGTACTTACTTAATGTTGTACCTCTTGATATCAACTAGATGACACGCATTTTCGTTATAAAGTTTGGAGACTGACTAGTGACTTACGCATTATTTTTGTACACCTGTATCGTCTAACGGAAATGCAGTTCATATACGCCATCTGTGTTTTATCAGTAATTGCGAATCATTTGCACTTTATAATCTCTCTACCTCTTTTTCTTGCCACATCCCATTCAATAAGTTCTTGCTGAGCCTCCGTTGATGCCACGATAATAATATGGGATTAAGTGATTTTAAACATGAAGCTAATCCATGTGGTTACTTGATATGTGTAAAATCGGAACAGCTGCAACAAACTTGTACACGCGCGTTACATATGTCTCATATTTGCTTTACTTTGTTAGATCACTTTATAACAAAAAGTACCGTCATAGCTCAGTTGACATAATCCTGAACAGATGGTGAATAAGTTTAGCTACTGTTATATAATTTCCTGAATTTGATTGTTTATTTCCTTTACCCGTTTTATTCACGGCAATTAAGTGAGGACTCTGGATATGTTTAAGGGAGATATACTACGGACAATTAATGGTCGCCTGTTAGAGAATGACGCTGCAATAGACGAATCAACACGGCTAAGGATGTCAGAATTTAGCATCAAACGTAAGACTATTAGGGATAGACTTAAGAGAGGATGCATCCATCGTAATTACAACCAGCGCGCGACAGGAACAATTAGCATTCATACTCTTCGACATTTGCTGAGGGAGCCTAAGCACCTATAGGTTTGCCCGGAGTGCAGAGATGTACATTCTGATACACAATAACCATAAGCATCAATTAAAAATCTTTATTTAATCCCGTGTATTCTAGTGTCATTGAGAAAACTAGTTCCTATTAAATGGGTGTTATCATTTCCAAGAAAGGGAAATTGTTGATCCAAATTGTGAGTCGACGCACCAGTCATTAGTCCATTTAATCTTGCAGCTTATCATAACTCCTTAAGTCGTCCTCTCATCGACACTCTCTTTCATTTCTTGTTATGTCTTCATTGTCCTTATTTCTACATATGTTTCTCGTACGCATGTATTGCTGCTATTTATTTTGTCTTCAGAGTTCTAGATCATATAATGCCTTGTAATACTAGCAAGAACTTCTAGGTCTAGTTATGCTTCCTACAGTCTCCAGTGTTTTGTCTACAAATCTTACTCGACGTGTGTTTGTCGACCATGTCCATCAATTTTACACCGTTGATCTTATCACACCATGTTTAACACAATATTCTAGGAAGTACACGTTTATGAGTATTTGTACTTTGTTGATTATCGCTTTTGTAGTTCTTCATATTTAAAAAAAAAAATCATTAGCATATTGACTTTTGTTGTTGCTGTTCTTCATATTTAAAAATACTACATTAGCTATAAAATACATCCGCGAATTTCAATATGATTTTATATTAATACACATGAAAGCGTCCGATTGACAGAGTGGTCAGAGCGCTGGTCTCTCGCGGCAAAGGGTTTGATTCACGGTATAGACACGCTTCAGTCTACTCAGCTATAAATGGGTACCTGACTTTGCATTGGAGCTAGGGAAGGAAAAGGCAGCGAGGAATAGAACTGATCAGCCCACCTCTCGCTGCTGGACCTAGTATAGTGAAATCTCTAACACTTCACTCCCTTACGGCAGTATCTGCTATTGGACTACCTTTATCTTTGACACATGAACTGGTGCAGCAGAATGTCTTGGTCTTAGTTGATTAAACTCAGGAAGGTCGAGCACAGTGTTTCTTTTTCTTTCTCCAATTTACACTTCTTTAAGCATACGCCACACTTCACGTGATATCTTTGCAGAGAACGTGCATCAAATATTCCATAAGCGCTTGCGGAGGTGGTTTGTTTAGCAACTTATTGTATATTAAATTCAAAAGCACCAATACCTAACGGCAATTTTACTTATCCAAAAGTATTTCAAAAACCACTGTGCATCACCACAGTACACGAACTACATAGCAGCAGCGAGGATCCCAGTGTGTGTATACGGGATCACACATTCTATAAATATATTTTTGTGCACACCGTCATTTGCGCATTGTTCTTTGGTAGGTGTTACTATTTTCGGGAGAGTACATATAATGAAACAAAACAATTAATGTCTAACTTTCAACCAAAGTTGCATCCTTTATCGTTACTGACAGAAAAAGCTGGGATTATATATATATATATATATATATATATATATATATATATATATATATATATATATATATATATATATATATATATATATATATATATATATATATATATATATATATATATTGATGATGAAGTTGTCAGCCTCATGCACAAACTCACTGTAGTCGATGATGATGAACAAGAAGAAGCAGGAAAGAAGAAGGAAAGACGAAAAATAAATAAAGAATGGATGACATGGTCAAGGCAAACCTAGTTTCAGAAGAAAAAAAATGTGAACGTGCTAACGTATCATATGTGAGACCTTTGACCTTGTGTGTAGCCATGTTGTACATACTTGTTTTTAAAGACACATATGCCCTGTGTAATTCCCCGGGTGGTCTCTGAAATTATAAAGAAACAAAATAAACCTACTACACACTCAAGCATGTCGTACAAGGCGACTAATAAGAGGTTGTGCATAGGGCTGGCTACCTCATCATGTAAACAACATTGTCACATAAAACACCACTGCAGGAGTGTGTGAATGTTTAGTGCAGGTTTCCTGCAAGCGGGGTCCGCTGCAATGATGACTTTATGCGTTGGAAGGAACACAAAGGAAAATGATGATGATGGCGATGAAGAAGAAGATGAAAAGACGACGAAAAAAGAAGCAGAAGTAGAAGAAAGAGACGGAGGAGAAGGGGAGCAAATAGTAAAATCAATCCTACAGAACAGATCAAGTAACTTAACAATTTCCAAATCTCTTTCTCGTGATTTAACATCATTCATGGATGTGAGATAATCATAATAAACTTATTATAAACTTATTACTTTAAAAAAACAAAACAATTTTGCCTCGCTTTAGCGCGTCTCCTTCAACCTGATCGGTTATATTAGGGCGCATGTCAAAATATAAAAGAACTTTTGGTATGATACTTAAAGTAGAAAAGAGGTGTCGCAAAACAAAAACGAAACGAAATAAACACGTACGGAATCAGTCGTGGCAGTATGGGGCAAACTATTAAATAAGCGTTACCAACGATGTGTTCTATTATGTGTTGTAACTTTTATACTGTAATGTATGTAAGCGATCGGCAAACCAAGATGTGTGTGAATCCTCTTTAGAAGAACTGAGGTCTACAAAGGACTACCATGATAAAATCAAGCTGGTTCCTGACCCCGGATGTATATTATTTCCCTCAGTCCCGAATCATCATCATTTCATTCTTTGTTCCTAGTGTAGCATGGAGCCAGTATTGTGTCTGACGTCCTGGCGGGAAGCCATCATCAAAGCTGACATATGCGCGTGCTGCGCTGGTTTCTGTGACAATTTGTTTTAGACAATGATGTTGTCAGTCTCATATTAATCGCTTCTTACCTGCGGGAGTAGTTGCCCTTATTCTTTCTTTGTCTCCTCAGAGACCCCTATGGGAATGACATGGTACAGGTACTTATGTTCCGAATAATCGCGGTTAAATGAAATGTAATTCTAAGCCATTGTATAATAATGGCAATTAATAAACGTAACAGGGGAAAGTGGGTGTGGGAAATCCCTAAAAACTTGTTTTTCTCTTCAAAATAATTAGAAGTATTTAATTCTTTGTTGTCTCATTATATCTCTACAAAACTGTATCTAATTTTTTTATTTTTTTTTTTAATTCATAAATATTTTCTTTCAAAGCTCATTATTTCCAGAATTCATACGACCGCCAAAAATAAAAAATGAATTAATTAATTTTTTGGGTCTATAATATCTTCCAAGCTATACTCGTACTACTGGACAAAAGTTAAGTGCCGCCATTCAGTTTAGACAAGGTTTATATAATTCTTCGTGAGCAGGGTCGATTTTCCAAATGTCCGGTAGCTTGAAATCTCTCAAGAAGTCTCTGAATGGTAGAGTGGGACACTGCTAAACGTCTTGCAACATGACGAAGAGATTGACCATCCTGAATCCATGCCATGGCTCGACCACGGTCTACAATGCTGTAACTTCTCCTTGGTGGCATGGTTAATGCAGTGATCATTTCGACCACTTGTCATACTGATTTATTGCATACCAACTGTGAACACTCTTTACCGATGATCATTTTCCACGTGCATTCAAATTCAACTCACTTTTTCACCTTTTGAACTAGTGGGGCGTGTTGCAAAAATCAATTTTCGCGTGCGGGTTAAAGTGACCCAGTTTTTGGACATTTAAAAAAATTAACCTAGTGCACACAGAAATGTATACATATTTCTCTGAGCTCAGTTTTAATGACATTTTCACTTGTCTTTACAGTTTGCCAATCAATTATATAAACCTTGTCTAAACTGAATGGTGGCCCTTAACTTTTGTCCAGTAGTATATTTTAAAGTATTAGCATTCAACGGTCGTTATCGTTCTTTCCCTTTGACTTATAATTATCCAGCGTTCATTTAAGTTCAGAAATGTCTACTCATGATATTTGAAAAACTGACTGCAGCCTCATTCAAATATGTCCGGGATGCTAAAGTCTGGAGGGGGCCAGAGATTGGAAGTGATCCCTACCTGCTTACAATCAAAAGAACAACTGAAAGAGTTGCTCATCCTAGGAACTGCCCAACATCACGCAAGAAACCAAGTAAACGAACAGAAGAAATGAGCATTAAGACCTACAAGCTGAGAGAGCCAGAAATTAAGACCAGATATCAGAGGCTTATTGCTACAGCGGTGAGAAACACAGAAGAACAACCTGATGACTTGGAAACCCTCTGGCTTAAATTCAAGGACATCATAAAGACAGCTGCCGCAGAAGCATGTGGTGAAGTCCGACTTGGGAACAAGAGAAATAGGACACCTTGGTGGACAAAGGAAGTCAAAGAGAAAATAAGGGAGAAGAAAACGGCATGGAAACAATACTTAGGAGCTAAAAACACAACAGGACAAATGGAGAAATATAGAGAATATGTGACACTCAGAACAGAAGCAAAGAACAAGGTGCTAGCAGCAAAACAGAAGTCCTGAGAAGAATTTGGAGAAAAGCTAGAAAAAGATGCGCAAGAAAACCAGAAATTGTTCTATAAGACCCTAAAGAACATGAGGAAGGAAAAACAATGCCCTCTCAAATTTGTAAAGGACAAGCAAGGGAAATTGCTTACTGCCCCGAAGGAAGTAATGGGAAGATGGTCAGAATATTTCTCAGAGCAGTGCGGATTCCGAGCAAACCGAAGTACCCAAGACCTAATCTTCACACTCAGACAGCTGAGTGAAAAGACCCTTGAGTATAAGAGTGAGATCCATCTTTGTTTCATAGATCTGGAAAAGGCGTTTGACAGGATCCCCTGGAGCAAACTTTGGGACTGTTTGGCAAGGAAGAACATTCCAGGACCTCTGATTCATGCTATACAGAGCTTCTACAAGTCTTGCAGAAATTATGTCAGAACCGCAAACCATAAGTCAGACGAGTTCAGGACCACCACTGGTGTAAGTCAAGGTGATATCCTGTCTTTTGGAAGAGAGAGAAAGCGCCATCCTATCCTATCGGCTATCTTTCTCCTGGCCTGGTTCCATTCTAGTCCTCCATTTAATTGTTAATTACACAAACAAGCGGAAGAAAAATTGTGTCTTTAACAGAGAACATGCGGTCAGGATGAACTTGCTACGTGTATTGTTATTGGAACAATCAGTTATGACTTAATGTATTTCTCTTTGAACTTGATGACAAAGATGATGGATTTGTTACCGTCATATTCGCGCGTCATTTGAGATATGGAACTAATGAACTATGCCTCAATAATTCCAAGACAGGTATTTTTTTTTTTTTTAATCCTGCAGTGTTAGAAGAAATTGTTTTTACTTCTGTTGAAAACCTGACGAGTGTATGGCTTACATGGGTATGCCACTGATAATGTGTGAACTCACAAGAATGGCACTCACGCCTGACTTGAATTATAATAAGCGCAGCATGGAGTACAAGCTATCTGACGCACCCAGTATTTTGGTTATAGTTTTGGGGAAGAGGCAAGGGAGTTAAGCAGGTATGGGAGATAATTGTCTTTATTTAAAAGGTTAAAGTGCTAAGTTCACTGCGGTGCTTTGAACAAATAGATGTGATACCTGCTGAGTCAACTCACATCTCAGTTTCCTTCGTGGTTGGTACATAGGTCGTGTCACGCTCCAGTCTACCCAGCTGTAAAAATATTTACATGAATCTGGTCTAAGTTACAGAAGGCAAAGTCAGCAAGGAAGGGATTTAATCACTCCGCCTCATTAAGCTGAAACCAAACAGGTGAAATGTCTGTTATTTCACTCTCCTAAGGCGCTGGTCTCTAGCAGCACAGGTGCCTGGTTCGAATCACCGTACCGACACTCTGCAGTCTACCCAACTATAAATGGGTACCTGACTCTGCTATTTGAGTTAGAGAAAGACATGGCAGCAAATTAGGAAACCGGTCACCCCCACCTCTCTATGCTGGACCTAGTATTGTAAAGTCTCTTACACTTCACTCCCTACGACAGTATCTGCTATGTCACTACCTTTACCTTTGACGGTACTATGGGGTATGGGACTTTACCTTTGACGGTACTATGGGGTATGGGACTTTACCTTTGACGGTACTATGGGGTATGGGACTTTACCTTTGACGGTACTATGGGGTATGGGACTTTACTTGTCAGTACAGAGTAAAAAAAATATACAAAAACACACAAATAGTAATACATCTTACAAGGAGAAAGGACAAGAAAGAACCCACATTGCGGCCACTAGGCCTTCGTCATGGACAGACAAACAAGAGACAGGAGGGACAGAAAGTAAGAATCAAGTGGAGAATATGAAACTGTAGAAATAAGAGAAAAATACTCCCTCGTGGTGTCAAATGTTTTCAGAACAGACGACATTAGAAAATGTTTTAAGGAGCTAACTTCAGTAGGTCGGACACTCTTTCTCACTGACTGCCATTAAATAAACGCTTTTCGTTTTAGCGACAGCGTACTTCCTAGAATTTCAAACCTCATGCTCCCATCCCACGCAGCTGTGAATGGCACTCGCCTGGTTGTTCTTGAGATACAAACAAAGACAGCGAAGAACCGAACCCCCACTTCAACTCATAAGTTAAGACCTGGTTTAGAGAAGTTTGTAACAGTGCAGCTTCTGCTGTGGGATTACCGTTACCTCCCAGAACCTATCTTCCGTTTAAACTGACAGTTCTATTCTACTTTTATATTTATATGTTCATTAAATACATGTGGTTGATTCAAAGCTAATGAACTATCACTGCAAAAGCAGATGAATGCTTTGGTGCAAGCTTCCTGCATTAGGGCCGAGCTGTTTTGGTGGCTCAATGCAAGACAAGAGCGAAAAAAGGGGCGTAATAATGATGAGGATGATGATGATGAAGAAAAAAGAATGAAGATGAAGAATAACAACAACATCAATAACAACAACATCAATAACAACAACATCAATACCAACAACATCAATAACAACAACATCAATAACAACAACATCAATAACAACAACATCAATAACAACAACATCAATAACAACAACATCAATAACAACAACATCAACACCAACAACATCAATAACAACAACATCAATAACAACAACATCAATAACAACAATAATAATGCTCATGATTCATTGGAGACGTTTTGGCGATGGTCTATATCAGGGGTTCTTAACCGTTTTTTTCCCCTTATGGCCCCCATGTGAGCCCCCCCTAGTTGCTGTTCGCTGGAATAAAAATGTACTTTACCATCTTTCTATGGCCCCCTAGAAATATAGCATGGGCTCCTGGGGACCATATGGTCCACGTTGAGAACCACTGGTCTGTATTATTTATAGGTCTTAGGTGTATATAGTTTGTCATTAAGAGGGAAAATAGTCAATACAAGTACATGTAACGCTAGCGGGTGCGTTGACCTACACGGAATTATAAAAATATGAGAGGAAATTTTGCTGTCTGGCAAGCGAAAGTTAGCTGATAGAGCAGGTTAGTTATGCGGCATAAACCAGCGTGTATGTTGGTAATTATAGAGACAATATATGGTGTGTGCGTGTGTGTCTGTGTTGATATTACAGCGAGAATAACTAAATGGATGCTTGGGTAGAATAAAAGAACTGAAGTGGTATGACAATTACAACAATGTGGAACTGATGACAAGAGCTAGGCAAGCGCCAACGGAACAGGAGATAAGAAGAAGAAGAAGCTGGAGATGGATAAGGCACATACTAAGAAAATCTGTTGATAACATTGCCAGGCTGTCCTTGTTAGAGGAAGACAAAAGAAAACGTGGAGAAGAGAACTAGAGGCAGATGTTAAAGGGATGAGGAAGACATGAAGAGACCTTGGGGCTGATGGCACGGGACAGGAAGACTTGGTATAAGTTTGTTGAAGGCCTTGTTCCTTGGGGAGGTGAAGGATGGAGAAGAAAGAAAAACAGAAATAGGTGGTGAACCATATTTGCAGCAAATGGCGGACTGAAAGTGATCTCGTCACTCCGGGCCATAAATTATTGTTTTTACTTGACAGCTGATTAAGCTTAGATGCAGGTTAGGAGAGAGTAGGCCCCCTACTGCTGTGGAGCCTCGGGCACTGCTGGATCGCAAAGTCTACCGCAGCCCGCGTCTGTTTTTTTGACAACGATGAGGATGAGTCAATAAAAGTCATTATCTTCCTTGGAGATTTAAATATCATTAGGTGGTTAGCCCACATCGTTAGATGTGCACCATTAGTATCACACTTCGGCTCCGTAAGGAGTATAGACCTTCAAACAAACGTATGCCAAGTCGTCTTGTCCTGTATCCATGCCTTCCTGTCGTAAATGTCTCCAGTTCTCTTCTCCGTGTCTTGTTCAGTAGAGGTACATCTCGTATCCTAGGGATTCCAGAACAAGGACTGCCTTCTAATACTATCAACAGGTTTCCTCAATACATGTTATATCCCTTGCCAGCGTTTTCTTCTTATCTCCTGGTCGCTGTTGCGAGAAAGAGTTCTGTTATTATTTGGATGTAGTACTGCTGAATAAAGCTTATCGTGCTTGAAACGGGAATGTTGTAGGCTTAGTAGATGGATTCATTCAACCCAACTGGCGTGCCATACAATGAGGTAATTTCAATACAGTCGGCGAGAATGCGGATCAGGTCAAATCCAACGAAACATTTATTGGGCTCAATATCTTTCAAAATATGTAGTAATAATAATCATATGTTGCATTCAGACGTCCAGTGTCCGTCAATTGTAGAAGCATATATTATAGAATACAAGGGAGGAATACATATCAATTCTGGCCGTTATGACTAGAGGTCAGTTCGGACACGACGTGACCCAAGTTCTGTGGCATCATTAGTTACTGACGACATCGTTACGAAAAATACTTCAATAACCTGGTTACTGTACTTCTCTGTTAAGATAGTGAACCGTTATGGCCAATAATAACTTAGTGGCGGCCTCTCAAACATGGCCACTTGAAAGAAAGTCTCCAAGGATCAAGAGCATGAAAATAGACGTCTTCACTAGTCGACGCACAATAAAGAAAGGCCCAGAAAATTAGCCGTTGGGCTACAATAGCAGGCGACGCATACATCATATTGTTACCAATTACGTAATAATATCGCGGCGTTCAATACAAGTGCTTTGACGCACAAAAACTAGCTAATGCAGACAGCCGTATCTCCAATAAAGGATGGATGGGTTTGAAAAAAAATCGAAAAAATATGATTCGTCTTACGAGGACAAAAGACAAAGAAAATAGTCTACGTTACGGCCACAAGGCCTTCGTCAGGAAAGGAAAGAAATTGAAGGCTAGATAGGACACATAAGAACTTAAATAAATATAAAAATAAAACCTAGGTACTTCCCTGAAGGCAAGGCATCGAAATCCTATCAATATTCACTGTCCACTGATGGACGCGTGGCTGAACAGGAAGTGACTTCCGCCGCCGGATGTACACAATACATACTAAGAAACTAAACACTAAAAAACGAAACCGAACAATAAACTACCCAAACGTAATAAAAGTGGGGACTGGAAATAGAAGAGGACAGAATGAGTGGGAGATAAATAAATATGAAATAAAAAATCAAAACAAATTAGAAACAGTGTATATTCATACATATTATGGAGGATGGCATAAAAATAGAAGAATAGGATAAGAGTGGAAAGAGTCAAAATAGAGCAAGAGAGGAAAGGGTGACCTCAGACAAAGGTGTGAAAAGTGTTGAGACCGGCTGGTTTTAGACACCCCATGCGGTGGATAAGACGGTTCTCAAGCTGTTCTCGGCTTGCAGTGTCAGAGGAGCAGGATCGGATCGCTGTGACCTGGATGTCGATGGGACCATGGTGGTCAGGACCATTGAAGTGTATGGCAACTGGTGTGGACTTTTGCTGAGCGATGTCATTTAAGTGCTGGCTGAATCTGTCCCCAAGTCATTTGCCTGTTTGGCCAATATAGGTTTTGCAGCAATGTTTACATATGATCGTATAAATGACATTGCGCGATTCACACGTGAAGCTACTAGTGATGGTGTACGTACCCTTAGGAAAGGACACCTTCTGGGTTGAGATGACATGCTTGCACGTGTTGCATCGTGTCCGACCACAGGGTAGTGTGCCAAAGTGAGTGGCATTCTCCTTTGGGAGACGGCTGTGAACAAGAAGATCCTTCAAGTTCTTGTCGCGTCTATATGCCACCAAAGGTGCTTCACCGAATACGTCTTGGGTCACAGGCTCTGCTTGGAGGATAGGGAGGTGGCGGAAAAGGATCTGTTTGACAGCAGTACTGTGAGGGTGATGGGTCAAGATTAATTTGACTCTATCTGAAGTGGATTTATAGTGAGGTTTGAGGGCCTCCTGACGAGAGATGGGGAGCACACGTTGGAGTGCAGAGGTGAGAACATGTCCCGGATAAAGTCTGCTACGGAAGAAATCCAACATCTCATTTGCTCGGAAGTGGAAGTCATCGTCGTCTTGGCACAAACGGCGGAGGCGGAGAAGTTGTGAAAAAGGAAGGGAGTCACGACAGGCCCGAGGATGAGAAGAGGTATACAGGAGGTAGCTGTGGGCATCTGTCGGCTTGTACTATACTGAGGTATTAAGGCCGGAGAGGGCTTATCTCCAATAAAGAACGGGCAAACGCCTTTGTGCAAAAGCATACACAACAGTCGCCTTATACGACATACTTAGTGAATTTGTCCTGTTCTTTCCTTGTTTCTTCAGAGATCCATAAGAACTACATAGGACTTATTTAGAATGCGCCCTAATATAACCAACGAACCTTGTGTCTAAGTTGAACGTAGAGTTTCGCGCCAAAACGATGCAAAACTCATTTTGTTACATTTTATTTGGGCAGCTGTTTTCATATGTCTCCATTGTATATGATATCTTGTCTTTTTACACGCTTTTATTTAACTTCACTTGTGTGTCACTTTCATGTCACTCTCAAATCTTGCAATCGATTTTTCAATCACTTCTAGATGAGCAATATCTCTGAAACTTGGCATAGTTGTGTATTCCCGATGACAATAAGTGTCTGACATATCAATTTACATTTTCTTTCTTTCTGTTTTTTTCCCCCACAATATCGTCTTGTGATGGTTTTACGTCTTATATCGTTTTACCTTTTACACGCGAAATACTTTTACCAGACCTCAGGGTCTTTTATATTTGGAAATCATAATTTACTTACACGTTCTTTACGTCAATCAATTATGTAATAACTTAATATTGTAATTATGACATTATGAATAATTAAAGTTGTTCGTAAACAAATGTAAGCAAATCAGGGGACATATCAAGTTAATTAAAAAATCAAGAGTACGTGGTGTGCTTTATTTTTTTCTATGCGTAAAACAGGACAGTACTCAAAGAAGTGTCTAGCTAAATCAAGGGAAACAATCCAAATTATAACATTATGAATCAAGGGACAGTCGAGTTCGATCTCTAGATGGCCTTCAAATTGAAGAAATAGTATGTCATACTTTTTCTAACACTAAAAAGAAGAAAATAAAAAATATAACAACTAAAACAATTATTCTTATAAACACAAGTCTCACGCTTTAAAAAATAAACACCTCAAAAAATTTTTTATTCATTATCTGTCTGCATATTAGCGTAGTGGTTACAACACCGCTCTGGCGACCGGGTGATTCAGGATCAAACCCGGGTGACGGCATTTGAGGATTTTTCGTCGACCGGGATTTGGACTGGATTAACTCGAGACCTGGCGAGGACATTTGAAGGAGTGTCGTCGACCAGGGAGTGGCGGCTCCTGAGCCGACCCAGCTCTAATGGGTACCTCCGAAAACGGCGAGTATCTGCCTGAATGGCGAGGGACACTTGTCTCTGTACAAGAAAATAGGATACTCACGTAAAAATCAATGTCAGGTTAGACATTAATAATAACCTGAGATTTCACCTCGAGTATTAGCGGGCGTACGAAAAAAAAAAAAAAAAGCATACGGCAACATCTCTTTGGTAAAAGTATTGACATATGAAGGTACGCAATTACATGTACACCTTTTCCCTTTCTATTCATTCTCAGTAGCTTGAACTTCGTCTTAGTCTTGTTTCTTTCTTGTATTGTTTTCTTTTTAAGGTTTAGTAAAGACTTCTTCCCATTGTGGTCAGCCGTGTCACAAAATTTTTTAATTTATCACATCTTTTCGTCAAATCAACATGATATTTTGTGGCATCAAACATTTGGTTCCTAAATTAGGTATTTGCTACAGTGGATATTCTTGTAATGGAGAACTAAAGATTTCAGTTCCCTTATCTTCTAGCTTTTTTTTACATTTTAAAAATATATTTCGCGAAGCGCATTGGTCTACCATAATATCTCTTGTACTAGTACTTTATAACAGATCTCGCAGTGTAACGAAACATACAGAAATGACTAATTCGATCATTCATTTTTTTCTTTTCATCCGTGCATTATCTTCATTTTACACCGTCAGTTACCGATAATTATCTTAAGCTCCGAAGGACTCTTTCCGACAACACCCACACGTTTGGGTCAGCTGATCGCACGTGACAAGGTTATCTTTTAAATTGTAAGAGTCTGCTCAATGGAGCGATCACAAAAGAGTAAGGATAATATACGCCTGTTCGCTTTGTACCAAATCTGGGATGTTTGTGTAGATAAATGCAAACGTTAATCTATCACTAATTAAGTGTCTGCAACCACATCTAGATTGTGTGTTCAACTCTCTGCAACCATCTGCACAGCTAAGTCAAAATAACCGGCATCAATGAGTGGGACTACTTTTATAAAATCCTCACTTTTTGAAATGAAGAAACATTTCTCTAAATGATCATAAATCAAGTATTCAACTGTTTGCTTAAAGTTAACCATTTTTTACCCTTGTGTCAACAATATTTCATAAATAAATATAAATGTGTATATATACGTTAAAATAAATCCTTAGTTGTTGATAACTTTGGTCGAGTAAATTTGATGTCTGCACCCGTATAACAATTTTTTCACCAAATACTTATATACAGAGCTGATACTACAATTAATACTTTGCTGAATTACATTCGGCGGGGGGCTCATTAAGTACGAGTCAAATGTTACATCGTGACACACATTTTTTTCCCCACAGAAATGGGCGGGGAATATAAAATTAGAAAAAAAACTTAGAAGACTCAGTTGTTTTACTTGCCATTCTAATATCCCTGTGAGACTCCCTCACATAGGAGCACCATTCTCCTGTTTACATCACTGCCAAAAGTAATCTTGAGCTAAGGTTACTACCTTTATAAAACTCATCTTGTTTCGGGCCAATCGTGGATGTAGTAAAGTGAATCCGTATCACAACACGCTCAAATTCCCCGCTTAAGACGAACTAGCTATCGTAATTTTAATTCTATAAATAACTACAGTATTTGAAATTTGTCTGAGGGTCCAGTCAAATTTACCGCCAACAATTTAACTAGAGTATTTGAATTTTTCTAAGAAAACAAGTTAAAAGTTACCACCCTTCCCCCCAAACACACCCACCCCAATATTTATCGATGAACGTAGTAAAATTTAACAACCAATCAAATCGTTACCTTTTTTGTAATGACAAGAAAATTTTTGGTTGAAGTGGAAATAATGCCTATTTTGAGTTTTTGACCGAACTTAAATAATTTATTTCTCGATAACTAAAGATAATTAAAATAAAAGGGATATCTCAAATTATAGCGCTGATATTGCTTAATAAATACACATAGAGATTTCCTCATAGAAAAATTATCTTAACTTAGAAAATTTAATTTAGTAATATTTTCACATCAGGTTAAGATCAAATTTAATTACAAAAAAATTAACCCCATTTGAATGCAAAGGAATAACTAAAGGAAAACTATATAGAACGATAGAGAATAATTGGCCGTTTAATTATCACTTTTGATAATTAAAATCGGTTCACAAATAACTATGATATAAAATAAACAAATTCGGTCAGATTAGACAAACACGCTTAAAACTGCTCAATTCTATAGCCTAGGAAATAGTTAATTTTTTTTTAAAACTCGTCATCTGATTGGTCGGGTGTAGTTTGATAAAAATTAACAACTGCTTGTAAGTTCCGCCATTAGACAATAAGCGTGCATGCCAAGCTGACATGTTCAGAACAAGTCAGAATGACAAGCTTTTGCCGTCTGTACTGAAAGACAAATGCTATAGCCCTTTACGGCTGGTCAGCTTGTGTATGTGAAGATTCTTTACTTGAGGGTTGAATTAAGAAGTTACCTCGTTGCTGCAGTAGCCTGAGAGAGAGAAGAACATGTGGGAGTTGAGTGCTCATGCTACACCTTAAAGCTAGACTCATTTTCTTCAGTCAGGAGGCACAACGTTGGTCTATGATCGCCAAAACAGCTGCAATAACTATTCCAAAGTTAAGTCCTTTATACAGGCACTGACACTTCATCCAACCACATAATTTCACCTAGTAACTATATACCTCCTGGGAGTGATGACATAATAGCAGTCATGGGTGATTTTAACGCCAAAGTAGGTGACAACAACGATGGAGTACAAAGATATCTCGGTACTCATGGCATAGGCTGTATGAATCAAAATGGCGAAAGACTTCTAGAACTTTGTGAAATATCAAACCTCGTTGTGGCAGACACCATCTTTACACATAAGAATATCCACAAGATAACATGGAATTCACCTGATGGCAGAACTAAGAACCAGATAGATCACTTCTGCATAAGCGCTAAATTTCGCTCATCAGTTCAAGACGTCAGAGCATACAGAGGTGCAGAGATCGGAAGCGATCATAACCTCTGCATAGCTAAACTGAGAATTAAACTGAAGAAGTTATACCAACAGAATAAAAATAGAAGAATAGATGTACACAGACTGCAATCAAATGATATAAAGGAGGAATATAATGTCAAAATGAACAACTATTTCGATGCTTTAGGCAAAATTGACAACGATATCACCACCAAGACAATCGATACTAAATGGGAACAACTGAGAACAGCAATGACAGAAGCAGCAGTAGCGACCACCGGATACCTAGTACATAAAAAGAAAAAATGGATGAGAGAAGATACTTGGGATAAAATACAAGAAAGGAAAACAGCAAAACTTAAACTACTAGCGGCAAGTACACATAATGCAGTTGAATCTTGCAAACTAACTTATAACTTGTTAAATAAAGAAGTGAAGACAAAAACTCGAAGAGATAAAAGACATTTCATCAATGAACTGGCCGTAGAAGCTGAAAATGCTGCAAGAACTGGTAATAATAGGTGCCTTTATCAAATTACAAAACAACTATGTCACCAGCCTACTGCTATGGAAACACCTGTTAAAGGTAAATTAGGGAATTCAATACCAACAGAAAAAGAACAAATGAAGAGATGGGCTGAGCACTTCATGGAGGTGCTAAACAGACCACCACCAACAGTAACACCTGATTTTAATAATGAAACACCCACAACCACCTTGCCAATAACTTGCGATGAATTCACGCTGGACGAGATCAAACAAGCCGTTAAAAGATTAAAAAATTTTAAAGCTGCTGGAGTTGACGAAATTTCAGGGGAAATGATTAAAGCAGTTAATGACAACAACCTCTTGAGAATTTTAGATATTATAAATGAAGTATGGAGAGAAGAACAACCACCACAACAATGGAAAGACAGTATTATTGTAAAGTTACCGAAGAAAGGTGATCTATCAGACTGTAATAACTGGCGTGGTATATCTCTATTATCAGTACCTGGAAAATTATTATGTTGCATGATGTTAGAAAGACTTAAATTGCATGCTGACGAAAAGATCAGAGAAGAACAAGCGGGTTTCAGGCCGAAACGATCATGTATTGATCAAATATTCACACTAAGAACAATTATAGAAGAATCAGTGGAAAGGCAATCGCCACTTATTATCACCTTCGTCGATTTTCAAAAAGCCTTTGATAGTCTACACCGCCCATCATTGTGGAAGATACTTACAATCTATGGTTTTCCAACAAAATATGTGAATATAATCAAAGCGCTATATGACAATGCAAGATGTTGTGTTAGAACAAATAAAGGGAATACAGAATGGTTTACAGTAGAAACAGGGGTGAAACAAGGCTGTATTATGTCACCACTACTTTTTGGAATAGCTATTGATTGGGTTATGAGAAACTATACCCACAATGAACAATTGGGTATAAAATGGACAAATGGAAAATTCCTGGGGACCTGGATTTCGCAGATGATGTAGCATTCTTAAGTTCAACACCAAGACAATCCCAAGAAGCAATAAATAACACTGACAAACAACATTTTTCTTTCTTATATAAGAATAAGTGTTCTTAGGTCAGTTTCTTGCGCTGATTTCAAATCTGAAATCTGTTTATCTCTATCACGTCGGGTTCTTAAGATATTTGTGAATAAATATATTTTTGGGAAACCGTTAATTGCTTCGTTTCATTTTTACTACATAACTTATTAAAAATTAATAAAAAGCAACATAATTCTACTTTTTATACTGCTAAAAGATGCATGACATATGTTACGCGATTTTTCAAATAGTTACTGTATTTTGAAATAATTCTGAGCAAAATATGGCTTCTAGAAGTTGTAGAAATTCGGCTGATCTGTTCTGTTACGTGTGCGGATATTTTACCGATCGTGTTGACCAGAAAAACTTTACACCATTACTAAAGAAAGCATATGAACTTTATTTCGATTCGAAACTTGATGATGCAAATAAATCTTGGAAGCCAAATGCAGTTTGTTTGATACATTGGCAGGTTGGTAACGAAAATCGCCGAAGCATAAGTCGATGCCTTTTGGAGTGCCAGTAATATGGCGTGAACATACAAATCACACTACTGATTGTTACTTCTGCTTGACAAATATCCATGGTTTCACTTTTAAAACTAGAAAGTCTGTGGTTTATCCAAATATTGAATCGGTTTCGAAACCAGTGCCTCATGATCCAATCACGTGTCCGATCCAAGTACCACCAGAACAATATCCGTTGGACGTAAATGAACCATCAGAAAGTGATAGTTTACCTTCTTTAGAAACTAATTCTGACTCAGATTACATACCGGTGAATGATGGTGTTTACTTAATTAACCATTCAGAACTTTCAGATCTAATACGTGATCTCGCTCTTACCAAAGGACAAGCGGAATTACTCGGTTCGCGACTCAAAGAATGGAATCTTTTAGCGCCCAATACTCCGATATCTAAATTTCGTCATAGACACAGAGAACGTGTTCAATACTTTGAGATGGATGATGACATTTGCTATTGCAAAGATGTAAACGGTCATGAGCACATAGTCAACGAATGGCGATTTTTCATCGATTCTTCCAAGACTAGTCTAAAAGCCGTGTTATTGCATAACATAAATTTTTTTTCATCAATTCCAGTCGCCTACTCTGTTTATATGAAAGAAACTTATGACAATATGGCTATACGTTTGGAAAAAATAAAGTACAATGACTACCAATGGCGGATTTGTGGAGACCTAAAGGTCATTGCAATTCTCATGGGCATGCAGACTGGGTATACTAAATTTTGTTGCTTCCGATGTGAATGAGACAGCCGCAACAGACAGGAACATTATGCAAGAAAGGTGTGGCCTATCCGGGATCGTATGCAGCTCGGGCATAAAAATGTAATACGCGAGCCATTAGTTAACAAAGACAGCTTCATTTTACCACTGTTACATATAAAGTTGGGGCTCATGAAGAATTTTGTAAAAGTGTTAGATAAAACGAGCAAAGCTTTCACTTATCTTCGAGAAAAGTTTCCGCAAGTTAGCAATGCAAAGATAAAGGAAGGTATCTTTGTAGGACCTCAGATTAGGAAAGTTATTGCAGACAAACAATTCGAGAACTTGTTACATGGTAGTGAACTTCGCGCATGGATGACATTCAAATCGATCGTCGATAACTTTCTGGAAAATCACAAATCTGTCGACTATGTTGCATATTGTTAAGCAGTGCATAGATGCATATAGAATTATGGGCCGTAACATGTCCCTCAAAATCCATTTGCTCGATTCGCATCTTGACTTTTTCCCTGACAACCTTGGCGAAGTCAGCGATGAACATGGAGAACGATTCCATCAAGATATCGCCGTAATGGAGTCACGTTATCAAGGACGGTGGAGTGTGACCATGCTTGCCGATTATTGTTGGATGCTTCATCGCGATGTACCACATGCCATTCACCGACGAAAGTCGACTGCAAAGAAATTCAAGCCTACATAACTGTTATACTTCTTGTACGAATGATGTTGTAATACTGTATGCGTTGTTAAAAAACTTCAATTGCGTATTTCTAGAGATCCCGACCTGATAGAGAAAAACGGTTTGCAGATTTTAAAACAGCGCATTGAAATTGACCAGAAAAATATAGAAATGTTAGAGAAAGAAAAAAAAAGTTTTTTTTTGTTAGTCAGTGTAATTTGTGTCATCTCTCGGTTAAAATAGGTCTCCAAATAAATGCCTCTAAAACTAAAGCTATGAACTTTTCTAACGAGACCTTTGATATCATCTTGAACGGGGAAAAACTACAGAAAGTTGAAAGTTTCAATTATTTGGGCAGTAAAATGACTCAGGATGGTGACACAACAAGAGAAATCCATACTAGAATTGCTTTGGCAGCTAGCGCCTTCAATAGATTATCTAACATTTGGAAATTACGATCATTGAATATACATACCAAGCTTCGTCTGTTTAATTCAAATGTTATCTCAGTGTTAACATACGGCTGTGAGAGTTGGAAAATAACAAAATCATTGGAGAACAAGCTGAATACATTCGAGAACAAATGTCTTAGAAAACTCATGAACATCAGTTGGAAAGAATTCATCTAGACTAATCGACAAATAAGAGAAGACTCTAGGCAGAAATATGTCTCCGACTATATAAGGAAAAGACGATGGTCTTATATCGGTCATGTCCTACGAATGCAAAACAACAGAATACCACTACAGGCGCTCACTTGGGTTCCTGAGGGTAAGAGGAAAAAAGGAAGACCAAAAGAAACACTCAGAAGAACAATAATAAGAGAAGGAAGAACGTTGGGATTAAACAATGTGCAAGAGCTAAGAGGAGTGGCGTCACAACGAACAACCTGGAGAGCACTGGTTTCTGCCTTATGCGCCGTGTTTGGTGCTTAAAGAATTTATTATATTATTTATTATTAGTGATGAAAATAACAGACCTTACAGGGTAGCATTAGTGATAATATCCAGAACTGTGGGTATAGACTTTCCAGTGACTTGTTTGCTGTACACAAATGGACAGAGTTTCCAAAAATATTTATTTTAGCATGTATATAACCTTTTCTTGAGTTTGATACTTCCTGACCCAAAAGTTTGAGGTTCAGGAAAATAAAATTGTAGATATACTTTTAAGACAGCCTTGCTTAATTTTCATTAAAGTTAAAGTTCTGTTTTGAAATTCATAACTGTTTTAAGTACATTACCCTAGACACTTTGCCAAAATAATAACACACTGATTACATACTCTTGGTGAGATCTCAAGAGGTAGCGGATAGGGACCCAGAGAACTTCATCATTATCATACCTTACTCTGGGAACTTACATAGCTGGACCTCACCTTGATTGTCTATACACCCTTGCTCTTTTCAGAGAAGGGGGTATTTCTTGTAAGACCAGTCTCTTATCTGGCACTATCCTGGTATCCTCTGATACATCTATTTGTCCAGGATATCTTATAATTAATAACATCAAAACCTATTATCACAGTGGACCACTACGGCAGATCAAGGTGGAGACAAGCCACGACATGCAGTTTTATATTATGTTACGTAGGATGGTAGTCTACTATTTTTGTTAGCTATATATCACAAATGACAACTGCTTCTCTCAAAGTGTGCCCTATCCATCGCCAGCCCCCCCCCCCCCCTATCCTTACATTTTGCTTCACCGGTACTTGTTCAGCTCCCCTCCATCAGTTCCACACTAGCGATCCCGCCACATCAGTACAATCCTATCCTGCGTAGGCACCCATTTACGAAATTCTTATTTTTCTGGGTATTATTTCCGTTGCCCCCTTCCCCCAGCCTCAAAGCAACACCAGCTGGACAGCTCCAAACAATCCCCCCCCCCCTTTCCCCCCTTTCCTCTTTTTTCGACTTCCACAATGTAATGATGGTCATCTAACCTCCGACACATCAACATTGATATTTCTGACAGTTCCTCCAAATTTTCCTAGGTACATAAACTATTCTGCATCCTGTAGGGATTGCGTGAAGGTGGGTTTTTTTTTCTGGTGTCCTAAGGTGGGAGACGTGCAGAGAGAGCAGAAGAAACATGGAGAGAAGAACTGGACATATTCATGAGCGAGACAAAGAGGATGGCACAAGACAGGATAATTTCCGCATGTAAATGCTGAAGATCTAGGCTCTACATGGATCTGCAATGGAATGTCTGGATAAATGACTACGAAAATATGACTGCTTGCCGTACACTGTAAGATATCACAATATGACTGCTTACCGTACACTGTAATATATCACAATATGACTGCTTGCCGTACACTGTAATATATCACCAATGAATGCTTGAAATACACTGTAAAATATCACAAAATGGCTGTTTGCAATACACTGTCATATATCATACTGCTACTTGCAATACACTGTGATATATCACAGTACGGTTGCTTGCAATACACTGTGATATTTCACAATATGACTGCTTGAAATGCATTGTAATATATCACATTATGATTGCTTGCAATACACTGATATATCATAATATGACTGCTTGCAATACGCTGTGATATAACACATTATGACTGCTTGCAATACACTATAATATGTCACAATATGACTGCTTGCAATACACTGTGATATATCATAATATCACATTATAGATTTGTTAGTGGTAGTGTGTTTTACTATTTCTGTAGGTTTCGGAAGAGGAAGGGAAATGCATTTAAGCATGATGCATACTTTAATTTTTCAAGTTCTACTCAGACTGATAATGACAAGTAACGTCATCTTGCTGACGTTACTAGCCCCGGAAACAAACTTTCTTCACCAGTCATTCTTGGCCTGGTCAGCATTTGAGTATTAAAGCTTTAAAACTGTGGTATACCTAATACCTTTACAAATACTGTACAAACTAACCTGAGAAACTGTGACAAAACGCCATATAATTTTATATTCGTTGGGACAAATGAATGTCTATCACATTTTAATAAACACAAACTCCTATGTAACGTTGTCAGGGGGGCACCGCTTGTGGAAAGAGTGGTAAACCTCGATGATTTAATGACGCTTTGCATTTTTAATACAAGCCGATTCATAAGTGTGTTCAAGTTTAAAAAAAAAACCATTTGCATACTGTTTTTAAATGAAGTATGAAAACAGATAACATGATACTTAATACAATGTAAAATAATAAATGGAAAAAGCATAGTAATACGCCATATAATCAGAAAAATTCAATGTTTTGTGTGTATGTTATGTGTGTGTTTGTGTGTGTGTGGTATGACTGTTTCTCTTAGACAGAAAGAGGAAAAATGTGGTCGATGGAGGAGGATTACATCACTTGAAAACAAAGGAGACGACATTTAAATTCTTTTTCAAATCGTCAAATTATATCCATTGAAAAGAAGTAAGCAAACTTTAACATTCTTTCTTTTTTTAAACCTTGAAAATATGTAGAGTAACTTCACTCAGAATCAACAAAATGAGTTGCTAGCAAGATCCTGAGACTTCTAAATGTGCTGCTGATGCTGAATGTCTAACACGTTGGCGGTAATTCTTCCCTAGTCATTGTTTTGACGGGTATATATGCTTATCTTAATACATAACGCTAGTAACACGCCATAAGGGAGGCGTGTTCAATATCAAAAACTGCCCTGCTGCAATGTGCCATAATATTTTTAGTTTGTATCTACCATATTATTAGGAAAAAAGAGTGACAACTCGTAACCTAGGAGATCGTCAAAGTCAAGTATTATTTTTAACATTTCCTTTAGCTCTATGCTAGAGTATCCTATCCTATATATAATATCCCAGCTTTTTCTGTCAGTACGTAACGCTCCCTAAAATAGTAACACGCAACAAAGAAAAGTGCGCAAATCACGGTGTGCATGCGCCATGTGAACGGCGTTCGTGTTCAGATTTTTTTTTTTACCGTTGGATCTGAAACAAATATTTTGGTTTTTTAATAGTAAAAACGATATCACCACCAAGACAATCGATACTAAATGGGAACAACTGAGAACAGCAATGACAGAAGCAGCAGTAGCGACCACCGGATACCTAGTACATAAAAAGAAAAAATGGATGAGAGAAGATACTTGGGATAAAATACAAGAAAGGAAAACAGCAAAACTTAAACTACAAGCGGCAAGTACACATAATGCAGTTGAATCTTGCAAACTAACTTATAACTTGTTAAATAAAGAAGTGAAGACAAAAACTCGAAGAGATAAAAGACATTTCATCAATGAACTGGCCGTAGAAGCTGAAAATGCTGCAAGAACTGGTAATAGTAGGTGCCTTTATCAAATTACAAAACAACTATGTCACCAGCCTACTGCTATGGAAACACCTGTTAAAGGTAAATTAGGGAATTCAATACCAACAGAAAAAGAACAAATGAAGAGATGGGCTGAGCACTTCATGGAGGTGCTAAACAGACCACCACCACCAGTAACACCTGATTTTAATAATGAAACACCCACAACCACCTTGCCAATAACTTGCGATGAATTCACGCTGGACGAGATCAAACAAGCCGTTAAAAGATTAAAAAATTTTAAAGCTGCTGGAGTTGACGAAATTTCAGGGGAAATGATTAAAGCAGTTAATGACAACAACCTCTTGAGAATTTTAGATATTAAAAATGAAGTATGGAGAGAAGAACAACCACCACAACAATGGAAAGACAGTATTATTGTAAAGTTACCGAAGAAAGGTGATCTATCAGACTGTAATAACTGGCGTGGTATATCTCTATTATCAGTACCTGGAATTATTATGTTGCATGATGTTAGAAAGACTTAAATTGCATGCTGACGAAAAGATCAGAGAAGAACAAGCGGGTTTCAGGCCGAAACGATCATGTATTGATCAAATATTCACACTAAGAACAATTATAGAAGAATCAGTGGAAAGGCAATCGCCACTTATTATCACCTTCGTCGATTTTCAAAAAGCCTTTGATAGTCTACACCGCCCATCATTGTGGAAGATACTTACAATCTATGGTTTTCCAACAAAATATGTGAATATAATCAAAGCGCTATATGACAATGTCCTTTAAGGCGATCTTTGTCCTCTCAAGGCTGTGTGTGGTCCCGGTCGCCGGGTCCTCCCAGCGCAGTAGAGGCAGTGAAAAGAACTGTGCCGGTGCCAGATTGCCCTTTTTCGAGGACCTTCGGTTCCGAATGGATTTTGGCTGGACGGACGTCTGGGAGGCATGGCGAAATGGTTTTATAGCGACAGGAGTAGAGTACACATGAGGGCAAGTTCGGGGCACAGCGGATTGATCTACCGCTTGCTTGTCACATTGATCACAGAAACAACAATTAAAAGTCTGTTGTACCAATATACGCCTTTAGGTGTGACGGAACAACGGACGATTTCTTGTTGCCCTATGACGCCGCAAGGTGTTATGGCCGTAGACTGCTTAGTCGGTCGATGGTCACAGGAATAATAATATAATAATAATATATGACAATGCAAGATGTTGTGTTAGAACAAATAAAGGGAATACAGAATGGTTTACAGTAGAAACAGGGGTGAAACAAGGCTGTATTATGTCACCACTACTTTTTGGAATAGCTATTGATTGGGTTATGAGAAACTATACCCACAATGAACAATTGGGTATAAAATGGACAAATGGAAAATTCCTGGCGGACCTGGATTTCGCAGATGATGTAGCATTCTTAAGTTCAACACCAAGACAATCCCAAGAAGCAGTAAATAATTTGTGTCGTCTCTCGGTTAAAATAGGTCTCCAAATAAATGCCTCTAAAACTAAAGCTATGAACTTTTCTAACGAGACCTTTGATATCATCTTGAACGGGGAAAAACTACAGAAAGCTGAAAGTTTCAATTATTTAGGCAGTAAAATGACTCAGGATGGTGACACAACAAGAGAAATCCATACTAGAATTGCTTTGGCAGCTAGCGCCTTCAATAGATTAACTAACATTTGGAAATTACGATCATTGAATATACATACCAAGCTTCGTCTGTTTAATTCAAATGTTATCTCAGTGTTAACATACGGCTGTGGAGAGTTGGAAAATAACAAAATCATTGGAGAACAAGCTGAATACATTCGAGAACAAATGTCTTAGAAAACTCATGAACATCAGTTGGAAAGAATTCAAGATTAATCGACAAATAAGAGAAGACTCTAGGCAGAAATATGTCTCCGACTATATAAGGAAAAGACGATGGTCATATATCGGTCATGTCCTACGAATGCAAACAACAGAATACCACTACAGGCGCTCACTTGGGTTCCTGAGGGTAAGAGGAAAAAAGGAAGACCAAAAGAAACACTCAGAAGAACAATAATAAGAGAAGGAAGAACGTTGGGCCTAAATAATGTGCAAGAGCTAAGAGGAGTGGCGTCACAACGAACAACCTGGAGAGCACTGGTTTCTGCCTTATGCGCCGTGTTTGGTGCTTAAAGAATTTATTATTATTATTATTATTAATAGTAACACTCGACAAAGAAAAGTGTTGGTGTGCATGCGCCAATAATATCTCAATGTGAACGGCGTGCACGTTCAGACTTTAACACCGGATTTGAAAACAAATATTTTTGTAAAGTTTCCACATGTGTTTCCTCCAAAAAGTTGCGTGTAAGTAAAGAAATACGTCGCACTGTCTCGATCGAGAAATCCCAACAATGTAAAAGTACAAATTAAAACAACAGAAAATCAAGGTGCTTTTTTGATGGACAATCGAATGTTCACCACTAACATCGTTTTTCCAACAGTATCTGAATAATTAAAAATTGCAGTCAGGTATTGGTGCTTTTGAATTTAATTCCCGTCTTATGACGGGCTTTTACACTAGTATATATATATATAAAATCCCAGCTTTTACTGTCAGTGCGTTACGCTAAGGGATGCAACTTTGGTTGAAAGTTAGACATTAATTATATTGTTTCCTGCGCAAATGACGGTGTGCACAAAAATATATTTATAGAATGTGTGATCCCGTATACACACATTGGGGTCCTCGCAGCTGCTACGTAGTTCGTGTACTGTGGTGATGCGCAGTGGCTTTTTAAAAAATACGTTTGAGTAAGTAAATTTGCCGTTACGTATTGGTGCTTTTGAATATAATTCCCGTCTTATGACGAGCTTTTACACTACTATCTAATATCATTCTACGTAATATGTAGCTGCATAAACTGCAATCTCTCCGGAGGCAAGAAGCAAATCAAACTATTGTTCCGTTAGGCATCTCGTAGAAGACAACTAATAAAGCCAGCTCATCATTTAAAATAAATTACTGCAGAAACCACAGCTGCAAGAGACTTGACTACTAAAGTGCAGGCTTCTTGCTCGGTGTCTGCATATGTGGTTCCATGCTTGATAAGGAGATGACCTAGAAATGAATAATTTTCAAGCTTGCCAAACGAGTGGTATTGAAAAGACAATACTGTATACATTCAGGGGCGGTACTGAATATTCGTATTCCCAGGTCTGAACTTGGTCCGATCCCATGACGTACATGGGAAAACACGTAAATGTCAGGACGTGTCAAGAGACGTTCCTCCCTCGTGACAGCCGCTTTCCTTCAAAGTTTAATCTCCTTGGGTTAACAGCGTGAAATATGCGTATCGTTTTGTTTAGTTTTTGTCAAAAAAATTGTTAGGCGGACAAAGCTATGTTTTAGAAGTCTTTCAGTTAAGCACATTCAGATATAAAGTATTCCGTTAGTATTTAAGTGAGTATGAAGTAATGTTTAGATTAACCAACACTTGTAGATTATACAAATGCTTTTATCTTCATTTTCGAATGCATCAACTAAGCGGAAGATATACATTCAAAAAGCAAGATTTATATGACCATAAGCAGGTCAAATTGAGTGTTGTGACTTAAAGGGTTTTAGAAATTAGATACAGAGATAGACATGCATGCAATATGATGGTTAGATAACACTGACAAACAACATTTTTTTTTCTTATATAAGAATAAGTGTTCTTAGGTCAGTTTCTTGCGCTGATTTCAAATCTGAAATCCGTTTATCTATATCACATCGGGTTCCTAAGATATTTGTGAATAAATATATTTTTGGGAAACCGTTATTTGCTCCGTTTCATTTTTACTATATAACTTATTAAAAATTAATAAAATGCAAAATAATTCTACTTTTTATACTGCTAAAAGATGCATGACATATGTTATGACATATGTTACGCTATTTTTCAAATAGTTACTGTATTTTGAAATAATTCTGAGCGAAATATGGCTTCTAGAAGTTGTAGAAATTCGGCTGATCTGTTCTCTTACGTGTGTGGATATTTTACTGATCGTGTTCACCAGAAAAACTTTACACCATTACTAAAGAAAGCATATGAACTTTATTTCGATTCGAAAGTTGATGATGCAAATAAATCTTGGAAGCCAAATGCAGTTTGTTCGACTTGTTCAAATACATTGGCAGGTTGGTTACGAAAATCGCCAAAGCATAAGTCGATGCCTTTTGGAGTGCCAGTAATATGGCGTGAACCGACAAATCACGCTACTGATTGTTACTTCTGTTTGACAAATATCCATGGTTTCACTTTTAAAACTAGAAAGTCTGTGGTTTATCCAAATATTGAATCTGTTTCGAAACCAGTGCCTTATGATCCAATCACGTGTCCGATCCCAGTTCCACCAGAACAATATCCATTGGACGTGAATGAACCATCAGAAAGTGATAGTTTACCTGCTTTAGAAACTAATTCTGACTCGGATTATATACCGGTGAATGATGGTGTTCACTTAATTGACCATTCAGAACTTTCAGATCTAATATGTGATCTTGCTCTTACAAAAATTACAAGCGGAATTACTCGGTTCGCGACTCAAAGAATGGAATCTTTTAGCGCCCAGTACTCCGATGTCTAAATTTCGTCATAGACACAGAGAACTTGTTCAATACTTTGAGATGGATGATGACATTTGCTATTGCAAAGATGTAAACGGTCTAATGGTGCACCTCGGTCATGAGCACATAGTCAACGAATGTCGACTTTTCATCGACTCTTCCAAGACTAGTCTAAAAGCCGTGTTATTGCATAACGGAAATTTATTTTCATCAATTCCAGTCGCCTACTCTGTTCATATGAAAGAAACCTATGACAATATGGCATACTTTTGGCAAAAATAAAGTACAATGACTACCAATGGCGGATTTGTGGAGACCTAAAGGTCATTGCAATTCTCACGGACATGCAGACTGGGTATACTAAATTGTGTTGCTTCCTATGCGAATGAGACAGCCGCAACAGACAGGAACATCATGCAAGAAAGGTGTGGCCTATCACGGATCGTATGCAGCTCGGGCATAAAAATGTAAAACACGAGCCATTAGTTAACAAAGACCGCATCATTTTACCACCGTTACATATAAAGTTGGGGCTCATGAAGAATTTCGTAAAAGCGTTAGATAAAACGAGCAAAGCTTTCACTTATCTTCGAGAAAAGTTTCCGCAAGTTAGCGATGCAAAGATAAAGGAAGGTATCTTTGTAGGACCTCAGGGAGCCGCGCTGGTGTAATGGCTTTGGCGTTGTACTGGCGACCAGGTGTTCATGGTTCAAACCCGGGCGTCAGCGTTTGAAGAAATGTTTACGGCCAGAAATTTGATTGAATAGCCTGAACGGCTCCTGTGATAAACCCTCTGTGGATGGGAAGGAGCGAAGCTCCTGACCGGGTTGGAAGGAATGTCCTCAGGTTCCCCAGCCTCGCAATGACATGTCATTGGGCCGAAGGGCTGAAAAGCCCAAGTGCCGCTGGTCAAGGGAAAAAAAAAGTAGGACCTCAGATTAGGAAAGTTATTGCAGACAAACAATTCGAGAACTTGTTACATGGTAGTGAACTTCGCGCATGGATGGCATTCAAATCGATCGTCGATAACTTTCTGGGAAATCACAAATCTGTCGACTTTGTGCATATTGTTAAGCAGTGCATAGATGCATACAGAATTATGGGCTGTAACATGTCCCTCAAAATCCATTTGCTCGATTCGCATCTTGACTTTTTCCCTGACAACCTTGGCGAAGTCAGAGATGAACATGGAGAACGATTCCATCAAGATATCGACGTAATGGAGTCACGTTATCAAGGACGGTGGAGTGTGACCATGTTTGCCGATTATTGTTGGATGCTTCATCGCGATGTACCACATGCCATTCACCGACGAAAGTCGACTGCAAAGAAATTCAAGCCTAGATAACTGTTATACTTCTTGTACGAATGATGTTGTAATACTATATGCGTTGTTAAAAAACTTCAATTGCGTATTTCTAGAGATCCCGACCTGATAGAGAAAAACGGTTTGCAGATTTAAAAACAGCGCATTAAAATTGACCAGAAAAACATAGAAATGTTAGAGAAAGAAAAAAAAATTTTTTTTTTTGTTAGCCAGTGTAATCAGACGGACAGACGTATGGATAGACAGACAGAGGGATCGATAGACAGAGAGACAGACAGGCAGTCAGGCAGGCACGGAAGCAGAACGATAGACGGCTGGATGGACAGATGAATGGATGGGTGCATGGGCGAGCAGAAGGCAAGCAATCAGGTAGGTAGGCAGGCGGGTATGTAGGTATGCAGACTAGCAGGTAGGTATGCAGGCTAGCAAGTATGTATGACAGCCTACAGCACATTCGAGGCATGTAGCGGTAGCGTAGCAGAGTTAGATATACATATAGTCAGGTAGGGCAAGCAGTAAAAATAAAGTAGACCGCTTCCAATTCCATGGAAGAAAAAAAATGTTTAGTGACTAATAAACTTTTTAATAAATTTACGATGGTTTGAATGATAAGTTAAAATATGTCAATAAACTTCTGTAACACGAGCAAAAGTGCAGACTCAGTATGATCACTTATATTGTGCTGTGAGGCCTGAAGTACTACAAATGTTACCTTATTCTGTTGAGATCATAAAACATATACTATGAATTAAGTATATCAAGGGAAGCCATAAGTGATTACCTAATGAGAGAGATTATCTGCATACCTATTTGACTAATAACATTCATTTGGTGTATTTGCGAATCACAAACAGTTTTTAAAAGGTCGTATAATTACAAACGTAATCAAACACTACTCCACACATGTCTCCAATCAGCTCTAGTTTTATACAATGAACGGCTGGAGTTGTTTATTTTCAGATGTACGGTTATAGCATATGGGAAGTTGCATACTAGACAGAAAAATATTATAGCTATGGTGACATACTAAGCGATGTTCTCTAACGCTATATGCCTTATAAATCCAGATAACGCGTTGAATACATCATTTTTATGTCCTCGAATTGTGAACCCCTGCAAATCAAGTTTATCTATAGTCAAATAGGTCTACAGCTCAAAGTGAATATTCAGCTTTCTAACCACTGACAGAGATATACTTTCGCCCAGAAATACAGTATAGATCCAAACCATGTGTCTTACAGTCAAACTTTCACAGGCCTAGTACTGTGACATTCGGTGCGGTGCTGTGGTTCAGCTCTTGATTATGCACAATTTACGTCATTTGGTGGCATTTCTGTTCATTCGATCAGAGGAGGCATTACGGCTTGTCATAACACGTAAGCTAATACATATTCCCTTGAAATCCCACCCCTCCCCCCCCCCCCCCCCCCCCCCACGTGCACTCCAAGCTTTCACCCCGCCCCCTCACCCACTCTCCCCCCCAAACCACCCCCCCCGAGCAAAGTTTAGGTTAAGCAAACAGTTAACGGCTTGTATAATCTCGTACAACGTTCTTCGCAATATGAGTAGTCTGTGAGAAGGCGCAAAATCGTAATATTAATGGATTCAGGAGGTGGCACATTGTGGGGGGGGGGAACTTTTATTGGTCTGTATTAAGCAACTATACTCCGAAAATCATGCCCATCTCTTCATTAGATTCTTTTTCAGGAGGTACAGTCCCTAACTTTCCGTCAGGTGTTTCGATAGGCACATAGACTTTTATAGTATAGTTAAAATTAGTATTTTATATGCCCCGGGGGGGGGGGGGGGGGGGGGGGGGGGTGACATATATATATATCTGACGATCATATTTTTATTATTATCCGTGCGAGATATAGTATATAATTTATTATTTATGTCTGGAGGTATATATTGTAATATTATGTATAAGCATGTGTATATATATTTTAATTTGGTAAATACGGAATATATAATATATAGCATATTATATTATATAAACATATATATATATATATACACTAATACTTAGCATAATATTATTTATATATAGTTATCATCAAATAATACGATATTATTAAAAATATACATAATATATATATTATAAATATTTATAATATAAATATAGTTATAAGTATAGTATAATTATACTGGGAATGATACAAGCTAAATATATTGAAACATTATAATAGACTAACAAACTATCCGACCAATGCTCAATGTCCCCAAGGCCACTCTCCCTAATCCTGCTAGATAAAGGAGGAAGTACGCCAACTGTCTGGCGGCCGAATTGTCCATGCTTTGAGACTGCCGTAAGACTGGAGGCAGAAATCCCCTCCACCAGCTATTGTCTTATTTGCCACAACAGTGCCAAAACCCCAATCACCACTGTGTTGCTTTATAATTCACGATTAGCTTAGCAACACAAGATACGAGACATTGACGCTGTGACGGGCTTTATCCTAAAAAGGCGATCTGCTAACTGGGGTGGCACTCGCAGTTTACGACCTTATGGATAACTCTGGAAGTGCACCTGGACGAGTAATCATACCATGGGTAAGCCACAAGACTTCTCGAGCTATTGGGTGTAATAGAGATGAGAACGAACGGCAAAACTTATAGAAACCTCCTGGGCTATAAACGGAAAGCAAAAATAAAAGGACACAAGGATGTTATGGCATAGCTTTTCCCATCACGATGGCTAAACACGCTGCTCCTATAGTACAGTGAATGTATCCCATAGTCTAGAAAGCAGCTACAAGGTGGGCGTGAGCGGGTTGCATGTATGCATGCCCAAGTAATTCATAATACTTGGTATATAGTTATCGTTAGGGAGGATGTAGGCCGCATGACCCTAAATGTCAAATAACGTTCGCAGTCCGAAAACGCATTATGGTTCATTGTTTAAACTAAAAGCTCCCAAGGAGATAAACCATATTCAGTAGAGAACCTTGGTCATCCCAGCCCCCGCCCTGAATGACTTGGGCCCACGCGAAGACCCGCAAGGCTTACATGACCACTATACAGATAGTCCTCATACAGTCATAGGGTTTTCAAGTTGCCAGCATACGGACAATTATTCGAGCTGCTTACTCAACACGATGATACATGTAGGACGCTATTGACATACAGTCCAAGTATTATGAACGTATATCACCTTAATGCTCGGAGCGGCTACAGCGCATATTTTAATGCCGAAGAGTCCACTGGAAATGACCATAGGGCTTAGATGAGGGTGGAGTTATTAATTCGTAGAGAACACATATCGGAAGAAGCCATTACTCTTCAATGCCAACTAGATACCTATAGGACAAGCCAGACCCCTCATTTATATTCGTGGGCAATCTCCAGCATAGTAATCTGATCGCATTACACAATCACGAAAGTTTCCACCCATAAACAAGGCGCATACGAATAGCGCACAACAAACTTAGATTGTTATAACCCAAACAAAGTAATGAGAATCTTTATTTAACCGTATATGGGATCGTGAAATGCCAAAGTCTCTAACGTTCGCTGGATTAAGCAGTCTATTGCAAATATGACGATCCGAGGATGCCTAATCAATTGAGTTTAAAATCCATGTTGAGAGGGTTGGCCATATTTAGAGTTTGGCAAAGTGATTCACTACCGCTGCAATCTCACTTAAAAATCAAAATAAACAACTGAAAAGAGTTGACAATAAGCTCAGCCTAAGTGACATTGGACTAACTGTCCCTGCCCCACTCATCAACGCAAAAAAACCAAGTAAAACGAGGCTAGGAGAAATAGATGCGCTAAGTCCAATTCCCACCTACCTCCTCATCTGCATAGCTCCCAGTAATTAAAGACCAAGTAATATACAAGGGGACTTGATTGCATTTGCAAAACACCTAGAGTTTGAGCACAACACAACACATACACGAACACACCTGATGGGCATACCGTCCCATCATGCAAGAAATAATAAACTCCTCTGAGTCGGATGCAAAATTTCCACAAAGGATCCAAGTCATAGAAAGCGACAGTGTCCAAATGCAGAATCTCATACATAAGCATGCCGTTGAGGTCCCGACATGATTCGGGCAACAAGAGGAAAGAGCTCCCTGGAGCAGCCCTAAACTCGTTGGTGGACGATAGAGATTCGAAGTCAAAGAGAAAAATAATGGAGATACCACTGTACAGTAAAATGGCAATGGAAACAATACTAACTTAGGAGTCTAGAAAAACACAGTGAACAGGACAAATGAGAGAAAAATATGTATTACTAGAGTAAGATACTGTGACATATACTCCAGGAACAGACAGCAAAGATATAAGTAAGTTGCTAGCCCAGCAAAACAGAAAAGTCCAGGGGATAGAATTTGGAAGAAAAGCTAGAACAACAGTTAAGATGCACAATAAAACCAGAAATTGCGTTGTTCTAGTACAGAACCCAACAAAGAACATGAGGGAAGGAAAAACAATGCCCTCTCTGAAAATAATATAGAAGTGACAAGTCAAACAGGGGCAAATGCTTACTCAGCCCCGAGGAAGGATTAGATATGGTTTTAAGATGGAAAGAAATATATCTTTCTCAGAAACTTCTTTATGGATGTAGCGATAGGTGAAGGGCATCAGAAAATGATAAATGTGCACACGTAGCAGCAAAGAAGCAGTAATTAAAATGATCGGTTGAATTGGACATCAAAGATGGAAGAACTCCCTGACTGAAGGCAGAGTCACTGGAGAGAACAATCAGATGTGCAAATTGCATGATGGTTCAAACCGCGGAAAGGTTAAGTTCATGGAAATGCATCAAACGACCTATCTGGAAAAGGCGTTTAACAGGGTCCCCTGGAGCAAACTTTGGGACTGTTTGGCAAGGAAGAATATTCCAGCACCTCTGATTCATGCTATACAGAGCTTCTACAAGTCTTGCAGAAATTATGTGAGGACAGCAAAACCATAAGTCGGAAGAGTTCAGGACCACCACTGGTGTAAGACAAGGTGATATCCTATCACCTTACCTCTTCATACTCCTTATGGACGATGTCATCAAGGCATGTAAGGAGAGAACAAGAAAGTATTCAGTGGGGTACTGGAAGATGAGACAGGTCTATATTTCGGAGCTGGCATTTGCTGATGATGTTGCCCTGATTGCTAAATCAGAGGCACATCTCCAATCCAACCTGCAAGTCTGGAAGGAAGAGCTGGAGAAGAGAGGGATGGTCATAAGCAGCTCTAAAACAAAATCCATGGTGATATCACGAGAAGAAAGAAAACATCAGATTAAGCTGGGAGAACAGGTCCTGGAGCAGGTCGACCACTTTAAATACCTCGGAGCTATTATAGACCGAAAGGGAGGCATCAAAGAAGAGTTGGCCAATCGAAAAGCAGCAGCTGGGAGACTTTTTCAGGCCATAAATCGAGGATTCCTCAGCAAGAGAGAGGTTGGTAAGAAAACGAAGATGGCTGTATACCGCTCCACCTATGTCCCAGTCTTGACATACGGATGCGAGTCATGGGCAATATCTACAACCCATAAAAGCCAGATCCAAACCTCAGAAATGAGGTATCTGAGGAAGGTGGTTGAAGTAACAAGAAGAGACATGGTACGCAACCAGACGATACGTCAAGGCCTTAAATCCTACCCCCTGCAGACCCAAGTAGAACAGTCCCAATTAAGATGGTTTGGCCATGTCTGCAGAATGGGAGAAGATCGGATACCACGACAAGCATGGGAAACAAAGAGCCAAGGATCCAGACCCCGAGGAGGACCCAGAGTCCGCTGGGAGGACAACATTAGACAATCTTTGAAGGATCGAGGACTAGAATGGAACCAGGCCAGGAGGAAGACAGCCGATAGGATAGTCTGGCGCTCTCTCTTCCAAACCTCTACACCACACGGTAGAAGGGGAACGACTAAGTAAGTAAGTATATATATATATATATATATATATATATATATATATATATATATATATATATATATATATATATATATATATATATATATATATACATACATACATACATAGGTAACAAAGAAGTTAGGTAATATATTTTTATTTTTCAAATAACATTATCATATATCAGCATTGTACAATTGTCAAGTAGTAGTAACACATAGGAGCACATAGTGACATGTATAGTATTTTTCAAATAACATTATAGGAGCATATATTGGCATTGTACAATTTTTATATTGGAAGACGGGGTGTGTACAATTTGGTAGTGTGTTGCTTTTTATACAATATATGTATACACACCATAGATAACAAAGGGATCTTTAATAAATATATCACCGGGTACAGCTGCAGACCAGACCTTGAGGGTGAGGGGAGTCGTCATTGTCGTCGTAAAAAAGGACAGAGAGGTGTGATGGGTTGTGTTTGTTTTGTGTTGTATTACGTGTTGGGTGCGTGCATATACCTGTCTAGGTATCTGTATTGTGTTGGGTTGGTGTTGTGTACATAGTGGAAGAGAGGTATTTTTTGGGTAGGGAGTTTATGTGTGGTATGGTTTTTGGTTGGTGTACAGAGAGTTTAGATGTTGAGGGGAGATGTGGTGACATTGTCAGGATGCACCTGTCTTTTGATGTAGAAATAAGACAGGGCATTTCTGTGTTGTTCATATGTGTATATGGTGGAGTTGTGTGTTCTGAACCCGACATTTTTCCCGCCCTGTGCTTGTTGGGTGTTGAGAACTTCTAAAAACGTGTTTTTGTCGATGGTGTTGTGGTGTTTGTTGAGTCCTTTTGTCGTAGTCTTGTCGTAGTCGCCAAAACAGTGATACGTCTTGCTGCAGAGGGAAATCATCCCACTGCCTTCGTATTCTAATTTAAAAAGGCACGGTGTCCGTTTGTCGTATAATTTTTGTTCGTGACATTTCTGACAAACGGCGCGCGTATTTCCCTCGCTAGCTACGAAAACGGATCTATGTTCGGGACATACCTCGGCGGGGAACCACTGGTGGTAGGTACTATAAAACTCACGGCGCATAGCGGGCTTAACAACGTCCGCTAGGTTGCTCGCGCTAAGGGCCAAGTAAAGACTGTCTGTGTCTGTCTCACATAACTGAAAATTTGACCTATCTACAAATTTATCTAAGCAGTCGTAATAAAATTCTAACATGCGTAATTTGGCGTATTGATAAACGAAACAACCTATTTGCGCGGGTAGGTCCCAACTAATTTTCTTTTTAAATCTTTCTACTTCGAATATGTCGTCAGTCACTAAAGTCATTTTTTCAAACCGGGGGGAGTTTATTAGTTTAGACGTACCCTATCCCGTCGTGTACGAGACATCCATGTTTCGCCTTATTGGTCAACGTTTTACCATAGGCGGCGTTGCCTAGCAGTTTCATGGTTTCGCTGGTTATTGCGTAGACTTCATCTCTATCACCTTGTCGACGCGCATCTGAAACAGTGTCCCCAAACTGTTTAAAACACGTCACATGTGTATATTAAATCACCTGGTAAATACAGGTGACTTCTAAACCTTTGGTCAGGTACCAGCGAAGCAGAGGTGTTGCCAACATATTTTTTTTACCCACATAACTGACGATCAACGTCATCCTATGGGTAGTCAGGAGTGTATGTTTCTCGGCGTATTCCAGCATAAAAGGCCCAATATCATCTCTCGTGACGGCGACATTTTTAAAAATAGGATTCATTTCCGAGAAATGCTCTTTCAAGTGGTCGGGGACATGAATCTCACACTCGACTAAACCAAACAAGGTCTCGTCTAGCACAGAGGCGAGAATCTGTTTTTCCCTTAACGGGTACAGACATTTAGTATAAGATGGTTTCAGGGTCGGGAAGGTGGCGCTCAGAAAGCGACCGATTGATCGATCGGTTTCCTTCAAGTTTTGACACTCACACTCCCACATTTCGATTAAGGTGACGTCACACTCATTCTTCAAATAAGCACCAATTTCTCGCGTCTGCGCGTACAACTCAATCAAAGGTTTTTTGTTGACTGGGTTAATATCACGACCGGTGGTTAGTGGGCAGTCAGGATGGCCGTGGAACAGGCAACCATGGAACTGGTAGACGGTGCGAGAGTCTTTGTCCCAACCGTCTACCCTAATCTGCCTATAACCCAACGACATCTCACGACCGTTAAACTGGGTTTTTAAAACCACATTACTCGTGTGCGAGACCCAACTCAACCAGTCACGGCACTGTAGGTATATTTATGGAGCTTGTGGTACATGAAACCATCCTCCCTGTTTCGTCTAACAGGAAAGTCAGTGGGCATTTTCTGCATTAGCGCCCACAAATAAAGAGCGTTGGCATCATAACCTTTAATACAATGTGCCATTTTGCCCCCTCTAATGCACGTTTTACCTTGCTCGTGGAACCTATGAAATATAATTGAGGGTCCCCCAACTATATTTTGGCGCAACGTGTGGTGCAAATCTGCCTCCCGCTCCGAGCATAAAGAGAAAGAGACATTTGACGGGAGGGATTTGAAAAGATATTTTAAAGTTACGCCGGGTACCGAAATCACGTCTTTAAACATATCTACACCTAGACCCGCGAAAAAACTAACCTGCTGTTCTAACGCTGTTAAGAAGGGGACCACGTCTTTGTTGTTGTACCACGTCAGAAAATCGCGTAGAGTGGCCATGTGGTTATCGGTCCAAACTCGCTGGCATTCGGCGTACTCATCACTAGAAATGTTAGTGTTTTTAAGGGTGGGAAAAAAAGTCGAGTGGGGTGGTAACACCGTTTCGTTTAATTTATCTAAATCTGTAATATACTCATAACAGAAAAAAACCTTTGTTTTCTGTTACTTTATACGCGGCTAGGTATTTACTATAACTAAAACCGGGGGCTAAGTAATTGATGATATCTAAAAACTTTAACTCGGGAGTGGCAATACACATAAAATTATTATTTCTCTTGACTAAATATTTAAAATCTTGACCAAGGAAATATTTGATGAGGTACGGCTTGATAACGTTGACATCGTACTTTCCCGAATTGAAACCTAACACGGGTAGCTCCTGCAAATAATAATCGAATCTCTCAATGAGCCCCTCTGAATCATCGAGCCCCTCTAAATCACCGAGTTGAGTGTATACCTCATCAAAACGCTCACGCAAAAGAGCATAAGAGGCCTCGGCAATTTGGGTCAGATGATCGGCCATCCTATTGACCAGGTCTTGTGGATCACCCGTTGTGATAAAACAAACGGGGGCTTCAAAACCGGAGACGTTAGAAGCTACCGAACAAGACTCTTGACCAAGGAAATATTTGATGAGGTACGGCTTGATAACGTTGACATCGTTCTTTCCCGAATTGAAACCTAACACGGGTACCTCCTGCAAATAATCATCGAATCTCTCAATGAGCCCATCTGAATCATCGAGCCCCTCTAAATCACCGAGTTGAGTGTATACCTCATCAAAACGCTCACGCAAAAGAGCGTAAGACGCCTCGGCAATTTGGATCAGATGATCGGCCATCCTATTGACCAGGTCTTGTGGATCATCCGTTGTGATAAAACAAACGGGGGCTTCAAAACCGAAGACGTTAGAAGCTACCGAACAAGACAGGGGCACGTGTTTAGCTGTGTAGGTAGTTGCGCTACCACTGGGCTCTACAGGGGTCTCGAAATAACACTCGTAGTCAAAGGTGGCTCGATAGGGAAAGACGAATTTTGTATCTTTCTCTATTCCCTGCGCTTCGATCGATTCCCAAATGGTATCGGGTGGGGTATACACCCCACCCTTAAATATTTCCATTCGCTTATCGCCGGCACAGGTCTGCTCATATCTGTCCATGTCCCTAAAAATCTTCCATAATTTACCGCATTTGGGACACGAAAATGAGTGGCTGGCCTTCTCTATATCTACTATATACATGAAATGATTTTTAAACATTAAAAGACGCAACGTTTCTGGAAAACTATTTGGGGGTCAGGGTCTGCGCGTCGTCAAACTCAAAAATATCTATATTTATTTTAAAACAGGTTTCTAACGCGGGAATATCAGTTAAATTAACCCCGGGAAAATCTATGAGGGACTGTAGTCCCTGCCTTACTTGCCACTGTTGTACGAGCCGGCGCGTGCCTTTTCTAACATCCTTAACGGGTGCACCCCTAAAATGGCCAGACATCTAAAGATGCAAAAGTTATCACTGTATGGTTGTAAGTTTGAGTCCTGTTGTAACGTATTGATGTGTTTATTATCGGTGATGAATTTTGGTATTTCTTGTAAAAAGCAGCTGATTGGGAAGTCTTGAATATGATAGAGATAGAATGAGGTCGCCGGGATTGCTTCAACATAATATTTGGAGTTGGGTCTGTTTACTTGTGCGTTTGTAAGAATGTCGCTGTGTTGTAAGTTTGAGACAAACGATTTGAAATCTGTAATGTTGTTGACTCACCCGTGTGTTACCGGGGCCCGAAAGGGGAGCAAAGAATAGTAACACTGTCCCCTACCAAGCATGTCGTTAAAAGCGACTAAGGAGGGTTGGGCATGGGTCCGGTTACACCATCCTGTGAAAAAATTTAAACCACAAAAAACTTCAACAAATATGGACAAGTCAAATAAAGAAAATAAAACACAGCCATCCAAGACAGGGGAAGGTCCTCTCGCGGGGAGGCGTATGATGCAACACAGAGAAAGCCGAAAGGAGTCTGTGTTGCTGACTAACCTTCTTTCTTCTAGGAGAACTTCCAGATTTGGCACCTGGAATGTTCGGACATTAAACGAACAAGGGAAAGTGGCGCAAGTAGCAGCAGAAATGAGGGAATACAAAATCGAGGTTCTGGGAATGTGTGAAACAAAGTGGAAGGGGGTAGACAGGAAGAAACTCATCACAGGTGAATTGGTGCTGTCCTCAGGACATGAAGACGAAAGTTCACACCACAGTGAAGGGGTAGCTCTTATGTTATCTAAAGAAGCACAGGAAGCACTAATTGAATGGGAAGCTGTTGGACACAGAATAATAACAGCTTCTTTCAAAACAGCTAAAAAGAAAATTCATGTAAATGTCATCCAATGTTATGCACCAACTAATGACAAAGAAGAGTCTGTGAAAGAAACATTTTATACTAAACTACAGGAAATTATGGATAAAGTAAAAAGAAGAGACATCACAATTTTGATGGGTGACATGAATGCAAAGATAGGTACAGTCAACACTGGATTCGAAGAAGTCATGGGAAAACATGGGCTAGGAGTAATGAATGAAAATGGAGAGCTATTCGCAAACTTCTGTGCTTCATATCAACTGGCTATAGGAGGAAGCATGTTTCCACATAAGAGAATACACAAGGCAACATGGATATCACCAGACCATAGAACAGAAAATCAGATAGATCATATATGCATAAACAAGAAGTTTAGATCATCATTCCAGGATGTAAAGGTATATAGAGGAGCAGATGTGGCATCAGATCACCATCTTCTGATAGCCAAAGTAAAAATGAAACTCAAGAAATATGCAACAATGCAAAATTATAGACAACAGTTTAATGTAGGACAGCTAAGAAATCAAGAAACAAGAGACAAATTTGCGGTCACAGTATCCAACAAATTCCAAGTGCTCCAACAGCTGGAAGATGTAGAGAATACAGAAGACTATTGGCAGCAGGTCAAAACAGTATGGAAGGAGACATGTGAAGACATACTGGTAAAAAGGGAAAGACAACAAAAAGCATGGATAACAACAGAAACCATCAATAAGATAAAAGACAGAAAAAACAAGAAAGCAGAGTTAAACACAAGCAAAACTAGAAGCTCCAAAGCCAAGGCTCAAGAAGTGTACACAGAAGCAAACAAAGAAGTAAAAAGAAGTATCAAAAGAGACAAGAGGAAGTATATTGAGGAGTTGGCAAGAGAGGCAGAAGATGCTGCAGCCAAAGGAAATATGAGAGAACTGTATAGCAGCACAAAGAAGCTAACAGGGAAATACAAGCAAACAAGTTGCCTCATAAAAGACAAGAATGGGAAACTGCTCAGCAATATACAAGAGCAAATGAAGAGGTGGACAGAATATTTTGGGGACCTTCTCAATAGACCAGCTCCACAAAACCCGCCGGACATCCAGCCAGCAGAAGAAGAGCTACAAATTAACGGTGAAAGACCAACGAAGGAAGAAATAAAGAAAGCCATAAAGCTTCTAAGAGAGGGAAAAGCGTCTGGACCTGATGACATTCCAGCAGAGGCCATCAAAGCAGATATCGACACAGCTACAGAGGTGTTATATAAATTACTTGGTAAAGTCTGGGAAAAGGAAGAGATACCAGCAGAATGGATGGAAGGATATCTGGTTAAGTTGCCTAAGAAGGGAAATTTACAAGAGTGCACAAATTATAGAGGAATAATGTTACTATCAGTGCCAGGAAAAGTATTAAACAGGATTATCCTTGAGAGATTAAAAGAGTCCATAGACAAGAAACTGAGAGATGAACAAGCAGGTTTTCGACAAAACAGATCATGTACAGACCAGATAGCCACTTTGAGAATAATAGTTGAACAAAGTCTGGAATGGAATTCACCACTATACATCGAATTTGTGGACTATGAAAAGGCATTTGACAGTGTAGACAGAGAATCACTTTGGAAATTGATGAGGCATTATGGAGTTCCCCTGAAGATCATTAATTTAATAAAGAAAACATATGAAGACATGACATGCAGAGTTCTTTATGAAGGACAGCTTACAGAACCGTTTGGGATAAGAACAGGAGTGCGACAGGGATGCCTCTTGTCTCCATTTCTTTTCTTGCTGGCAATAGATTGGGTTATGAGATCATCGACAACACACAACAGAAATGGAATCCAGTGGACTCTGACTAAGCAGTTGGATGATCTGGATTTTGCTGATGACTTGGCTCTTCTGTCCCATAACCGTAATCAGATGCAGGACAAATTGAAAACACTCGATGAGAGGTCACAGCAATTGGGTCTGAAAATACACAGGGAAAAGACAAAAAATAATGAGAATAAATGCAGGTAATGATAACAGGGTTGAACTTGAAGAAACACCAATTCAAGATGTTGAATCATACACATATCTTGGCAGTAATATAGACAAAGTTGGAGGGACAGACAGCGATATCAAAATAAGAATACAAAAGGCAAGAGGAGCTTTCATTGCATTGGGAAATATATGGAGATCAAGAGAAATTGGATCCAACACGAAAATAAGAATCTTCAACTCAAATGTGAAGTCAGTCCTATTGTATGGCTCGGAGACATGGAGAACAACAAAGACAACAACCAAAAAGCTACAGACTTTCATAAATGGGTGCTTGCGTAGAATAGAGGGATTAAAATGGTATGACAAGGTTACCAACGTGGAACTGATGACAAGAACTAGACAAGTGCCAGTGGAACAAGAGATGAGAAGAAGACGATGGCGATGGATAGGACACACACTGAGAAAACCTGTTGATAGCATTACAAGGCAGTCCTTGTTCTGGAACCCCCAGGGCAAGAGAGACAGAGGAAGACCAAGAAGTACATGGAGAAGAGAGTTGGAAACAGAGGTGAAAATGATGAGGAGAACATGGAAAGAACTTGAGATGATGGCACGGGACAGTCGGACTTGGCATGTGTTTGTTGAAGGCCTATGCTCCTTTGGGAGTGGAGGGTTATGAATGAATGAATGTTGTTGACTAGATGAGGATGTTCTAAAACACAGGCGTTGTTATGTGAGGCGTGGTAAAAACGAAGGTCTTGGGTTTCTCTGTGTCTTAGAATTGAATGGTGACTAATTAATTTTAAAGCGTTTTGTTTGTTGAGTAAAGATTGGACTTAACAAAGATAGCTATTCGATAGGTTGTGTTCTGTCTGGCCTATGAAAGAAAGTGAAGACGGATAAATATTTATAGATTTTGTTATGTGTCTTGATTGTATGCCAATTATTAGTGTATTTCTCTCTAATGTCAGTTGGTAAGTCAATTAAACTGTCTTGCTCAGAGGATACACGAGGTATTTTGGTAGGGTCTTGTTGGGTACTGGACATTGGGCGTTTGAGTGAGTTTGTCTGGTCTGCAGCTATTGTAGAGGATGGAATGGGGCATGTTTTCTGCGGGTGAATCAGGGTGGGGAGAATTGTGGCAGCTGAGGTGACTCCTGATGATGATGGTTGATGTAATGCGCCGATGCTGAAGGCATTCTCGAAGTTGATGATGATGATGAGGTTGCTGTATCGTCTGATGTTGATGCTGATGTTGAAGCGGGGTATTGTTTAAGGTGGAACCACATATTATCAATGCGGGTAAAGTTTTTACCACAAATGTCACAGGTAATCAAAGTCGACGAGTGCACGGTTTTGATGTGCCGTGATAATGCATCACGGCGGGTGAAAGTTTTGTTGCACCGGACACATGTTATGTTTTGTACCACTGATGTGATTTGTACCACTGTGTCTGTTCGTGGTGCTCCGGGCCCATGCTCTAGTTCTCTGTGGTGTTATAGCGTATCGGGCCCTGTGAATACTTGACTACAGAGACGACACTCATGTCTCTGCTCCGCATGGACCGTGTTCATTCGCCGAGTTAGGTCGCGGTCACGGGTGAAAGACCGCTCACACTTCAAGCATCCATATCGTTGAGTTGACTCCATCTGAGAAAGAGGAACAAAAAAGAAGTTAGTCATACAATAAAAACATAAAATTAAACATGTAACAAACTGCTAGAGAGAGAGAGAGAGAGAGAGAGAGAGAGAGAGAATAAACAGACTTATAGATAGTTAGGTACACACACACACATACACACACGAACAAACACCAGAGTGCATCTCTTTCTGTGATGTTAACATATCAGAAAGACCCCGCGTGCTGTAGAAGTCTGATTCTTTTTTTAGTTGTTAACTCGTTCGTTTTAATGAAGAGTGTTGCGTGCATATTTTGACGCACATATTACAAAAATCGATATGGCTATTTAATATGGAAAAAATATAGACATTCATTCATTTGTGTATGAAAATGCTGTCTATGGGGAAAGCGAGATAATCCATGTTTGATTCACACTTTTGATTATAGGATTAATCGTTCTTGATATTGATCCGGCGCATGGATATTGCTCTTATATTTGTACTTATTTTTTAGGGCCAGAAAATAGATTAATTTGCTTATTATGTTTATGGCCTGAATTCATATGTATTACATATTATTAGTACAAGTAGAATCAGTCCTATATTGTATATTTTGGATGGGTAGGCGGGACTAGATTCTTGTTATTCCGCTCTAGCGGAAGTATGAGTTGTCTTGACAAGTCGTGATGAGTTCCGATGTACCGTGATAATGGCGGGTACGCATTTTTCAAAGGGCTGGTAGATTCTTAAGGAAAAATGATTTATGAAGTGGTTTTCTTCTAAAGGAGATGGTATCTCTACTAGAGTTTGTGTTAGAGACTCTCCTAAGGTACGGTACAATGTATAATTCGGACTCCATGTATTGCCAGACCCTATTTTGATGATCTCATGTCGATTAGACCTAGATGGAACATTGTGCTTCGTATCGCCAGGGTCGTGCTTTGTATCGACGAAGATGACAGGCTTTCCTACAGCGGTTATGGCTACGTGAATTAACCTGATTACCGTAGAGCTGTATGGAAACATTTATGAAATGATTTATATGCCCATTATAAATTAACTTTGGCTTATATTCACCTTCCTACGAGTGAGTGAGTGACAACTCAGGGAGGCGGCCATGTTATATTTCTGTCATCATATGTTTTGATCACTGCCAAGAGAACAGATTACATATCCTATTATCGGACAGTGGCAAGGAGATCTCAATCTTGATAGGAACCCCCTTTTCGTGGTTTCATAATATGCTACAAACTATGGACGTCAAGCAACTTTAGTTATTTACCGATCCGCCTTCACTGACGCGTTTAGTCAGATAGGGGATGCGGCCATAATGTATCATGACATTGAACTTTTGATGTACTACCCATTATTTACGAATGTGTCATGACTTTGGATCTGCTATGTATGCCTACAAATTGATGTGTCAACATACCCATGATGTACTCGTTATGTCCCAGTGTGTACGTCTGAATAAATTGTGTAAACAAAGATTCCAGCAGTCTGCATTGGTGCCTTGTAGACACAAGTGTATGAGTGATTAGATTGGTCAGAACACGAACAGTATACCATTCGCGTTAATCACACTCTACACTTCTACTCCATACATACACCATCCTGCGTCGGTTGAAGTGACCAAGTTAGGGCCTGCTTCCCCTGGAGCCTTAGAGGGAAACTACTGTTGACAGCCGCCTTTGCCTTCCCTAACTCAGGACTAGGGTGAGTTACCCATTTACCGCTGGGTAGACTGGAGCATGCCTGATCTCAACAACACACCACACTTCTTTACAGACTGACACTTTACAGAGTGGAAAGAAAGAAAATTTTTACAGTGGTGAGCCAGATTCCTGGGTCCAGCCTACGCAGTCTTGTGTTGAGAATCACAGTTTACAGTTGAAAGAACATTTGTTTCTCCACATCAACACCAGTAGGACAGTTATACAGTCGATGTCAGCTTGACCTGTATTACCGATAGGATGCTGTATCTAGGTCAGCGCTTGTTGACAGTTTTTCGCTGTACAGACGGTATTACACAGGACAGTGGTATCAAGTGTAGAAAATATCTGGAGCAGTATTGTTGACATTTCTCAACGTACAGAAGAATCACAGTGTTGTTGAACATAAAGTGCATAGTTCATCGTTGGATCTTCATATGCTCAACAAAAAAATTGAACTGTGTAATAGTTTAAAATTAAATCTATTACTCAATAAAGTGGCAAGTTATTAGTATTAAAATAAACTGTGCCTGCTTTACAACACTATACCTGCAACACATTCCATTCATGATATAAATTATATTGTATGCTATATGCTATTTATGTTTACATGTTATTTGTTAATATGTGTAGGTGTTTATATGTTGCGGGCCTGGATGGGAGGTGACTAGAACAGGAAATACCGAGTGATATTGGTCCTGTTCTGGCGTTCTATAGGGAGCAATTTCTTAATTGAAATTTGCATGCAACATAGTCTGCAAATATTTGGTTAGTTGTGACGACTGTTTCATATTTGTATTTGTAACATTTTTTCTGTTCTTTATTTTTGTTTGATTTGTTTGTATAATTGTAGGTCTCATCTTTCCTTTCATTTCAGTTCTTTACACCCTTATGTTTATACACTGTGGCGTTATTTGTCTTGTTATCTTATTGCAGTTATCATCACGGTTTCTGTGATCATTTTTTTCATTTCTCCTATTTAATTTAATTTGATCTCTGCAAATGTGTTCATATTGTCTTTTCTTGTTTGTCCTTTGTAATGTCTTTAGTTGACATATGACATAGGAGTTATAGTGGTATACACTGATAGTATAGTACAGATCAGTACTTTATGATTATTTTCCACAGGTACCCAAGTGATCTTTGATTACATTGAGGTATACAAGACCTTTGTAAGGCTTGTCTCCCACAGTATTTGAGATACAGTTATTGTTGTCCACAGGTACTCAAGTTATCATTGGTTATTATAAACCATACAAGTTTTTTCACTAAGACTAAGTCTATGGTATAGACTTGTCTCCCATTAAAGTGAAATAAGGTAATTTATTTACTTTTTCAGGTTTCTGATTTAAGAAGACAAAATGTCTACATTAGATTACTTTATAGCACAAGGAAAATCCCTTGATAAGACTGGGAAAGACTTAGAACAATGGGCTGTTGCTCAATATGACAAAGCATTAGCTGCTGAGGAGAGAAAAGCTCTGGCTGAAGAAAAAAGATTAGAAAAAGAAGCTGATACTGCTGCTGAATTAAAGAAATTGCAGATGCAAGTGGAGGAAAGGAGATTTGATGCAGAACAAAAAAAATTAGATAGAGAAGCTGAAGAGAGAAAAGCAATAAGAGAACATGAGTTTGAATTAGAGAAATTAAAATTGACAAGTATGAGTAATGTTAATCAGGCATCTGGTGGTAATGGTAAACCCTTTGTGTACAAGGTCAAGGTACCAGCGTTCAACTCTGCCAGTGATGATATAGCATTTTGGCTTGATAGATTTGAACGTGCTTGTCGAGCTCATAATGTTGACAAATCACAGTATGTGAATCAGTTGTCTGAAAATCTAAAAGGGGACTCTCTGAGTAAGTTATATTTTGTTGAAGAGGCCGACAAGGATAATTATGATGCTGTTAGGGCAGCTTTGATAAAGAGATATCAGCTGTCTGAGGAAGGTTATCGTCTCTTGTTTAAAACAATGAGACCTGAGGTAGGTGTAGAATTCTCAGAATTCATCTCAAAAGCACGAATTACACTTTCACGATGGATTGAATTATCCAAAACAGAGAAAACATTTGATGGTCTTACGGATTTATTGCTAAGAGACAAGGTCATGTCTTCTGTAAATAAATCATTCCTAGAGTTCTTACATGAGCGTAAACCTAGTACATTAAAGCAAATGGAAGAATATTGTGACCAGTATGCCACGGCACACCCTGACATGATTCTTAGTAACTCTAACATTAAAGAGAGTATGCCAGTTGCTTCGGCAACAGAATATAATCAGAATTACTCACACAAATTCCAAGGAGCTAAAAATAAATTTGATAAAAAGGTTAATTGGAATAAATATCAAAACCAAGATAACCACTCAAATCAGGGTTCTTCTTCGAAGAACTGGAATCGGGCTGATAGTCCTCGACACGCGAGGGGTACCCATAATTTTAGACATTCTCGAAAGGGGAGTAGCTATAGGAACTACCCAAGTGCTTCATGGAGAAAAAAGAACCAATATTACAGGGATACTCAGTATAATGAGCGTGATGATTATGATCATGAATATTATGATTCAAACCCAAATAGGGGTTATAAAAGGGGAAATAATAATTATAGAGACAATTATAACCGAGGTAGATCACAACACAAAAGACATGGTAAATCTTATTACAGGCTAACTCTGCACAACAGGAGTTCCACGACACCGGTAATCAGAATAATGATAAAAAAGACTCCAATAGTGTAGCAAATTCCGCTTTCGATTTTGCTAGAGCATCTCAGTGTTCGCAATGCAAAACATTATTCGATCCAACCACAGTTTCTACTTTAAGCTGCGGTCACCCGCTTCCCGCGCTCCATGCGTCAATCGCGCATAATGGAAGGGGTGCTCTTGTCTTTAATAGGGGCCTAATAGATGGTACTCCGGTATCAATTCTTTTCGATTCGGGGTGCACTACCATCGGAGTGAGGCAATCACTCGTAAATCCTTCTCGAGCTACAGGCAATATAGTCAAATGTGTAACATTTGGTGGCACATTGGAGAAGTACTCCACTGCCATTATCAATATTGCTACGCCTTTCTTTACAGGAGAGGTGCAAGCATGTCTCTTGCCGAATCCGATCGCTGATCTTATCATAGGTCGCATTCATGGAGTGAAAGAATGCACTCCACAGCAAATTTCTAATTGGGAAAATGTTAATATGCAATCTGCTAATGCAGTAATCACTAGGGCTCAAGCTCTTAATATGCCACAATCTTCACATTCTAAAGATAATGATGCGCAGATCCAAGATGATCCCTTGGAGATTTCCCATGATTCCTTTATCAAACAGCAGGAAGATGATCCTACTCTAAAGAAATTCTTTACTCTGGCAACAAAAGGTGATCCGAATAAGGATACAAATCGTAAATCTTGGGTTACGATGAAGAATGGCGTACTTGTACGTATGGTACAAGACTCCGCTAAGTCCATTCATTCTCAAATCCTTGTGCCTAAAAATATGAGAGTTAAAATCTTACAGCACGCTCATGATTCGCAGTGTGCTGGACATATGGGTTTTTCCCGTACTAAAGCTAGAGTTCTTCAATCTTTCTTTTGGCCTGCTGTGAATAAGGACATACGAATCTATTGTCGATCTTGTAAAGTATGTCAAGAGATTAAATCCAGAGGTCCACGCCATGATGCACCTATTCAGGCTGCAGACATTCCCATTCGACCATTTCAAAAAATGGCGATAGACATCATTGGTCCATTTAAGATAAAGTCTGCTAGAGGACACCAATTTATTTTGACGTGTGTTGATATGTGCACACGTTGGCCGGAGGCTGTTCCTCTAAAGAGCATAACTACTGCTGATGTCGCAGATGCTCTTTGGTTAATATTTTCTCGTCTGGGGTTTCCAGCAGAAATATTATCCGACCATGGTACCCAACTTATATCGGATACCATGTCTCAAGTAATGTCGACTCTTAAGATAGAGAGATCGCTGAGTAGTATTTATCATCCTATGTCCAATGGGATGGTGGAACGTTTGAATAGAACTCTGAAAAACCTACTAGGTAAGATAACAGAAGATCATCCTCAGGATTGGGATAGGGTTTTACCCGCGGCTCTCTTTGCATATAGAGAGGTCGCCAACGAACATACAGGATTTTCTCCCTTTGAACTTGTCTTTGGCGCGAAACCGCGAGGTCCTATGTCCTTACTTCATGATCTTATAACTGCTGATAATATTGTCGATGACACAAAATCCTCTTATGAATATGTCATCGCACTTAGACACAAGATTATTGAAGCATGCAAATTGGCAACTGCTTCTTCTGAATTTGCGAAACAGAAGGCAAGGGATTTTGCCAATAAAAAGAGATGCTTGCGACAACTTTGTCCGGGTGACAAAGCATTTGTCTTGCTACCTTGTAGGGAAAATAGACTTCTTATTTCTTGGAAAGGTCCGTACGATATAATATCAAAAGTTTCCGATGTTGACTATATCGTCGATATTGACGGGAAGCGTAAAACCTTCCACATCAACATGCTCACAGAATTCCATGAACGTCCTGATTATTTACAACCTGTTTTCCAGGCAACGGACGATTTTCCAGTCCAACATGGACAGTACTCATCTCTGTCAGTAATACAGGATGAGGAAACGAGTTTCTCGGATGTAAATTTACCTTTTCCAATGAATCCTCTTCACTCAAATTTTTTTTTTTTTTTTTTTTTTTTTTTTTTTTGCGTTCGCCCGCTAATACTCGAGGCGAAATCTCAGGAGAGCAGAAACATGTTAACCTACTTTGAGTTCCCAATTTCTTGTACAGAGACAAATGTCCCTCGCCATTCAGGCAAATACTCGCCGATTTCGGAGGTACCCATTGCAGCTGGGTCGGCTCAGGAGCCGCCAGTCCCTGGTCGACGACACTCCTTCAAATGTCCTCGCCAGGTCTCGAGTTAATCCAGTCCAAATCCCGGTCGACGAAAAATCCTCAAATGCCGTCGCCCGGGTTTGATCCTGTATCACCCGGTCGCCAGAGCGGTGTTGTAACCACTACGCTAGCGCGGCTCCCTTTCACTCTAATGAATCATGGAAAGATGTTGCAATTTCTCCAGAATTATCTCCAGGAGAGCAGAAACAAGTTTCTACTATGTTAGAACAATTTCAGGATGTCCTTACTGACATTCCTGGTCAAACTGATGTCATTCAACATGACATTATTCTTACTGACCATAGTCCTATAAGAGTCAGACCGTATCCTATCCCGATACATTTTCAAGCACAGGTAGAGAAAGAGTTAGATGAGATGATAGAGTTAAAGATTATTGAACCATCCACATCAGCATATTCTTCGCCGATGGTTATTGTACGAAAAAAAGACAATAACATACGTCTTTGCGTGGATTATCGCAAATTGAATCAAGTGACTAAATTTGATGCTGAACCTATGCCTTTACTAGAAGAGCTACTTACGAGACTATCGAATTCTCATTTCTTTACTAAACTCGATTTGTCCAAGGGATATTGGCAAGTTCCATTATCCGAACACGCCAAACCGTTTACTGCTTTTTCGACGCCTAGGGGGCTATTCCAATGGAATTTCATGCCTTTCGGTCTTATGAACGCCCCTGCAACATTCGTACGCATGATGCGTCGAATCCTATCTCATCGCTCAGATGTCATTGCGTATCTTGATGACATCTGCCTTTTCAGTGATACTTGGAACGATCACTATAATGGGATAAATGAACTATTGTCTATCTTACGCGAGCATAACCTGACAGCGAAACCATCGAAAGCATGTATTGGTTTTAGCGAAATATCTTTCTTAGGACACCGTGTTGGTCATGGGTTCCTAAAAACAGAAGACCATAATACAAGTAAGATACTTAACATTTCTATTCCTAAGACTAAAAAAGCAAGTGCGAAGTCTCTTAGGTTTAATACAATTTTATGGACGATTCATTCCGAATCTGTCCTCCATTATGTCACCTCTTTCTTCCTTGCTAAAGAAAGGGTCTCCTAATGTAGTCCATTGGACTCAAGAATGTCAATCCTCTTTGGATAAGGTTAAAACTATGTTTTCTACTTCACCTATCCTAGTATTGCCTTCTAAGGATAAGACATTTATTCTTCGTAGTGACGCTTCATCCACCGGGATTGGAGCAGCACTAATGCAAGAGTACTCTGGAACTCTGCATCCTGTGATGTATATTTCTCGGAAATTAAATGCCGCAGAGAAGAATTACTCGGTCCTAGACCGTGAATTATTGGCTATGGTTTGGTCAATCCTTAAACTGCAAAGATTTCTTCTGGGCGCGCATTTCATTGTGGAAACTGACCAGAAAGCTCTTACAGCTATTCAGAGTAAAAAATCTGAAGAGCGCGAGATCAACGCGATACGCGATTGCTCTACAGCCATTTCATTTTTCGGTGCGAGCTATCCGTGGGTCAGAAAATGTGATGGCAGATATTTTGTCTAGATGCCCACATGATTCATAACTGTTATACAACTTTGATACAGTTGTTTCTATGTTGAAATGTGTACACATATGTAATATATCATATATTGATTGTAACACTACTTAGCGGTTCATTGATATTTATTCACCGCTGATCTTTCAATGTTTTTCGTCTTTGATGATCATGATGTTAAGATATCTTAGATGAAATTTATGTATAAACTAATGTGGAAATTGTGTCATTGCTAATATTGTAGTATGCGTTGGTGACACCTCTCTGGAAATATTAATACTTAGAGAAGTACCTTCTCTAAGGTCATAAAACTTATGCTTATCATCTGCGCATTGTTATTGGTGCGTTGTGAGCCTATTGTATGTTGCTCCTAGATGTATTTCAAAAAAAAAATGTACCATTTTTTTTTCCCGAGGGGTGTGGTAATCTGTTGCGTGCATATTTTGACGCACATATTACAAAAATCGATATGGCTATTTAATATGGAAAAAATATAGACATTCATTCATTTGTGTATGAAAATGCTGTCTATGGGGAAAGCGAGATAATCCATGTTTGATTCACACTTTTGATTATAGGAGTAATCGTTCTTGATATTGATCCGGCGCATGGATATTGCTCTTATATTTGTACTTATTTTTTAGGGCCAGAAAATAGATTAATTTGCTTATTATGTTTATGGCCTGAATTCATATGTATTACATATTATTAGTACAAGTAGAATCAGTCCTATATTGTATATTTTGGATGGGTAGGCGGGACTAGATTCTTGTTATTCCGCTCTAGCGGAAGTATGAGTTGTCTTGACAAGTCGTGATGAGTTCCGATGTACCGTGATAATGGCGGGTACGCATTTTTCAAAGGGCTGGTAGATTCTTAAGGAAAAATGATTTATGAAGTGGTTTTCTTCTAAAGGAGATGGTATCTCTACTAGAGTTTGTGTTAGAGACTCTCCTAAGGTACGGTACAATGTATAATTCGGACTCCATGTATTGCCAGACCCTATTTTGATGATCTCATGTCGATTAGACCTAGATGGAACATTGTGCTTCGTATCGCCAGGGTCGTGTTTTGTATCGACGAAGATGACAGGCTTTCCTACAGCGGTTATGGCTACGTGAATTAACCTGATTACCGTAGAGCTGTATGGAAACATTTATGAAATGATTTATATGCCCATTATAAATTAACTTTGGCTTATATTCACCTTCCTACGAGTGAGTGAGTGACAACTCAGGGAGGCGGCCATGTTATATTTCTGTCATCATATGTTTTGATCACTGCCAAGAGAACAGATTACATATCCTATTATCGGACAGTGGCAAGGAGATCTCAATCTTGATAGGAACCCCCTTTTCGTGGTTTCATAATATGCTACAAACTATGGACGTCAAGCAACTTTAGTTATTTACCGATCCGCCTTCACTGACGCGTTTAGTCAGATAGGGGATGCGGCCATAATGTATCATGACATTGAACTTTTGATGTACTACCCATTATTTACGAATGTGTCATGACTTTGGATCTGCTATGTATGCCTACAAATTGATGTGTCAACATACCCATGATGTACTCGTTATGTCCCAGTGTGTACGTCTGAATAAATTGTGTAAACAAAGATTCCAGCAGTCTGCATTGGTGCCTTGTAGACACAAGTGTATGAGTGATTAGATTGGTCAGAACACGAACAGTACACCATTCGCGTTAATCACACTCTACACTTCTACTCCATACATACACCATCCTGCGTCGGTTGAAGTGACCAAGTTAGGGCCTGCTTCCCCTGGAGCCTTAGAGGGAAACTACTGTTGACAGCCGCCTTTGCCTTCCCTAACTCAGGACTAGGGTGAGTTACCCATTTACCGCTGGGTAGACTGGAGCATGCCTGATCTCAACAACACACCACACTTCTTTACAGACTGACACTTTACAGAGTTCGCACGTGTATTCGCACGATATTTATTTTTACTTTGTGTCACCAGGTCGTAATAATGTTGCTTTTGTCTTGATAACAGGTGCGGGTACCTCGATCTATAATGACTCGTCAACACTATGTGTTGTAGCAAACCGCTTTGTATCAATCAACGAAAACAACCAAATCAATTTATCGATCTATCCACCTGTCTTTGCGTCAATTATTTTTCCCCCGGGTAAATGTTGGCGCATACGTAATTATGTTCCACTGTCAGAAATTATTGCACTCTGGTGTAAGTGGGAATTAGTCAACAACAGCCAGCTTTGTCTAGGACAAATGAAAAAAAAAGTTGTGATATTTACCCGTGCTTAACAATATATGAAGATTTAAACTAAGGAGATTTTTCAGAACCAAGACTTTTTTCCTAGTGCATATACAAAATTAATACATAAATGTTATATATTTTAACTTATCGAAAACAACCATATACATATGTTTCTTAAAATGACATATAGAAAATAATTTAACACCCTAGCAAAACACACACAGATAAAAATAACAGAGATATTTATTTATATTTAAAACCTTAACACAAAACGCAAATACCGAAAAAAATAAACAAAGACAGAATAGAAACAAACAAAACGCCAAACATACGTATTAACATCCGAGTTTATATTTTTTTTGTAATAAGCAGAGATAGAAATAAACTCTGCACGCCTTTTTTAAATTAACGAAGATATACGCACCGTTTTTTTTTTCTATTTATTTTTAACTTTTTATATTGTGTTTCTATGTGGTATCAGTTTCCTTTTAACACTGCCTAGTACATATACAAAATTAATACATAAATGTTATATATTTTAACTACCTACCGAAAAACGAAACGAATACAGAAACAAACACAACCATATAAAAATATATATTTTTTCACAATAATATTCTTAGCGAAAATGAAAATACAGAGATATAAAATTCAACATACTTTTTTTTTTTTTGGTTTGTGAGCTTGATGTGGTTTCAGAAGGTTGGTTTGTCAGAAGGCTGGTCTTTGGTCGTCGAGTTCTGGTTAAAGAATGATGCGTGTCTACAGGATTTCTCTGCTTATATTACGAGAAAGACTTGTCTCTCGCAGACTCAATGCAGGTGCACGCAATCTGTCACGTGACGGTGCCAGAACGTTTTGTTGTGTAGAATCGATAACTGCGCGTGCGGCTTTTGTGACAATAGTCGGAAACCGTTATTGATTATTTTCGGTACACGACCTTTAATAACGGTCAGGTGCTCGTGAGGCCAGAGTTAATGGCGTTTTGTGAATTGTGAGTATTTTACGATCCAACTGTTGAACAAAGGTTGACATTTACAAAAATAGAACTATGCTTTTTTATAACTATGTGTACCCAGTACGATTTTTGTGTGTCCGTTCGTCTGTTAATGTTGTATGTAAAAATATATTCAGTGAGAAAACGGGTAATACTGTGTTGTATACAACCTTTAAAAAAGCACATGATATATATATATATATATATATATATATATATATAGATATATATATATATATATATATATATATATATATATATATATATATATATATATATATATATATATGGTCTGATGACTAAACATGAATTACAGAAACAACTGCTTATATTTTCACGCAGTTTTGCCACAATGGGCGGAAAGTGGAATCGATAAATTCAGAGCAATCTGGCACGTGCACAAATCGATAACTTCGCGGGTGGTTTGACACAATGGTCGGAAGTCTGTTATTGATTATTTTCGATACACGAACTTTTAATTGCGTGCAGGTGGGGAAAGAGTTACTGGTGTTTTTACGATCGAACATAAAAAAATGAGACATTTACACAATAAAGAGAGCACGCTATTTCACATAGATAGTAATTCCCCCAGCAGCAATATCTAATTTGCGTGCAATTATCTAATGGCAGCTGGCATTAATTAGGGTTGGGTTATTATAGAAAAGCGGTTCTCGATATATAGGTTTGCTTGTGACTGTGTCAGTAACGCTTTTTAGCACGGGGCAGTGGTTCTCATGATGTGTTACACCAAGAGTGTGAATGTGTTTTAGAAAGTGGTTCTCATGTTAATGAGAGTAGTGGGGGTCTGAGATATAAAATAATTGTGTATGAGTGTATTTTATCATTGTTAGCTGTGGACACAAGATGGGTGCATCCGTTCACTGCCCTGATAGCCGGGCCAACTGGTAGTGGCAAATCTGTCTTTGTACAAAGGTTTTTACAACATATCCAGGATATGGTGACACCTACCCCAGCTGAAATTATATGGTGTTATGGAGAGTGGCAGTCCCTGTACCAAACCATGGCGGGTGTTCAGTTTATTGAAGGACTGTCGGACATGGACCAATGGACAGGTGATAAGAAACGTCTGCTCGTTATAGATGATCTGATGAGTGAGACGGATGATAGAATAACTAAACTATTTACGAAAGGGAGTCATCATATGAATATAAGCGTAATGTACATTGTGCAAAATTTATTTGGTAAGAACAAAGAACACAGCGCCATTAGCTTGAATTCTCATTATATAGTTCTTTTCAAAAACCCACGCGATGGCTCGTAGATTATTAATCTAGCCAAGCAGATGTACCCAGGTCGTACTGCCTATGTTCAAGAAAGGTTTAAAGATGCGACGTCGACCCCAAACGGTTATTTGCTAATCGACCTGAAACGAGCAACACCAGATACTTTAAGATTACGTACCCACATATTTCCATACGAGCAACAAGTCGTCTACGTCCCCAAATAAAGACATGGGGGAAAAGGTGAGACGCCATGCTGAAATACTGAAATTTTTAGGCACTACCAAACCCCCAGTCATCAAGGCTGTTATGAGAGCAGCGTCCCCCAATCTTGTAGGAACACTCTGCGAGTGTTGTCACAACGTATTAAAAGGTAACGTTTCACTGACACCCCCTCAGAAGAGGCGTATGCGTCGTTACAAAAACACACTGAGAGCGCTTACCAAGAAGAAATTTTTCGGTAAAAAGACAAAAACATTTTTTACAAACTGGAGGTTTTTTAAGTGCTCTCCTTGGACCAATACTAACCATGCTAAAAGGGGTCTTGTAGATGGCCAAGAAAAAGATTTTGATGGACCCTCGTTTGTTAGAGGCGCAAAAACCTTATAGAACCCCCGATGCTATGAAAGATAACTTGGGAGAATTGGATACTCAAATGCAACTAGTCTTGGAACGAGAAGAGTTACCAGTGGGTGACAAAGCTAGATTATGTCAACGAACACTGCAGCGTTATTTGACTCGACTAGAACAGTACAGTCACGTGCCTCTAGGCTTCGTGGACATTAAACAACCAACACCAGCTACCGACCAGCCAGGTTCACCCACTGTACTTAAAGACGAGGTCGTGGACAAAATTCTTCAGTCCCCACCCGAACAAGTCACACCTACTAATCGAAAAAAAGTGGTTGCCAGTAAATTGCGAGAAACAGCGGCGTATTCGCTCAGAAGAAGGAAAAAGACAAAAACGCCAAAGTGGGAAGCATGGCCAAAGAAGTGAATAAGATTTTAAAACAACATTACTACGAACCGAAACTACCTGGGTCGTATGGCGGAGTCGGTGCCTTGCAACGTAGTTCCAAACTTACTCGTAAAACAATTGAAGAGTGGTTAGGTCATCAGGATACGTACACCTTACACAAACCGGTGCGTAGAAAATTTAAAAGACGCGCGACCATCTCGGGTGGTATTGATCAACAGTTCCAGGCTCACTTAATAGACTTGCGGGGTTTAAAAAAATTCAGCGATGGTTTTTCCTATCTAGTGACATGTATCGACGTGTTAAGTAAATTTGCTTGGGCTGTTCCGCTAAAAAACAAAACTGGGAAAGCTTTAGTAGCAGCGGAGTCTTTTGACACAGAGAAACCCAAGACCTCCGCTTCTATTACGCTTCACACAACAACGCCCGTGTTTTAGAACATCCTCATCTAGTCAACAACATTACAGATTTCAAGTCTTTTGTCTCAAACTTACACGACAGCGACATTCTTACACATGCACAAGTAAACAGACCCAACACAAAATATTATGTTGAAGCAATACCGGCGACATCCTTCTATCTCTATCATATTCAAGACTTCCCAATCGGCTGTTTTTTACAAGACATTCCAAATTACATCACCGATAATAAGCACATCAATACATTACAACACGACTCTTACTCAAAACCTTACAGTGATAACTTTTGCTTTTTTAGGTGTTTAGCCGTTTTTAGGGGTGCGCCCGTTAAGAATGTTAGAAAAAGCACGCGCCGACTCGTAGCTCAATGGCAAACACAGCAGGGACTAGAGTCCCTCATCGATTTCCCCGGGGTTAATTTAACAGACATTCCATCCTTAGAAAAATGCTTTAAAATAAATATAGATATTTTTGAGTTTGACGACGCGCAGACCCTGACCCCCAAACTTAGAGGTAGTGATAGTTTTCCAGATACGTTGCGTCTTTTAATGTATAAATCCCATTTCATGTATATAGTTGATATTGATAGGGCGGCAAACTACTTTTCGTGTCCGAAATGCGGTAAATTATGGAAGATTTTTAGGGACATGAAGCACCATGAGCAGACTTGTGCCGGCGATAAGCGAAAGGAAATTTTTAAAGGTGTGGTATATACCCCGCCAGATACCGTTTGGGAATTAATCGCCGCGCAGGGAATAGATGTAGACACAAAATTCGTCTTTCCCTACCGGGCCACCTTTGACTACGAGTGTTATTTCGAGACCTCTGTATCGCCCAGTGGTAGCACAACTACCTACACAGCTAAACAAGTGCCCCTGTCTTGTTCCGTGGCCTCTAATGTCCCCGGGTTTGAGGAACCCGTGTGTTTTATCACAACGGGTGATCCACAAGACTTGATAAATAAGATGCTCGGGCATCTGACCAACATTGCCGAGGCGTCTTACGCCATTTTGCGTCAGCGTTTCGATGAGGTATACACTCAACTCGGTGACTTAGAGGGACTCATTGAGAGACTCGATGTGTATTTGCACGAAGTGCCCGTGTTAGGATTCAATTCGGGAAAGTACGTCGTCAACGTGATAAAACCCTGTCTCATCAAATATTTCATTGACCAAGATTTCAAATATTTAGTCAAGAGAAATAATAATTTTAAGTGTATCGCCACTCCCCATTTAAAATTTTTAGATATCATCAACTACTTAGCCCCCGGATTTAGTTATAGTAAATACCTGGCCGCGTATAAAGTAACAGAAACCAAAGGTTTTTTTCTGTTACGAATACGTCACCGATTTAGAAAAATTAAACGAAACGGCGCTACAACCCAACTCGGCTTTTTTTCCGCCCTAAAAAATTCTAATATTTCTAGTGACGAGTACGCCGAGTGTCAGAGGGTTTGGGTCGGTAACCGTATGACCACGTTGCGCGATTTTCTGACGTGGTACAACAACAAAGACGTGGTCCCCTTCCTAATTGCGTTAGAACAACAGGTTAGTTTTTATGCGGGGTTAGGTGTAGATATGTTTAAAGATGCGATTTCGGTGCCCGGTGTTACTTTAAAATATCTTTTTAAAACTCTCCCGTCAAACGTTTCTTTTTCTTTATGCTCCAAGCGGGAGCAAGATTTACACAACACGTTGCGACAAAACATAGTTGGGGGACCTTCAATTATCTTCCATAGCTTTCATAAACAAGGCAAAACGTGTATTAGAGGTGGCAAAATGGTGCAATGCATTAAAGGTTTTGATGCCAACGCTCTTTATTTGTGGGCGCTAATGCAGAAAATGCCGACTGACTTTCCCGTTAGACGAAACAGGGAGGACGGTTTCAGGTACCACAAGATCAATAAATACACCGCGCAGTGCCGCGACTGGTTGAGTTGGGTGTCGCACCAAAATAATGTGGTTTTAAAGACTCAGTGTAACGGCCGTGAGATGTCTTTTGGTCATATGCACATTAGGGTAGAAGGTTGGGACAAAGACTCTCGCACCGTCTACCAGTTCCATGGCTGCCTGTTCCACGGCAACCTAACTGCCCACTAACCACCGGTCGTGACGTTAATCCAGTTAATAACAAACCTTTGACTAAGTTGTACAAAAAGACGCGGAAATTGGTGCCTATTTGAAGACCGAGTGTGACGTTACCTTGGTCGAAATGTGGGAATGCGAGTGGCAAAACTTGAAGGAAGACGATCCATCAATCGGTCGCTTTCTGAGCGCCATCTTCCCGACCCTGAAACCATCTTATATTAAATGTCGGTACCCGCTAACGGAGTCACAGATTCTCGGCTCTGTGCTAGACAAAACCTTGTTTGGTTTAGTCGAGTGTGAAATTCATGTACCCGACTCCCTGAAAGAGCATTTCTCTGAGATGACGCCCATTTTTAAGAACGTCGACGTCACGAGAGATGATATTGGGCCTTTCATGCGGGAATACGCCGAAAAACATAAACTCCTGACTACCCCCAGAAGGACGTTGATCGGGAGTTATGTGGGTAAAAAGATTCTGTTGGCGACGCCTTTGCTTCGCTGGTACCTGGCCAAAGGCTTAGAAGTCACCTGTATTTACCAGGTGATTGAATATACGCCCGCGACGTGTTTCAAACAGTTTGGGGATACTGTTTCGGACGCTCGTCGCCAAGGAGATATCGATGATGTCTACGCGATAACCAGCGAAACCATGAAACTGTTGGGTAACGCCGCCTATGGTAAAACGTTGACCAATAAGGCGAAGCATGTAGAGGTTTCGTACACGATGGGAGAGGGTACATCTAAATTAATAATCTGCCCCCGCTTTAGAGAAATGACTTTAGTGACGGATGACATTTTTGAAGTAGAGATGGCTGTAAAGAAAATTAGTTGGGACCTGCCCGCGCAAATAGGTTTTTTTGTTTATCAATACGCCAAACTGCGCATGTTAGAATTTTATTACGACTGTCTAGATACATTTGTAGATAGGTCAGATTTTCAGTTGTGCGAGACAGACACAGACAGTCTTTACTTGGCCCTTAGCGCGAGTAACCTAGCGGACGTTGTTAAGCCCGCTATGCGACGTGAATTTTATAGCTCCTACCAGTAGTGGTTCCCCGCCGAAATGTGTCCCGACCATAGATCCGTTTTCGTAGCTAGTGAGGGTAAAACGCGCCTAGTTTGTCAAAAATGCCGCGAACAAAAATTATACGACAAACGGACACCGTGCCTTTTTAAATTAGAGTACGAGGGCAGTGGGATGGTTTCCCTCTGCAGCAAAACGTATCACTGTTTTGGCGACTCGACAAAACAACGACAAACGGATTGAACAAACACCACAACACAATAGACAAAAATACCTTTTTAGAAGTCCTCAACACCCAACAAGCACAGGGGGGGGGGGGGGGATGTCGGGTTTAGAACACACAACTCCGCCATATACAAATATGAACAACACCGCAACTCTCTGTCTTACTTTTACATCAAGAGATAGGTGCATCCCGACAATGTCACCACGTCCCCCCTCACCATCTAAACTCTCTGTACACCAACCAAAAGCCATACCACACAATACAACGCAGATCCAATACAACACATAAACTCCCTACCCAATAAACTATCTCTCTTCCACTCTGTACACAACACTAACCCAACACAACACAGATACCTAGGCAGGTATATGTACGCCTCACTCTGTCCTATTTTTACGACGTGACGACTCCCCTCCCTCAAGGTCTGGTCTGCAGCTGTACCCCGGTGATATATGTATTAAAGAGCCTTTTTTATCTATGTTGTAAATATTGTATAAAAAAATACGCCAATATGTGATTATATAATTTTATTTTGAAAACACACCTCCCGTCTTCTAATATAAATACTGTACATGTCACTATGTGATCCTATGTGTTATTTGCCAATATTATACAATGCCACTATATGATAATGTTATTTGAAAAATAAAATATATTAACTAAATTCTTTGTTACCTATGTCTATATATCGTCTAACTGTTGTAATATATGTTTAAATATATGTATAACTAAATATCGTCTACCTGTTGTAAATAGATATATCTCTAACTGTTGTAATATATGCCTTATTGTATAACTAAATATTGTAATATATGTAAATATTTACTACCTGTCTGTAATATGTACGTATAACTGTTTGTAAAATAATCAACACACAACACACTACCAGGACAACAACACGCCCGCCATTATTGAACTTATATATTACTATGTAACAAGACCTCTCCTCCTCCACGCTCCTCCACCACATTTCCTTATATAAAAAGTCACGCACTACCACAGCGCGCCACCCAATTTTCCTTATATAAAAGTTACGCGCCTGCAGACTATATAAAAGTCACGCGCCTGCAGACTATATAAAAGTCACTCGCCTGCAGAAATTATACCTGTTTTGCGCATACAATACTACTTATATGTACTCTCCCAAAAATAGAAAAGTGCGCAAATGGCGGTGTGCATAAACAGTTTTATTATGGAAAGTCAAGATTTTAAAAGATGAACGAACAATTACGAGTGTAGCAAATGTAATTTTTGCTGGGGAGGGGGGGGGGGGAGGGGGGGGTTTAAGATGTTATACCTAACAAGAAAGATAGTTGTGTCTGTGGTAACTGTGTGAGGTCAAGCACATGTAGGTCCCTGACTATAAAAGAATGATGATGATGATGATATATTTGATCAGGGAACCTAACGCTACCTCCCTAGATCTCACACAGTCCGTATTCTGATTCTAGTGGCTGGTGTATGATGTCTCTAGTGTCTAGGGGTGAAATGAAGATGATGGTACATCAACAAAATACACTTTAACTCACTAAAAAAAAATGAATAAGACGGTGGTTAAAGTTTTCTTTTAAAATTTGAATGTTTTTTCTTTATACAATTTAATCTGCCTGTCCCGCCACCTCTTTTGGACAGGTCTTTGAAAATGAGGAAATATATTTACATACAATGCTTTAACTAAAATATGGACTCTTGATCCTATGAATATATGTTAATATAGAGTTCCTGTAGGTGTATTCACAGACTAATACTTTAATAGTTGCTAGTGATTGTCATTTGTTATGAGGAGCTGTTGTTTTCATCATGCCCTATATAATTCAATGTTATTTTGATAGGAACTAGTTTCTTAGGATGAAATGTCAGAGGTCCCAGCTGATAACATGTCACCTGGGATTCTTCGTAGGTCGAATATAAGTCAGTATATCAATGTAGAGACAATGTAGATCAGCACCCACACGTAAGCTCCTTCAGGCTATCAGCTGACAGCTTAAACCTTATAATGGAGACTTTACACCCACTCATCAGGTTTCCTGTCACCGGATGGTAACAGGAAATTAAAAACTGCAATAAAAAGACACCCTGGCTTTTTCAACCTGATCATAACTTCTTATCCCTATATATACATGACGGTATGGGGTCAGCCTCTTGTGCATTAATGTGCAACAGCCCCTAATTTATGACTCACACCCTTCTGTGACCACACCACAGATCCCTATGGCAGATACGCCACTGTACTTTTACATAGTTTGCTTCAATGCAACAACGTGGAGTAACCACATCTCCTTTTATATGATTTTCTTTTCTTTTCTAACTTATAAACGCTCTAGGCATGTTGAAAAGTGTTCATAGAACACATAGGCTTCCTAACATTTCCAATACAAAATATTAATACAAAATCATAATAATATGCAACAGTCAAATACAGTTCAATGTGAGGACTCAATAATGTTTGCTTCCGGCATGTCCTTCACTTTTCCACAGCAGTATCTGACTTTGTCAGTTTTAATCAAGCATGTAAATACATAAAGCATTCTTACCACTAGTTCAAAGAAATATGTCACAAATAACGTTGACTGGCAAAGAATATGGCCTCAGTCTCGCTCTGTACCGTCCAGATAGTGAATTTAGTCGTTAATTTTACAAGTTATCACATCTGATCTCAACGTAGTTGTTTGAATAAAATTTTCTAGTCAAATGGCCACGAGACCACTATGCCTTTTGCCAATATCTATTAGAGCCGACCAATGAAAGCAGGCACTACTAAATAATTTTGAATTTAGTTTGAAAAAACAAAACAATTCCAAACAAACTATGTGCCTCGTAGTCCAATGGTCAGTCTGTGTTAGTTATGCCAATAGAAAAAGATGTTTCGTTTAGTTAACATTTTTCCCTATCTCCCCCTTTTACTCCTATACTCTTATACCAACCAATAGAATTTGAATTACTACAATGCCTCTTTTTTTAAACTAGCGTCCCCAATAACGTTATGTGTAACGAGCAAGAACAACAGTCTGTCCGGTCAAGCGTTCGTAGACATTTAGTATTTTCTCAATAACTTGGCTAATACTTGGACTACCATATTTTTTAAAAACATATTTTTGCTCAGGGGATTCTAAGCTATACTACCATATGATTTTTATGGTCAGTTTCAGTATGGTTTTGATTTTCAATTTTGTCACTGTCAATCGTCAAAATTAACTTTTTACACAAGTCGGCCATCTTCCCCCCGTCTCTAACATTTTCCTCACTATTCAAATAAACCAACTAGTTTGAGTGACGTCAGAATATTACCGCTAGGGGAAATGAAAAATTATCTGTGTGTCTGCCTCTGCTGGCTTTGCCCACAGCGTGTATATATTAAAGAGACTGCGTGCAGAGCGAAGAGGGGTTTTTCAAAACTTTGGTAGTGTTTTGCGTTAATTATTACAATCGTCTCATTCTTACTACTGAGAACTGTCCGAATTACTACAAATGTTAGTGTTAAAGTTAACATATTACGTTAATTCAAACGCCAGTTTGGTCTCACAGTTCTGGCAAGTCGTTAATTACAAGCTTTTCCCCCGTTTCGTGCAGCAGATCGGCGAGATGTTAAAATGTTTGTTGTACGTTTTCGAAACCGAAACTAAAGCGTGTTTGATTTTTACGGCGGGTCATTTTCTTAGCATTCCCACTGCACAAAAGGCATCGCCCTACTGGCGTTGAAGATGAAACTAGTCAGACACCTGAGGGCTGGTGCATTTATTCATCATAAGACTAAAATCTTACTGAATTAAGCGATTATCTCACAGATTTTAATACACACCTCCCTTCCTAAAACATGCATCCATTGCAGGTTACAATCTGTGAGATAACTTAGCGCAAATAAAGTCCTACGTTTTCATCTGATTTTCATCACACGGATGTCTACTCAAAAAATCTGCACCGACGTTCTGAGGGCCGGGAATATATCCAAAAAGAAATGAGTATGACTGTAATAATAATAACCATCTTAATAATCTGTAATTTTCATGCTTGGCTTGTGACAGGAATACGAGAGGTGAATGATCCGTTTAGACCACAAATGTCCTGCCATATAGATAAATCTGAAATTTTTTTATATCCCATATTAACGCCAAACATTCTTTCTCACTTGTTGAATAATTTTTTTCCGCCTTGTTCAACTTGCGGCTTGCATAAGCGACTGGGTTCAAATCCCCATCTTGTGAGGAGGACCTTTGCAACAATGTAGCGCCTAGGCCGACATTGCGTGCGTCACTTCTCACGATAAATTCTTGATTCAAGTCAGGCAATTGCAATACTGGCCTGCTTGTGAGTTTTTCTTTTAACTCCTGGTAAGCCAATTCACACTGTGCGGACCAATTTATTGTATCAGGTTGTCCCTTTCGAGTTAAATCCGTCAGAGGAGCACATATAGAGTTAAAATGTTTAATGTACTTTTGGTAGAAACCACACAACGACACAAAAGATCGCACATCTTTCTTTGTTTGTGGCCTAGGTGCTCTTTTCAGTTTCTCCAGATTCTTGGGGTCAGGGGTCATGCTACCCTGATGTACGGTATGTCCCAAGAATTCCAACTCTTTACACCCAATACAACATTTTGTTGGTCTAGCAGTCAAGTTAGCCTCTCTAAGTCTATCAAACAGCATATTCAAAGAGTTAACATGTTCCTCAAAAGTTTCAGTAGCAATGAGGATATCATCCATGAAATTCGAGATACATGGATTTTTCAGGGGATCCAACAATTTTCGCATCATCCTAGAAAACACACTCGGGGCATTTTTCAACCCAAACGGTAGCATGTTGAACTCATAATGACCTTCCGAGGTGCTAAATGCTAAGTAAGGTCGAACCTCAAGCTTTACTGGAATTTGATAATGGCCTTTGCTAAGATCCACCTTGGAAAAATATTTTGCCTTGTTCAGCCTGGCAAAAAAGTTGCGTAGTATCACGTAATGGATCCACCTGATCTTCTGTGACAGCATTCAGCTTCCTGTAATCGATGCACAGTCTATGTTCTCCCGATGGTTTCCGCAACAAAACCACACAGGAACTATAAGGAGACTCACTGTGAGAAATAATCCCTTCTTGTAACAAATAATCTATCTCCTCTTTCAAAGCTTTTTCCTTAGCGAACGGAATAGAAATAAGGCCTCATACAGATGGGTGTTGGGGTATGTTTCTCCAGGACTTTTGAATTCTCTCCCTCTGTCCTTTTGTCAGGTGATTACTGATCTTCACCTGTTCAAACGTTTCACTGGGCTTCAGTGGATATTCAACTGAGGTGAGAGGTTCATTTTTCATTTCGGTTGCAATTGACAAGGCCATTAAGTGTGTTCCTTCCTGGATTTGTCTGTCCAGATATTTCTTCAAAAGGTTCACATGATATAATTTTTCCTTTCCCTTCTTGTCTATCTTGTAATTTGCTCTGGATACCTTTTCCGAAACCGTATATGGACCTTGCCATCCGATCTGAAGTTTATTGTTGCTGCCTGGTAAAAGAAGAAGCACCTTCTCCCCTACTGCAAGCTCCCTATCCTTCGCTTTTTTGTTATAATAAGCAGCATGCTTTTTCCTGGCTTGTCTCAAATTTTCATTTGCCAGTTTCCAACTAGTTTTTAAACGAGTGGTCAGTTTGTTCACATATTGGTATGATGAGGTAATAGTCTCTTCTGCCTTCTCATCTGTCCACGTCCTTAACAAGGCTACATATGGACTTTTAATTTTTCTGACATATTTTTCATAACACTGGAAGCATTGTGTTGAGGACGTTTCTTCCTTTTGTCATCACACAAAAATCTACCACTACCTATTCGTTTCCTGGGGTTTTCTCCCCACTTTAAATTACTTGTGAGAGATCTTCTCTCTCTTTTACCTTCACCCAGTTCACATAAATCCAACCGAGGGACTGTCGGCTTATTCTGGGGTAAAATCACTCTTTGTACTCGACGCAGAGTTGCCATTCTAACACATTCAAGTGAAGAATGTGTGTGAAAAGGGGGTTCCCATTCCACTTTGTCTACATTATTAATTTTATTTTTCTTTCCATTTTCAGGCCTAAGTTTGCCCCGTGGCGTTTCTAGGTCCTGATTATTATTTTCCCCACTTGTGGGTGTTCCCTAATGAAATATGCTGCACGCTTCGACAAAATTTTCAACGATGACCATTGCATTTGGCCAATAATAATTTTGGGCAACTTTTTGGCAGATGGTACCTACTTTCTCGTGGTTCCCATCTTTTCCAACATGTAAACTCCGTATTACGTCTGCCCTAAACATCTTAGGAAGTACCAGTTGTCCGTGACCATTTGAACCAGTTCCGGCCTTCCTATATAACAATTTATTCTTCATGTAAAATTCTCCTTTGTTTGGAGGTGTATGGCAGTTATGCAATTTTTGAAAGCACGGCTTCAGTGACCTATCCTCAGCCTGTGCCTTCCTCATCATCCTCTGGATGAGTATTTATAGGTTCATATTCTTTCTTCTTGGACTGTGATCTGGTCTGCACTGTTGCCATGACCAGAGGTCTCTTGGGAGCCCCCAAGAAGACATAACGACATCCCAATATCAGAGGGTAAATGGGTGCGTCTAACACTGCTGCTCTGATTATCCCTTCCACATAGCGAGTTTTCACTGTTATCCTTGCAATGGGAAGTTTCATGAGTGGTAGGTCCTTGGTCGCCCCTTGAATCTCCACTGTTTCTGTGGTATACTGATCCGGGTTCACCAAGTGCGCACTCACAACGGAATCGAAATCCAAACCGGTATCGTAAAGGCACCTAATTGTGACTCCATTACATACCACGGCCTCACATACTGGGGGATGATAAGGTTCCTGCTGTCCAGTAGGTTTTACCTTTTCTTTCTTTTTCCCCAACTTCATCGCAGCACATCCAGAAGCTTTCCTTGTACAAAATTTGGTGTCATGACCCTCTCTCTCGTACACCATTTGCAATAGTATCTATTTTGATAAAGGGGTTTTCTTTCCTCATATTTCCTGTCATTGAACTGTGAGTTTTTATGTTTATTATCATTGCGTGGCCTATCAAAATTGGGCTTAAACTTGTTACCCTGATCTTTATTATCAAACCTATTTGAGTTTTATGGGGCCCTATAGTTATCTACATGCTTCTTTTTGGTGCCAGCTACCTCTGCCTGGGCTGCCTGATACCTCTCAGCGACATTAAGTAACTCCCCCAGCCTCTCTGCACCCGGTTCCATGAGAAACTTTCTCAAGTCTGGAGCCATGGACTATCTCAATTGCTCAATAAGGATCATTTCTTTAAGATCTTGGGTTTTCCCCAGAGCAGTCCATTTCTCCAAGTAAGTCTCCAACCGTGCAGAGAACTGGTGATAAGTCTCACCCGACAGTAGCTTGGCATTTCTAAACTTTTCCTGTAAAATTCACCATGCTTTTCGTATCTTAACAACAGAGCCTGCTTTAACATGTCATAATTGTCTTGGTCATCCCTGCTCATTTTTGAAAATACTTCATAAGCTGCTCCCCGAATACCTTGGGATAACTTCAAGCTCCATCTTTCTTTTTCTAGCCCATAAGTTGTAGCTAATACCTCATACCTACTTAGATATGATTCAATGTCATCATCTCTCTCAACAAAATAATCTAAATGAAACCCCATAGCTGAGTTTGAGGCCCCCTGACTAGCAGTCGTATCAGAGGTAGAGGGGCTGTGACCATTTTCAGGAGCATGGCCTTGCAACTCCAACTCCCTTAGTCGCAACTCATGCTCCCTCTGCAACCTTTTATCTTCTGCTTCCCTTTCGGCAGCTAATCTCTTTTCTTCTGCTTCCTTTTCTAATCTTTTATCTGCTGCTTCTTCCCTTTCGGCAGCCAATCTCTTTTCTTCTGCTTCCCTTTGCAGTTGTTTTCTTCCGCCTCCAATTTTCTCTCCTCCAATTGGAGCATCTTGATCTCAGCCTCTCTATCAGCCTCTAATTTCTTCATCTCTCTGGCATCTTCTAACTGCATTCTCCTCTCTTCAGCTAACCTATGTTCTTCCCTAGCAATAAACTTATCACATTCTGAGGTGACATAGTCAATCAAAACTTCACCTTCCATATTCATGTCTCTCGCAGTCTGCACAGCAGCAGAGCGAAACTTGGCCAAATCCGCCATCTGATAAATACTAAAATGTTCTAAATCAATTTCTAAAACAAGTACAATTTTAATTAATTAATCCAGGCTCTGACACTTCATCAATTCCCAAATCTTGGGCAATATTAATGATGGGGATTCCCCGGGTAAATAGAAATGTTCTTATAGCTAAAACCCAGACCAGGACCCTAATATATGTAGTACTAGAAGTTCCTATCCCGGACAAGCCTACCAATTTATGTAGCAAAAAAAATTTTTGCTAGGGGGGTAAGATGTTATACCTAACAAGAAAGATAGTTGTGTCTGTGGTAACTGTGTGAGGTCAAGCACATGTAGGTCCCGGACTATAAAAGAATGATGATGATGATGATATATTTGATCAGGGAACCTAACGCTACCTCTCTAGATCTCACACAGTCCGTATTCTGATTCTAGTGGCTGGTGTATGATGTCTCTAGTATCTAGGGGTGAAATGAAGATGATGGTACATCAACACAATACACTTTAACTCACTAAAAGAAAATGAATAAGACGGTGGTTAAAGTTTTCTTTTTCAATTTGAGTGTTTTTTTCTTTATACAATTTAATCTGCCTGTCCCGCCACCTCTTTTGGACAGGTCTTTGAAAATGAGGAAATATATTTACATACAATGCTTTAACTAAAATATGGACTCTTGGTCCTATGAATATATGTTAATATAGAGTTCCTGTAGGTGTATTCACAGACTAATACTTTAATAGTTGCTAGTGATTGTCATTTGTTATGAGGAGCTGTTGTTTTCATCATGCCCTATATAATTCAATGTTATTTTGATAGAAACTAGTTTCTTGGGATAAAATGTCAGAGGTCCCAGCTGATAACATGTCACCTGGGATTCTTCGTAGGTCGAATATAAGTCAGTATATCAATGTGGGCTTCCTAACATTTCCAATACAAAATATTAATATAAAATCATAATAATATGCAACAGTCAAATACAGTTCAATGTGAGGACTCAATAATGTTTGCTTCCGGCATGTCCTTCACTTTTCCACAGCAGTATCTGACTTTGTCAGTTTTAATCAAGCATGTAAATACATAAAGCATTCTTACCACTAGTTCAAAGAAATATGTCACAAATAACGTTGACTGGCAAAGAATATGGCCTCAGTCTCGCTCTGCCCCGTCCAGATAGTGAATTTAGTCGTTAATTTTACAAGTTATCACATCTGATCTCAACGTAGTTGTTTGAATAAAATTTTCTAGTCAAATGGCCACGAGACCACTATGCCTTTTGCCAATATCTATTAGAGCCGACCAATGAAAGCAGGCACTACTAAATAATTTTGAATTTAGTTTGAAAAAACAAAACAATTCCAAACAAACTATGTGCCTCGTAGTCCAATGGTCAGTCTGTGTTAGTTATGCCAATAGAAAAAGATGTTTCGTTTAGTTAACATTTTTCCCTATCTCCCCCTTTTACTCCTATACTCTTATACCAACCAATAGAATTTGAATTACTACAATGCCTCTTTTTTAAACTAGCGTCCCCAATAACGTTATGTGTAACGAGCAAGAACAACAGTCTGTCCGGTCAAGCGTTCGTAGACATTTAGTATTTTCTCAATAACTTGGCTAATACTTGGACTACCATATTTTTTTTAAACATATTTTTGCTCAGGGGACTCTAAGCTATACTACCATATGATTTTTATGGTCAGTTTCAGTATGGTTTAGATTTTCAATTTCTTCACTGTCAATTGTCAAAATTAACTTTTTACACAAGTCGGCCATCTTCCCCCCGTCTCTAACATTTTCCTCACTATTCAAATAAACCAACTAGTTTGAGTGACGTCAGAATATTACCGCTAGGAGGAAATGAAAAATTGTCTGTGTGTTTGCCTCTGCTGGCTTTGCCCACAGCGTGTATATATTAAAGAGACCGCGTGCAGAGCGAAGAGGGGTTTTTCAAAACTTTGGTAGTGTTTTGCGTTAATTATTACAATCGTCTCATTCTTACTACTGAGAACTGTCCGAATTACTACAAATGTTAGTGTTAAAGTTAACATATTACGTTAATTCAAACGCCAGTTTGGTCTCACAGTTCTGGCAAGTCGTTAATTACAAGCTTTTCTTCCGTTTCGTGCAGCAGATCGGCGAGATGTTAAAATGTTTATTGTACGTTTTCGAAACCGAAACTAAAGCGTGTTTGATTTTTACGGCGGGTCATTTTCTTAGCATTCCCACTGCACAAAAGGCATCGCCCTACTGGCGTTGAAGATGAAACCAGTCAGACACCTGAGGGCTGGTGTATTTATTCATCATAAGACTAAAATCTTACTGAAATAAGCGATTATCTCACAGATTTTACTACAACGAGGCATGTTGTCATAATAGAAATGTTAGTTATTTAGTCAATTTCCGGTCCATTAGATCATTATCACTGCTCCACATGTCATTTATGGAGGTTACTCCATGTCTTCATATTTAATACATCCATGTAATTTTCACTACAAATATCTAATGACGGTCGCCTGCAGTGAAATGACCACAGTAGTAATAGTACCGTCTGTAATACATGTAATAGAAACAGCACATTATAATTAAAAACCTGTTAATTTTGACGGATTATTGCTAGTTCAATAATAATTGGCAATGCTCTTTTAAGTCGAGAATGATTTTTTTCTGTGGATCTGTTTATTTTGGCCAACATATTGGTTTACTCTTTTTGCGTGGTTCTACCTCCCCACAAAGGATTTCATCTCTAACGCAAGTCAATAATGTAGGTTCAAGGAACTTCCATTTTTTATTGTTAAATTTTTTACTTGATTTTTGTTTAACCTTATCCAAGTAGGCCTACAAGTCATATCAACAATTTCTACTCTACAAATATGGTATGTGCAAAAGTGAACACGGTTCTATTGAGCACTGCCAAACGGGCCTGTTCGGTCACTGCTCGCTACTACCAGCGCTAACTTCGCCCGTTGTGCAAGGTTAAAAAAAAACGATGTTTATTACCATTTATTTTTCAATCACGATCTCTCGTGGAACCCCTACCGACCCCTCACGGACCCCTTCAAGGGTTCCGTGGAAACCCGGTTGAGAAACCCTGCTCAGGAGATAAAATAAGCCTCAAGCTTGCCACTGCTTTCTTTGAATTTAGTGAGGTAGACAGCTGCGAGTGTACGTAGAAGAAGAAAAAGAAGACATTCCTATTGTTTATCTTGTCAAACGAAAAAATGACATTGTTTGGCAATGTGGAAGAGTACGCCAAAATTATAAGCGATAAAAAAATAAAATAAACGTAACTTATGTGGATGCGAGACATACCGGATACATAATACATTTCTTTTATACTAGCACTAAAGTCTTGACAGCACTTGGGATACGTGGGCTTTTAGAGGTCTTTGCTTTACCTGTGTGGTCCACTAGAAGAAACACCACTACAAGATGTAGAACCATACGTATTCCTTGGCAATACTATAGACACGGTTTGGCGGACAAACATGGATTTAAAAAATTTTTTTATTGCATTGGAAAAAATATGGATATCAAAATAAATCAAATCCAACACACAAAAATTCGAATCTTCAAATCAATTACCGAGTCAGTCAAATTGTATGGCTCTGCAACATTGAGGACAACAACGCTAACTGTTTGAATAGGACTAAGTAACAATATGCTTGCTTGTCAGTGTAGCGAAAGGTTTTTATGAGTATAGCTGTCAGTAGTAGTTAATGATAGAACAGAAAAGAATTATGTCTGACAAGAATGTAGTTCCAGTGTCAGAGAAGAGCACTGGTATCGCAGGATAGTCACGGCTGTGAAGGTCTCTACTTCAGATAGTAATTAGATAAAAGTTAGAGCCTAAGATGCCACCTTTTGTATGTAACTAACCAATGATAATCAACAATTCAGTAAAACTCAAAATGCAACAATATAAAACTGATAACTCAGAAGAATACAATTACTGAATCATTTATTATGTACATCTATCTTTGGTTTCTTCGTGTGCAAATATGAATGATGAAAAATGATGATATTGGATGAATAACAAATTAATTTCACAATTATTCAAAAGTTGAGTTGTAATTATTTCTTAGACAAAAGTCCTTGTTGAAATCTTCAAAATAAACAGAAAGTTCTTTCAAATTTCCTTTAAAACGAAAATGTGACTTGTCTTGAATCTTGACTTAGAACAGTTTTACATCATACACTTATATTTTCTTTTGATTTTTACTTGTGACCGCTCACAATGGCTGTTGAATATTCAATATACTTGTATTTTACTCAGCTTCAGTGTTCTGATACAGTTCTTCTGGTCTACACAAGTAATATTCACAGCAGTTGGTTATTGACTCTGCACTAGGCTAACCAACACCTGATGGAGCCTAGTACATGAACAGAAGCACACCGAGGTGTTCCTTATTGTTGAAGTGAGTCACGAGTGGATTTCAGTTCGAGATCCTGCTGTTCCAAACCAGAACAGTAACCTGGAACAAAGTGTGACACGAGGCTAACCTTTGGTCGGGTACATGTGTTTTTTATCACCCACAAATTATAATTGTTAAAATTTAGTAGCCACACGAAGCACCATACTTTTTCTTAAATTCGCGCGGCAAATCTAACACCGTGTCATTCAATCGCCGTGTCAAGGCCGTGGAAGATGAATCTCTTGGAGTTGTCACATGATTTTACACGCAACAAAAAGAATTGTGTGCAGTTTTTGCAGGAACGAGGAATTATACACACCGTCCGAATGTGTGCTAACAATCATGTCATGAGTTTGTCTCTCACAGTTTGCCAAGATCGTTAGAGATGCCGCACATGTGTGATGAAGTACTGAGATTCTGTCTTTCAAATGGCCCATGTCTTGTTCTCCTTGCAATTTGTTCACTATTTCTAGGAGGGATTACAGGTAATCCACTCCATGTTTCTTCTCCTTCTATTATTTACGTTTTTCAGAGTGAGATCACGATAGAGTTTTATCTTATCTGCATTACATTTCTTCTCTATGAACAGAGGTGGTGTTTAGTGTTGGTGTGTAGGGAATTGTTGCAGTATTTTTCTAGAGGAAAGACTATAGAGCCTAGATCAGATTTGCACCAGTTTTAGTCTTTTAAAGATATTGCGTGGCCATAGACGTATTTTCGGGAGTTAAATTATTTGCGGCCATTTTTGCTTCATTTTTGCAGTATAGGGCTGGGACTAATTCCCGTTTCTTTGTCTAAATGGGGGTAGTGATTTTACCACGCGCTTGCAGTAACAGGATGAGTCAGAGTTGTTTACAATTTTGATTGGCTGAGATCTAACTGCTTTGAATGGCAGCGCGTTCATTGGGGCTAGAACAGAGCCGCGCAAATGACGTCATGAGGGCAGCGTGGGGGATCCTGATTATAAATACTCACGGAAAGTCATAGTCGGTCTCTCTTGTATAATTGCCAGCCGCGAGCCAGAGTCAAATAGTCGATTCGCCTTCAGTGGGAATTCGAGTTTTGGTAAGCATTATTTATTAGCGTGGTACTTTATTGATTTTAATTGCGAGTCCCAGCCCGATCAGTAAGTTTTCTTGGGAAGTTTAAGTTTAATTTCATTCTGAACTCCAGAGCCATCAATACTATCGTAGTGATAAATTGGGAAAACTTAAGAAGTCCATATAATTCCTTATTGAAGGAATAGCGATATTTAAGATGGTTTAAAAGTTGAGATGTTACGGGCGTGCTTTGGATTATTTCAAAGTAGGTCTGTAGAGAACCCGCATCTGTGATTTATGATAATGTACAGAATGGCGGGAGCGGGTGGATTTGTGATTTTATTGAGAGTTTAATGCTGCTAGTTATATATATAATTAGACAGGTGCACGTGGGAGCTATCATTTAATGAATATTTATGCAGGAGCACGTGGGTGCGTTAGTTACTGAATATTTATTCGAGACGATGTTCAGAGGGATGAAGAGGAGCGAAGCACGTGGTTGTAACTACAGGGTAATTGTTAACCTGGGTTATGTATAACGGTTGGGCTGTATGCAGATGCTAGCATAAACTGGTTATACGTTATTGTTTGTGCATTGTTGTTCTGGGTATTCAGAAGACGTGAGAGGTACTTTTAAAGGAAATAATATTTGTATTATCATTTTGAATGTGATTTATATTCCTGTACGGGAACTTTAATGATTCATAGGGAGGGCTAGTTTATTTGTGGTAAACATTGCTGCATATAGGGTCAGCGTAGAAGTGGGGCATAGTATTTTGGACAGGTAGATACAGCCTCAGTGAAATATTGTTGTCGCTCCGAGTTAGTCATGCAGAAAAGAAGATCGGGGTCAACTGATGTTTATTTTGGAATCGGGTACAGAGAAGAGAGGTAGTTGAGTGGTGGGGAGCTGACTTTGGGAGCATAAATATTATGTAGTTGCTGGAGTGGGAATAGACAGGGGTGTTACGAAGTCGGGGAGTTAGTGGTTATAGAGTAATAGATTATTGATGTGTTGTTCAGCTGTTGCATTTTTTTGTGTCGAATTTGCAGGGGTAGCGGCACAGTGGGAGGAGCGAAAGTTGCCAATAACTTTCCCCACGGCAAGATTGGCATCTCAGACAAAGAGGGGTTTGAGATTTTGCCAGAGGCGGGCGAAGAAGAGAAAACCCGTTTTTACCAGGTAGGGGAAGACATTTCTCTAGTGGAATAGGATTTGTTGGATAAATCCTGAGCGCTGAGCTCGTTCTTGTTACACACGCAAATTTGGCATGCTGCCAGCGTTGTCGTAATTGTTTCGCTTCGTCCCGGCCATAATAAAGCCGAAGGCCCATCACCCAGAGAGGTAATCGGGCAGGAACGTCAGAGGTGTTAGGAGAAGCCAGCTACAGTTCCAGTCCAGAATCCAGTGGGGTTCTTTTAAACCTTAGTCATCAATTTCAGAATTTGTGGAGAGAGAAAGGGTGAAAATACTCTCTACAGAAGTCAGCGCAGATAGGCAGAACTGATACAGTTCGTGTGGCAACAGGTTCTAAATAATCATGCAGAGGTGTTAACAGACCGACCAGGGCATACAAACCTATTGGAATATGATATGAAACTGATAGACCCCACACCTGTCTGTATGAAACCATATTCGATTCCGTTTGCTAAGGAGAAAGCTTTGAAGGAAGAGATAGACTATCTGTTGAAGGAAGGAATTATTTCGCACAGTGAATCTTCGTATAGTTCCGGTGTTGTACTCTTAAGGAAGCCCTCTGGAGAACATAGACTCTGTATAGATTACAGGAGACTGAATGCTATTACAGAAGGACAGGTGGATCCATTGCCGGATACAAATCAGCTGTTTGCCAGACTAAATAAAGCTAAATATTTCTCAAAAGTGGATCTGAGTAAAGGATACTATCAGATTCCAGTAAAGCCTGAGGTTAGACCATACCTAGCTTTTAGTACCTCAGAAGGACACTATGAGTTTAATAGATTGCCATTTGGATTGAAGAATGCGCCTAGTGTCTTCTCTAGAATGATGAGAAAATTATTGGACCCTCTGAATAATCCATGTATAACACATTTCATGGATGATATCCTGATAGCAACAGAAACATTTGAGGAACACATTGACTCTCTGAACATGCTGTTTAATCGACTTAGGGAGTTAAATTTAACAGCCCGACCAACCAAATGTTGCGTTGGATGTAAAGAATTGGAATTTTTGGGACACACAGTTTATCAGGGAAACATGACCCCTGACCCAAAGAATTTAGAGAAACTACAGAAAGCCCCGAGACCACAAACCAAGAAGGACGTGAGATCCTTTGTCTCATTATGTGGTTTCTACCAGAAGTATATCAAAAACTTTAATTCCATATGTGCACCGTTAACTGATTTGACACGTAAAGGACATCCAGATCGCATTACATGGACACCACAATGTGAAATGACTTACCAAGAATTGAAGGAAAAGCTCACAAGTAAACCCATTTTGAAATTACCTGACTTAAGTCAAGAATTCATAGTAAGGACGGATGCAAGTAATATTGGGTTAGGTGCAACTCTACTACAGAAATCAGATGCATTGGATGGGGAATTAAGCCCAGTGGCATATGCTAGCAGAAAATTGAATAAAGCTGAAATCAATTACTCAACTAGCGAAAAAGAATGTCTTGCAGTAATATGGGCAATAAAGAAATTCAATATTTATCTGTATGGGAAGGCCTTTAAGTTGCAAACAGACCACAAACCTTTATCGTTTCTAGCACAGGCTAGGCATGAGAACTCTAGGTTACTCCGATGGTCTTAACTTTTGGCTCTATATAATTTTAGCATTGAGTATATATCTGGAAAAACCAATTTGGGAGCGGATTTTTTAAGCCGCCATCCGTGTGATGAGAATCACCGTAAACCCCAGAAATAATAATAAATTTCTCTATGTGTATATAGAATAAAGGACTGACATATAATGTCTGTTTTAAGAGGGGAGGTGTCGTGAAATATTCTAATCCACATATATAAATTATCAAGTAAATATAAAGCCTAATAAATATATATAATAAAGAAAGGAAGAAGAATGGTAAAGAACAGTGCTGTCACAATGACAGTACTCGAAATCCCCTTTGTTTTATGCTTCGTCTGCAAATTGTAACGTTTCCACGTTAAATATAAGCCACTGCATAAATACAAGCGTTTCCACAACACATTAAAACGGGTATTGCATTTCTAAGAAAAACATTGAGAGGCACACTGCGTAATGACCTAAATTAATCCTAACATTAATTATACTACGTTACCAAAACGAACGAACAGATGAACTCAAATAGAAAGAAGGGAGGGCTGAAAATCAGGAACGCATGCAAAATTAAACACGCGTCTCGCTATTAATGCCACCCCAACAAGCGTAACGCGATACACAATTACTACTATCACGCGTGTAAGGCCACATGCACTAACTTTTTTTCAGACGGACAGTGATAAAAACACTAACCTTCCCAGAGTTAGGTTTTAAAAAACCTGGAAAACGCTTATTAGAAAAGATAACATTAGATGGGTTTACGTTTGAAAACATTACAGTACCCAGACAGCACATCTTCGAAACAGGAGGTAGAAGAAATTGCATATTTTGAACGCTGCCACTTAGCTCTTTTAAATTTGTATATTTGGGTTCCTTAGGGCTTGATGACAAAGAATATGTTAAGTGTTATGCAAATAGTCTAGGAATTAACAAGTTATAGCCAAAATAAAATGATGGTGCTGTCAGACAACACCCAAAATCAGAATCGCTCAGTGGTAGATTTTTTAAACCACCATTGTACGGGAAATGGGCCACAAGTTACATTTGAACTGATTGGCTGGAATGATATGTAAGGCTAAACACGATTAGTCGGACTATAAATGCTATCCTTGGTTGTTAGGGGAGACGTAGGAAGGTAAAAATTTTTCAAACACTTGTCGAAACGTGGCTCCATTGGCCAGACTCGCTGATATAATCACTTAGGAGCGTTAGTTCGAGACCACTAGTTCAAATAAGCTTGATAAAGCAACAGTGCGTTGAAGCCAGCTCATATTTTTGCTAAATAAAAGCCTGGAACATAAGCAGATGGGAATTTGTGCCAGTATTTGTGCCAGAATTCATTGCTAGTCAACGTATCTGTGTTTATTTCCATGAATTGTGGTAAGCTTGAAACATTCAGTATCTTTTAATGAAAATTGAATGTGAATTGTTAATTTATGCCTGTATATATGTGTAGTTCAGTAGCAAACATGATGTAAAGCCTATAATACTCCAGCCTGAACAGAAGGTGTCGGAGGAAAGTAAAACGGCATGGAATGGCCAAACAGTACACTGACACCTAGATGATTGACTAGAAAGAAATAATGCTGGAATTGCAGAGGCGTGGTAACCATTAGGGAGGGAAATACTGGTATAAAATATTTCAGATGAAGCTGACAGTTGGCCTAACGCTCTGAACTCAATGTTTGTGATGTATTGTGCTCAGTGTAGAACTAGAGTATCAATTAGTTATGAAGTAGAAGGTACATCCTTCTTGTTTTCAGGGACCGTGGTCTTGATGGTATTGAGCAGCACCTGGTCAGAGCTTTGCTGAATCCAGAGTCGGACAGCATACTCCTTGGTCCATTTAGCTATCAGTGAGGGGTCTCCAGAGCCCAGGGGAGAAATCGAGCAGAGGAGTCTTTTCCTGCCGCCATCACGCAAGATAAGCTGATGTGGCCAGCTGAGCTCAACATTATGTACCCCCATCTTAAAATGACCTTGTAAAAATAACATTAAGAGGGGAATTTAATTGTTTTAATATCAGGAACTGAGAACATCTCCAATACTAGTTCCAATAAAGACAAACTATTGAAGTCATGATGACAAATACCAACAGAGCTTGAACAAAACAAAACCAGTATTACCTCATATTACTACTACACAACTGACACACATAGGATACTTTTAATAACATATGTCACTACAAGATTCATATTAATAAATTCTGTACATATAACTTGTAATTAAAATTGATTGTGATTCCTGGTTCCCTTTGTATTTGAATCAGGACACATATACATTCATGACAGCAATGAATACATATTGTTATTTGAAAAGTTATCAGTGACTCCTTTAAGATATCCTTGTAGAGTGTTTTATGTATGTGAGTGTCACAGTGTTGTCAAGTGTAGTGGAATAAATTAAATTGTTTATCTGTCTGTTGTTGTTTTGACTTACACTTCATCATACACATACCCTAGACATATAACGTAGTCATCACACTATTCCAGAATAATTCTGACTGAGGTATACATATGTGGCAGCAAGTAAGGTTATATATAATACACTACTCTTATTAGATATATATACCTTCACAGCTGATCTCAGTCAGTACACTAAGTCCCCTATAAATATTTATAACATCCCCCTTCACCACAGAGATGTATTTTGAGTTTTCTATATGTGAAAATAAAACTTGTACATTATAGCTGGAATCAGTCACCTTATTTACGTACAGTAGCTATCTGTTGTCTGTATCGTTGTGTTTGTGAATCTTAATTGAACCTTATCCCCTTAGGGTAGTTAGAGGTGGTTGAGGCCATAGCAATTTAGACGTCCGGAGTGGCGAGGAAGAGTCAACTTCGGTTCTCGACCTCGGAGCCAATGGTCTCAACTTTCACATTGGCACTGTCATTTTCATCTGAATCTATCCTTTCAGTCTTTCTTCTCACTAGTGTCTTGTCACTATATGTAGACAGCCTCTAGTCGTAAAACCATTTCGTGACATCATGTCAGCAGGACATTCCTGTTCGTTTTGGCACATGGTTAGAAGGCACACATCTGTCCTTCAAGCAGATTCTTCTGTTCATTTACTGTTGGAGTAAAGAGATGACTAGCATTGCTTTCTGTAAATCGGAGCTAGGAATTGCCAATTAAGCTGTCATAAAATGGAACAGCAACCTCCGTGAGGTTTGTGCAAATTCACTACTGTAATTGCTAATCCCGCTGTAATTGGCGGTCCCAATACGACGGTTGAGATTGATGAAAGTGTGTTCACACGCAGAAAAAATAACGTCGGTCGTGTATTTCCACAGCAGTGGGTATTCGGTGGCATTTGTCGGGAAACAAGTGAGTGTTTCATGGTTCCAGTGCTGGACCGCTCAGCGGTTACACTAATGCCCTTTATCATAGCCAACATTCGTCCTGGTACGACAGTTGTGTCTGATCAATGGCGCGCATATAGTACCATTCAGAATTTGCCAGGTTTAACTCACGAAACGGTGAATCATTCTGCAAATGTGGTCGACTCAAATAGAGGAGCAAACACACAACGAATAGAGAGGTTGTGGAAAGTTGCCAAAGAACGCAACAAACGTCAAAACGGAACACAGAGACACATGTTAGATTCCTATATGTGTGACTTTTTGTGGCGACATCGGAATAAAGTTCGTCAGTCAGACCCGTTCGACAGTATCCTGCATGACATTACAGAATTTTGGCCTCCTCTTTAAATTGTGCTGCTACGAACGAACATGTGTATGTCCTGATATGTGCATAGCTTCAGCGATCCTTGGTGATCTGTTCCCTCACGGTCCTTTTTAGGGCCCTGAAAACCCACAAAACTGCACCACAGTCCTTTTTAGGGCCCAGAACAAAACTGCACCACGGTCCTGTTTAGGGCCCACAAAACCAACAAAGCTGTACCCTGACAAGAAATCGATGCGCACTGATCCTTTATTTATTTTTGCCGCTGGGTGGGGCGGGCTGGGTGGGTAGGGGGTCCCCTCGCTACGCACTGATCCTTGTCAAATGTTGACACAATTATCCTGCCACCCCTACTTGCGAAATGCATAATAGACTAACCCCGCGCAGGCAAATGTACGGAGGGAAAAAACATATAAACTAAACCTTGAAAAGGAAGGGAGAAAGTTGTGGAAACTCACTAAACAATTGAATGACGATAACAATTCTCAACGACAAACCATTACACTAGACGATGCAGGGAAACTATATACCGGCAAACAAGCAGCAGACATATTTGCGGAATCCTACAGAAATGAAAGTAACATCTCCGTCAATTTACGCAGACAACGAGACATTCGTCAAGAAATAATCCACACTAGAACTAATGGAAACAGTCCGGACGTTATGTCCAAACCTTTCAATATGGACGAGTTAAAAACAGCCGTGTGGAAACTTAAAGACAGGAAATCACCAGGCCCGGATGGTATAACCAACGAAATGCTAAAACACCTAGGATATACAGCAATGAGCAAACTGTTGCAAATATACAACTACAGTTGGATGACAGGCAGTGTGCCACAGATATGGAGAGAGGCGCTCATGTGTCCCATCATAAAGAAAGGAAAAGACAACAGGAAGGCCACCAGCTACAGACCAATAAGCCTAACAAGCTGTGTATGTAAGACAATGGAGAGGATGATCAACAGAAGATTGAAATGGTACTTGGAATCCGAGAAAATTTTAGTGCCAGAACAAGCAGGGTTTAGAGAGTGCAGCAGCACAGAAGACCAAATCACATACCTGTCACAGATCGTTGAAGATGCCTTCCAAGAAAAGAGAAAAGTCTTTACCCTATGGATAGATCTCCAAAAAGCTTTTGACAAAGTATGGAAAGACGGGTTAATAGTAAAACTGCAAAGGAACGGAATCAAGGGTAATATGAGAAAATGGATCCAGTCGTTCCTACACAATCGGAAAGCAAGAGTCACTATGGAAGGTCACAACAGCAAGAAAATCCTCCTAAAACATGGAGTTCCTCAAGGCTCAGTATTGTCTCCCACCCTGTTCCTTGTATTCATCAATGACCTCATCCACGATCTGCCACAAGGTGTGAGAGCTGCCCTATACGCTGACGACTTGGTGGTGTGGTGTGTAGAAGAACATCTAACTATCGCTAATAAGCGAATACAAAGGGCAGCAGACAACATAGCAGCATGGGCAGAGAAATGGATGGTGCAGATCAACGCTGAAAAATCATCAACAACACTTTTCACGCTCTCCAACAAAGACAAAGCAGGAGAGATACGACTTGGAAATATACATGTCCAAACAGATGAGGAACCGGTGTACTTGGGCATTACATTAGATAAGAGAATGACATGGAGGCACCACATCGAGAGAACAGAGGCTAAAGCGAGAAGAAAACTTTCCATACTGAGGAAAATAGCTGGATCAAGTTGGGGAGCTAACGAAACAACACTAAAGAAAGTGTATACAGGTGCAATAAGACCTATATTAGAGTACGGATCAGCAGCATGGTCTACAGCAGCCAAATCACACCTACAAGCCTTAGATAAAGTACAAAATCAAGCGCTTAGGTTGATCACGGGTGCCATGAAGACCACACCAATAAATGAAATGGAAAAAATCACAGGCATTCCACCTTTATTATACAGACGAGACACTAAGACCCTGATCCAAGCAGAAAAGTACAAGAACATGCCCGCACATCCAATGAAAACTAGATTTGGAGATTTAGCCAGTGGGAGGTTGAAGAGAAGCAGTTTTGTGCATCGGTCCAAAAAACTAATTAGAACATACAAGGATGAACTACCAGACATCACTAAGGAAATAACTCCCACACTCCTCCCAACCCCATGGGAACAACATCAAAATTTCAGTATTAAGACCTCCATAACTACCACCTGCCCCATGGGAGAGCTAAATACTCTCCAAAGGAAAATAGCAGCATGTGACATGATTGAAGAACTATACCCCAGAGAAGCATGGATCCAAGTATATACTGATGGATCTGCAACCAGAGCAGTGAAGAACGGAGGCGCAGGAGTTTATGTGGTCTATCCAGACAAAGAAAATGAATCCACCTGTTCACCTACTGGAATATTCTGTTCAAACTATGCTGCTGAAGTACAGGCCATAAGCATTGCTGCAGGAATAATAAATAACACAATAAGCCAATGTCAGCAGGTTGTATTCCTTACCGATGCAATGTCAGTTCTGCAAGCCCTCAACAGTGATAAACTGCCAGAATTAAACAAAGTCCTATGCGAAGTAAATATCAAAAGAAGGGTAGTGCTACAGTGGATACCATCACACTGTGGCATACCAGGAAATGAGAGAGCAGATATGTTAGCAAAAGAGGGAGCAACACAGGAACAAAAAGAACAAACAATCACATTCCAGGAAAAGAAGACCCTTATCAAGGCCATCAGGAAAATTGACCAACAAAGAGACAACTATCAATATCTTGATCGAGCAAAACAGGTGATCCTGTTCCGTATGAGAACAGGACACAACAGACTGAACAGTCACTTATACAGACTGAGATTGGTCCCATCACCCCTATGTACGTGTGGACAGGCAGCACAGACAGCCGAACACATCCTGCAAGACTGCCACATGCTTAGTCAATTGCGAACTGAACATTGGCCCACAGAGACGCACATCCACAGAAAGCTGTTTGGGAGTCTTGAAGAACTTTCAACCACAGCAACATACATCCAGAAAACCGGACTTCTTGTGTAGACATTTCTAAACAACAGCGAACGAGAAGAAGAAGAAGAAGAAGATTGAATTTCAGAATGGGTGATAAAAGACACAAGTACCTTTGGTCGTAATGACCCACAAGCCTACGTGTCATGAATGAGAGTGTTCAGAATGTTTGAATGTATATGAATGATACATGGATCTGTTCTGATTATGGTAGCAGGACAAGATTGGTGTCTATCTGCATAAACATTCTAAAACAATACATGAATAAAATAGAATACATTTTATACATAATTATGATGCTACCTATAATAACTTTTAATTGACCACTCCAATATGACAATCATGATAATCGTTGGTATGCATCAAATTCCTTTACACATCCACAAATAAATTTGAGTTCAGTCTTCTGGTCTGATCCTGATACAATTCTATTAAAATAAGCTGCAATAAAACAATTAATTATTCATAAATTTACATACCCTTTTAGGATAGATGAAAGTACAGAACAGACTCAGTCTGGTGAAGTAGGAGCTGCACGGCAATACAGATGGTAACGGTTTTAGTCCCGGCAAGCGTCTCCTTCCTTCAGTCTATCTGTCTTCTGCTGTGTGTGTGTAAAATTTGAATAGTCCGCTGCAGGCCTTTTTTATACAGAGGGGGCGGGCGTATCGGAGAACAATCATCGGCGCAGTTTTCCAGCCTGTGTATTTTTGTGTTTTGCGTGCAGTCTCAAGCGAGTTGTGTAAGTTTCGTCCAGAAATCTTCTTCGTGCTTCTCAACCATGTTATCCATGACTTTTATATATATTTCCTTTTACTTTACATAACTTCTGCTTTCTTTCTATATGAAGTTTTCCATAATTTATTCCGATTTCGATTTATACCACAATTTTAAAGACGATCGACACAGCAGTTTTCATCATGCTGGCGCCTTTACCTTCAATTTGCTCCAAAAGTAATGCACACAGCAACTATTCCTTTGGAATGAATATAGCTGGTCGTATCCCTCCAAAAACGAAATCACTGTCGTTACTTTCTGTCGCTCCATTCACTTATACGACACACGAATCCTTTTTTATACCTACACTCTTTCCTTTCCTCTGCAGAACGCCATTGTAAAAACTGTTTCGTCAACAATCTGTCTTCGCGGCGTCTGATTGGTTGCCACATTTTCGCTTCCTTCTATCATAACAAGGCATTGTGTTTAAATCCCGCTACAGTCGGGTAGTATTAAATATTAGTATGCTAACCTTCGGATAGGGCTAAGTAACAAAATGCTTGCTTGTTAAACAGGACTAACTGAAGGTATGCTTATTTGCCGGGCAGGACTAAGTAACAAAATGCTTGCTTGTTGAACAGGACTAAGTAAAGGTATGCTGGGAGCCGCGCTGGTGTAATGGTTACTACACTGTGCTGGCGATCGGGTAATCCAGGTTCAAGCCCGGGCGAGTACATTTGAAGCAGTGTCGTTGACTGGGATTTGGACTGGATTACATCGAGCCCTGGTGAGGACATTTGAAGCAGTGTCGTCGACCAGGGACTGGAATAACCCGAACGGCTCCTGAGCCGACCCAGCTCTAATGGGTACTCTCCGAAGACGGCGAGTATCGGCCTGAATGGCGAGAGGACACCTGTCAGCGTACTGGGAAAATGGGATACTCACGTAAAATCAGTCTCAGGTTAGACATACTAACCTGAGATTTCGCCTCGAGTAATAGCGGGCGTACGTTTAAAAGCTTATTTGCCGGAAAGGACTAAGTCACAATATGTTTACTTTTCTGATAGGACAGACCAAGAATATGCTTAATTGTTTCATTTGTTCTTCTACCTTTTACTCTATTATCTCTCCAAGAGACTTTATTATCCGTTTCTAGTCCATAGCAGAGATGAAACCAGATAAATAAGACGATAATAGCATTGATAACAATGGTGAAAATACCTCCACACGGTGTTTTATTAGCCTCCGAATCGCGTTTTATTATTATCCTTCAACAGCTGAAACACAAGACACTAAATGTTCGCTCGGTATCCCGGCTACCAGTATCGGATTTCGCCAAATGAAATCAGTATTAATGGAAATCGGTTTAGAGTTGCAGATGAATGTGTCATAACCGAGTGCTGAAGCTAATTGGTTCAATTTCCTGGGCCACTGCATTTCTCTACGATGTGGACGATGTGGAATCGTCATGCAAGAGACATGTACCGGTCATCGTTGTTGTGGGACCTTGGTGTTTGTCTGGAATCTCAGAGCCAAAAAATATGTATTGATGCTTGCTTGTGTGTAAGTTGCCTGTGTTAGTGGTTTAAATACAGGGTGTCCTTAAAGATCTTGTGCAACTTTAAACTTTAATAACTTTGGATGTACATATAATGAAAGAACACTGTAAACAGCATTTAAAAACACAACTGGTTATGCGGAGATTAACGTGGAAAGAAATGGGCAGAGTAAAGCCGGAACGTTACAGATTGTTATCGTATTGTTAGACCCTGATACCATCATCAGAACTGCTATACTATGGACCTCAGAAGGACAGCGAAAGAGAGGCAGACCAAAGACAACCTGGCGGAGAACAGTGGAGGCTGAGATGCAGAGCATGAAACAGTGTAGCGGTACGGCACGAAGGATGGCCACCGACCGAGCAAAATGGGGACAGTTTGCTGCTGAACTTCAAGACGTCACTAGGCGTGATGGCCACTGACTGCTTTGTTTAGTCAGGTGATAAGGACCCAAGAAGAAAGTAACGGTTATCAATCATATGATTATTATTTATATTTGTAATATCTTCTCTGTCTCCGAAAAGCATGGAATGTTTTAGAGATGCTGAGAGAAATAGACAAAAAGATTAGAAAGCAACTTGAGCTCTTGCAAAATAGAAAACTAGAAAGACATTCCAATAGCAGATACTGCCGCCAGGGATTAGATTGTTAGAGATTAGAGTGTTAGAGATTTCATTTGACTAGGTCCAACTTCGAGAGGTTGGGTGAACAGTTCCCTCCTTAGCTGCTTTTGTCTTTCCTAACTCAATAGCAGAGTCAGGTACGCATTTACAGCTGGGAGACTAGAGCGTGATGCCATCGTGTTTCGAACCCGGTACTTATGCCGCCAGAGGCCAGCGCTCTAACCACTTTGCCTAATGGACGCTCTCGTATAACATAGAGGAACAATAATATGTTAATATATCTAGACTTTCTTAAATGAGCGCTTGCGCAAAATAGTCCGGGTAGAAATCGTGTGACATGGTCACTAATGTAGAACTGATGAGGAAAACAAAATTAACACCAGTGTAAGAAGATGTGCACTGGCTTCCTAGCTCGGTGGTCCATGGTTCGATCCCCAGTTTAGGTGGGATGTTTTAGACCGCAAACGGCTCCGGTGTCGACCCAGCCTCATGAATTGGGTACCAGAACAACTCTGGGAAGGTTAAAGCGGCCGGCGTGATGCTGACCACATCACCCCTAGTGTGCCGATGGTCAAGAAAATACGGGCCTAACACCGTATTCCCAATATGCCTCAATGGGCGTGTAACGGGATCCTTTACCTTTTTTTTAAGAAGATATGGGGAGATGATACTAGCGTAGGATAGGACACAATTTAAGACAAACAGTTGATAGCCTTACAAGGCAGACCCTGATCTGGAATGCTCATCGTAAGAGAAATAGATGGAGACCAAAAAAAAAAAAGCAACTCGCATTTTGAAGAGATCTGGATCCAGATCCGAAAGAACATCCAGGTCACATAAAAGATGATGCCAATCACCAGCTATGTAGGCGAGACCAGGTCATCATTTTCCGCTTACGTACTGGTCATAATAGGTTGAGGTACCATCTATATCACAAGTACAGGATTGGTAAGACAGATCTCTGCTCCTGTAGCACCAGCCCCCATGACAGCTGAACATCTGCTCCCAGTCCTGCCCAACTTACAGCAGTGAAGGATTGGCATATGGCAACAACCCACTTCTCTCAACTAAAAACTGTTTGGAGATGTCAGGAACCTTGAGCTAACTACTGCCTTTATTAGAGTCATTAATGTAGAAGTCTGAGGGCGAACGAAGAAGCAGAAGAAAACACGAAAGAAATAAAGAAGATATGGACAGACCTTGAGACAATAAAATAGGACAGGAGGACTTGACACGTTTATATTGAAGACTTGACACGTTTATATTGAAGACTTGACACGTTTATATTTAAGACTTGTTTTCTATGTGGAGCTGAGGATACTGAAGATAATAATAATGATTCTATTAGTTCACTATTGCACACTAACATTCATAAATACTTTATTAACATCATGACCTAACTGACAGTTCCTATAATTATTTTTACCCCATAAAGTATAACTCGTCCGATTGACAGAGTGGTCAGAGCGCTGGTCTCTCGCGGTAAAGGCGCCGGGTTCGATTCACGGTACTGACACGCTTCAGTCTACCCAGCTGTAAATGGGTCTCTGACTTTGCACTTGAGTTAAGGAAGGAAAAAGGCAGCGATGAAGGGAAATGGTCACCCCCCACCACCTCTCGATCTGGACCTAGTATAGTGACATCTCTAAAATGTCACTCCGCTACGGCAGTATTTGCTAGGGAGATTACCTTTTTTTTAAACAATATATACAATAACAAACTGCCACATTAACAACTGTTGTCAGGACACATGAATGCTTTGACGCAGGTTTCCTTGCAGGGTAGGTCTAGCCGCAGTGGTGGACTCCGTACTACAATAAACCATTTCTTCTTCTTCTTCTTCTTCTTCTTCGTTAACCCTCATATGTCAACTTGAATAAGTTCAAAGAAAGCAGTGGTCAGCCTGAGGCTGTTGATATCTCCTTAGATTTTCTCAAGGAATGGTACTGGTGATGGCCATATGCGTTTTCTCTGTTCCTCATATGTTGGGCACCTTTGAAGCAGATGTTCGGTGCCACAGTCACACTCATCAGTAGTTCCTATCTTTAATTTGTTGGTATGGAACAAATAGAGAAATGAGGAGGAACAATGTAACAAATGTCATATTAAAATGATTCCTCTCAATAAAGTGTTGATGTATAATAAGAACAATTTCAAAAAAAAAAAATTTAAAAAAAGAGTTAAATAAAATAACTACCCTGCACGGAAACATTAGTTGCTACGAAAATACAGTTTTGTGTTACACACACTTTTACCTTTACAAACGAACAGTTCACAATTTACTTTTAACACCAGTAAAACATTTAGTTTCTCGTGTTGTCTTTTTCTTCTTCATCCTGAAAAGGAAGTTGGCTGCGTTGTGTCTGTTTACAGCGGAGCTGCGATATCTGCGCCTTTCGGCCGGCACATCCGACTTCAGCACGGCATTTTTTTGGGACCGGGTTTGCCTTCCCTTTTCGATCCCTACTCTCTCGGCCAGACTGCAGTGATGCCGCCTGTTTCCAGGACCACCACGTGGAGGTGGATTAGTGTCTTGGTCAGCTCTGGTTCGCTGACCCTGACGCAAGCAGTGAAGCTATGAGTCGCTTACTGCATTCTCTATTGCTGCGTCTGTGGGTCCCGTGTTGTCTTCAAGGAAGTCTGCACAGACAAAGAAAGAATACGACTTCTGCATCCACCAGCATGCCGTACCAGGCGACTAATACGCCATTTTGCTGGGGTGTGGCCATGCCATCATGTAAAACAAATTATTACATAAACTACCACAGCAAGATAATGTCACTGCTTTCTGCAGGCTTCCGTGCCTATGATTTTCTCCATGAAGGTTCTCAGCATTTTGTGCTCATGGTATAACTTGATGAAAACTTCCCTTAAGTCTGTAGCACTTGTTCCTGAACGCATTATCTCCGAGAATGCTATGTGACTTCCCTTCTTTTTTTTTTAAAGCATTTTAATTCTAATCCAACTTTGATCTACTTCATACTTAACCGTCTAAGCATTCGTTATTTCTCCAGGGCGTTTTATGTCTAAACTATTTTCATTGTGTATTTGGGTGTATATGTGTGAAATCGTGCAGCTATGCCTCTGTTTAGCATTCACGTGAACCATTCAAATCAGCCTCATATTTACAGTGTGAACGAATTGATGCGGTGTTTCTTTTAATAACAAAATGATCACGTGTGAAAGAAACTAACGCTCGCCCAGTGTTCGGAGAGGTGACAGTTTTCAGCACATGACAATCACGCTGAGACAAATAAGCACCCTAATAATAACAATAGGCGCCATTGTTTGAATGGTAAATATTTCCAGAGTCCTTGTTTGAAAGATATTTACTGGGTTTCCTGGGAGTATAAGTATGGTACAATTTCAGTATAGTACATAAACAAAAATTATACGAGGTTCTGACGAGGCTGGCAACCCCATTATGTAAAAATGATGCCTTAGAAATCACAGCTGTAAGAACATGCATGTGCTTGGTGAAGGCTTCCTGGAGACAATGCTGCTAAGCTGATGCTATGCTCTGTAAGGAACACATGAATCAGACCAGGTTGTCTAAGAACAACAACAGTGCGGACTCTTTGCTCCGTTGAGATCACCAAGCAGAAAGAAGAAGAACTAGACAGAAAAATTACAGTGGTAGACTGATACATAGAGCAGAGAGACCAACAGGTAGACAGAGGAGAGAAATCAACAGGTAAACAGAGTGTGACAAAACGTCTGAACATGTTCTTTTGTGTGATCTCTCACACCTTCAGCCCTCCGGCAGTATACTTTCTTTTTCTTCATTTTTCTCACTCATCGCTTTTATTTGGCATAAATCATGCCTTTTCATTTGTATTTTCACTATTTTGCTCTATGATGGACATAGCATAGTGAAGTCTCTAACACGCCACTCCCCTATGGCAGTAATTGCTACGGGAGTAATGCGTATCTTATTGTTTACCACTCCTCAGACGTATTTACGCTTCACCAGGTTTGTTAACCCGGCCGGCGATAATATTTTATAACAATATCGGTCTGACCATCCTTTCAAGCGGCGGGGCTTGGTTATCCAAGGAGGTTGAATAGAACCAGATTTGTTTGTCTGGTGAAACACACGATAACCCGTGCATGTAGGCAGACAAATGTGATATAATCGCTTCCGGTCCTTGGTAAACAGTAATCATGGATTTATTACATTTTAGACAATATGAGTCTACAAATTTCTAAGCATAAGACTTACATTTTCAAAGCCGTGTAAATGTCCCTATAAACATATTCACTTTAAAATTAATGTAAGTTCTCACATTTTAAACCAGTGTAAATGTCCATGGGAAAATATTCATTTTAATTAATAGAAGTCTCAAACTTTTCCACAAGTGTAAATGTAAGTGAAACATGAATGAATTTTTATTGTGAACACTTTTCAAGCAGTGGAGATGTAAATGTAAAACATATTATATCTGTACGTTTAGCCTTTTCATTTAAATGTAACGCAAAGCTAAAGCTATTCCGTTTAAATGTAAAGGAAGTTTTATCCCGAGGGATTAAATTTAATCGTCATCGAGGGTAAACTCTGAGTTAAGAGGGATGGTGAAATAGTAGGGAAGGGGGGACACATAACAGTGTGTCGGAGAACGCCATACTCAGAAGAGCGTTCTTTTCTATTCTTCTATCACAGTTATTGGTGGTACCAGCAGAACGTACTACTTCTGGAACAAGACGGGATCAGTGGCCTACGCTTAAAGACACAGGACGCACTGTGTAGACTTTCCTTGAAGTTTCTGGGAGACGAGCTACAACCGACAACCTTGACCAGAGATGAGTGATCAGTGTGAAAAGACAGAACCGTCATTGGCAGCTAAGTTCAAACATATGCTGCCACTTGAACTTCTTAACCCTTTTTGCAATCCCCAAATACGAGGATGATAGCTTTTCTTTAGCCATAACTATTCAAATTATTTTCAAACTGTTAAACCCAAAGTGATTATTAAATTTTGTTATTTGTGATGTTACAAATTTAACTTCGATATATTCTTTTAAATGTACTACATGTTTGTCTCAGTCAAAGTTACTAAACACACACTCTAAACAGAGCTATTTGTATATATTATTATAATAATTCCACTGATTAAATCAGGGGTGGGGGCTTAAACGAGCTGATAAATAAGTGCTTAAATTCTTCACAAAAGTGGTCGGCAGGTTACGGAATTAACGTGCTCAGCGACAGCCAGCATTGTTTTCGCTTACCTGAATTTCTTGTGAAGACTCCCATGTGATAGAAGCTTTACTACTCTTCTATCTACATTTCTGCCAAGAGTAATCTTGTGTACAAATAGACTCCATTGAAGCCTATATTAGATACTCTTGAGTTTTGGCCATTGTTGGACCACTACTGCAAAGCAGGGGAGGCAGACATAAGAATAGGGGACAGATACCAACAGGTAGACAGAGGAGAGAGACAGAAGGATAGAGGACAGAGATCAACAGGTAGACAGAGGAGAGAGACCAGTAGGTAGACAGAGGAGAGAGACAGAAAGATAGAGACCAACAGGTAGACAGAGCAGAGAGGCCAGTAGGGAGACAGATGAGATAGACCAATAGGTAGACCGAGGAGAGAGACAGAAAGATAGAAGACAGAGATCAACAGGTAGACAGAGAAGAGAGACCAACAGGTAGACATAGTAGAGAGACCGAAAGATAGACAGCGGAGAAAGACCAACAGGTAGACAGAGAAGAGAGATCGACAGATTGAGGAGACAGATAAAGAGACAAGACTGAACAACTGGACAGACATACAGAGAAACAAACAAATAGACAGATAAAATAGATAGGCAGAGAGATAGACTGATAGATCGATGGATGGATATTTGGGTGGGTTGTTAGGAAGGTAGGCAGGTAGGTAGTAAATGGTTCGTAGTAGTAGACAGACAGACTCACTGACAGACTGACTTTGCTTTATAAGAAGCCTTCTGTGCACAGAGGAAGGAGCGAAGCTCCTGACCGGGTTGGAAGGAAAGTCCTCAGGTTCCCCAGCCTCGCAATGACATGTCATTGGGCCGAAGGGCTGAAAGCCCAAGTTCCGCTGGTTACGGAAAAAAAAAAAAAAAAAAAAACTCTATGACGGTTAAAGTTGTCCGGACAGGAAGATTTTTAATGTAATGCCGATTGTTTCACTGTATCGGTCAGAAAAACTGAAAAATGTGGCATTGTAACTATGCTTCGGGCGAGCAGGATGTTGGGGAAGAGAGGGAGGGGGTGGAGTTGTTCATTCAAATGTCAAGCGAATCTTCTTCCAAGTTTTATTTATGGTACATTAGTCGTGTTCTATTCCCAGTTTGATATTTTAGTCGGTCTAAGTGTTTTGTTTCAGCTCTTTGTACATTTATCATAAAGTAAAAGGTAAAGGTACATCAGATACTGCCGTAATGGAGTGAAGTGTTAGAGACTTCACCATACTAGGTCCAGCATCGAAAGGTAGGGTGACTAGTTCCCTTCCTCGCTGCCTTTTCTTTCCTTAACTCAAAGAGCAGTGTCAGGTACCCATTTACAGCTGGGTAGACTGGAGCGTGTCGGTACCATGATTCGAACCTGACACCTTTGCCGCGAGAGATAAGCACTCTAACAACTCTGTCAGTCGGACGCACATTTATCATATAGAATCCAATACCATGATTCCCGCCGTAAGTACTTCGGTCGGTCGGTCAGTCACATTTTGCATACCGTCATTTGCGCACTTTTTCTATTTTCGAGAGAGTACATTAACTTTCAACCACAGCAAATGGGGGTGCAACTGTGGTTGAAAGTTAGACAATAATTGTATTCTTCTTCTTCTTCTTCCATCCTTAGCCACCAACCGGCAAAGCAGTATGTGGCCAGTACGCCTAGTGGCGTCTTAGGGCAACAACAAATTGATCAATCTATTGCTGTTTCCACCACGCCTAGTGGCGTCTTTGTGGAACAAAAACAGACCAAACAATCTATCGTTGTTTCCGTAATCAGATTGGTTGGCAAGCAGGTGATCAGCCCACTGTGCGAAGTTTTTTACGGGATGGGGTAAACAGCCGCCCCATGCCCAACCCTCCTTAGTCGCTTTTTACGACATGCGTGGTAGGGTGCAGTGTTACTATTCTTTGCTCCCCTTTCGGGCCCCGGCAACACACGGGTGAATAATTGTATTGTTTCCCCTTATATGTACTCTCGCGAAAATAGAAAAGTGTGTCGGTGTGCATTAAATCAACAGACAATCAAGATACTCTTCTGTCCATTTTCATTCGGGAAACGTATTTAACTCGTCATTTTTCTTAAAAATAACCTTAAAATGTAAGTTTTTTTTATTGTTTCTTCAAGACAAAATTTTAGTTTAAAGTGTTGCAGACTTATTATTATGGATCAAAATGATAAGATGGCTAAAAGGAAGAGACGATCGTGTCATTCACAGCGAGCAAGCGAGACTATAGAAGAGGCAGCAATGTAATACGTGTAACAGAAACCACACACTATAATTAAAAACCTGCCAATTTTGGCGGGTTTTTGCTAGTAATTAACATATAATGTACAAAGTTTTCTTTAAGGGCTACGCAGACTAGGTAGACGATCATGTCTCTCTACACCTGCTGGTCCTGCTGCTAATTATAAGTCCTGTTATTCACTTGTATCCATGTCATTGTTTTTAACTTTCCAGCATCATCTCCATTTAGCGTCTTTTATCTAGCCAGAATGTCCTTAATAGCAAAAAGACAGACGTAAAGGTCGTATCACATATAATGACTTCCCCAGAATACACTATCAAAGTCAATAGATTCAAATACCTAGGTACGTTAATAACAACGGATGGAAGATACATCTCAGGTGTGAAAAACAGAATAGCCCAGCCAAAGACAGCATTCTATAAAATGAAGAGTATTGTATGCAACAATTCTTTGTCAATGGAAGTAAGAAAGAAAGTTCTACAGTGTTACACAGAACCAATCCTGACATACGGGACTGAGTCATGGGAAGTTAGTAAACAAGTAGGAAAAGCACTGGCGCAACAAAGATCTGGTTTTTCAGAAGAATGTTAATAATATCACGGACAGCCAAAATGAGTTATGAGGATGTCCTGAAAGATGCCAATGCGTAAAGGAAGGTTACCTCAGCCTGGTCTGGTGGCGTCTTGTAGGGGCCATCACTTTGGTCGGTCGGCGGCCATCCTTCGTACAGTGCCCCAACTCTGGTTCATTCTTTGCATCTCAGCCTCCACAGTCCTCCGCCAAGTTGTTTTTGGTCGGCCTCTCTTTCGTTTTCCTTCGGAGGTCCATAGCATAGTGTCCATAGTACACTTTCTATGGGCATGTTATGCGAAGAAAAAAGCTGGAATATATCGTGACAACAGGAAAGATTAAAGGAAAAAAGCAGGAGCTGTGAGACTTTTTCAGGCCATAAATTGAGGATTCCTCAGCAAGAGAGAGGTTTGTAAGAAAACGAAGATGACTGTATACCGCTCCACCTATGTCCCAGTCTTGACATATGGATGCGAGTCATGGGCAATGACTACAACCCACAAAAGCCAGATCCAAACCTCAGAAATGAGGTATCTGAGGAAGGTGGTTGAAGTAACAAGAAGAGACATGGTAGGCAACCAGACGATACGTCAAGGCCTTAAATCCCACCCCCTGCAGACCCAAGTAGAACAGTCCCAACTAAGATGGTTTGGCCATGTCTGCAGAATGGGAGAAGATCGGCTACTACGACAAGCATGGGAAACAAAGAGCCAGGGATCCAGACACCCAGGACGACCCAGAGTCCGCTGGGAGGACAACATTAGACAATCTTTCAAGGACCGAGGACTAGAATGGAACCAGGCCAGGAGGAAGACAGCCGATAGGATAGTCTGGCGCTCTTTCCTCTACACCTCACCGTAGAAGGGGAACGACTAAGTAAGTAAGTAAGGTATGGAAAGAAGTCAACAGCAGGATTGATAAATAGTACTGTAGACAGGAAGTTGCGGAGAGACATGATCGCTTTCACCACCCGGCATAGTACTTGAAGAAGAAGAATGTGCTGTATTCAAATCCTAATTGTAACCCATCAAAGGTTGAATGGGATACTTTTTCTTAAAAAAAAAAAAAATAATGTATTCTAACTTTCTATAAATGTATAAAGACAAATTATTGGTTATAATGAGATATAATCTTCTGCACAGTAAACATTTCAATGTGTTTGCGCATTCCAAACAACCCAAACCTTTGTGAACTCACATCCAGCATTTTTATTTTGTCTGGCGTCGAGCTATTGGGTATGGTATCAAAGGGCAAGGCCATCGGCAAAATCAAAATTGTCAAGCTAATTTGACATAATCAATGATGCTTCTTTAACAATTAATTTTACACGATGAGAATTTCAGCACCACGCAGTATAATAAAATATTTATATGTAGGTGGTCGGAGTGCTAAGAGGTATGACGTCCGTCTCTAATTATATCATGACTTCAACTCAATACGTTTCGGAATGGCAGAAAAGCCACAGGAAAAGCCTAGATCTACAGTGTAGATAATACCAAGGAGTCTTCAACTTGGTATTGGCTGCTAAAGAGCGAGAAGCTTGTCGTAGGTTTTTTGATAGGAGAATTAAGACTGTGGTTGGTCCCTTCTGAATAGATTAGAATGAGTGATAGCCACAGTGAGATATGATAATAGAAATAGATTTCCACGAGTGAGATGGTAGAATGTGATAGAGGCTGTCTCTGAGATCAAGAAATCTTCTCTCTCTCTCACCTATCTTCTACGACAGATTTAGAGGAGTCAGACAGTCTAAACACACACACACACATATATATATATATATATATATATATACATATATATAGATATATATATATATATATATATATATATATATATATATATATATATATATATATATATATACATATATATATATACATATATATATATATATATATATATATATATATATATATATATATATACATATACATATACATATACATATACATATACATATATATATATATATATATATATTATGGAATTCCAAGCTGCATAGTGACAATCATAAAAAGTCTCTATGCCAACTTTACGTGTAGTGTTGGGCAGAGCAACCTAACCTTCGAGGTGAAGACAGGAGTACGACAGGGATGCCCCTTATCAACCACTCTTTTTTTAACAGTCATAGACTGGGTGATGCGCCAGACAACAGAGGGCAGTCCAAGAGGAATAAGATGGACTACATTTTCTACATTGGAAGATCTGGAATATGCAGATGACATTGCACTGCTGGCACATTCACATCAACACATCCAGGAAAAAACGGATAGACTTAATAAATTTAGCCAGCAGGTGGGCTTGACATCAATTTAAAGAAGTCTGAGGTCATGACGCTCAATGTGAGCAACCCTGAGCCCATATCAGTAAGGAATCAGCAATTGGTACAGACAGATACCTTCACATACCTAGGAAGCATAGTAACACCAGACGGTGGGGCAGGCAAAGACATCAACATCAGAATGAATAAGGCAAGAACAGCCTTCTTTAGCCTAAATAACATCTGGAAGTCCTCCCAATACAGCACAAGCACAAAGTTAAGATTATACCAGAGTTGCGTGCTTTCTGTGCTTCTCTATGGTGCGGAATGCTGGAGAGTCACAGAGAAGGAAATGTCAAAATTGTCCTCTTTTCACACAACATGCCTAAGAAAAATTCACCGCATCTTTTGGCCGAATACCATCACCAACCAAGATCTGCTTACTCGTAGCAAGCAAGAGGACATGCACACCATCATAGCTGGCAGACGCTGGAGCTGGGTTGGTCATGTCCTCAGAAGAGACCCCGATGCCATCACAAGAACAGCTATGCTTTGGACCCCTGAAGGAAAGCGAAAGAGAGGCCGACCAAAAACAACTTGGCGGAGGACTGTGGAGGCTGAGATGCAAAGAATGAACCAGAGTTGGGGCACTGTACGAAGGATGGCCACCGACCGTGCAAAGTGGAATCAATTTGTTGTTGCCCTACAAGACGCCACTAGGCGTGATGGCCACTGACTGCTTTGACGGTCGGTGGTTAAGTATCGAAGAAGAAGATATATATATATATATATATATATATATATATATATATATATATATATATATATATATATATATATATATATATATATATATATATATTACAGATATATTTCTATCCACTCACGTGCACGCACTTACAAGATGACAGTTAGACGTACAGACGTGGGAAACCTATAACAAATGATTAAATAGATATTTTGGAACGAGCTGACCAACGCGCTGATTAATTTTAAAAAAAAAGAAATTTTAATTATCATCTAAAATTTCATCACAACACATAGAAATTACATCAAAGCATATACAAATAGTCATAAAGAAAATCAAGGAATGCTACAAGAATGATAGACCCGTTGGTAGGATCCTTCCCCTCGATGTATAGCTCACAGTCCCGTTAGAAAACAGTGATAGCCCCAAAGAGACACAGATACATATGATTTTGTCTAATATTTCCCCCTTTTAAGGTATGGACAGACTTGATATCTCTGCTCTATTTTAAGGGAAATATGGTTAGCAATACTTGCATAAAGAAAGTTAAAACAGCAAAATGAGTGCCAAATTACAACACTAAAGAAACACTCAGACCTGCATTCACCCTATTTACTCAGCCGTGGCCACGTGCACTCTTGTATACTTACAGCTTTGTTAACAGCATCTGGAAACATAATTTTTAGGACATTCACATACAGAATCGTCAATGGCAGTCTTTGACCAAGAAATCCCCAGTTCCAAAAAGACGGGTTGAATTCTCTGCTTCCGGGAAAGATTCCTTGGGTGTTCTTATTTTTCGGATGTCTGTTTAGGTCACATTAAAATTGTCCAGGCACGAACATTAACAACGAGCACAGTGTCAATAGCTTAGGTGTCTAGAAATGAGGAATGTCAGATCGGTGTCTACTTCCAGGAAAGGACTATATTTGGTCACCACACCACTAGTCAAAACTCCGTCGGAATGTTACTGACGTTAATATGTTACTTGCCCCATAGGCTAAAAATGTACTTGAGTTGTTTCTCAGGAAGAATTAAATATGGCGCGATAGGCCTGTTACTTCATTTAACCTATAGGGTACTTGTAAAGATTATGCACCAATGCTTTCAAGGAAAATGTTTTAGTTCTTCAAGATATCACTCATCAGTACTTAACGCTGGCAAAGTTCTGAGTTAACCCAAGTATTCACTGAATAGAGGAAAAACACATATAAAATAATTATACATACTAGGGACTCGTTATAACTTACATTTTTAAATTGCAAGCGTACAACTTGACTTATCATTTAAACATTCCCGTGAAATAAGTTATATATAAAAATTCAATCAACATGAATTAGGAATACCTACGTATTCCATCAACACTCATGAGGCATCTAGCATTTATAAGTTAGTTAGAAAAATTATTCTCGTCTGATTATTTAGCAGTAAAATAAAATTCCTTAATAGCCGACTGAGTTTAAGCTAGAAATTATAATTTCTGTTTTACACTGTAACTCGTCACTATAAAATAATACAGACTATATAAATTAAGCACTCTGCACCAAATCTAACTAGTGAAATATGAAATAAGCGATTATCACTTTAAACACTTCACAAAATATTAGATACTTAATATAATATATTTACCTCAACACAGAACTACAGGTAATCGCACACTTTAGAATTATACGCTGATATGTTTATTAGAAGTCTAGAAGCTTGGCAAATTTCCGAACAAAATAGGGCTTCGCTATACAGCTAATTCTATTCTTGAACAACCTGTCTACTGCGAATTAGGAGAATGAATGAAAATCTAATTTCAAACTCCGGTTAATATCTACAACCAGGACAAAGGGGTCCCAACTTATTTCGCAAAACGAAATAATCTCCCCTTCTCATTAACACCTACGTACCTTAGACGCATGCCCTAACTGTCAGCAGTGCGTCTTTGACGCCTACGTCAAGAAAATGGCCCTTCTGAGCGAATGCGTGAGTGTCATGGAAAAACCCAGACTTTTTTCTCATTCCAGCACGCTGCATGAGTGTCACATCACACTTCACTCCGAGCGATTAGCCTGAAGAAACGCTGTGTCCGGTGAAAATGTAGACGGTACGTCCCCTTAGGTGGCAGTTACCAGACTTCACCGAGCAACTTAGCCGTAAAACTATTTGTCAGATGGAAATCTCCAGACAAATGTCTGCTCTGAGCGAGCCTGTCTGGCGCGAGTCACACCTTCCCCGAGCAATTCAGCCAAGGAAACTCGCGTGACAGGTGCAAATGTAGACAATTTGTCTGCTCATCGTGTCTGATGGACTGAAATCCCACCTAAAATTAGCTCGTGCCAGGGACTGACGCGTTAGGTAATCTACTGCGTTTCTAGATGAGAAAACGAAACGGTAAAGTGAGAATGGGAAATAAAAAATTTCTCGCAAACAAACGAATGCGAAAAATACAGGAAAAGGATAAAGAGTGATAATAAATAGAGGACACGGGTGGAAGAAAGCGAGAATATATAGAAAATTTAATAATCATAAAACTCTCTGTGACAAAGCTCAACCGTCCTATCTACAACAACGTCCGTCCGGCCGTCCAACCGTGTATATATAAAAACATCTCCAGCATCAACGCGATTTATACCATAACTTCATCGATTTCACAAAAGCCTTCGATCGTGTCTGGCATGAAGGCTTATGGCAAATAATGAGAAAATTCAATTTTGATACCTACTTCATAGATATCATTGAAGCACTATACAAAGACGCAAGCAGTGCTGTTTTTGCAAGCAATGACATTGGAGAATTTTTCAACTGTCACAGAGTGCTCGAAGATTTTGTCTAGATTATGTTAAAATTCCTTACTTTTCTATTCCTTCCCATTTTGTCTGTTTTTCTCTACGGAAATATTTGCACCTGCGTTCGTTTCTTTAACTATTTTTCAAGTCCTCACTAATAGCCCTGTCATTCGATCCCCCTGCTTTAGGGATGTCTTATACGATTTATTAGCTTGGTAGAAACCAGTGGTTCCCAGAGTATTATATTTCAGTGTGCAGTGGTCAACTGGAGACCGGCACGATAAATCTTTTACGTGTCTTAGCATGAGACGGGACATAATTAACTCTTGGCGTGGGAATCAGGAAATATTTTAACTTCATGCGAACATATGCTGAGTTTGAAGATCACTTGCTGATTTAACCGTCGAAGATAACGCACGCTTAGAAGTTATAGAATAGAAACCTCAACTACCTCATATCTACAAGTATATGTGATTGAGAGTAACGCTATTAAAGTTCTATTTCTTAAGCTGCGGATAAAGTCCTGAGCGGTAAGCAAACTCTCAGTATTCGCTTAATTAGCTAACTCTAATATCAAGGGATTAGTTAATTGATGTAAAGTGTGAATTACTTAATATTGTGGTTTTAATTCTTTACATTAGATTGAAAGCTATATTTGCATTTATGTATTATGAATGTTATTGATGCATTATAATGATGTAAGAGTACTGGCTGATATGAGAAAGTACTACAAGCTAATTGTATTAGGAAAGTGATGAAGAAAACTGTTGTGAACGAGAGAAGAACCGTGTTGTTCAACGGACGAGTGAATGAAATAGCATTCCTCCAATGCAGTCACGCATGAACGCACACGGCCAGGCGTCTGCTTATAACAAAGGTTGACCTTACTGACCCGACCAGTGTGAGACTACTGCTAGACAGGAATTTGTAAACAAATGGACAGTCGCCTTTAAGGAAAAGACTGACGTTATGGTTTCAGGTAAATATATTATTAGGCACCATTCTGAGACGAAATGTCCAGAATGGCTGTAGTTAATATATCTGTATAAAACAGAAGATTGATTACCTGCATTATCTTCCACAGCCCAGTTGCAGAATCCTAGCCAGTTTCTGGATTTTGATTGCTGTCAATTGTTGCGAGTAAACCGCCTAGTTGCTCTATGCTACAGAGAGAACTAGTGCTTACGTCTCAAACCTAGCGGTGATATCACTAGTCAGCAACCCTGAGCAGTCTACCGATTTAAGCAGTCAACACATCGTCAGCACCTGAAGTTCATAACGCAACTTCACAACCAGGTTAACGGAACAGCCTAGTCATCTCTTGGACTGTAGCTCAACTGAATCAAATTCTCCAGTTGGTAATCCCTACCTACTGTGACGCCCAGGAGAAGTCCAAGCAGATAAGTCTACATAAAACCCAGACCAAAATCAGAATTCACTCTTCCACGAAATAGCCGTAGGAATAAACTTTCGTCAGTGAGGAAAATAGCCTCTTACTTCTTATCTGAACCAAAGACGCTGACAGTTCTAAATTTCCTAGTATTTCTTTTCAAAGTATATGTCAACATTGATTTTATTTTCCACTGTAATTAAAGTAATTATGTACATTCTGTAACTCACCATCATTCTGAGTTTGACTTAGTAGATTATATGTTCTGTTCAGAAAAACATTCTCAACCCTCTTTGTATTACTTGTTACTATTAGTTCATCTTCAAAAAGAATTGAGTAAGAAAGAGTTAGTCGTCGCCAGGAAAATACAAGAGTTGGCAGTCTAAAGGTGAGAGAATCACTGACACCAACCTGTGCCCTTCTGTTAACTCTTTCCCTCAACACTAGCTCACATCGGTGAAAACTAGTGTCTAAAGGTCTATGTGCTTTCTACACATCTTCCGTACTATACAAAACTCTTTATGCGACAATTGAATTCTCATTCAACGTCAATTGGAGTGAACCATCAAATATATCTGCGACACTCTCTACGATTATAAAACAACCATATCGATTGGAGGTCGACCTCTTCGCAATCTACGTTTTGCTGATGAAATCGATCATAGTTGGAACAGAATCAGAACTTCAAAACCTTACCTCTAGACTGGAGAAAGTAACAAGAACTTATGGGATGGAAATTAATCTAGAAAAAAGCAAGATATTGGTGAATAGCCATAAGAAACATGTTCCGACCAACAATACGTTAAATTGGCAAACGTTAAAAGAAGTGAACACCTTAAATATCTGGGGTCCACTATATGTAGTGATGGAAGATCAAGTAAAGAAATCAAGACAAGATTTGAGATAGCCTCAGCTGCCATGACAAGGCTGAATGTGATCTGGAAAAGTAACGTCAGTTTTCTTGTGAAGATCAAATTATACAAATCGCTTGTATTATCTATTCTCTTGTATGGGTGTGAGGGCTGGACACTCACTGCAGATACGGAGCGAAGGATTCAGGCTTTCGAGTATAAATGTTATAGAAGAATTTTGCGCATTTGCTATAAAGAGCACAAAACAAATGTCTATGTTAGAGAGAAAATAAACACCGATGCAGGCCACCAAGAACCACTTTTGTCAGTAGTGAAACGTCGAAAGCTTGCCTGGTTTGGGCATGTAACTCGTCATGACTCCCTTTCGAAAACGATCCTCCAGGGAACAGTCGAAGGTAAACGGAGAAGAGGAAGGCAAAGAAAATCCTGGGCTGATAACATCCAAGAATGGGCAGGGCACGGTTTTTCCACACGTGTACGCATTGCTGAGGAAAGAGAGCAGTAGAGGACCCTGTCTGCTGATGCTTCCACTATGGCACCCCTACGATCCATGACGGGTTACGGGTTGAGATGAGATGATGATAAATATGAACGTAATATTTGTGCATGTGTACAGTTATTTGTGTATGCACATATAATTAATTGGAAAGGCGAGGTGAAAACACTCTTGATGTGCCTTGATTAGATTTGACTTTCTTTTTTTTTAAGGATCAAGTGACATTTGTGTTTCATTATGCATGATTGTCATGTAGTGTGAAAATGATTCTTTTTTGTATATTCACTTCCCTTGGTGACCTCGAATTGCCAACCTTTCATTCAATAGCCTAACGGGTTAACCTAATGATTTCCAGGGCTTCACGAGGCGCCGTAATGGGTTCCATAAGACTCCTTGAAGAAACAAATAATGCGTCCAACAATTATCAATACTAGATTAATGTCCGTGCGTTCCCAAATTTGATTTGTTTCATCATTTGGGATGTAAGATCATTTTAAAAAGCTGGGACAGAATGGCATGGCCCATGCCGACAAGGGGTGGACGACTCAGCAAAATTTTCCGATAGATTTGTCCCTTTCTGCAGTTCAGGTTCTGCAGCTCTTTTATTCCTCCAACTTTTCAGTGGAATTCTTAACCTTTCTTATCTTTTCTTTGTTGCTTCATTTTCCTAATGTTATTTTTAGGGGGCTTTTTTTAAAAGAATTTGAAGCATAATGATCAGACAACAAGACAATATATAGAATACATTTTAATTATTTTAGTGGGTTTAACTGATTTGATTCATTTATTACATTCAGCGTATTAAAAAGCATAGTTCTTTAACAAGAGCTGTTAAGTAATTGGTCCAGGTGCACTCTGAATTAACGTATCCCTATTTTTTTGTCTTCTAAATGTGTTGCAGATTCTGTGGCGAGCTGGATGTGGGATAGAAATTTAGAAAGTAGTTCGCAGAACTGGAGATAAAAACTGGAGAACCAGAGTAGGGATAGTACAAGACAAGTCAGGTAGTTAAGTGCACAATTCTCGGTGATAGCTGTAGAAGACAACTGACAGGTAAGTCACCTTCTCGCTAGACCTATCCTATGCTCCAGCGGTATTATATAAATATAAATATGTGAGTGCATCTCGTACTGATTCCCTACCACTTTTACATAACTGGAAATTTTGACCACAGTTGATCAGACTTCTCATTTCGACAGCATTATCTTGAGGTTGGTGTTAAGTCAGTCAAAATAGGGTACGTCGTACAACAATACAATGCATTTAAAAATGTTGACATTAGCCAAACCTGGTCATTTTTACTCCCCTTTTGCTTAGAGTAAAGCCAAAGTTAGCAAAATTGTTTCCCTTACAATATACATCGATAAATTGTGCCGAAAGAAAAAACAAGACAGAAAAAAGAGAATACGAACTATTTGAGCACAGCACCCAAAAGCAAAGCCCTAAAAAGGACTGTAAGCTTTTATTGCTATCGTTGGTCAGTCCTAACAAGGACTTCTAGCTGAGCCAATGCTGTGCAGGATCGAGGTTATATAGTGGTAGAAGCCGTCTTCCTTTGGGGACTAGGAAGATACAGACATGAGGATTTATGTTAAGCAAAACATTAATTCTAAATATTCATCAATTTTAATTGTATATTTATTCACTAAGATATTTTGTAAGTTTATAGACATACCCTCAGAACAGTGGTACTTTAAAGTCTGCGGCTGTTTGAAGATTCGCTCACAATAGCGGTCAGTTGTCGCTTCTTCTCAGTTATCTTTTTGTGTTGTGGGTTAAGACTTTTAACTAAACAAGTCAGCCCTCTGGATATTTTCTCAGCTCTACCAGATCTTGAAGTGATTGCGGTGATCAGGAACTGTGTCTGAGATTAGATTGGCTTATATAACTAATCTCAAGTCTAACCCTTGCTTTCTCAGAGGTCCGTGCCTGAGTTCACTTTTTCTCTTGTAAACTTTAGTGGGATTTCAATGCTGTTGTGCGAATTTGTCGACTAAATCATAATTTCTTCGTCGAATACCAAAGATAATAATTTCCCTCTGCCATAATTACATGTATTTATAATTGCAGTTCAAATTCCAAAAGAAATATCCTTTTCAGGGCTTTAACCATAACATTATAGCAGAATTTATGTTGTGTAATTCATAATTTATCATAAAGACACTAGTTTACATGGCAATTCCAGAGTGTCTTGCCCTTGTTATGACAGATGCTGGCAGTTTAAGACGTTGTCTTTAATTCTTCTCCTGTCATTGTTTGACGGGTATACTTGCTAGTTTTTAATATATCTAATTTCTATATAGCATTGCTGAGTTCTGTAAAGCATTCCATAGTGTTTTATAGTGTTCCTTAGTTCTGTAGTAGCCACACCTAGTTTTACATATAAATTATCTAATGTCATATAATATATTACTGAATTCTGTAAAGTATTCCCTAGTTCTTTATCGGGTTCCTTAGTTCTGTAGTAGCCACATGTAGTTTTACATATAATTATCTAATTTTATATAGTATTACGGAGTTCTATAAAGTATTCTCTAGGTCAGTACAGCGTTATTTAATTTTAAAGTACCAAACATCTGCTTTTAATTACAATTATCTAATTATATATTCAATATTACTGAGTTCTATGAAGTATTCCTTAGTTCTATATATTGGTCTTTGTACTATACTAACCGCAACTAGGTTTAAATATACCTATCGTATTTTGACTAGTAGAACTTTCTGTAAATTATTCCTTAGTTCCATATTGTATAATCCTCTTCGTCTGCAGCTTTCCGACCGCTTAAAACTCTGTGCAATATATTAATAAAGCTAATTTACATTTTCTTTTTCAAATAAAGCCCGTTTCCATTAATTTAATTGGCATCTTCTTCTTCACATCTTCTATTCTGCTGTCAACTGTATGGTTTTTGCCATTATTTCGTCATAGGTGATCTTGTCGTACCCATTCAATCCTTCTGTTGTACGAAAGCACCCATTTTCTCTATATATATTTGGCAGGATGTCGTTCTTACAATTTTTTTCTGATGTTATCATTTCTCATTCTGTCTCTCCTGGTAGCATTAACAGACCGTCTTAATCATTTCATTTCCCACGTTGTGATTTGCCATCCCTGTATCCTGGACAGGGATAATGTTTGACACTGATAGCAAAAAGCGTATAAAAATATACTATACTACTGGACAAAAGTTAAGGGCCGCCATTCAGTTTAGACAAGGTTTATATAATACTTCGTGAGCAGGGTCGATTTTCCAAATGTCCGGTAGCTTGAAATCTCTCAAGAAGTCTCTGAATGGTAGAGTGGGATACTGCTAAACGTCTTGCAACATGACGAACAGATTGACCATCCTGAATCCATGCCATGGCTCGACCACGGTCTACAGTGCTGAGACTTCTCCTTGGTGGCATGGCTAATGCAGTGATCATTTCGACCACTTGTCATACTGATTTATTGCATGCCAACGATGAACACTCTTTACCGATGATCATTTTCCACGTGCATTCAAATTCAACTCACTTTTTCACCTTTTGAACTAGTGGGGCGTGTTGCAAAAACCACGAGTTTTTGCAGCAACAAAGGCAGTTTTCACGTGCGTGTTAAAGTGACCCAGTTTTTGGACATTTTAAAAACATTAACCAAGTGCACACAGAAATGTATACATATTTCTCTGAGCTCAGTTTTAATGACATTTTCACTTGTCTTTACAGTTTGCCAATCAATTATATAAACCTTGTCTAAACTGAATGGCGGCCCTTAACTTTTGTCCAGTGGTATATTTATCAAATGCTCTTTGGTTTTCATACGGATACTCGGATGTTTGAGTAGTGGTGACATTTGGTAAGTTAGTGCACTAGCTTTATGACATCATGTTTCAATGTCTCTGTCAAATCTTTCCATTTTCTGTGAAAATGCTTCCAAAAATGTTTACTAACTCTGAAACATAACTCAGCGTACCATCGTTGGCTTGAATGTTAAGTGGGCCTCGTGATATACTGATCTTCACAATATCTATCTTTGATTTACGTATCTTCAAGCTGTATTTTCCACAAGCTGAATTAAGTGCATTTGTATGGTCGTGCCTGACCACTGCTTTCTTTGAACATATTCTAGTTGACGCCTGAGAGCGTACAAAGAAGGAGAATCTCTGTTAAATGTCTGGTGACACTTTCTCCAAAAATATGAAATGGAACATAAGAAATGGCACATCAGTGTAAACAAATAGTAACATATATCTATCTTTGTCCTTTTTGTTATATTCACTCATTTCAACCGTCTCTTCAATTTTTTTTCACGTTCATCATCATCACTTTCTTTTTCGCTCGCTATGGATCATGGAGCACCGACTGCAGCTGGACCCCTTACAGGGAGCCAGCCTGAAGCATTCACATACTGGGGCAACAATTTCTGTAGCAAATGGTTTTACATGATTAGATTGCCAGCCCCATGTACAACCTCATAGCCCCATGTACAGCCTCATAGCCCCATGTACAACCTCATAGCCCCATGTACAGCCTCATAGCCCCATATACAACCTCATAGCACCATGTACAACCTCATAGCACCATGTACAACCTCATATCACCATGTACAACCTCATAGCGCCATGTACAGCCTCATAGCGCCATGTACAACCTCATAGCGCCATGTGCAACCTCGTAGCCCCATGTACAACCTCATAGCCCCATGTACAGCCTCATAGCCCCATATACAACCTCATAGCTCCATGTACAACCTCATAGCACCATGTACAACCTCATAGCACCATGTACAACCTCATAGCACCATGTACAACCTCATAGCCCATGTACAACCTCATAGCCCCATGTACAGCCTCATAGCCCCATGTACAGCCTCATAGCCCCATGTACAACCTCATAGCACCATGTACAACCTCATAGCACCATGTACAACCTCATAGCACCATGTACAACCTCATAGCACCATGTACAGCCTCATAGCACCATGTACAGCCTCATAGCCCCATGTACAACCTCATAGCACCATGTACAACCTCATAGCACCATGTACAACCTCATAGCCCCATGTACAACCTCATAGCCCCATGTACAACCAACCTCATAGCCCCATGTACAACCCGCTCCATTATCATAATCGTGGCCTATCCTCTTGTACGACAATAGTCTTGGGGGAGTAAAAGTGGAGTAGTTCGTTCTTGGGGGACAAGTATGTCGTCAAGACGTAAAACAAGAGTAACGGGCAAGCGTAACGTCGTAAGTAGTAGTAAGTAAGTTAAGAGTAGTTGAGAGTAGTTAAAAGTCGTACGAAGTACAGTAAGACAGTAAGTAAGTAGTACGTAAAAGTAGACAGAGTAGAGGTAGTAGAAGTATATAGTAATCTATTCTTTCTTTGACTCTAGCTAGAATACTCTACTCATTCGCTCAAAATTTATTATCCCTTTCCTCGTTGTTTTTTATTTTTTTTTTTTTTTTTTTTTTTTTTTTTCGTGTTTTGTTTTTTTTTTTTCTTTCTCCCGCAAACGACAAGTCCTCCTTAAGTGGTCAGTAATTATTTGATTTGACTTATTCGTGGACTTGTGGTAGACAGGACTCAGAACACCCTTTCCTTTTTTTTAAGTTCACGATTTCACCTTAGCTTACCTCCACTTGCCCCTTGCTTCTCAAGGCAAAGGAATCAAATTCGACACCATCAGCTGTCTGCTACTCTGCAGCAGCTTAGTCAGCTGTTAGAGAAAGAAAGAAAAATGGTTACCTCACTATGCCTCCTTCGGTTATTAGGGAGAGTTTGTTTTGTTAGGGCAAAGGCCTATAGGCCCTCAGCGAGGGGGGGAGAAAGGAAGAAGAAAAGGAAGAGAAAAAGGAAGGAAAGGGATGAGAAGGAAGAAGATAAAGGAAAGATTTGGATAAGGGAAAAAGGAAGTCGGAAAAGTAATAGCAAGGAAAAAGGAAAGATAAAATAGAATGTCCCATTTAGCTTTTAGAAGATGCAGAACTGGTTTGACTAGAAAGCAGTGTAATTTTTTAGCAAGAAAGTAAGAAAAAGATAGTTAGCGAATTAAAGAATCGTTTAGAATAAATTTATAAATTTAAAAAATTTATTAGTTACTTCTAAAGTACTGAAGGAGGAAATAGGTAACATACAACAAGTTTTGAAAGAGAAGGCAAGAAAAAAGAAGGGGGAAAAGAAAGAAGAGAAGAAAGGGAAGAAAACGATGTGAAGTCGAGAGTCTTGGAAGAGAGGAACAAAAAGTGGGCTATGTAGGCTATACAGTATTCCTCCTGCTAATGGTAAGGGAACTGGAAAAATAGCCATTCAAAAGAAAGGAAATGATATAAGGGGGGGGAATCCTTTGATTTGTACCTAAGTTGTTGACCTGAGGAAGGGACTCTGGGAGGCGTAAAGGTAAAAACGGGGTCCTGGTAACTTGTCTGCCATGCAAAGGTTAGGAGAGAAGGGATCCAAAACTTACTCCCATTTGCTAAAGGGGTGGCCAGGTTTCTTATTGGGGACTGTTCTACTTGGGTTCTGCAGATAAGTTGAGGTGCTGGGTAGGGACTTGAAGGTCGAGTTGGGACGGTAGAAGAGTTGGTTGTGTTTCGTTTTTGATTAATGGGTGGGAAGGATACCAGTCTATTGAATAGAGGTTGAAGGTATTGGATCTGCGGTGGGGCATGAAAGTTAGTGAGTTCATTGGATGACTTTTTGATGAGTCATGAATAAAGCAAAATGTTATAGTTGGGTGATTTTGAAAATAAATCTTCGATTATGGTTTTTAACCTTTGATTGTTGAAGGAAGACTTTTTAGGAGAATGTAATGAATGAGTATCCCAGTTTGTTTATTTCGGAGGATTGGTTTGGGCATCGGTTTATCGCCATGTGTAGCATGTGGGAGGACTTTTATTAACAGGTGGTGTGCGAGAAGATGGGTTTTGCAGGTCCTAATGGGTTATAGCTGGGGAGGCATTTTTATTTTGTGTTATTTTTTTTTAGATGATATCACCTTGGTCATTTTGCTCGTTTCAGGTATGGATGGCTGTGGGGTGCGGTGAAGGGTAAGGTGGGGGGTGGGGGAGGGTTGGGAACTCGTTTCAAAAAATTGACCTAGAAGGGGGGAGTGGGTTAGGAAGGAGTTGTTTGAAAGTCTGATTTAAGAAAGCTATCAGGGTCAAACCTCTTCATGGCAAGGGGCCCTCATTAGCCTGGCTATTGATTGGTGGGTAGGGTTTGGGACAATGTTGCCATAATTTTTTTAGAAACTTTTCCAGTACCTGAATAGAATTTCAAGATTCTTTAATTTTTTGACTGTAGCCAGATTTTAATTAGCGCCTATTTTTAGGCATTAATATAAAAAGTAGCAGCAAGCCCGCTGTGGGGAGGTAGACAAACATGAATGGATCTCACTGATAGACTCTATAATAACCCCCATTTTTTTGGAGGAGTATAATTTTTTGTTTTTACATTCCTTAGCCCAAAAGAGAGTTTGTATAAAGTTAATAAAAAAAAAATGAGTCCAAAAAAAAAAAATGCGGACCGTTCAGCTAGCTAGGAAACATAAGGTGAGTAAAAGTTGGTGGGAGACTGCTTATCGTTCCTTTAAAAATGGGTTTTTATATCTAAGTTGACCGGTTGTTGCTAGCCGCTGGAACGCTGCGGTAAAACACATTGTATCATTTACCAACTCGTAGCACAGGTACTATTATTTTTTGTGCTACTTGTTTGGCAAATCAGCTTTTTTTGGGTTTTTGTGTGGCATACAATGATAAACATGTACCTTGGCCCAGGATAATCCACCGGGAAATTAGTGGGTAGAGACTATTTGCTGAGAAAAGTTGAAAATGGAAGAAGGGGTAAAGAGATGTCTTCAAGGTGTAAATTATACGCGGGAACATTCTGTTAAAATGTAAGTGGTTATGGAAGTTTTGTTGGATCTTAATCTTTCCAAATATTAGGTTCATTTGATCAGCCCAAGGTGTGCAGGGTCTATACTTAACTCACTACAAATCATGTCCTTTTTAAGTTTGTAACATATAGACTAGAACATATAGCAGACCCAACTAAGTTTAGGATTACATTAATCATAACTTACATCTAGGAAACAAAAGTTAACATTGATTTCATGCAGAAATAATTGATGTCTAATTGCTGCAGAAGAGTAGAGAAGTTGAAGTAGACGTGTGGTAGTTGAAGCTATTGTTATTTTTAGGAGAAAATTGAAGTTGATACAGTATAAGTCCCACGAGGCCTTAAGAGGCCGACCCAGAACCCCATAGTCTTGAGGCATGTTCTTAAAACAAGGTCGATACTAGATTGAAAGGATGGCAGAATTTGGTTCGTATAATTGTCATAATAATTAAATTTGTTGTGTTTGAGTTTTTTGGGACATTTACATTGTTAGAGGGTGTTCCAGTGTGAAATTTTGATTTGTAGAGGGAAGGTTGTGTTGGTGATATTGTGGATGTGATTTTGGGTCGTCATGTGTTTTTGTGTTGTAGGACCATATCGGCAATGGTGCTTTTGGGTTATTTGTTGTTGTGTTTGTTATTGTTCAGTTATAAACCCTCTGTGTGAGGGTTGTTTAGGGGTTTTTTTAAACCAGTAGTTGGCCAGGGATTTGGTGGAGGTAATGTGGGGGTAAATGTTGTAGAGTAGTAATGTATTGGGTTGCAAATAGGAATTTGGGGGGTGGGGTGTACGTTAGGGTTATGGTAGGGGTAGACAGTTGTGGTGTTTGTGTGTTGGATCAGGATAGAGGCTGTCGTATTTTTGTTGTTGTACAGGAGTGCTAATTCATGATTAGCAGTGTGTTTTATTATGGGTGGAGGGGTGGTTTGCAGTAATGATGTTGGAGTTTGCCGTTTGTTTGGATTGGGGCGGTTTACAGTGGTTGGTGGGTATATCTGTATGTGGGGGTTAGTATTAGAGTCATAATGGTATTGTCTGGGGGTGGGGGGGGGTGGGTTCTATTTGGGATTGGGGGGTTGTGGTTTGGTTTTGGGTTCTGTGAAGATCGGAACAGAGGTGGATAGGGGGTTTTAAATAGAGGGTTTGGAGAGGAGGTGTAGTAATTTGTAAGTTTTTGAAGGGGGGTTGTACAACAAAGTTGGGTGGTTAGTAAGGGGTTAGGTGAATTGTAGAGTAGTTGTTGTATGTTATTACAGTTTTAGGGTTTGGTTTGGTTGGTAATAATGTTGAGTTGTTGTGGTAGTTTGGGGTTTAGTAGTGGTGGTGTTTTTTTTGTAGTAGGTTTTTTTTGTTAATTGTGGGGGGAGTGGGGGGTTGTTATAAGTAGGGGTTAAGTTGTGGGGAGTGGGTTTTTTAGTGTAGGTGGGTTGGGGTGTGGGGATGTTTTAGGGTTTGGGGGTGTGTGTTGGGTGGGATTTGATTTGGTTTTTAAGTGTGGTTATTTTGCATGTATTTTAAGTAGGAGTTGATAAGTGTAATGGTGTGTAGAGTTGTGGTAGTTGTAGTTGTTGGGTATGTAGGGGTTTTTCCAGTAGTCTTCCATTTTTTTTGTTAGTGTTAGGTTGTAGGGCGGGTTGTGTGATGGTATTTTTAAGTGTATTGGTGTTTTGTTGTTGTTGTAGATCAGCTTGTAGGGGGAGTAGGGTTGTGGTGGTTATGGTGGGTAGGGTTTTGGTGTTTTAATGGGTGGTGGTTTGTTTGTAGAAGTATTTTGGTAGGGGGTACATGAGTTTTGGGTTTTGGTAGTTGTACAAGGTTGGGGCCGTGGGTAGTTGTGGTTTTTGGGAATTATATTTTTTGTATATGTGGGACGGGGATGTGGTTGGGGGGGAGTGGGAAGTAGGAGGTTGGAGGGTAGCCCCGATTAGAGGAAAAGTAAGGTGAAGATTAGGGTGGACGGGGGGATGCTTCAGGTTGTTAGGGGGGAGGTTAGAGTGGGGGGTGGGGATCTGATGTGTTTTTGGTTGTTTGTTGTTTTGTGGGTTGATGTTGAGGTTTAGGTATTGTTTAGTTGAGGGGGGTATGGTACTTGGTTTTGTGTGGCAAGGATTGGGGGGTTTTGGTGGGGGTTGGTTGGTGTTGGTGGGGGTTTTATTGTTTGTGTAGGGTAGAGGATTTTTCAATTAGGGATAGGGCGGAAGAGAAAGATGGTGAAGTGGATTTAGATGGTAGGGTGGGTGGCATATGAAACAGTTTTGGATAAGAGTGAAGTTAGCTGCAATGGTTTATGCTTGTTGATTTTAATGTATTTTTTCCTTTTTAGAGGATGTGTTTTTTGTATTTATTTTAATATTTGTGTATCAGAGAATAGCGATTAATATTGTGTTTTTTATATAATTTTGTGTGGTTATTATTGTTTGTTAGTAGTTTGTTGTTTTTTTTGTTAAGTTTTTTTTTTTTCGAACTGTAATTAAGTGGTTAAAGTGGTGTGATAGCCAAGAGTAAACAAGAGTATGTAGATAGGGAGTAACGGCTTATACGGTCGGGGTACATTTCGAGTATGGTATGAGAAATTAGTATGTTGGGGATTTAGTCTTTCATACTACAACTATCTTTGATATGCTGTTAGAGAGTCAAATTTGTTATACTCTCAGAGATCAAAGTATATTTATTCTGCCTAGAGTTACAATAGGCACGAAAGAGTTTGATTGTTAGAGTGATTCCCGAAATTGAAAAGATGTGATTATAATGGTATGGTAATTGATTAATTGATAGGTTTTATAGAGTTATATTGACCATCTAGAATTAGTTAGTTTAAATAGGTGAGTTATCTTTTTGTGAGATTGATTAAAAGGACAAGGAATACTGATTGTAGATGTGTTACAAGCTTCCGTGTAGATTATAAAGAAAAAGGGAGTTCTTGTAATTGGTGCTAAGTTGGTTTCCACCCCCCCAAGACCGGAATTTTACAATGTAAGTGAGTTGTACGATACCAAGTGATTAGGGAATTAGCATAAGTTAAGTATTATGTTCACTGTACTGTTATTACATATATGATTGCTAAAACATATTAAAAAAAAAGTAAATTTAACTTGTCACGTTTTAATTATTAGTAGGTCGGTTGATATAAAAGTGTATTTAGTATGATTTACAGTTGTCCTTCAATGGCAGATAAGAAAATAAGTAGTATAAGTAAGGGTATAGATTAGTATTCTGAGCATACGTGTAAGTTAGTTATTAAAAGTAGGATAAATTGACTTCGTAATTAGAGGTATATGAAAATAGGAATAATAGTGATCACGAATGATTGGATTATATGGTATTAAAGTACGTTTTTTAAGTTTTATTTCAAGATTTGGCGATTTTACAATTACAGTTTTTAATATATGTTTACAAAATTTGTCAAGATTTGTGACAAAAATTTACTGGAATTTAACTTGTCAAAATGGGGTAGGTACGTAATTGGGAAATATTATGTAGAGAGAATTTATATAAAACTAAAGAAAATAAATCGATTCTAAGAGTGATCCTTTGTTAAATACATGTTTGAAGCAATAAAGGTTAATTGTGAAAATGTAATAGCATTAGATAGCTACATGTTTGTCAGAAAACTATGAAGCTCGCAGACATTAAGTATGTAATGTTTTTTTGTTACGTAATACGAACGAGGACCTGTCAGCCTGGTGAGTTTCTAGATTATGACGTAATATTTTAATTTTTGATTGTTTTTAATTTTATGGACTTGAATAGAAAATGGTTTAATAGCTTAAAATTATTTGTGTAAATATTATATTTTTATAGAAAATTATGATAGAAGGTTATTGATATTTGTATTAAAGTTAATTATGTTTTTTTTTATGAATTTTAAATGTTTTATGGCAGATATTGTTCGGAATTTTATGATTACAATTGAGGCAATTGTTACTATTGTAAGAAGACTTTACTTTCTGTTTTTATAATTTGTAAGATTAATCAAAGTAAAAATATTTATAAAAAGTGCGGGTTTATAGATTAATGTATTTTTTTGAGTTTTTCCGGATGAGGATTTATTAATTTGTGTTATTAGAATATGTAAATTGAAGGCTAATATATTAATGTTCTATATACGTAATCTGTGAGAAAATACAATTTTACCCATAAACAGTATCAGAGCCGGGGATAAACTGGAAAATATTGTTTGTTAATAATGGTTTTTATTGATTTGAATTTTAGTTTTAAATATTTTATATTTATAATACATGCATTGGTTATTAAATTTAGAGTTTAAACAAAAAGACTTTTTCTAATTTATGTTATACATTATGATTTTATGTGTGCCCACAAATTTTAATAATATAGTTTACTAATCGGTGGTAGATGTTTCAGGTTAAACTATCCCTATGAATCTTTTATTTTGATTAATATGTTAAGGTGGTTTCGTAAGTTGGTTCAGATACAATTATCAGGATAAAATTATGTGGTGTTGTTTATTAACTTAGATGAAACTCCAACAGGATAAAATGTAAAAAAAAATATATAAAAAATTAACCATGAAGATTCTGTAGATTGCTGGTTTTTAGATTGATATTTTATTGCCAAATAGAAATAATAATAAACAAAATATGGTAATGAGTGTATAGAAAGCGTTTGCGAGAAGTACAATAGAGACATATTTAAGTTTTTGCTTAGAAATAGTGTTGCTTATCTGAAATGCAATAAATCGGACTGATTTTGTATGTAAAAATGGACTTGTAGTGATTGTGAGCATGTAGAAGTGTAATTTGTTTTTTTTATGTAAGTGTGTTTTTAAGTTGTGGTGTATTAAAAAAAAGAAGAGCTTAGAATGACTATTTTTTGATTTGTGTGATTTTGGAACATAGAGTTCATGGGTACTGAAATTTTTTAAAATAAGGTAATTTTATTTCTTCGGATTCATCCTTTAATTTGATTATTAAATCTTTTATTTTTAGTATGGTAATTAGTTTATGTATTTTTTAAATGGTATTTTAAATGGAGTAATATATAAAAATAACATAATCTTTGTCATTTTTATACGTTCATTCTATGTCTTTTAAATTTAATATAATTATTCTAGAATTAATAGAAAGGAGTAGTATTGATATTATAATATATAATAGTTAATTATTTAGTGAGTTTAATTGTTAGAGAAAGAATTATATAAAAATAAGTTAGTAGTAAGTTATAATATAGCGTTCTTTTTTTTTTTTATAGTATTAGGTTTTAATTTTATATAATCAGAAATAGGTAGACCCTCCCCGTTCCGAATTTGTCGTCCTCTCGAATTCATTGACTATGTTTTGATTTTTTTTGTTTTGTGGAAAATTTCAACTCCTGCCATCATTCACATTCACTTCTGAAAATATCTACGATTCAGTGAATTCCTTTTTGCTTGACATAACGTTTGTGATATTAGCCCTTACTGGTTTTTTTAATTTTTTTCTTATAATTTCTTTAATTTTTTTTTTATTTTTAATTTTTTTTTTTTGTTTTTTTTTTAAAGTTCTTATTTTCTGTTTATTATAAGGTACTGACGCTCACGGTTTTCCTTTTCTTCTCCTTATTCGCATTCCCTTTAGTTTGTAAACTTCCAATTCCATTTTTCTCAACTTTCTTCGCTTGCGATCTTTCGCGGTTTATATTATTTTGGTTTTTATGTCAACGATATGTTTTTTGACGTATGTTGAGTTCCTCGCGCGCTCAAGAGATGCTCGATTTATTTTCGCCAAACCGCCAACCCGTCACTTTATCCAGATCATGTTTTTATCAGAATGCTCTTTATCGTTTATACACGCCCGTCACTCGTCAGATTGCACTCACCTACTTCTAAACTTCACTGTACAATCTGGACTGACCTCCCAAACTGGTTCTTTTAACTTTCCATCTCACTCTGTGCTGGCGGTTGAAGAGAGGGGGAAACAAGGAAGAGCATTATGGTTTCGCATTCTACCTATTCACCACTTGATCCTGATACCAGAGAGTTGTTTCGAGTGAATTGCGTGTTACACCTTTGGTTTGGCATTATCGTTTGGTAGGGATAGCAATTTTTAGGGATATTCTTGTTTTACCATGTTTGTTGTGTCTTGCGAACTTAACTTGCCCCTTCATACTTTCGGACTAAACCGTGTTGCCAACGCCGTCGTATACCGTTATACGTTACGTTTCTTTATGTCGTGTCCCGCCGTTATCGATTATCGTGTCGTCCGTTCCGTGCGTAATTACGTCCCGTGTTGATCGTTTCTCGTTTTCCCGTTAAATGTATAAAGAGCTGTCCGTTTCCGATTGTACTCCAAACTCAGACAGTCACTTTTCCCGAAAGGAAAATTTATCATTAGAGAGGGTCCTATCACCGTGGCCGATCCCAGCAAGAAGAAACCTTTTTATTTTTTATGCTATAATCTGCAAGAGGTTTTGCAGGCAATTGCCTATAATGGTGATGATGAACATGGGCAAGGGAGGCAGGGGCCGAGGAAGGGCCGTTTTCGTTCCGAGAAGGGGTATTCGGCAAGGCGTTGTAAGGAGGCGTTTGGCCAGGCAGGGACAACAGAAGACCAGGCAGGAACAGGACAGAACCAGGTTTCGTTTTAAGCCTTAAGCACCTCTTGAATCTCTTGAATGAATCTATCAGGGCAACACACAAACATCTCCGGTTTGGCCCTTCTTTCCAAAGGCCTCTCTCGACCAATTCAGGTAAATCCGATGATATCATTGTCCCGGCCTCCGCCCTCGTTCATTTGTGTTGATTTCGGGGATACTAGGATGGACCAGGGACTCGCTTTTTTTCGATTTAGAGAGAATCGTCTTTCTTTTTCAAATGGCGTCGTTTCCGTATTTTTATTTATCCATTATCGATTCGTTTTGATTAGTAGTTATTCTTATGTCTGAAGGAGGGTCCCAATGTTTCAACATCATTTTGCATACAATTCTGGTTTTGCTTTTAGTTAGCTTTCTATCTTTTTCATTTCTTCTTTATTCGTTGTTTTCTTTCGTTCTATTTCTTTGTTTTTGGTTTTTTGGTTGTTTTTGGGTTTCGTTTTTCATATCCTTTTGTATCTCTTTAAAAAATGTCGTTCGTCGCTATCTTTTGGTCGCTATCTTATAGTCCACTTAGAAAAAAAAAGAAAGGAAAAAAGAAAAAATGGGGAGGGAAAGATAGAAAAGAAAAACAGAAAAAAAGAAAAAAGTTGTTGTGAAATCCAAGCAATATTATATACCAGTGTTTGTCATGCAGGGTAGAGATGAGAGCAGGCGAATGGCTGCTGGGGAAAAAGAAATTGAAGTTGGAAGTTTTACAGTTTAATAGTTTTCCTAAAATACCGACGTAAAAAGTTGTTTGCCCGCTGGGGCATCATCGATTCCACCATCCTGAATTGATTTTTACTTTCTTATGCCACGGTTTATTTTTGTTTTTAACCAACGGTTTGGTTTTAACGGGTTTCTTGGTGTATGGTAACATTTGTACTACCATGAAAACAATGCTTAAATCGTTACCCCCCGTATTGTGGCAACACCGTTTCTTACCCACCCACGATGTTATTGTAGTACACCTTGAGTATGATGTAAATCTGGTTGTACTTTCGTCACCTTGTTTGTGGCTCTTTAGACGCGATGGGTACATTTATGTGTAAACTCGGGTATTTAATTTTTAATATAAAACCGGCCGTGTTTTCGTCGTATTGCTGTCATCGTGTGAATGGTTATTCCGTGCGACTGATTCCGTTACGATTCCGTAAAGGTTTTTATCGTACTTATGTACTGACCAGTTAGAGTTTTTGAGAGCACAAAATTTTGATTTGACTGTAATTTGAGCTCGTTGTTTTGCCGTTTGCGTTGAGACCTCAAAAAACACCCTAAGCTATGTGCCTATGGATTGATAATGCACACGGCTATTTCGAACATTCTGAAAAACTTCTATATCCCTAACGCGCATAATGGTACGTTGGGGAGACCAGGAACTGGAGATGTCTTTAGCGAATCTGCGGGCCTGCCATGAAGGTACGACGGATGAATGCCCTTGCTAAACCAAACTTAGCACTACTTGTTGTACGTCTCAGTGAACGTCACGGGAACCACTGGCAACAGTTGCTAACGGGGATGATACAACTTCAAGATTTGGCCCCATTACCACGTCGTTACTACCCCTTCTGCCGTGACTGTTTTGAACGATGTCATATGTGCTGTGTCACTCTAAAGGAAATCGTTCTGTTCCCGGCAAGGAAGTTCAACAGAATAAGAGCCAAATACTTAGTGGGTAGACCGTGGGCACATTGCTCCTCTACGAACACAAAAAGTGCATACGACGCTAACTAGATCAAAGCGACATTTCAAACTTTTTAACATGATAACTCAAGATTTTGACACTTTAAGTGCATAATTGTCCCTCGAAACTTGACTCACAGACTCGTCAGCATGTTGCCTGTTAAGGGCACAAAGCACCCCATTTCGAGCAAGCTTTCTCAACATGATGTCAGACTGAGACGAAGACGTTGCAGTGGAATTGCTGTCCTATTGGACAGCGAGCGACGATTCAACATTACCCTTTGCTGATGGACGTTCGACGTCTCGGTAGTTATGCGGAGCCTGAATTGGCGAGTGACTGGGGTGTTTATAGTTGCAGAGTAAAGCCGACTTGCAGATATAGTTGCTGAGTGTGTTCGTAGCACTCTTTACATACCGATTAAGGAGGTGGTAGCCTATAGTCATCTCCTCTTATAGTTACCGGTGAAGCCTAGGATTCAGTTTTCACCATCGCTTGAACAAAAAGTCAGCGTACTTCCGTGATAGAATGCAAGAACGATGTTTAATGCTGTAGTGTGACATATCGAGATGAGCGTTATGAAAAGCAGTTGGTTTGCTCCTGCGTTCACAAACTTATGCCAGCAACTTGAGTCTCTCTCCAGGGATGGGATATTAACGCACTGTGTCGCACTCACCCGTTTAACATACTGGCATATTATTAAAGCAGCCAAAATTTATCTACAGCTTGCAATTATTACATTGTGCGATTTGATATGGCCTCTATATTATGCCCTTTCGCAGACTGTCCCCTATAGTAACCAAGTCTGTGGGGACGAGCTTAAGTGACGCAGCAGGCGAACAGAAGCAACGAAGTTCTATCCAGCGTAATTCTTATCCATGAAAGTAGCTCGAAAGCTGTGCTGCCGTCTTACATCTTCGAATGGGACTTGATTCCCCGGACGGGGACGAGGAATTCTAGGCTTCCTTCAGAAGCATCTGTGCTTCCACTGCGAGCCGTAGGGCCGCTGGCCAGGTGGAAGCCGCTGTGGTTAGGGTTGCCATAGGGATATAGATGTTGCATAAGCACATCACGGAGTTCGGACATACCAGATACTGAGGACCTAGCTGTGAATGAAATCTGCTTCAGTTTATCCATGGCCTTGCATTTTAGTGTGTTCTCTCGTATGCCTAGCACAGAAAATTTGCAATACGAATTCAGTACTAGAACAATCAAATGTACAAAATAATGGACCTGCAAAACCATGTACATTTCATAAGTCGAAACTATGAATATAAAAGATGTCCAAATATGTAACTTGTAAACGATCCCAATTTAGGCTATTCGCAGCTTGTTCCAATGATTATCGCTAGCCGGTGGTGCGTGTTTGTGATTAATGTGCTTTTCAGTATATCTATATAGGCGATATGTCTCGACTATATAAGGGAAAAGACGTTGGTTCCCATATATATCGGTCCATTGTCTAGCGAATGCCAAACAACAGATTACCACTAGGCGCTCACTTGGGTTCCTGGCGGGTAAGCGGAAAAAAAAAAAGGACGACCAAAAGAAAACACTCAGAAGAAAACAACCAATAATAAGAGAAGGAAGAACGTTGGGCCTCTATCAATAATGGTGAAATGAAGCTAAGACGGAAAAGTGATAGTCATTTTTAGCCCGACGTTCGTCACTGAACGAAAACACGTTGAGAGTGAGGAGCACTGGTTTCTGCTTTTGCGCAGTGCAATGGCACCGCTTCTTTTAAAGAATTCATGATTATTATCGCATAGCACTTTATCGGGTTTTATATATATATATATATATATATATACCAATATATTATATATATTACCTGGGTATCGCCACGTTATATCGTCGATATATAGCAGAGTATGCATAGCTGGTAAATTTATGGAAATATAATACGATATATAGTTATATTTATTAGGATATATGGATACATTCTATGTTCATATACCTATTATATATTATTATATAGATATTTTTATTAGAAAACCTCTCTATGAGAGATTAGACTGAAGAAATTCGGACATTATATTTTATTTATACCAATTAATTGATATTTCCTGTATCAAGAATGTGTGGAATTGGGTCCCTCTGTGAGACAGAGGAACTTGTCTGGCATCTGAGAATGTTCCGTACTCTCTGTTAACCTGAATCTGAATCTGGTGGAATGGGGGGAAAGGGATGACTGACTGAATATTGGAAGCTGTTACTTTTCTTCAATGATATAAAGTATTGAGATCAAAATCGCATTTTTGCATAGGAGAATACCCATGTAAAATTTGGATATTATTATTAAATGTTCCGACCCCGAAAAAGTTACGAAAGTTATCTTTCACAAAACTTTACTTTTTAAGGTCCAGGGGAATTGACAGGAATATTGGTACTAGACTAAATTTGTCAAAAATAAACATGTACACGCAAAAAAAAAAAAAAAAAAACATACTATGACCACTGGTAATTTTTATGGTCTTAATAATGAAATAATGCGTTTGCCAAAATTAAAAATGTTTTGTAACAAACATTTTAATAATGATTAAATAATTTACAAATAAAAATGGAAAGCATATTTAGGAATGCTTGAACCATTATTGCTTTTACATGCAGGGGGTATGCACACTTAGAATGATGATGGTGTTGTGGACGTGTCAACAGGTGATAGAGAAGTGTCTTGAGGAACGGAGTAAGTGGATAATGTAGACTATCCGGGAAATGGAGGAAAAAGTGTCATTTGAGTCTTGGTGAAGAGTCCAGTGATGTTGGGAGAGATGTGGATGGATGGATGGAGGAGGCGGGACCGTTTAGGAATAGAAGTTACGAGGGAGGATTATTGTTTGGATATAGTATATGACAGGAGGAGTTGGGAGATTGATGAGATTATGATGTTGATTGGAAATACCAGGGGTTAAGTAAGGGGATCAGCAGTAAGGTCGAATGGAGTTGAGGGATTATTGTTTGCGAAGGGAGTAAGTCGGAGTTGACATTAGGAGTCGGATCACCCCTTCCATTAATACATCAAGGTCTACCTCACCATGCTTGTCGGACAGGCTCATCACGTTCCAGGAAAAGCCTAGCCTCATCACGTTCCAGGAAGTGAACCCTGTCGTTATGACCAAAACAAATCTGTGCTATGGGAGGGTTTTTTGTCTTTTGGGGTTTTTTAATGAGTGGGGTTGGTGGGTTTTGTTAAGGCGATGACCAAGTGACAATCGTTTTACACTTTACTACACATAAAAGTCCCAACTCTACATTTATCAATGGTGGTGGACAATTTTTTAAAAAACAAAATTTAACAATAAAAAAGCGGTTGGATTCAAAAAACCAAAAAAAAAAAAAACTTATTAGGCCCAGTAATGAAAGTTTTTAAGTAGGCCAGTATGAAAAAAAAACTTTTACACAGGACCTTTAACACATCTGGTGTTTGTTTGCCCCTGTTTGTGCCAGCTTCCTGGGTCAACCTGCACAAGTTGGTGTGTGAACAGTGGAGTGGGCCCATATTGAGAAGTAAAATATGAGACAGCGGTTGTTTTCTTGGGGTTTGTTTACGAACACAAATACATCAACAGTCACCTACTCCTGTGGATGTCAGCGTGACCAGTTCTGTCGAGGGTCGAGAGTTCGTATGCGGTGGTTGGGTTAGGTTAACTAGGTCAGGGTTTGTTGACATTTGGTTCGTTGGACATTTGCCATACAACTGACAGTGTTCCAGCCCGCTTGGTTGAAAATTTTGAAAACAAAGCAACATTACATCAGGATCTGGAGAGTATTTGACAGTGATGCGAACGGAATGTTATTGAATTGAGAAGTCTAACCTTTGATTGGTATTCATTCACATCAAGATTGGAGAGCTTCTATATCTGTGTTTAATTTAACTAATTAGACCGGAAAGTCTTTTGTTTAATAAAGTCCACCGTCCTGTTACTATTAGGCAGTTGTCAAACTGCGCCTTTACTTTTTCCTGCACATTATTTCATCCTATTGCATTTTTTTTCTTGGGTTATTTAAGTTTTTTTTGTTTAAATATTTTATATGTGCTAAAATCTAAATACACCAGCGAAAAAATCGTTTTTGGTTGGCCAAGCGTCGACACCCCCACACCCAGCGGTATAATACCGTAAAATAGGAACGGATCATTGGCAAACAAATAGGTGCAGATTACACGATTGACTATTAGCAATGCGGCAAGCCAATGCTACAAAAAAAAACGCTAGAGCAACACTGTATCATTGATGTTTTAGTTACTTTCCTCTAGATACTTTAAAAAAGTTCCAAAAATATATGTATTTGAAAATAACCCACAAACCTACCACCCCCAGTTATAGATCTCATACACCACATTTCCATATCCCCTGGCCCCCCCCCCATTTCCACCCATCCCCACAGTTTACAACTTTTATTGTTTCACCATTTAACCTATACTCAGTGTAGCAAATGTTTCATTTTCTTTGTATAACTGTTTTGTTTTGTGCCTGATCGACATACACTATTTAAAATCTAGTTGATCATAGTACCTTGATGTACAGATGAACTCCACTGAAAGTAGTAATTTCTATTACTACAGGTCCCCAGTTAGGCTGATAGTAAAACACTTAGTTTCTGGTAGCACTGCAGATAACATTATAGAGTGAGACCAGGCGAGCGTGAATAGCTGTTATTATATATAAGGATTTATACAAGACCTTTGTAAGGCTTGTTTCCCACAGTGATTGGGATAGTTAAGTACTATTTTCCACAGGTTACAAAGTTATCATACAAGGTCTTTGATTAAGACTAGGAAAGTGAATTTATTTACTTTTGCAAATTACTGATCTTATTAGACAAGATGTCTACATTAGATTATTTTATCACACAAGGCAGGGCTCTTGATAAGACTGGTCAGCAATTAGAAGAATGGGCAGTTGCTCAATATGACAAAGCATTAGCTGCTGAAGAGAGAAAAACTTGCAGTGCTGCTGCTGAAGAAAGAAAAGCATTGATTGAGGAGAAAAAATTAGCAGCTGAGGAAAAAAATTACAAAGAGAGGATGAACAAAAGAAATTGCAGATACAGACTGATGAAAAAAGATTCCAGATGGAAATGGAAAAAGAGAAAAGAAAGGATGAAGCTGCTGCAGAAGAGAGAAAATTACAAGCTGAAGCTCAAGAGAAAAAAGCAATAAGAGAACATGAACACCAAAAAGAACTTTTAGCATTTGAGTTAGAAAAGTTAAAGTTAACAAACATAAGTGATGGTAATCAAGCATCTGGTGGTAATGGTAAACCCTTTACTTACAAGGTCAAGGTACCAGCGTTCAACCCTTCCAGTGATGACATAACATTCTGGCTAAACAGATTTGAACGCTCTTGTCGAGCCCATAATGTGGACAAATCACAATATGCTAACCAGTTATCAGAAAATCTGAAAGGTGATTCTCTGACTAGTTTAAGTTTGGTTGAAGAGGCTGACAAAGATAACTATGATGTTATTAGGGCAGCCTTATTAAAGAAGTATCAGTTGTCTGAAGAGGGTTATCGGAAGTTGTTTAAGACAATGGTGCCTGAGGCAGGTGTAGAATTCTCAGAATTCATTGCAAGGACACGTCTTACATTTGATCGTTGGATTGAGCTATCAAAAACAGAAAAGACTTATGAAGCCCTTATGGACTTAATACTCAGAGACAAGATTATGTCAAGTATAAATAAACCTTTCCTCGAATTCTTACATGAGCGTAAACCTAAGTCTCTAAAAGAAATGGAACAGTATTGTACCCAATACGTCACTGCACATCCGGACGTAGCTATTAGCAACATTAAGGTTAAAGAAGGTATGCCAGTTGCTTCTGCAACACCATACAACCCTAATCACTCTCACAAATTCCAAGGACCTCAAAATAGGTTTAATAAAAAAGGTAACTATTACAGTTATCAGAACCAAGGTAACCAATCATTTCAGGGTTCTTCTTCGAATACCTGGAGAAGAGCTGACAGCCCTCGATTCAGGGGTGGTCATAATTACAGGAACTTTCGCAAAGGAAGTCATTCTAGAAACTATCCAAGTTTTCCTTCATGGAGACAACAGGATCATAATTACCGAGATACTCATTATAATGAATATGATGATAGTAACCAAAGGAGCTATGATTCAAACCCGAGTAGGGGTTATAATGATGGAAACAATGATAAGTACAGAGGCAATAATAACAGAGGTAGAGCACAATTCAAAAAACATAAAGCTCATTACCACGAAGCCTATAAACAAAATAAAGATAATGATGACTCTAATAATATGGCATGTGCCGCTTTTGATTTTGGGAGAGCATCTCAGTGCCCCCAATGCAAAACATTATTTGAGCCAACCACAGTGTCTACTTTAAGCTGTGGGCATCCTCTTCCCGCTCTTCCTGCGTCAATCGCGCATGATGGGAGAGGTTCTCTTGTCTTACACAAAGGTTTAGTAAATGACAATCCAGTCTCAGTACTTTTTGATTCTGGATGCACAACTATTGGGGTTAGGCAGTCACTCATAGATCCTTCTCATTCTACAGGCAAAGTAGTCAAATGCGTAACATTTGGCGGCACCATAGAGAAATACTCTACCGCTATCATTAGGATTGCTACTCCTTTCTTCACAGGAGATGTACACGCATGTCTTTTGCCGAATCCGATCGCTGATCTTATCATCGGTCGCATTCACGGAGTCAAAGAATGCACTCCGGAGCAAATTTCCGTTTGGGAAAATCAAAATATGCAATCTGCTAATGCGGTAGTCACTAGAGCTCAAGCTCTCAATATGCCTGAAACTTCATCTGTTGAAGATAATGAAGTGCATAACCAAGATGATCCCTTGGTAATTTCTCGTGACTCGTTTATAAAACAACAAGAAGAAGATCCGACTCTTAAGAAATTCTTCACTCTTGTAACGAAAGGTGATCCGAATAAAGATTCAAATTGTAAATCTTGGATTACAATGAAGAATGGCGTACTTGTACGTATGGTGCAAGACTCCACTAAGTCAAGTCATTCTCAGATTCTTGTACCCAAGAATTTGAGAGTTAAGATCTTACAACATGCACACGACTCTCAGTGTGCTGGTCACATGGGTTTTTCCCGTACAAAGTCAAGAGTTCTTGCGGCTTTCTTTTGGCCTTTTGTGAACAAGGACATACGGATCTATTGTCGATCCTGTAAAGTATGTCAAGAAGTCAAATCCAAAGGTCCTCGTCATGCTGCGCCTATTCAGGCTGCAGATATTCCTATTCGTCCATTCCAGAAAATGGCGATAGACATCATTGGTCCATTCAAGATCAAATCTGCTAGAGGACATCAGTTTATCTTAACGTGTGTAGACATGTGCACACGTTGGCCAGAGGCTATCCCTCTAAAGAGCATTACTACCGCTGACATTGCAGATGCTCTTTGGCTTATATTTTCTCGGCTGGGATTCCCCGGAGAAATATTATCAGATCATGGCACCCAACTGATATCGGATACCATGTCTCAAGTAATGTCTACTCTACAGATAGAGAGATCTTTGAGTAGCATCTATCATCCTATGTCCAATGGGATGGTCGAGCGACTAAATAGAACACTTAAGAACTTATTAGGGAAGATAACTGAGGATCATCCTCAAGATTGGGATAGGGTTTTACCCGCGGCCCTCTTCGCGTACAGAGAGGTCCCAATGAACATACAGGGTTTCTCCCTTTGAACTTGTCTTTGGCGCGCGACCGCGCGGCCCAATGTCTTTGCTGCATGATCTTATAACAGCTGACAATATTGACGATGACACAAAATCTTCTTACGAGTATGTCATCGCGCTGAGACAGAAGATTATCGAAGCATGCAAATTGGCAACGTCCTCTTCTGAATTTGCTAAGCAGAAGGCAAGACAATTTGCTAATAAGAAGAGAACTTTACGACAACTTTGTCCTGGTGACAAAGCATTTGTTTTGCTACCTTGTCGTGAAAATAGACTCCTTATTAGTTGGAAAGGTCCGTACGATATAATATCGAAAATTTCAGATGTTGACTACATCGTCGATATTAACGGGAAGCATAAAACCTTCCACATCAATATGCTTACGGAGTTCCATGAACGTCCTGACTATCTACAGCCTATTTTCCAGGCAACGGACGATTCTCATGTCAAACATGGTCATTACTCATCACTGTCTGTAATACAGGATGAGGAAACAAGTTTTTCGGATGTTAATCTTCCGCTTCCAATGATCCCACTTCATTCTAGTGAATCATGGAAAGACGTTACTGTTTCTCCTGATTTGTCTCTAGGAGAACGGCGACAAGTTTCGTCTATGTTACAAACATTTCAGGATGTCCTCACTGACATCCCTGGACAAACTCATGTCATTGAGCATGACATTGTTCTAACTGAACATACTCCAATTAGGGTTAGACCTTATCCTATCCCTATACATTTCCAAACACAGGTTGAAAAGGAGTTGGATGAAATGATAGATTTACAAATAATCGAACCATCCACTTCTGCATATTCTTCGCCGATGGTTATTGTTCGAAAAAAAGACAATAACATACGTCTTTGCGTTGACTATCGCAAATTGAATCAAGTTACGAAGTTCGATGCTGAACCTATGCCTTTACTAGAAGAGCTACTTACTCGTCTTTCTAAATCGCATTTTTTCACTAAACTTGATTTGTCTAAAGGATATTGGCAAGTTCCATTATCCGAACGCGCCAAACCTCTTACCGCTTTTTTCTACTCCCAGAGGCCTTTTCCAATGGAATTTTATGCCTTTCGGCCTTATGAACGCACCAGCTACATTTGTACGCATGATGCGTCGAATCCTATCGTATCGGTCAGATGTCATTGCTTATCTAGACGACATCTGTCTTTTCAGCGATACTTGGGAAGATCACTATTCAGGGTTAGTTGAATTATTATCAACTCTGCGTGAGTATAACCTGACAGCAAAACCATCCAAAGCTTGTATTGGCTTTAGCGAAATTGCTTTCTTAGGCCATCGAGTAGGTCACGGTTTCTTGAAGACAGAAGACCATAATATCACTAAGATACTTAACATCTCTATCCCTAGGACTAAAAAGCAAGTGCGAAGTCTTTTAGGTCTCATACAATTTTATGGACGTTTCATTCCGAATCTGTCCTCTATCATGGCACCTCTCTCTACACTATTAAAGAAAGGGTCGCCTAACATGGTTCACTGGTCTCATGAATGCCAATCTTCACTAGAGAAGATCAAAACTATGTTTTCATCACCACCTATTTTAGTGTTACCTACAACAGATAAGACATTTGTTCTTCGTAGTGACGCTTCATCCACTGGGATTGGAGCGGCACTAATGCAAGAGTACTCTGGAACTCTGCATCCTGTAATGTATATATCCAGAAAACTTAATGCTGCAGAAAGGAATTACTCGGTTTTAGACCGTGAATTGTTGGCAATGGTTTGGTCAATTCTCAAACTCCAAAGATTCCTTCTGGGCGCGCATTTCGTAGTGGAAACTGACCAAAAAGCTCTTACGGCTATCCAAAGTAAGAACTTGAAGAGCTCGAGATCAACTCGATACGCAATCGCTCTTCAACCTTTTCATTTCTCGGTACGAGCTATCCGTGGTTCAGAAAATGTGATGGCGGACATTCTGTCCAGATGACCACATGATGCCACTTAACTGTTAAATATTGGTTTTTTTTAATATGTATAACTTTACAACAGTTATTTTTTGTTTCTTTACTAAGATACACATTTGTAATTTAATAATAGAATGATGGTATCTCTACTTAGCGGTTTATTGATGTTTATTCACCGCTGTTCTTTGATGATTGTTTCTTCATAAATCATAAATTTAAGATTATAGTGTGAATTTTTGGTATGCATTGTATAATTACCAGAATTGTATTATACGTAGATCACACCTTCCTGGAAACATTTATTCGTAGAGAAACAATTTCTCTCAGATTTTGAGATATATTCTCACCGGTCATATTAGGAATTATAGTTATTCCTGATATTTTCATCTGCGCAGTATTCTTGCGTTGTGAGCCTATTCTACGTTGCTCCTAGATGTATTTAAAAAAAAAAAATTTTTTTTTTTTTTCCCCGGGAGGTGTGGTAAGACTGTAAAGTGCAATTTTTACTATCTTGCAATATAATACATTTATATACTTATTATGTTCGCAAATATTTTGTAAACAAAGTATTTCCTTTTTAAGTGCTTAAGGAGAAGTCATTTTTGAGTTACTTCCCTTGAAAGTAGTTCCGTCATCTTCGATCGGACTCCGCGGACGAGTCTAGGCCTACTGCGATTTATTCTTTGGCTGGGTAGGAATAGATTGTTCTTGCTTCAGTATATCCATGGCCTGAATTTATACGTAGTGTTTGTATGAGTAGGACGAGTCTGTCTTATATATGGATATCTTTACATTTCTAAGTCGAACTATGTTGGTTGTCGCTAGAAAAGGTCAAAGGCTATGCAGCGGAAGTATCGCTAGCAGGGGGTGTGATTCATGGCTGTCATCCTGTCGAGATGACAAATTTTGTTGTAGCCGGCCTATCGCCGAAAAAGTGATCTATAAGTAAATGGGGAAAAGTGATAGTCATTTAGACATGTTGTATGTACTTTACCCCAGTGTTTATTCTCTTTTGCCAAGGAATGGCAAAGTTATATTTCGCATAGAAAGGTAAAACCACAATTTATTATGAACTTGGGCTTCGCCATCGTTGTCGATAAGCAGATGCACAGTGGTACTTTTGAAAAGAATATTTATTCAAAGGAAGATGACATTCCTATGTATCAACACTAGATTGTATGATATTATTCAATTACCTCTATGAGAGAAGCTATGAAGAAATGAGGACATTTAACGAATGACCAATTTTGGTCTGTATCCAATAGTGAGTGGAGCTCACGAGAGAAGCACAGCCATGTTGAAATTCATATACTTTGTATTTATCGAGTGAGAAAAAGGGATGCCTGTACTATCGCTCGATGAACCAAGAGATCACTGCTACATGTGAGAACCCATGTCTGGGATTCCTATATCTTTATGGAAAATATATATATTGAACTTTACGTGAAGGGATATTCGCTAGACGAGGTTAAGTCTAGGAGCCTTCCTATATATTGGTTATGGTCTGACGTGCCCAGTCAGTAAAGCCAGATGATTTACATGATGGAACTCTGAATGCTTATTTACGAATGCTCCATTATGATATTTGCCAAGCATGAATGCTAACTTAAGATGATATTCCTGTGATCAACATTATGCTGTCTATGTCGACATTTGTTCCTGTAACTATACACGTACTGTCCAAGTGTGCGTCCCATTAAATGTTATAAAAAGACCACCGTAGTTCCAGTACTTCTTGAATTCGAACAGTGTGAGTATGAGTGATGTACTACCAACCTGTCAACTCTATCGAATCATTCTACCATTCGCGTACTGACATTCATATACACACTCATTGTCTACACTCACATTCTTGTCGGAGCCTCATCACGTTCCAGGACAAGATGACCTGTATGACCAAAACTGTGCTGGGTTTAATGAGTTGACAATCGTTACACTTTACTACACCAGTCCCAACATCTACATTTATCAACTGGTGGACATTCACGTCATTTAACAAATAAAGCGTGATTCAACAACTAGTAGCCAGTATGAGTTAACAACTACACAGGACTTTAACACCGACTAATGTGAGGTTGTGCATGGGGCTGGCAACCTCATCATGTACAATAAATAGCTGCATGAACCACTGCTGCAAGAGCATGTGGCTGCTTCATGCAGGCTTCCTGTAAGGGGGCCAGTCGTAGGTGGTGGATCCATGCTCCATCCTATATATAAAATCACAGCTTTTTCTGTCAGTACATAACGCTAAGGGATGCAACTTTGGTTGAAAGTTAGAAATTAATTGTATTGTTTCCCTTATATGTACTCTCCCGAACATAGTAACACTTACCAAAAAAGAATGCGTAAATGACGGTGCCACTACCATCTCTCTTTCATACTGTCTCGTACAAAATTATTTGGTTCCCTTATATCGGTGTATTTTTTCATTAGAAACAAGTACTTAAAAATATATTAATATTAAAGAGTGTAAAACCACATTATTAGTAAAACTTACTGGAAGCTGCGGAGATCCATGATTTAAGCTGTACCAGATTAAAACAACAGAAAATCAACTTCTGTCATGTTCAGACTTTTAACATCAGATGTAAAAATACTTTTTAAAAATACTTTTGAATAAGTAAAATTGCCGTTAGGTATTGACGCTTTTGAATTTAACTCCCGTCTTATGGCGGGCTTTTACACTAGTACGGATAATAATAATGATGATGATATTTTGTCAGTTGCAGGCGAACTTCTGTTTTGACCGACTGTGTGTGGTGCGCCATTTTGGGGCCTTCCCAGTATTGATAAACTAGACAGATTGCTGTGTCCGTTTCAGATTCTGCTCATTGTCTCTGGCTTTTTCCTCAGACCTTCGGGTCCTGAGTGTTCCTCTATAAATGCCTTCGGGCAGATGAGGAAGGGACATTCCTCGACACCTTCGGGTATATGAGGCTCTGTCCATTTTGGCTGGAATGGTCTGGAGGCTTAGTGGTTTTATAGCGTTTGAGAGTACACATGAGGGCAAGTTCGGGCACAACGGGCTAATCACCTGTTTGCCAGACACTTTGATTACATGTCCTGCCCAGGAGCCTTGTGCTCTTTGGGTAACCTCTACACCTCGTTTTACGGGGTAGAAGAGGTTCCGATTATGAGATGAGATGAGATATTTTGTGTTAAAATATTAATTTCCCAGGTATTGTTGGAAGAAGAAAACTTTGAACTGGAGGAGATGTGGAAGTAGCGAGTGAGTACATCATCGTTGTCTCTTCTTCTTGAATCCTTAGCCCCTGATTGTCCATGCAGTCAGTGGCCATCACGCCATGTGGCGTCTTGTAGGGCAGCAACAAACTGTCTCTATTTTGCTCGGCCGGCGCCATCTTTGCGTGCCGTGCTGCAGCTCTGGTTCATGCTTTGCATCTCAGCCTCCTCTGTTCTCCGCCAGGTTGTCTTTGGTCTGCCTCCATTTCGCCGTCCTTCTGGGGTCCATAGCAAAGCAGTTCTGGTGATGGTGTCAGGATCCCTTCTGAGGACATGACCTATATAGGTCCAGCGTCTGCCCGCCATGATGGTTTGCATGACTTTTCTGATTGCACAGTGTAAACAGTTCCTGGTTGGAGATGGTATTCGGCCAAATAAATTCGAAGAATTTTCCTTAGGCAGGAACGAGGATAAATCTGGACATTTTCTTGTCTGTTATTCTCCAGCACTCAGCGCCATACAACAGTACAGAAAGCACGCAACTCTTGTATAATCTTAATTTGGTGCTTGTGCTGTACTGAGGAGATTTTCAAATGTTTAAATCTGCAAAGGCTGTTCTGGCTTTATTCATTCCGTTACTGATGTTTTTACTACATCATCGTTATGGTGCGGTCTACCGTGAGTCAGTGTGACAGGTGAGTTTGTTACACATTCCTTAGCGGGTTCCGACTTCTAGAGGCTGTACACCTCGGAGCCCTGCTGCGGGATCAACCAGATAACTGTCCGGACAGACGTGCGTCTTCTTCGACCATCTCACGCGGGGAGGGAGACAGCGCTCTGTGCAGAGCGGATCCTGGCGGCCCCCGGCGATTTTATTCTTGCGAGAACCACTGACCGCCTGCCGACAAAAAAATGTCTGCTTCATCATTATTATTGTTGTCATCATATCTTCGTCATTTTGTTTAACCTGCAGGAAGTTTCCTTCGCCTATCTTTCCAACGTTTTTAAAGTTCCCGGGGGGTCTGTGAGGAGACACAGAAAGAATAGAGATACAACCTCCCCCCCCCCCCTTCCCCCGGGTACGTCGGATGAAGCGACTGAAATAAGGCGGGGGCTGTCAACTTCATAATGTAAAACAAATTGTGAAAGAAACCACAGCCGGAAGAGCACATGAGTGTTTTGGTGTAGGCTTCCTGAGAAGGGCACCAGCTGCCGTCCTTCCTTGCTCCATAGGGAATAAAAAAGAAATTGATGATGATGAGGAGGATTATGGTGAGGATGATGACGATGAGAATTTTGTGGATGATGATGAGGAGAAGGATGAGGATGATGAGAAGTAGGAGGATTATGCTGAGGATGATGATGATGAGGAGGGTGTGGATGAGAAGGAGGATTATGCTGAAGAGGAGGAGGATGATGCTGAGAAGAAGGAGGATTATGCTGAGGAGGAGGGGATGATGATAATGAGGAGGATGTTGATAAGGATGATGACGATGCGGAGGGTGTGGATGATGAGGAGGAGGTGGATTATGTTGAGGAGGAGGAGGATGCTGAGAAGGAGGAGGATTATGCTGAGGGGATGATGATAATGAGGAGGATGATGATAATGAGGATGATGATGAGGATGATGACGATGAGGAAGGTGTGGATAATGATGAGGATGAGGATGATGAGAAGGAGGAGGATTATGCTGAGGATGATGATGATGATGATGATGAAATCTTTTGAGGTGATACATAACAAGATACAACTGTTCCTACATCAATAATCGCAGGTGTTACCTTTCATCCATTGATACATTATCATACACCTCCTCAAGGTGAATAGCATTTCAACAAACCTATGTCAAGTCTTCCTGTACCGTGCCATCAGCTCAAGTAATATCCATGTCTTCCTCATTCCTTTCATTGTCTATCTCCAGTTCTCTACCCTGTGTGTTCTTTGGTCTACCTCTTCCTCTTTTACCCTGGGAATTCCAGAACAAGGATCGCCTTGTAATACTATCAACAGGTTGCTTATATGTGTGTGTCCTATCCAACTCCAGCTTCTTTTTCTCATCTCTTGTTCCATATTGACGCTTGTCTGGATCTTGTCATCAGCTCCACATTAGTGGTCTTGTCATCAGCTCCACATTAGTGATCTTGTCATCAGCTCCACATTAGTGATCTTGCCATCAGCTCCACATTAGTGATCTTGTCATCAGCTCCACATTAGTGATCTTGTCATCAGCTCCACATTAGTGATCTTGTCATCAGCTCCACATTAGTGATCTTGCCATCAGCTCCACATTAGTGATCTTGCCATCAGCTCCACGTTAGTGATCTTGTCATACCACTTCAATTCTGCGTTTCTAAGCAACCACCCATTTATAACAGTCTGTAGCTTTTGGTTCTTAGTTTTTTTTTTTTTGTTCTCCATGTTTGAGAGCCATAGAATAGTACTGACTTGACATTCGAGTTGACAGTTCTAATTTTTGGGATGGACTTGATTTCCTTTGATCTGCGTATATTTCCCACGTTCTTATCCTTATTGTAGATTAAATGTATAAACTTACATCCTTACTTATCCTTACTACATTTGGAGGACGGAGTGGCTAGGAGGTATGGCGTCCGCCTCGAATTCTAGAGGCACCGGGTTCGATTCCCAGTAGAGGGATTATAATTTATGGAAATTTGTTTTTCAGAACCAGTGGTCCTAATTATGTCATACTTCCCCCTGGTCTCATGGGCATTGAGGTCGGATGCCTAGCCTTCTCGAATAAGGGCGAAACAACAAGGAGGCCCCATGTGCAAGTTGCGCACATTAAAAATTCGAATGGCAGTTGGAAATCGTAAAGAGTAGGCCATAAGGCCGCTGCCCTGGAAAAAATTTAAAAATTAGAACCCTACCCACCAAATATATTTATAGAATGTGTGATTCCTATATACACACACTGGGATTCTCACCAGTGCTACGGAATTCGTGCACTGTGCTGAGATCCTCCTTGTGTGATCTAAGGGCGGAGATCGGAACACTGATGGATACTCCTTAAAACCAAACCAAACCTTTCTATATTGCACAAAATTTAGGTCACTAAGTCACTGATATTAACTAGGTTGAGCTCAATTAGTGGATTAGTTAACCTGTTCACTTGTTTGTACCCCACAAACGGTGGACACGAGTGAGAGCTGCGACTGCTTGCGTGCGCCAGAACTATCTGAACAGCTGGAGCGATCGCTAGTTATAACAACAGATACGTGCGCACAAAGGTGGCGCAGAGACGAGAAATTTTGGTTACATAAATCGTTGCTCTAGCGGTTTATTCATCCTAGTTCGCGGCTGTCTAACGGAGGATTTGTTAGATTGTAAGATTTGGTTATAGCTAAATAACGACATGGGTGTGCCGGAAAGGTACATTCTCTGCTGCTAGGAATGAAATAAATTACGGCTACGCTTTCGTTCACTTTTTTTTTTTTTTTGTCTGTCATTACAATCACCACTCAACCTGAAATTTTATAACGGCGAAATTTTTTCTTTTATGAGCATTTGTTTCACTTCTTTCTCCATCTTCCAGCAGGTTTAATCTGAGGGTGATTTCCCTTTGCCCCTCGTGACTGGAGCATGCAACCTGGCGTTTATGCTGTAACATCCATTCGCGCACTAGTGATTTCTGGATGCGCTTGCTGTAACAGACCTGGAAATTCCACGATTTAGACAAGAGATGGGAGAGAACCAACGACACAAAGAATGCTTCCATCTCGCATCATTTTTCTTTTATCAGGACGCTGGGAACTAATGTTTTCAGTTATCATCCGTTGGCGGCCTGCCTTCATCTAGTTTGTGACTGTTGCAGGTGAACATTCAGTTCTTTTACCCTGGGAATTAGATGCAGCGAAAATGTGCCATCAACATTTGCCTTTGATCTGTCGTGAATTTTCAGACTTGTGCTTGTCTTCAAGTGTATACGATGCTCTACCTACAGTCTGACCCAGGACGAACGATAGATAACTCAACTTTAACATCAGAAGTGGTGCACTTTGTAAGGACTTATGTTATTCGTGTTGCCAGTACTGGATTATTGTAGCTGGACGAGTAAATTTTGAGAGAGCAACTTTATGGATATTTTCAGTTCGTGCAGAGTTTAAAAAGACAGAGAAAAAAAGGTAAGTGTTATTTAAATATTTCGCATTACCTTTTTTGTTTTAATGTTTTAGGTGAACAAAGGAGATCAAGGAACATACCGAGAAGGACATTTGGGACAGGCATGAGGGGGGATAGGGAAAACGTGGAAGCAAGACCAGCTCTTGTGAGCGTTGCGGTGGCACAGGGCGCCAACTTGGTGAAGATACCAAAATTTACTCTTTTTTTTTTAAGAACGTAAAATCATTAACATTTTTAAAGTACAAGAAAAATGAAATATAAATTTTCGAAATAAAAGTTTACTTGCTTGTGTAAATTGGTTTCTTTTTCTCGTGCGTCTATATTATTCCTTTTTCTCGTGTGTCTATATTATATCTATATTATTCCTTTTTTCTCGTGTGTCTATATTATTCCTTTTTCTCGTGTGTCTATATTATGTCTATATTATTCCTTTTTCTCGTGTGTCTATATTATTCCTTTTTCTCTTCTATATTATGTCTATATTATTCCTTTTTCTCGTGTTTCTATATTATGTCTATATTATTCCTTTTTCTCGTGTGTCTATATTATGTCTATATTATTCCTTTTTCTCGTGTGTCTATATTATGTATATATTATTCCTTTTTTTCGTGTCTATATTATTCCTTTTTCTCGTGTGTCTATATTATGTCTATATTTTTCCTTTTTCGAAAACTGAACATTGAGGGACCACTTTAATTCTACATGAATAAAGAAAAAAAATATCAGCAATAAACATTTTAAAACATAAATGACTTAATTTTTTTTGTTATAAAATATTATAGTGAACATCACTTGCGGAAACTACAGCGCGATCCAACTCAATAGCAGAAAATTACATCTCTTAAGAGTACGTAACATTACTCCACATAACGAGACTCGGACAACCTTGAAAAATCGCTACGGCCGGCTTTTTATTGAGGATCTGAAGCCCTTGGCATAAATGTTGCCTTTGTGTGAATTTGTTGAAGACCTTGCTACACAGGAATCATTCATAACCATCTAATATAATATATGTCTCAGACCTAAGGGTCTTTTATATTTGGATATGTGCCCTAATATAACCGGCATGGTTGAACGGGACGCATCTCGCCAAAACGAGGCAAAATTTTATTTAAAAAAAAAAAAAAATTTCATAAAATTCAATAAATGAAATGTAGTGTTTATAAACAGCAGCATGTTTGATTTCTGTTTGTGTCCTTTTATTTTGACTTACTGAAATAAAATTCACAATAATATACTTACTTACTTAGTCCTTCCCCTTCTACCGTGGGGTGTTGAGGTTTGGAAGAGAGATCGCCAGACTATCCTATCGGCTGTCTTCCTCCTGGCCTGGTTCCATTCTAGTCCTCGGTCCTTCAAAGATTGTCTAACGTTGTCCTCCCAGCGGACTCTGGGTCGTCCTGGGGGTCTGGATCCCTGGCTCTTTGTTTCCCATGCTTGTCGTGGTAGCCGATCTTCTCCCATTCTGCAGACATGGCCAAACCATCTTAGTTGGGACTGTTCTACTTGGGTCTGCAGGGGGTGGGATTTTAGGCCTTGACGTATCGTCTGGTTGCGGACCATGTCTCTTCTTGTTACTTCAACCACCTTCCTCAGATACCTCATTTCTGAGGTTTGGATCTGGCTTTTATGGGTTGTAGTCATTGCCCATGACTCGCATCCATATGTCAAGACTGGGACATAGGTGGAGCGGTATACAGCCATCTTCGTTTTCTTACCAACCTCTCTCTTGCTGAGGAATCCTCGATTTATGGCCCGAAAAAGTCTCCCATCTGCAGCTTTTCGAGGGGCCAACTCTTCTTTGATGCCTGTCGTAAATTTATTTTGAGAGAAAAGAGTCGTAGAAATAGTGGTCCGGTTTAGAGTGGAAAATGATGATGGAAAGCTCAGTGATAGAAAATGTAGAGATTTTAATAGTTACTTCACAGCGTGCTGGAGGAGAGTAAAGACAGACTTATTTACGACAAATCGTGTCTCTCAATCTTCTCTTTCACTCTCCTGGTCAAACAATTATTTGCCAGTTTTCCAGACTCGCATCTGCGCGCTCACCGATTCGGTGTTTTCAAACACATACACGACGTTGATACAAACTATATTAAACGAATAGGGGAAATGTTGGGCTTTGGGTATATCCAACACACAGAACTAAATGAGTTTAGGTGATTTTATTCACTTTAAAACATCAATCACTAAAAATATCAGATATTACATAAATTATCATAAGTACACAAATGCAAATAACAAGTTTGGAAGGGGTGAAGAAGATTGGTATCGACTAAGCCCTTCCCGCTTATTAGACAAAGATAAACCCAGTCCAAAGATAGATAATATCAGGGACATAGGTACGTTAACCTAACAGTGAAGTTAATTACTCTGAAAGAGGTGTTACAAAATTAGGTATAAGTGATAGAAAAAAAACTGTTCTTCCCAGCTGTTCTTCCCTTTACTAAGCAAATGGAAAGGAGGTGGTTTTAAACAGAGTTAACAAATTATCAACTATCCCACTTAAAGGAACAATGTAGGGTATACAGAAAAGATATATGTTACCAGGTAAAAGGTAAAGGTAAAGGAACCCGTTACACGCCCATTGAGGCATATTGGGAATATGGTGTTAGGCCCATATTATCTTGACCGTCGGCACACGAGGGGTGATGTGGTCGGCATCACGCCGGCCGCCTTAACCTTCCCAGAGTAGCTCTGGTACCCATTTGGGGCTGGGTCGACCCAGGAGCCGTTTGTGGCCTAAAAATTTTCCGCCTCATCTGGGGATCGAACCATAGACCACTGCGCTAGGAAGCCAGTGCACTAACCACTATGCTACCGCGGCTCCGTTACCAGGTAAGCAAGTTAACAAAATGGTCACACAAAAGAATTAATTTCCTGTCATTCATACACGCGCTAGCAAAGGCCTTCACTCATCTTGCTCTCACTTACCGATTGTGAAAAAATCTTGCACTCCATAGAATAACACAACAGCAGTTACACCTCAACTAAATGTATGAGTGTTTGTTCAAGTTCTAGCCCCAGATTATCGGGTAGGCGGTCAGCACATAAAAGGATCCCGTAATCGCTGGAAAATGAATCTGTAGTTGTGTCTCTTTTCTTAATAACAGTTTCTATGGGAGGGCACGGTCTCTGATACCGGGGTGAGGATGGTGTGGTCTATTTGACTATGCCGCGGATAATAAAATTCTTACGCGTGCTGGTACACTTTATCCGTGAGGTATGGTTTAAGTCCAGTGAGAAAACTAGTCACATCACTGTTCAGGAAATTATGAATTATCTCTCTGTGTCAGTAAACTAACAAAGCTCGGGCCAGTGTTCTTCTTCCCGTTACGACTTAAGTTGTTTGATGGTGCGTTAAATTTGTCTTTGGGTGTGCTTTCTTTGCTATAAGTTAGATAGCGGAATTCCAAACATAGAATCGCCTCAAAGATTAAAAATTTACACAGTCTCAACTAGTTCTGCGTCAGGGGAACTCTACACACTGTTTATGCTTTGCTTTGCTTAGATTGATTTCTTTATTGCTTTCTTAATGCTGGGATCGCACAGGTTACGATCACTCGCTTTGCACAGAATTAGAAATCACTGCAAATATATATAAAATCCAGGGGAAAATCTATAACAAGATTTCAATAAAGCTAGTGCTTCTGTAAAGGTCTGGCCAGCGAGTGATAACGTGTCTAGTTCTTCATGGTCTATTTAGCTAAAATGGAATGTAAGTTGAGTGGGACATGATAAACTTGACAACTTATTTGATCTCACGAACTTTTGGGGATCTGACCGCCAAATCAAGAGAAGAAACCGCCCCCTGGTCTTCGTATCCGCTCGCTGCTGCCCGTTTCGCTTTCCCCCGTTCGCTCGGTTCCTCGATTGACACCGAGACGCGAAATTAGCGGCAAGCAACTGCGTCTCGTATCAGGGAAAACTACTGTCTTTGATAGCGCCGATAGTCTCCCCTAAGATCCCTCGGTCTGTCTCTTTGATCTCATCGCTGTATCCTACATGAGTCCCGGTGGAATGCGTTCTGGCAAACGAAAAGTTACAACAAATGTTCAGGGGTTCTAATGTTATGAAAAGCTAAAAGTCCCTTTAAATCATCCATCATATCAGGGAGAATTCACTTGTCAAACTAGACGTACGTCACAATCGTCCCCACTTTTAGACATGAAACCATTTTTCATGTTTTCATTTTTGACAATGGAGGTGACCTGATTGGTGATTTTAGGATGAGTCGTATCTTCAGTTTGCTCTTCTTCCTCTGTAGACCAGTTTCTACTCAGAAAATCAGCCCCGACATTCTGTCTTCCCGGAATATATTCCACTTTGAAAGAATAAACGCTTAAAAGAAGCGCCCAACGCATGATCCTTGCGTTAAATTCTTTATTGGCACCAAGAAATGCTAACGGAGCGTAGCCTGTTTGCACCGTGAACGATGTACCATAAAGAAACTCATGATGGCGTCTGATACCGTCAATCAGAGCAAGACATTCCCTTTCAACTACGCTGTAGTTCCGTTCCGCTTTATTTAATTTCCGACTGCCATAGGCAACTGGAAATAGCATGTTCAGGTCACTGTCATCGGCTTGAAGCAGTGTTGACCCGATGCCCTGACCTGACGCGTCGACTCTCAGTACAAAAGGTTTCTTGAGGTCAGGCAACCTCAAAATGGGGTATGCAGACAACTGTCCTTTCAAAGTGCTATACGCGTGTTCGCACTTTTGATCCCATATGACCTTATCAGGACAACCTTTCTTTGTGAGGTCAGTCAGAGGTGCCGTCAGTCCGTTGAAGTTCTGGATGTACTTCTGATAGTATGCACATAGCGATATGAAGGAACGTACTCTTTCTTCGTTCGGGGTCTTTTTGCTGCCACTATTTTCTCCACGTTCTTCTTAATAGGCCAACTGCATCCGTGAGAAATAGTGTGCCCCAGGAAGTCTAACTGTTCAAACCCGATGAGACATTTGCTAGGTCTGGCTGTGAGACCCGTTTCCTGTAGTCTCCTGAGGAGCATAGCAACCGTAGCAATATGTTCTTCATAGGTTTCCGATGCAATTAAGATGTCATCCATGAAATTATGGATATGGGGACTTTGCAAAGGTTCTAGAAGCTTCCTCATCATCCTGGTGAACACTCCTGGTGCGTTATGCAAACCGAACGGCATCACGTTAAATGTGTAATGTCCTTCACTAGTGCTGAAAGCTAACAAAGGTTTAATTTCCTCCTTGACTGGTATTTGATAATAACCTTTACTGAGGTCAATCTTGGAGAAGATCTTAGCTTTGCTGAGCTTGGTGAACAACTCAGAAACAGTTTGGAGAGGTTCGGGCTGGAATTCCGTTACAGCGTTTAGCAACCTGTAATCAATGCACAGCCGAACTTCCTTATTGGGCTTCTGCAACAGCACTACGCTCGAGCTGTAAGGAGATGTAGACTCACTGATAATTCCTGCCTGACGCAGCTTGTCTATTTCTCCGCGAAGTGCATCAGCTTTAGCGTACGGGATGGGGTAAACTCTGGTTTGAACAGGGGTCTCGTTTGTTAATTTCATATCAAATTCAATGAGATTTGTTCGACCAGGTACATCCGTTAAAACTGCACTGTACTGTTTTAGTAGAGCCCTAGTTTCTGTTTTTTGTTCTGGTGAGAGATTGTCGCCGAACTTGACATCTTTAAAGGATTCTGTGGGTTGCAGTGGATACTCCATGCAACCATCATCATCTTCCTCGTCTTCCGTTGCTATGGCGACAGCCAGGAGATGCTCGGAGGATGGCACCGGTCTTTCCAAATATTTCTTTAGCAGATTTATGTGGAAGACCTTCTCCTTTCCTTTGATGGAGATCTTGTAGTTGGTACGTGAGATCTTTTTAAGGACGGTAAACGGTCCTTGCCATCCGATGCGAAGTTTATTGCTTCCGGTTGGAAGTAGCAATAGGACTTTCTCCCCTGGTTGTAGTTCTCTCTCTTTTGCAGCTTTGTTGTATCTTTTAGTAATTTTAGCGCGGGCTTTCTTAAGGTTGGTAGTAGCTAGATCCCATCCTAGCTTTAGCCTTTCCTTAAGCTCAGATACATACTTGCTTGCAGAGACGACTGTCTCGTCAGCCTTCTGGTCTGTCAGGGACCGAAGTAAGGCTTCTAGTGGCCCCTTAATAGGTCTGCCAAATAAAAGTGTAGCTGGCGCAAAACCCGTAGACGCTTGGGTACCTCTCGGTAGGCGAATAAGGCAGCCGATATATATTGGTCCCAGTCTTCCGGTTTCTCCTGACCCAGCTTACGTAACATCATGGTGAGGGTACCGTTAAAACGTTCCACGAGCCCATTTCCGGCCGGATGGTAGGGACTTGTGTGGATATGTTTGGCCCTCAAGATCTTAAAGATCTCCTCCATTAACAGGCTACGGAATTGGGATCCATTGTCCGTCAAAACTTGTTGAGGGAATCCCAACCGTGTAAAAATTTGCACAAGGGCTTCTGCGACATGCTTGGAATTAGTGCATGGTAGCGGTACGGCTTCGGCCCACATAGTGCAAGTGTCAACTAAGGTCAGGATGAACCTGTTCCTTCTTTTGGTCTTTTCCAGAGGACCAATAATGTCGACAGCAACCCGTTCAAATGGAGTCCCTACTATTGGCATTTGCCCCATAGGTACTGGGGGTGTCAAGTGCTTGGGTGCTACCCGTTGGCACTGGGCGCAGGATTTCACGTACCTGACAATGTCAGAGTTCATTCCTGGCCACCAATAGTGGTTTTTTATTCGCTGAATAGTGGCGTTTTGTCCCATGTGTCCGCTAAAGGGAAGAGAGTGCCCCATTTCTAAGATCTGGTTTCTGTACTGCGTCGGTACTAGGAGCTGGTTATTCCCCGTGTCCGGGTTGCCCGTTCTACGATACAATACACCATCCTTAGAAAAGATGTCTCCGTTGTGTCTGGGGTCCTTAGCCATGGGCAGTTTTTTTAAAGCAGGGCGCCAGAGTAGGGTCCTTTTGTTGCGCCTCCTTCAGTTCATTCGGCAACAAGTTTGGCGCAGGCTCCCTCTCCTTCTTGGTTTGCCCTCTTGTGGTTACCGCTGCCACAATCGGCTCCTTAGGTCTCCCAATGAACACATATCTACATCCCAGGATAACTGGGTAGATCGGATCATCCATTATGGCCGCTTTAATAACTCCTCTGACAAAGTCAGAGTGTATTTCTACCAGTGCGATAGGAAGCGTCCTGGGTGCATCACTTCTGAAAACTCCACTAAGTTTGACGGTTTCCTCTGTCTCCTGACCTGGTTTGACTAGGTGTCTAGCAACAATACAACTAAAGCTTAATCCAGTGTCAAAAAGACAAGTAGTAGAGGTACCGTTCAAAATTACAGTTCCTCGAGTTGAGGGTCGGTCCCCCTCAGGTTGAGAATCACTGACATTGACTCTACCTTTCGAGGCTGTATGCAAACATCCAATGCGGTTTGCACCGGTTTGTTTGCCCTGATCAGACGTTCCTGGTGTAGGGGTCTTCCCTTTTCCTTGACCTTGGTGGCCGCGCTGCCACGTAGGCTTGTTGGGTTGATCAGAATTTGTGTTGGGGGGGTATCGGGTTTTGTAGAATTTCGATTTTTTCCTGGGGAGGTTTCTGGGTATTGTTATCTCGTTGGTTATAATGTTGAGAGGAAGTGGAAGAATAGGATGCCTGTTCTAGATTCTGTTTTCGAGATGGCTCATCGGTGGGTTTACGTTTAGTGCTGGGAAGTTCGGCCATTGCATTGCTATAGCGTTCGGCTTTATTGAGTATGTCTTCAAGCCTGACTGCCCCCTGTTCCGCCAAAAATCTACGTGTTTCATTCGACAAAGTGGATTTTATCTGCTCCACAAGAACAAGTTCGAGGAGTCCCTCATATGAAAGAGGTAGGTCAGATAATTCAATGCACTTTGTCAGATAACCCGTGAGACGTGAAGAGAACTGTGGAAATGTTTCCGTGCTCTCTTTTCGGCTGTTTCTGAACAACTGCAGAAACTTTCGGGCAGTCATCTCAAACTGCTGTAGTAAGGCCTTTTTCAACATGTCGTAATCATGTTGATTCGGTCCCAGCTTTGTGTACACGTCATAAGCATTGCCTTTCAGTGACGTTGAAAGTTTGAGCGCCCAGCGGGTACTCTCTAACCCATAAAGATTCGCGAGTCTCTCGAATTTTTCTAGGTAGCTGTCAATTTTTTCGTTAGGGCTAGGAAAAGATTCTAAAGAAAACGACATAGCAGTTAATTGGGCAGATTGAGTACTGGAGAGGTCCATTGATTGAGACTGGGGCGAAGACGGCTCTCCGTTAGTCGAAGTAGAGGCGCCCCGACTCTCTAGAGCCTTAAGCGCCAGTTGATGCTGTCTTTCCTTGTCTCTCTCTCTCTCTCTCTGCGAGTTTCCATCTCTGCTTCAATTTTCTTCTGTTCCAAAAGACGTTCTTCCGCTTCTTTCTTATCTGCCCTCTCCTGGGCTTCTCTCCTCTCTGTTCTTTCTTTCTCTTCCTTCCTCTCAGCTTCGGCTCTCTGTTGCTCCGCCTTCCTCTCAGCTTCGGCTCTCTGTTGCTCCGCGTCATATATATTTCCAATTCCTGGTTAATAAACGCGTTTGCAGCTTCTGCATCTAATCCTGCCTCTTTCGCTTCCAGCCTCAAGATGGACCTCATCTTTATCCTCTCTGCCATTGTTAAAGAATAAGATGAAGTATGCTTAGAGAACTAGTAAGAAGAAACGCGAAAGGGAGGAACTCTGAACCGCTACGAGAAAAAAAAACACAAGTACAAATTTACCTGTGTTACCTCCTACCTGTACTGTGCAAACTTATCGCTGCTATTATCTGGCAATTAAGGCTCTAAACGCAAGCGACTATGCCACTAAATGGTAAGTTACACTGGAAAAGAATCTACTTTTACTAACAGTAGAGAAAAATTTATATTAAAACAATTTAAAAGGAAAAAAAAAATTTCCCCTAAATTTTAAATCTCTGACAACAAACTCCGTCCCTAAAGTCAATTATTGAGATGAGACGTTGTTAACTTAATTTTTAAAAATCAGAACAATCCGTCTTTAGCTAAGCTCAACTCTTTTTGACTTCAAAAACCTTAGTGACTGTAAAACAATCACGCAATCCCAGCAACTTTTATAAAGAAAGAAATATAATTATCTCCGCCAGAGGATAATTAAAATAGCAAATATATTTGTTTATCTGTACTTTCTACTGCTGTGGAGAGAAAACAACCTGTAAATATGCTGTGTGGACAACCCAAATACTTAAAGAACGTTTGTCTAGGGGTGTAATTATTTATTTATTTCCCTAATTCACAAAGACAAATCATTCACACTCTACCTAGTTAGACCCAGACTAAATCAGACTCAAAATATCTTTAACCCGGCTATGCGATTGCCTCAAATGTAGCTCAAGATCCCAGAACCAGCCCACAAATATGTGTGCATCAAATGTATCTCAAAATTATCCCGGACGAGCCGGCCAAATATTGTCGTAAATTTATTTTGAGAGAAAAGAGTCGTAGAAATAGTGGTCCGGTTTAGAGTGGAAAATGATGATGGAAAGCTCAGTGATAGAAAATGTAGAGATTTTAATAGTTACTTCACAGCGTGCTGGAGGAGAGTAAAGACAGACTTATTTACGACAAATCGTGTCTCTCAATCTTCTCTTTCACTCTCCTGGTCAAACAATTATTTGCCAGTTTTCCAGACTCGCATCTGCGCGCTCACCGATTCGGTGTTTTCAAACACACACACGACGTTGATACAAACTATATTAAACGAATAGGGGAAATGTTGGGCTTTGGGTATATCCAACACACAGAACTAAATGAGTTTAGGTGATTTTATTCACTTTAAAACATCAATCACTAAAAATATCAGATATTACATAAATTATCATAAGTACACAAATGCAAATAACAAGTTTGGAAGGGGTGAAGAAGATTGGTATCGACTAAGCCCTTCCCGCTTATTAGACAAAGATAAACCCAGTCCAAAGATAGATAATATCAGGGACATAGGTACGTTAACCTAACAGTGAAGTTAATTACTCTGAAAGAGGTGTTACAAAATTAGGTATAAGTGATAGAAAAAAAACTGTTCTTCCCAGCTGTTCTTCCCTTTACTAAGCAAATGGAAAGGAGGTGGTTTTAAACAGAGTTAACAAATTATCAACTATCCCACTTAAAGGAACAATGTAGGGTATACAGAAAAGATATATGTTACCAGGTAAGCAAGTTAACAAAATGGTCACACAAAAGAATTAATTTCCTGTCATTCATACACGCGCTAGCAAAGGCCTTCACTCATCTTGCTCTCACTTACCGATTGTGAAAAAATCTTGCACTCCATAGAATAACACAACAGCAGTTACACCTCAACTAAATGTATGAGTGTTTGTTCAAGTTCTAGCCCCAGATTATCGGGTAGGCGGTCAGCACATAAAAGGATCCCGTAATCGCTGGAAAATGAATCTGTAGTTGTGTCTCTTTTCTTAATAACAGTTTCTATGGGAGGGCACGGTCTCTGATACCGGGGTGAGGATGGTGTGGTCTATTTGACTATGCCGCGGATAATAAAATTCTTACGCGTGCTGGTACACTTTATCCGTGAGGTATGGTTTAAGTCCAGTGAGAAAACTAGTCACATCACTGTTCAGGAAATTATGAATTATCTCTCTGTGTCAGTAAACTAACAAAGCTCGGGCCAGTGTTCTTCTTCCCGTTACGACTTAAGTTGTTTGATGGTGCGTTAAATTTGTCTTTGGGTGTGCTTTCTTTGCTATAAGTTAGATAGCGGAATTCCAAACATAGAATCGCCTCAAAGATTAAAAATTTACACAGTCTCAACTAGTTCTGCGTCAGGGGAACTCTACACACTGTTTATGCTTTGCTTTGCTTAGATTGATTTCTTTATTGCTTTCTTAATGCTGGGATCGCACAGGTTACGATCACTCGCTTTGCACAGAATTAGAAATCACTGCAAATATATATAAAATCCAGGGGAAAATCTATAACAAGATTTCAATAAAGCTAGTGCTTCTGTAAAGGTCTGGCCAGCGAGTGATAACGTGTCTAGTTCTTCATGGTCTATTTAGCTAAAATGGAATGTAAGTTGAGTGGGACATGATAAACTTGACAACTTATTTGATCTCACGAACTTTTGGGGATCTGACCGCCAAATCAAGAGAAGAAACCGCCCCCTGGTCTTCGTATCCGCTCGCTGCTGCCCGTTTCGCTTTCCCCCGTTCGCTCGGTTCCTCGATTGACACCGAGACGCGAAATTAGCGGCAAGCAACTGCGTCTCGTATCAGGGAAAACTACTGTCTTTGATAGCGCCGATAGTCTCCCCTAAGATCCCTCGGTCTGTCTCTTTGATCTCGTCGCTGTATCCTACATGAGTCCCGGTGGAATGCGTTCTGGCAAACGAAAAGTTACAACAAATGTTCAGGGGTTCTAATGTTATGAAAAGCTAAAAGTCCCTTTAAATCATCCATCATATCAGGGAGAATTCACTTGTCAAACTAGACGTACGTCACAATGCCTCCCTTTCGGTCTATAATAGCTCCGAGATATTTAAAGTGGTCGACCTGCTCCAGGACCTGCTCTCCCAGCTTAATCTGATGTCTTCTTTCTTCTCGTGATATCACCATGGATTTTGTTTTAGAGCTGCTTATGACCATCCATCCCTCTCTTCTCCAGCTCTTCCTTCCATACTTGCAGGTTGGATTGGAGATGTGCCTCTGATTTAGCAATCAGGGCAACATCATCAGCAAATGCCAGCTCTGAAATACAGTACCCCACTGAATACTTTCTTGTTCTCTCCTTACATGCCTTGATAACATCGTCCATGAGGAGCATGAAAAGATAAGGTGACAGTATATCATCTTGTCTTACACCAGTGGTAGTCCTGAACTCTTCTGACTTATGGTTTGCTGTCCTCACATAATTTCTGCAAGACTTGTAGAAGCTCTGTATAGCATGAATCAGAGGTACTGGAATGTTCTTCCTTGCCAAACAGTCCCAAAATTTGCTCCAGGGGACCCTGTCAAACGCCTTTTCCAGATCTATGAAACAATGATGGATCTCACTCTTATACTCAAGAGCCTTTTCACTCAGCTGTCTGAGTGTGAAGATTAGGTCTTGAGTACTTCGGTTTGCTCGGAATCCACACTGGACCTCATCCAATTGTGGCTCAGCTAGGCGTCGGAGTCTCTGCTCTAGGATTCTAGAGTAGATTTTACAAGGCACACTGAGAAGTGATATGCCTCTATGGTTTCCACATTGTCGATTGTCACCCTTTTTGAAAATTGGTGTTATGATGGCAATCTCCCAATCCTTTGGTACGGTCTTGTTGCACCACGCTGCCTGTAGGACCCTTAAGAGTAATAGGTCGCCTGATGCCACATTAATATACGCATTATTAACTTTAGAATGATTATTCTTGGTCATATTTTAATTGTATGGCTAGCTAAATCGCTAGAATTTATTTGTATTTTCTGTAGATCAGATCAAATTCCGTATACGTACAAATGATTAGTTACAACGGGTCTCAATTATTTTTTTTGACTTGTGCACTCTCAAAAACGACTTCTTCTTTATCTCGTCGTGCTTCCATCCAGAACCGCCTAGCTAAGGGCTAAATTAATATGAAACAAATATAAAGGTATGTTATCAGGCACTCGCAGGAAATAAAGAAGTAGAACACCAGACAACAGAAAAACAACAGACATGAGTGGCTTACCCAGGATTTGAACAGACCTTCCGGGCCTAGCCAAAGCGAATTATTTTTTACCACTGATTTTAACTTGCTCTGCCCAACACTACATTTCTTTTTTATCTATGCAGCTTGGAATTCCATAAGCCCTCAGTATTTTCCATTTGATGATGCGTAGATGGCAGGGCGGATAGTGTGATTCGCTTGCATGGCTAGGCGGGGTTGTCGCACGGAAGGTCCAGTGTTCAAATCCTGGGTAAGCCACTCATGTCTGTTGTTTTTCTGTTGTCTGGTGTTCTACTTCTTTATTTCCTGCGAGTGCCTGATAACATACCTTTATATTTGTTTCATATTAATTTACTGTTTACAGGCCTCGGGTTTCCCTCAATTATGTATAGCTAAGGGCTAGGGGCGCCGGAGTGGATGAGAGGGAAAAAAAGTATTTTGTCATTAAGAAGCTGGAAATTTCTTTAGCTGTGAAACAATTTGCCCATGCCAAAGCACGCAATGAAAATCTTTGATAAGAAAACACTGAAACCAAAGTAGGATATACATTTTTAACATTCTTGCCTTTGTTGTTCTCGTGTTGTGTGTTTTGTAAGTAATAACTGTCCAATACAGATCTGAAATTTTATTTACCAGCCTTACTTTATTTTTTTTTTATTCAGTAGAATTTAACATTCGCAGCTAGAAGTGTGTGCGTGGTGGGGGTTTGGGGGTGGGGGAGGCGCATGTCAAAACCACTCGCTCTAGACTCTGAATGTTCTAATGTCGGCTTTGCTTCTTTCCTTTTGAAACACTATCGCCATCTTGCCCGTATGTGCTTAGACGTTGACTTCAGTGTAGTCTCTAAAATTGTATTATGTTATTTGATAAGTCAAATTATGATGTCTTTTTCTTCTTCTTCTTCTTCTTCTTCTTCTTCTTCTTCTTCTTCTTCTTCTTCTTCTTCTTCTTCTTCTTCTTCTTCTTCTTCATCATCTTCTTCTTCTTCTTCTTCTTCACTCTCAGACGTCTACTTGAATATTTTTTAAAGAAATCAGTGGTCAGCATCAGTTTATGTATACTTTCATAGCGTTTTTTCCAGGAAAGGTACTTCTTCTTCTTCGATCCTTAACCACCGACCGTCAAAGCAGTCAGTGGCCATCACGCCTAGTGGCGTCTTGTAGGGCAACAACAAATTGATTCCACTTTGCACGGTCGGTGGCCATCCTTCGTACAGTGCCCCAACTCTGGTTCATTCTTTGCATCTCAGCCTCCACAGTCCTCCGCCAAGTTGTTTTTGGTCGGCCTCTCTTTCGCTTTCCTTCAGGGGTCCAAAGCATAGCTGTTCTTGTGATGGCATCGGGGTCTCTTCTGAGGACATGACCAACCCAGCTCCAGCGTCTGCCAGCTATGATGGTATGCATGTCCTCTTGCTTGCTACGAGTAAGCAGATCTTGGTTGGTGATGGTATTCGGCCAAAAGATTCGGTGAATTTTTCTTAGGCATGTTGTGTGAAAAGAAGACAATTTTGACATTTCCTTCTCTGTGACTCTCCAGCATTCCGCACCATAGAGAAGCACAGAAAGCACGCAACTCTGGTATAATCTTAATTTTGTGCTTGTGCTGTATTGGGAGGACTTCCAGATGTTATTTAGGCTAAAGAAGGCTGTTCTTGCCTTATTCATTCTGATGTTGATGTCTTTGCCTGCCCCACCGTCTGGTGTTACTATGCTTCCTAGGTATGTGAAGGTGTATGTCTGTACCAATTGCTGATTCCTTACTGATATGGGCTCAGGGTTGCTCACATTTAGCGTCATGACCTCAGACTTCTTTAAATTGATGTTCAAGCCCACCTGCTGGCTAAATTTATTAAGTCTATCCGTTTTTTCCTGGATGTGTTGATGTGAATGTGCCAGCAGTGCAATGTCATCTGCATATTCCAGATCTTCCAATGTTGAAAATGTAGTCCATCTTATTCCTCTTGGACTGCCCTCTGTTGTCTGGCGCATCACCCAGTCTATGACTGTTAAAAATAGAGTGGTTGATAAGGGGCATCCCTGTCGTACTCCTGTCTTCACCTCGAAGGTTAGGTTGCTCTGCCCAACACTACACGTAAAGTTGACATAGAGGCTTTTTATGATTGACACTATGCAGCTTGGAATTCCATAAGCCCTCAGTATTTTCCATAAACTGTCCCTATGTATGCTGTCAAAAGCCTTTTCAAAATCAACAAAATTTATGTAAAGCTGTCTTTGCCATTCTGAGCACTGCTCTATAATGTTCCTGAGAGTGAATATATGGTCTACACATCTTCTGTTCTTTCTAAATCCTGCTTGTTCTTTCCTCAGTTTGTAGTCTACTGCCTTTGAAATTCTCTGTATAATTATCCTGCCTAGTATTTTGCTGGGAACTGAGAGAAGAGTGATTCCTCTCCAATTATTGCAGTCTGAAAGATCTCCCTTCTTGGGCAATTTGACAATTATTCCTTTGTTCCACTCTGATGGTGTTGTCCCCGTTTTCCACACTTGTGCAAATAGTGGTTCTAATAGTTCTGCTGCTAGCTCAGGGTCTGTCTTAAATAGCTCTGCATTTAAGTTATCATGGCCCGGAGCTTTAACGTTCTTTAACCCTTTGATTGCTGTGATGATTTCTTCTTTTCGTGGAATGTCTGTATTTACATCTAGATCGTTTTCAGCCTCAGGAACATTCAATTTTGTCTCTGGTATTTCCTTGTTCAGAGTTTCTCTGAAGTGCTCTGCCCATCTTGTTTCCTGTCCCTCTGCTGTCTTGATGAGATTTCCTTGCTTATCTCTTACTAATGTAATATTGTTTGCACCTTGTTTTCCGCTGATGAATTTAGTTATTTTGTATACTGTGCTTTGTTCATTTCTCAGTGCTGCCTCTTCTGCCTGTTTTGCAAGATCGTCTAGGAAATTCCTTTTGTTGGCTCGGGTTTGGCGTTTAACTTCCCTGTCCAGTTGACTGTACTGTTCGCTATATAGTTGCTTTAATCTGGGGGACTTCGCTTCTGTTTTCTTTCTTTTCATTTCCTTTCTCATCTTTATGGTGTTTAGTGTTTCTGGTGTTATCCAGTCTTGCTTCTTCCTTTCCTGGAATCCTAAGCATGATTTGCTACTTTCCTTATATATTGTTGAAATGGTGTTAAAATTCTGGTCTATATCATCAGTCAATTTGCTGATGTCAAACCTTTTCTGTGTAATTACAGTTGATCCAGCCCTTCTTAGTTTCACTTTCAGTTTTGCAACTACTAAATGGTGATCGCTTCCCACATCTGCACCTCTTCTTACCTTCACATCTTGTAATGCATGTCTCCATCTACCGTTAATCATGATGTGGTCTATCTGGTTTCTGTCCCGACCATTTGGTGATTCCCATGTTAACTTGTGAATTTCCTTATGTGGGAAAAGTGTTCCTCCAATGGGGATAGGAATTTTAAGGATATTCTTGTACACAGTCGCTTGCGACATTCTAGCCCATCTTACTTTGGTACTAAACCGTGCCAACGCCGGATATGCAAGACCTGTCCGTTTGTACTCCAAACTCAGACAGTCACTTTTCCTAAAGGAAAATTTATCATTAGAGAGTCTTTTACTTGCGAATCCAGAAACCTGATTTATGCTATTATCTGCAAGAGATGTGGCATGACCTATATTGGTGAAACTGGTAGGCGTTTGGCAGACAGGTTTCGTGAGCACTTGAATGACATCTATCAGGACAAACATTTACCGGTGGCCCTTCATTTCAATAGACCGGACCATTCAGGTAATTCCGATATACATGTCACTGCCCTGCGTTCATGTGCCGGTAATGACAAGACTCGCTTTTCGTTGGAGAATCGCCTTATTTTTAAAATGGGTGTTCTAGCTCCCGGCGGTTTAAATATACAACATCATTTTGCATAAATTCTGGTGGTTTTTCTCTCTTTTTCATTCTTCGTTATTTTTTCCGATCTGTCTTCTTATGTTTTTGTTTTGGTTCGTTTCGTATCTTATTGTCGCGATCTTATACGTCATTTCCTTTGATACGGGATTTCTTTGATAAAGTGCCTCAGTGTTTTATTCCAAGCATCTTCCGATCTAGCTAAGTGACCTTTTACTTGTTCGAAAGTTTTGTTTATTCATTTTTTCGTTTCGTTGAATATTTACTTTCTTGTTTCGGTATTTCTTTCAGGTATTACGATTTTCTTGTATTATTATTGTTCATTTTTCGCTCATCACTGTGGTTGTTTATTTTTTTCATCTGCTTGTATCGCTCATTTTCTGTATGTTTCTCATCATCATATGTTTTTGTAGTATCTATATGTAATTCTTGTCCTTGTCACCTGTTTGTAACTGTGGCTGATGAAGGGTAAAACCCGAAACGTCCCTTGTCTCATGTGAACTGTTATTTGTAAAACTGATTCAATACCGTTTTATTAGTTTATAAACTTATGTTCCTCCAATGACCAGGTTGTTAATGCTACAGAAACTTATTAGCTTATCCCCATTTTCGTTTGCTATTCCGCTGCCGCATTTCCCCATTGTTCTTTCATTATATGTATTGTGTGTACCAACTTTCGCATTGAGGTCTCCCATTACTATAACAAGATCATATCTAGGTGTGTCCTCCATTTCTTTCTGCAGTTGTTGATAGAATTCATCCTTGACCTCCTCATCGCTATCATTCGTTGGTGCGTAGCATTGTATTATTGTAGTGTTGGTGAATCTCCCTCTCAATCTCAATCGTATCAGTCTGTTGTTGATGGGTTTCCATTCCAGTAATGTCCTTTCTATCCCTTTCTGTAGAATAATGGCTACGCCTTCACTGTGCTGTCCATCCTTTCTTCCAGAGTAAAGTACGGTTTCTCCTGTTGCTGTTTTAACTTTTCCTGCCCCTGTCCATCTGCTCTCGCTTATCCCCAGGATGTGTAACCTATAGTTTCTCATTTCTGCCGTGACCTGTCTTAGTTTACCTGTCTCGTACATTGTCCTGACATTCCAAAATCCTATTCTTGTATCCTGTTTTGCGGTCAGGACATCCGTTTTCATGTCAGTGGCTTCCTTTCGGCTTTCACCACTGACAGTCATGCGAGCCACAGACTCCGAATGTCCATCCCGCAGCAAAGTTTGTTCATTTGATGTTGTTTCCGTAACTTCATTATTTTTTTACATAGACAGGGGTGTCAGCCCTATGCTAAAACCCCCAACCTGGAGGACCAGGGTACCAGCTTTTGTCTGACCCCTACCCACACAGACCAGTCCAGCTTGGTTGAACCTACCAGGAGTAAAACTCCCACTGGCATAGCTCTGGGGATTGTCAGGGTACGCAAGCTGCCATACCGCTACAAGGTATAGGTACCATTGATGGCAGAGGAAAGGTACTAGTAGCGTCATATCCGCTTTTTCTGTTTCTCATATGTTAAGGGGAGGAGCGCCAGGCATTTCTCGGTTGAAATAAAAAAAATTAAGAATTTGGGATTAGTCCATTTTCTGATACTTTAGCATCTCCCGAATCTAAATATAACAGAATTAAATGTCCAAATGCATTCTAACAATATGTATTTTGACTTTGAAAAAGGTATGGTACAGACAGATTTTCTCAAACTCGACAAAATATGTCCAATTTAGACCTGGTTTCTTTCATAGCAACCAAGCTTACACCCCTACATATTATGCATCGTTGGATTCGTCCAAATCTACACTTTACTGTAAGCAGGTCACTTATTTCGGGATTCCAAATGCCAGATAGGAAATTTATAATTTCAAAGTCAACATTTAGGGTTTCCCCTCGATTCTAAATTTTTAATTGGCTGTGCGCGTTCACGTGACCGGCAACGACAAAATGGCCGCATGTTTACGGAATCTCAGTTTTGATTTGTTATTGATGTGACAATGCCTAAAAAAACGAGATGCTCTCGATACCTCCAACTGGAATAGGCCAGAGTTAGAGATGGAAGCAAGACTTATCCTACACTGCAGGTAAAACGTACTTATTGTGACGATATAATGGTAAAAACTGGGACATTGGTACTCAGGCAATGAAGGTTGAAATAAAGCACAGCGGACCGTTTGTTCGATGCGGCCTTTGACAAGAATTTAGAGACGCAGTAAACAGGAGTAAGGGTTAGGCTTAGTGGTTGAAATGAAGCAGACAGGACCGTCTGTACGATAGTTCCTTAAAGCAACAGCTGGTTATTGGTACCAGAAGAAAGATTGGAAACTTCATCAAGTGGAAAGTGAAGCAAGGCTGTCATATACATTTTGAAGGTACTTACTTTTGAAACTTACTTTATGTTTCCCCTTGCCTAAGCATAGACATTCATGTAATTTATTTTGATCTCCATAAATATCAAGTTTAGAAACATATTTCATTACTTACATGTATTGTTTTGCTTCCATTGTACTTTAAGGCACAGTTTATTAATGCTTGTTTACATCTTTATTTGAAATTTTACTAATGTAAACATTTGCCTCTTTCTAGGAAGTTCAAGTGTCATGGAAGCTGAGGCAGGTAGTGATTTGTGAAGCTGTTCTCTGACGCGACAGAAATTTTGCTACACCGTGTAAAGTGATTGTGATAGCAAAGCATTCAATCAGATCATAGCAATTAAACCATATGGCCCTAATATTGCTGAATTTAATCAAGGACCTGAGGCTGCTATATTTTTCAAGAAAGTCCTGGTACTGTACAGTGGAAAAGAGGCTTGTCGACTGGCAGGAGCAGAAAGCGTTAAACGTCTGGTGCTCAGCTCTAAAATGGCAGAAAACTGCACTAAGAAAATGAAGGACATTTAGCACAAATCTCAACAGAAAACCAGACAAGAAACTGCAGAGGAAGCTGGATATGCTGCCGGTATGTTTTGCATGACTAGTAAGTTATTTTATTTTGCTGCAGTATTACATACTTATTTAATTATATTCTAATTATAACAAAAAATGTGATTTTAAAGAAATCATTATTCTCATACTAATTTTCTTATAACTTCCACACTTATGTATTAATTGACAAGAATAGGAACATATATTGCCCATAATCTTTTAAAACTTTTTATGTGATGGATTTTGAGTATCTGATCAAACTTATGGTTAATTGACAAAAGTAATGTAAAATTTAGTAAAATTTGTTACTATTTTTAGACACTATTTTCAAAGTCCTACAGCTTTTTTTTTTTTGTATTAAAGTTATCAAAAATCCATCACTGGAAAAGTTTTAACATATAATGATAAACATTGTGTTCATATTTGGTATTCATAGCTTAATAAATAAAAAAGCTTTAGCAAATTGAAATAGAACAAAGAATCCAATATTGCTCAGCTCTAAAACGGCAGAAAACTGCACTAAGACAAGGAAGAAAATTAGGCACAAATTTCAACAGAAAGCCAGATAGGAAGCTGCAGAGGAAGCTGGCTATGCTACCAGTATGTTCTAAATGACAAGTAAGCAATTTTTCAGGGGCAATATTACAGACTTATTTAATTGTAGTCTATTTATGGAGAAAAATGCGATTTTCTCAAAATCTAATTTTCTCATCCTAATTTCCTTAAAACTTCCACACTTATGTGTTAATTGACATAAAAATTGGCACATATGTTGCCCATAATTTTTTAAAACTTTCATATTGCTGGATTTTGAGTATCTGATCAAACTTTTGATTTATTGCAAAAAGTAATGTAAAATTTATCAAAATTTGTTACTTTTTTTAGACACTATATTCAAAGTCCTACAACTTTTTTTGTATTAAAGTTATCAAAAATCCACCAATCGAAAAGTTTTAAAATATAATGATAAACATTGTGTTCATATTTGGTATTCATAGCTTAATAAATAAAAAAGCCTTAGCAAATTGAAATAGAACAATAGAATCCAATATGGCCGCCGTTTCTATGGCAACCAGTAGTGCAGTGCCATAAAGCTCTTCATTTTTCGTATCTAGTATTGATATAGGTTAAGTCTGTGCATTTTCATTGAAATCCAGCAATTAATAACGAAAATAGCATTTCAGGGTAGCTCCTCCCCTTGCATCTTTGAAGCAGATGTCAAGCAGTCTTTTCATCTGTGCCACAGTTACACTCATCGGTTGTTCCTATATTTAGTTTGTTGAATAGATGGAAACCCAATACATAGTTCGACTAATATTTATAACTAATTCATGAGCAGTTCAGTGCGTAACATTTTCATTACATGCATGAGAAACGTTTGGGAAGGGGAATAAGTACAGATTTCTTTTGAACCAGTGCTTCTTAAACTAGTAGTTCCCACGCCCCTTTCCAATATATTATAAAACCTTGCACCTTTCTAAAGCATCTTAAGAAGCCTCGCACTCCATTACCTTCTAGCTCGCAAAAAAAAAAAAAGTTTTTTAATGAGAAAAAAGGTGTAAACGTATCACAACAAAAACCAGACCGCACAGTCTTTTTTTATTTGGACATGCGCTCCAATATAACCGACGGACACTGTGTCTAGGTTGAACGAGTCATGCCTCGCCAAAAAGAGATAATTTAAAAAAAAAATGTAAGCGTATGTTTTAAGAAAATTTTATTTACAAAATCTAACTACTGTTCAGGATCTCATTTTCGTTGTTAATTTTCTATTTTGCACAAATATATTTGAGTTCTATGCATGTCATAGTGTTTATAACGATTGGCCTAAAATTCTAAAATATCTGGTTTGTCTCGCACCCCCCAAAGGTAGGTCTCGCACGCCCAGAGGGGGCCCCCCCCCCCCCCCTACTTAAAAAGCACTAATTTAAACGATTGACATCTTGGAAACACCTGGTGTTTAAAATGAACTTAATGCCGGTGACAGAAATTTGTGGGGACAAAAGGGTGGCCTTCATTATGTTTTGATCCATTGTGGGATGTTTTTAACATCCATGTCAGTCACTATTCTCTCTCTCTCTCTCTCTCTCTCTCTCTCTCTCTCTCTCTCTCTCTCTCTCTCTCTCTCTCTCTCTCTCTCTCTCTCTCTCTATCTCTCTCTGTGTGTGTATCTGTCTATCTATCTCTTTCTCTCTCTCTGTTTTACATCTATCTATCTATCTATCTATCTATCTATCTATCTATCTATCTATCTATCTATCTATCTATCTATCTATCTATCTATCTATCTATCTATCTATCTATCTATCTACCTATCTATGTATCTGTCTATCTATCTATCTATCTATCTATCTATCTATCTATCTATCTATCTATCTATCTATCTATCTATCTATCTATCTATCTATCTATCTATCTCTATCTATCTATCTATCTATCTATCTATCTATCTATCTATCTATCTATCTATCTATCTATCTATCTATCTATCTATCTATCTATCTATCTATCTGTCTGTCTGCCTGCCTGTCTATCTATCTATCTATCTATCTATCTATCTATCTATCTATCTATCTATCTATCTATCTATCTATCTATCTATCTATCTCTCTCTTTCTTTCTGTCTTTTTCTTTCTTTCCCCCCCCCCCCCCCCCCTCTCTAGACTCTGGTATGTCTGACAGAAACGAACATGTAACAAGGAATATCATTGTAATGCATATTAGTGTGTAAAAGCACCCCTCTCCCCCCCCAAAAAAACCCTCTCAAACCCTCTTGTTATTATGAAATTGATATGTAAAATGCATATGAGAATAAATGAATTCCGTATGAAAGGTGAGCGAAAGGAAGGGCAGAATGTTAGACGGGCCTGTGTACCCAATTCTCAACCCTTTGAAAATAAAGCTCGTTCGTTCGTTCTCTCTATTTCAATACTGCTCCATGTTATTTCTATCTTGTCTTCATGTGAACAAGAAAATATAAGTTAGCAGGGACATTTTTTTTAAAAAGAGGACTGACAGAACGAACAGTGTTAACAAGGAATATCATTGTAATGCATATTAGTGTGTATGTGTGTGTGTCTTCACATTTCCATCCCTAGTATTAGAGTGACAGATCTGTTTATGTGTGTGTATGGGGCACCAAAACAGAATTATATTATTAGCCACTTTGTCTGTGTGTAAGTGTATGTGGAGCGTCCAACTGACAGAGTGGTTAGAGCGCTGATCTCTCGCGGCAAAAGTGTTGGGTTCGATTTACGATATCGAAAAACTTTAATCTACCCAGCTGTAAATGCGTACCTGTCTTTGCTCTTGAATTAGGGAAAGAAAAGGCAGCGAGGAAAGGAACTGGTAACCCCCCCCCCGCTCACTGATAGACCTAGTATAATGAAGTCTGTAACACTTCACTCCCCTATGGCAATATCTACTATGTGACTACATTGACTTTTGCCTTTATGTGTATGTGATAATGACAGAGAATTGTGTTATAAACCAGTTAATTTATGTGTAGGTGTATGTGGCAATGGAAGATAATTATTAGGTAATTTGTGTGTGTGTGCGAGCGTGCGCGCGCGCGCGCGCGTGTGTGTGCGTGCATCCGCGTGTGACAATGGAATAGAATTATATCATTAACCAAAAAGTTTCGTGATTTTATTATACAAGAAACGCACCTCAACCATTTCTCTATGTCTTTCTATTTATTTCTAAGTGTGACAGTGAGATAGTAAAAGAGAATGAAGCTAAACTTCTACCGTCTTTCATTAACTGCTATTGTAGGGAGAATCCTGAGTACACAGAATGGCACTAACCCCTCTTGTTATTTCCAAGTGACAAAACCACGAAAGTTCACTAAGATGCTAATGAACAGCCGTAGACGGGAGTAAAGTTTTAAAATGTTGGCAAATCTTACAGGACTTTGGAAAACAGAGCAGTCCGTGTACACTGTGAGACTGTTCTTCCAGAAATGTCTGTCTAAGCTCAGTAATAACCTCCTAAAGCACATATGAGATCATCATTGACATTTGACAGGGATATGTGTCGTAATTTCTTGTATTCGGTGTTTATTTTGCCCGTGTCGTTATTGGGGGATGGGGTGTCTCTGAAGAGACAAAGGAAGAATATGCCTACTGTACCCTCGGGCATGTTATACAAGGCGACACATATAAGGTTGTGTATAGAACTGGCAACTTCATCATGTGATACATATTGCCACAGAAACCACAGCTGCACGATCATGTGACTTCTTGGTGCAGACTTCCCGTGGAAACAGCTGTAGGGGCTGCTCCGTGCCCCCTAGACAGCGCAAAAGAAAATGACGAGGAAGGTGACTATTTTGTCAAGAAAGCATCAAAGACGTACTAGAAAACTAGGCAATAAACGACTTACTTTCTGCATGCGGACTAAGCCTACTGCATACAAAAGGAAACAAACTGTACTAACATATAAATACGTACAATATCAAATGTAAATGCAAATACCTGCTTATTTATATGGAAACGAACAAGATAAGAGAAACGCGAGTACTCCAAATACATTTGCCAATAACAGCTAACTTAAAACATGTAACATAATTCAGTGAATTAAGTGTCGTCTCAGCATTAAAATGTGTCCATAACATATTACATATTCAACAATAGTTTGTTTTTCCCTGCATTTTTGGCGAACTCTGACAGATTGCTTCCGGTCTCGTCATCACTATACTGCTCCAATATTATATTGCAGTAGTGCTCATTTCCGTTAATATTGTCATTCGTTTCCTATCCTTCTAGATTTTAATAGCATGTTTAAAAGTATCTCGTGTTCAAATTGCGTTCATTGTCAGAAATTGTCATTGTATCGTTACTCCTTTATCCTACACTTCGTTCTTTTCTTCTTTTTAAAAAAAATGTATTTAACTTCTATTTATTCAACGACGTGTTCTATTTCCTTTTTTTTTTCTCTCCATCGTTTCTGTTTCCTTGCCTTGAGTAGGAGCACGTTCTACTACCAGGCGCATAACCGAATGGCGGATGGGTGCACAATCTCGAGATGTAGATGATAGCTGTGAATACCTAATAAGCAGTCAGAAGAGGCGGATGTCACTGTCACGGGATTTCTCCCCTTGCTCTACAGTGATGATCAAGCAATGGCCAAAATTAAAAGTATCTACAGAGGGTCTTCAAAGGTATCTAGCTTTCGCTCAAGATTACTCTTGACAGAGATTCAAATTGAAGAATGATGCTTCAGTTCTAGGGAGGCTCATAGGAATTTAAGAAATCATGCACTACAACTGATATTATCCAGGCCGTAATAAACTTTTCTATTTTATCAGACCTTATATACCTCTTGCCCACTGAAATGTTATGATGGAAAGTCAACTCAGTAATAATTTGCCGGATCGGCCGATGCTCGGATTAACAACGACCGCGCTCTCATTGCCCCTTGAGAGTGATAAGTCAGCGAATGGCGTACAAACACCTGTTTTGAAACTTCCAAGAGAAAATTTTGTTGTTGGAACTTGGAATGTACGCACGCTATATGCGTGTGGAAAAGTCAAAGAACTAACACATGAACTTGTTAGATACTCGTGGGACATCCTGGGCCTAGCAGAAGTCAGATGGACAGGATTAGGTGAATCAATAACGGATGATGGTCACAAAATTTGGTTTAGTGGAGATGAGTCTAAACATCAGCATGGAGTAGGTTTTATCGTACATAAAGATAGATTGAACTCTGTCATCAGCTGCACCCCAATAAATAGCAGGCTTATCACCATTCGTATTGCAGCACATCCAAAGAACATCTCCATCATACAGGTATATGCCCCCACTACTGACTATGAAGATGAGGCAATTGATACATTTTATGACAATCTGGATGAAGCAATTTGTGATGAATTTACCGTGATACAACGTTAAAATATCTCCAAATATAAGGATAAAATGTAGGGATAAAAATAATGCGTAAGATACTAGGAGACATGCTCGCCCATGCCCGCATTTCCTACCGCCAGTCAAACTAACTAGTTAGACGTGCAGTCGAAACGGTTTACCCTTTGTAGACGGGAGGGAAACGGAGATCAAAAAAGGAAAAATATGACTGAACACGTGATTGAATCTAGAAAGGCTAAAAGACGCAATTGGTAGTAAAAAAAAAAAAAATTCACGTCACTAGTTGACACAATGTAAGGAAATGGACAAAAAAAGTCCGTAGCTCTTATTCGAAACAGTCATTTCTTTGACGTTTTTCGATACTTGGTCGTTTATTTGAATTCAGCGGCAAACGCCGTAGAAAAGGTTCTCGAACAAATTTCAAAAAAACTAAACTTGAGAAAAAATATGTTTTTTCTTAATAATAGAGTTATGAATATAAAACCTAGCTAGTTTGATAGCCCATCTTAAGCAGAGAACTAATATACTTTAAATTATACAGACGGATAGATAACAAGGAAGATATTGGCAAAAGACTGTATTGTTCATATCAGACTAGCGACTGTACTGTCCATACTTTCACTAAAGTTTCAAATTTTCGTCCTTGAGACACGCAAATGCAAAAATCAAGCTGTAATGAAAGAGAGGGGGAAGGTGGAGAATTGTGGCTAAAAATAACTTAGGAGGCAGATTTGTGCAGGGTATTGCATGAAGTTGGTCCTAGAACCAAGTGTGTTTTTATGAAAAACAAATAGAGACAGACGGACCAACAGACAATAATACATACTTGACTGAGATCTGACTGAAATTTGACTTTTAGTTGTAGATTTGAAAAAGTTAGGGGGGAAGTCAGTGATTGGGCAAATGTAATCATATTAGCGGGACAGAGAAGCGCATTTTTGCCATTTGATACAATTCTGTCCAGGGACACAGTCGGTTATTGCCTATGGTGTTTTTCCCAGAAGATATTACATGCATTTAGTGGGACGCCATCATATAGCCAGCAGCTCAGCTGAGTTTTGCTAGCAATTAACTGTGTTCTCAATTCTGAATTCTGGTAAGAATGAAAGCATTTATTTTATATATTGTAATATTTTGAGTGATTGATACTGCCATATCATATAAAATGATTACGACAAGTAAGTGCTCGCTCTAGGTCCCCAGCCCAAGTTCAGGGTCTAGAGACAAACAAAATATATGGACGCCTAACTAAGACTATGGAAGGCGGATCTACTATTGAGATCAGTGGGAACATATCACCTATCTTATTGAATACAAGGAAACTATTGAACATATCTCAGATGCAATGCAGTCTTGGGGAACTAGTACTATATGAAAACAATTGGGTAAGATGTGCTGTGTGGTCAGAGAGATCTGACCCATTCTGTGTAATGTTGATGTGTTGTGCTGTGTGTAAGAGTGGTGCAGTAAATAGAGTACTGACACATAGCACACATTTTGTTTCAGAATTGTGAGTTTCTGTTGTGGCACTAGGGTAGTGCCACATAAGTAATCAAGATTACACAAGCAGATGTGTGTGCCGCCTACAGTGGTGTCGGTGCAGTCTAGCATTGTATTCTAGCTACCGAGAGGAGTGGGCCACCGGAATCCAGCATCAGATCTTCACAGACAAGATGAGTGATTAGTGGCCTGCTGAGGATTCACCAGAACTCTTAAAGATTTATAAATATTTCCCCATCACAATATACTGAATTTTGGGAAATAGAACATTTTCTAAAGTCTATAAGACAATGGACAAAGCTAGTTCTAGTCACAGAGTGGGTGTGATGACACCACCCCAACAGCACATCCAGTAATAGTTCTCCCAGAGACATTATAAATATAATTAATATTAACCAGTCTTATAAAATACCTATGTACACACATTCCATTTTATTATGCCATATATTTATGCATTCCATTTATAACTCCATAACATTTCATATGTTCTGACCAAAATAAAACATTGGTTCAGAACAAATAAATTTAGAAAAAATTTTAATATTGAAACTAAAACAGTCTGAGTTAGTTCAGTGTGTTATAGAATTTTATTAATATTATTAGACTTATTAATTATCTGTGGGTGTGTGTATATTCTACTACAACACATTACATTTCAGTACCCTAGACTTTTAACGTAGCTACATTCATAATAGTAAAAGAGATCTGTTTGAGGTCGTAGTGGTAGTAAGAAGGGCCTTCTGTAATTCACATCAACATTTATCTCAGGAGCCTTCACAGCTGACCTCATACATTACACTAGGTAACACAACAAACATACAATACCATCAAAAACCACTACACAATTTAGAAAATTCCAAAGAAAGATCTTCTCATCGTGCTAGGTGATTGGAATGCTAAAATAGGGCCAGATGCATACGGTCACTGGGCTGGCACAGTGGGGAAATTTGGGACAGGAGAAACCAACGATCGAGGACTAAGGCTACTAGAATTTGCCAGCAACTATAAACTAACCCTTGCAAATACACTATTTCCTCATAAGTTATCAAGAAGAACAACGTGGCATGCCCCAAAAACTGAGATACATGGCCAAATTGATTTTATTCTTGTATCCAAAAGATTCAAGTCCAGCATTAATAAAGCCAAGACTAGGACTTTTCCTGGCGCCGACATTGGTAGTGATCACGACATGGTATTGATGACGCTCAAGCTTAAACTCAAAAAGAACTATAATCAAAACAGATGTTCTCAGTTAAGATTCAATTTAGACAAATTGAAAGATCCAGAAATCGCGGGAATCTTTGAGGCAACTGTTGGAGGAAAATTCGCAGCTCTCAACTTTTTGGAGGATGATATCAACTCAATCACAGAGAACATGAAAGACGTGCTCATTGAATCAGCAACAGAAATACTTGGTAAAAGAAAGAAAATAAACAAACCATGGGTTACAGATGACATTCTGAAGTTATGTGATACACGGCGGGAAATGAAAAAGGTTAAGAAAGAGGTTCCTGAAGCAGCATGGCAATACAGTATGGTGAATAAAAATATTAGAAAGAAAATGAAACAGGCCAAAGAAAAATGGGTAGCTGATCAATGTGAGTCCATTAATACGGGGCTAATAAAAGGTAACAGCAAGGCAGCTTTTGACACATTAAGAAGACTATCAAAACCCCAACAGCCCAGGGTAACTGTCATAGAAGATAGCAATGGGGATCTGCTCAATGAAAAAACAGCTGTAATGAGAAGGTGGACAGAATATTGTAAAGAATTATATAACTGTAAACTTGACACTGACTTAGGCATATTAAACAATATTAAGTGCGAAAACAGAGAACTCGGAAATGCAGCAATACTACGGGAAGAAGTGGAAGAGGCTATATGTTCGATGAAAGGAGGGAAGTCACCGGGTGTGGATAATATACCAGCAGAGCTCTTGAAATATGGAGGACCAGATATAGTAAAAATCATGACAACAATTTGCCAGAAGATATGGAGTACAAAAAAATGGCCAAAAGAATGGACGCAGTCATTAGTAATACCGCTTCCAAAGAAAGGAAATCTAAAAATGTGCAAGAACTACAGAACCATTAGCCTTATTAGTCATCCAAGTAAGGTGATGTTAAGGATACTTTTGAACAGAATAAAACAGAAATCAGAAGAAATCTTGTCAGAGGAACAGGCTGGCTTTAGACCAAAAAGAAGTACCTCAGAACAAATCTTCAATATTAGATTACTGATCGAAAAACATCTCCAGCATCAACATGATTTATACCATAACTTCATCGATTTCACAAAAGCCTTCGATCGAGTCTGGCATGAAGGCTTATGGCAAATAATGAGAAAATTCAATTTTGATACCAACATCATAGATTTCATTGAAACACTATACAAGGACGCAAGCAGCGCTGTTTTTGCAAGCAACGACATTGGAGAATTTTTCAAAACAACTGTAGGAGTTCGCCAGGGATGTATCCTGTCACCAGTGCTCTTTAATATATATCTAGAACATATTATGCAGGAGGCTCTCTACGATTATAAATCAACCATATCGATTGGAGGCCGACCTCTGTGTAATCTACGTTTTGCTGATGATATTGATCTGATAGCTGGAACAGAATCAGAACTTCAAGACCTTACCTCTAGACTGGAGAAAGTAACAAAGAACATATGGGATGGAAATTAATATAGAAAAAAGCAAGATATTGGTGAATAGCCATAAGAAACATGTTCCGACCAACATTACGTTAAATGGGCAAACGTTAGAAGAAGTTAACACCTTTAAATATCTCGGGTCCACTATATGTAGTGATGGAAGATCAAATAAAGAAATGAAGACAAGACTTGAGATGGCCTCAGCTGCCATGACAAGGTTGAATGTGATCTGGAAAAGTAACATCAGTTTTCCTGTGAAAATCAAATTATACAAATCACTTGTATTATCTATTCTCTTGTATGGGTGTGAGGGCTGGACACTCACTGCAGATACGGAGCGAAGGATTCAGGCTTTCGAGCATAAATGTTATAGAAGAATTTTGCGCATTTGCTATAAAGAGCACAAAACAAATGTCTATGTTAGAGAGAAGATAAACACCTATGCAGGCCACCAAGAACCACTTTTGTCAATAGTGAAACGTCGAAAGCTTGCCTGGTTTGGGCATGTAACTCGTCATGACTCCCTTTCGAAAACGATCCTCCAGGGAACAGTCGAAGGTAAACGGAGAAGAGGAAGGCAAAGCAAATCCTGGGCTGATAACATCAAAGAATGGGCAGGACACGGTTTCTCCACACTTGTACGCATTGCTGAGAATAGAGAGCAGTGGAGGACCCTGTCTGCTGATGCTTCCACCATGGCACCCCTACGACCAATGACGGGTTATGGGTTGAGATGATGATGATATGAGGAGAAATAATTTTGCTCGCTTGATGAGCCCCCAACTTATTTAATTCAGTAAAATACTATTTCAATAGCTCTGTTTATGTGAGTTTAAAATGACTGAGACATACGGGTTCAGTTCACTCAAATATGATTAAATCAAATATACATTTGTATATATACAGATAGTTAGTTGCTTATCCTTTACAGGACGTGGCAATCAACCCCAGCTTTTATTGGCTGTTTGTGATTTTTCTAGGCAATTTTTTCATTCAGTAGTTTGCCATTGCTTTCTGAACGGTACGGCGCTTATACCATTGTTAAAAATCCACACAAAGCGATCTGCTACCAAACCGCCTGCAGCAGGTTTCGAACCTGGTATACCTGGATTATGAAACTGCGTTCATATCCATTAGGCCACAGACGCCGATATACAGATAACAAATTAAAAATCAATTATAGTTAACAATGTAAAATAAATATGTGGGGGTGCTGTAGGAAATATTCCTTTAAAGATTCATCACAGGTGAAGATCTGGTTTGAAATTTTTTTGTTTTAAGAGTTCACTTGGTAGCTTAAAGTGGGTACTTAGCTGCCAGTAAAATGTCGGTTGGTTTCGGCTTCAGCCGATGTTGGTTCTTTGCAGGTTGTAGACTGGTTCGTCTTGTCACTGGTCAAGTCTGGTGGCTGTAACACGTCCCTTATAGTATCGTGGGGTAATTGCGAAGATGGTCCATCGTCTTTCAAGACCCTTCTGATGATGATGTCTAGCTTTGATTGAAAACACTTATACCACACACTTGTTCTACAGACTAGTACCACCAATTGGTACCACCGACCCAAAGAACTTTGGGCAATACAGACGTCTGGCTCAGAGAAATAGTTTCCGCAACTTCCTTAAGATGTCTCTTAAACGTGGTCTGGGATATTGCTTTGACTAGAATCCCACTATTACTGTGCATTCAGGTTCTAGGTTTCTGGGCTTTCCGTATTAGTAAATGTAGAGTTTTCTTACTAAGTCCAGAAGATGCTCAAATACGTTGTCCGGGCCTTTAAATTAGAATCATGATTCTATTCCTTATCCTGGCTTGTCTGTCTTCTTGACGAGTTGAATTAGCAGTGCCATAGACTCAGAATGTGCTAGATTATAAGTAACATTCAGCCCACGCATCCACATTGCTACTATATGACAAGGCTTCAATCAGAAATGTTGCACTTTAACATCTCAAATGCTAAACCAACAGCAATCAACTTGCTTACTTGGGTAGGGGATATCCCCACTACCCTCTCATGGAAAATCCATGCGTGACACATGAAATGTGATTTTTTCAAAAAGAAACTCCCATATAAAGTATTGTCTCTTCCTTTGATATTGATCATGTTTACAGCCCACCACTCCTTAGATCTATCATTGCTAATATCTTTCCAGATTAACAACTTATCGTAACTATTGCCTACAACAAATCTGCGCGGAAATGATTACATCATTTTCGTGCAACAAAATCCCATTCGTTATCTTTCGAGCATGTCTTTAATTTGTCACCAGACTGATATTTTCCGACACGTTCCTGTGCAAACGCACACCTCTCATGCAACAAACCTGGGTTTTTGTTCCCTCTCAGACAGAAAATCGGAAGTTACAATAGCCGACTTAGTGATAAGCCAACTAACTGGCCATCTCCGCTTTGTTTACGTATTAATCCGGACGCTTCCAATCATTATCGTTATCTTCCTATAAACACCTGGTATCACTACACGAAAATTGACCAGCATGACTTAAGACCAATATTGCCCTACCTGTCTAATCTTACAAGGGTAAACCCGGACATAACATGAATTAAAGGAAGAAAGTGTAAACAATGGATGGCGCACGGAATTAAATACGTAAAATGAGCGGTAGATCAATAATATCGGAGAAGAGAAAATCATGAAAAGAGAACGGAAAATTCTGTCGCAATCACTGAGGGCCAGCTAGAATGTTGTGGGAGGCAGCTATCTTTATAAAAATCCTTTAAAGCTGTATGACATGGCAGCCGTCGAGACGGAAGCGCCCTAACCTTTCTAGTCTCCGCTGCCTTGTGTGTCAGACCCTTTTTTAGTCAAAGGCAATGGGAGACTGCCGTATACACGCCGACGGAAGAGAAGGGGAAACAACCATCGTGTTGTCCTTTGTGCAGTTATGAATCGAAACAAATTTCATAGAAGCGAGAAAGATATTGCTATGGTTTCCAGATGTATCTTCTAGCCCTGTAAAAAGCACCGCGTGGTGCAGGTGATACCCGACATTCATCACGCGCTGTTAACAAATTAAAATTAAGAGACGAAAAAAAAAAATTGATCACAGTAATGTGGAGTGTTAAGGCACTTACACAGATGGACACATATATAACAGCAGGGGGAATGGAAATAATGAATGTACATTTATTAAAAAAATTATGCGAAATGTATTATATTGAGTCCTATTAGTTAAAATGAATTGTAGACCAGTAGATACGAATTTTTATATAAATGTATGCACCAACAGCAGATAATACAGACGTATAAATTGGCATATTCAACAAAGAGCTTGGCATTACTATGGTACAGTGCAGACCTCATGCGATAATGTAACACATGGAGATTTCAATGTCAAAGCAGACTATATAAAAGTATAAGCTGTGACCGTGGTTACTGCATGGTAGAAAGAAATTGAATATGTGCTCAAATGGAAAGGTGGGCGTGATGTAACAGTTCGTATTCACCGCTCACCTACCCGAGGAGCATAGGACTTCACCCAAACTTATGTCAAGTCTTCCTGTCCCGTTCCATCAGCTCAAGGTCTTTTCGTGTCCTCATCCCATTCATGTCTGTCTCCGGTTCTCTTTTCCATGTGTTCTTTAATCTTCCTTGACCTCTCTTACTCTGGGGATTCCAGCATAATAACTGCCTGGTAATTCTATCAACAGGTTTCCTCAGTGTGTGTCCTAACCATCTCCAGCGTCTTCTTCCCATCTCTTGTTCAACTGGCACTTGTCTGGTTCGTGTCATCAGATCCACATTAGCAATCTTGTCATACCACTTCAATCCTTCTAATCTACGACCTTTGGGTGTAGAAAAGCCCAGGAAACAATGTTCGAAATCAAATTGATTACATACTGATTACATATGCTGAAGTTTTTTTTTTAAATTTGATATCCATGAACACTAAGCAAGGTACAGACTGAAGCTGATACTATGTACCAGGGATAGGACAATTTAGAATGAAGGTGAAGAAATTAAAGAGGCCTTCAAAAAATGCCGCTTCAAGATTTAGCTTTCTGTAAATCAGGTATGGTAATGAGTGATACATTACATTACAATACAGAATAGACATGCAGTATTGCCATACAGAAAAATACAAAGTATAGATGTAAAATTAGGAATGCTAAAGAAGTCAGTACATCTTACATGAATAGAAATCACACCAGCATTAAAGAGTGCTGCAAAGATGAAATGGATATCAGATACATTTTAACAATTGATTGACGTAATGGGGCAGAAGAAGCAAGAAAATAAGAAAACGAAAGACTAAATAAGGAAACAGTAAACAAATATGAAACAGCAAAGGTAACCAGATTAAACCAATCGGACAGAAATCTCATAATGTGTACGACACAGAAAATACACAAATTACAGGGTCAATGAATTAACAGCAAGACGACCATATGATGGAAATCAAAATGAGAAACAATATTAATGGATCAAGAGAACGTAATAGAAAGACGGACGGGATAAAACAAGGAGGTTTATGATTGTGAAAGGTCCGAATTAAATATTCTAGACTAGGCTGGACTACAAGTATTTCTGGCAGAAGTTGAGGACGCCATGAGCCACACGAAGAGAGGCAAAGGTCTTGGACCAGATGATTTAGCAGAAAAGGAAATGAAAGCTTTGGAAGAATTTGTGGTAACCATTACAACACAATTGTTGAATGACATTTACAACCGTGGTTAATTACCTGATGTTCTACATATATTCACATTCATAGCTTTTCGAGAGGCAGCTATCGAATTTGAAGACCATCGCAAAATTAGTCTTGTGACCAAAATATTAAAAAGAATTATCATGAAAAGAGTGATAAGTAAAATAAAACCCGAAAAATGTGACGAACAGAACAAATGATGTGTAATGTGAGGCATAAAAACGCCACATATTTAAAAACTATTAATAAAAAGAGCTAAAGAAATGAACAAAGATCTATAAGTGTGATTTGTAAACTACATTATGGCATTGGACAAGGGAAAACTTGATAAAATAATGTTAGAAAGGATAAAATAGCAACAAATATCTTGTTCGCACCTTACTGAGCACGGGGCCAGCCCCAATCACAACCTCATATCAGTTGTCTTTTACGATAAACCTTATAACATTAGTATATTCGTATATTGTCCCCACAAGACGCCCGGGAGCTACACTGGGCAATAAGAACATTTACTGGCACGCAACAACAGTTATAAGAGTTGGCTCCAAACACGAGCTTTAACAATTGGCAGCCAAGTTGGAATGTTTCAGCAGATTAAAAGATTCTAGAGATGTCGGCTGTCACCTGATCTGCTCAATCTGTACAATGAAAATGCAACAAGATTCAGGACTGAATGGATACTTGGCCAACTCAACACTCCAAGTATGTGGATACTTCACGCAACTGAAGAATACATGACTGTTAAACGAACCAAACTAATTACAAACGCTTTCGCTTCTATAAATTTTCTATTCACCAGTATAGGCCAAATGCCATACGACAAATATCGCAATACTGTGTCTAGTAAATCGTAGACGAATATGAATAGTAAAGAATAACATCACTTGGTGGTTCCCCAACAGCAGAAAGACATGGTGACGCTCCTGATGAAGACAGACATAATATAAATATCCTGACTCTAGCCTCAGCAAATAGCCGTGTAAAGGAACGAAGCAGTGGCGGTTTTATGCATACGCAACTTAGACTTTTTGCTGAGGGCATCGCGCTTTATGGGGTCTCTCGCACAAATATAAGCTTATCGATGCAACTAGAATATATTTAAGGGGCCTCGCAAATTCACGCTTGCCTGTGACCTAGCACAACCTAAAACCGCCACTGGAACGAAGGTCCAGGTAAATGAAAATGTATAATTTTTCTATACTTCGACAAGGACAGAGAAAATGCCTACGTTACGGTCACAGGACTTTCGTCGGGGACAATCGAACAAAACCAGACAAGAAAGAACAAAGGCAGTATCTCCTCGCGTCACTTGACATCACAGATAAAGTAAAAAACTAAACTAAAAAGCCACTTCGACTCAGTTCGTATTTGCGGGACTTTGCAATCCACGATTATATTTTTATTAACGATGTCATTACGGGAGTTAATGGAACGTGAAATGGCGGATAATCTAGCGTAGATATTTGTGATAAGCTCGGCTACATTGTTCATGGAATCTAAAGCATGGCGCCAAACATAACGCCAGCGTAATAGGATACTGTGGGATAGAATGATTGATTTGGCAATTGAGTATCTTCCACAGGCAGAGCAGTATGTTGGTAAGCAAGTAATCAGACATGAGACAGATAGTTGGTAGATAGAAAGAACGACTGAACGAGCTACAATCTGTATTTATATGTAGACCAATAGCATATACTGCCGTAGAATAGTGAAGTATTATAGACTTTAATTTACTAGATCCAGCTTTGAAAGGTGGTGTGATCAGTTTCCTTCCTCGCTACCTTTGCCTATCCTAACTCAAGAGCAGAGTCAAATACCCATGTTGTCGTGGAGTAGTTTTGAGGAGAAGGACAGCTTGGATGGAATGGAAGAATAAAGATAATAATGTCTTATTGATAGTTTACGAGTTCGTAATGGAACTGCCTCTCCTCGGGAAATAGTGTACTAGAAATTTACTCAAAAGAGAATTCTAACAACTAAACAGGATATTTTCTGGACGATAAATTCTCTCTAAGGAATCCTACAAAAGGGCTGTGTAAAGCACGTAAGGTTGAGAAAGAGATTTGGTGTCCAGCCACATTAAAAATATCCCGACCCAATAAAAGTTAATTTAATTATGGCTCAGCCCCCAGGGTGTAGATTTATGTTTAAAACAAAATACAGCCCAAATAAAGTTAACAAGAAAAATAACAACAGACGCTGTTAAGTTAAATTGAATAAAAGGGTATAGATTCTCACATATCTGAATGTACATAAAAATATGAAAAAAGAGTTTAGCTCTACTGTTTAGAAAAAAACAACTAGTATGTCTTCATATGGACCAGAAGATCGTTTCTATGGTAGGTTTGCTGGTAGGTGTTAATACTCATCTCCTCAAGGACTGTAGTAGCTGCGGAGATTATTTTGTTTCGGACTCTGTTGGTTTGGTCTTCCCCAGCACTTTGGTACAGTGTTACAGTTCTATCGTATCAGCGGGCGGCAGAGTTTACTTCCCTGGACATTGCGCATCTCAAATAAGGATGAGGTAAGTCAGCCCAGCTGAATACTTCTGCTTACTGGTTGATATGGGTAACTGGGTTTTGGAATGGTTACCTTGTTTTAATACAGTTGGTATGGGATAATCTTTGGTACAGTGGACTCGTACCCTGGTTTGTACCCTGGACCCGTAACCTGGTTTAGTACCTTGTAACCACAACCTGACTTAGTGCCTTGTAACCGCAACCTGGGTGGACTGGAAACAATTGAAGTCCCATTAGTGATTTCAAGAACAATCATGTAAGTCTGATCGCCGGTAAGCGTCCATCAGAAATTAAATTAACACAATGCTAACTACCATTCAGTAACAGAGTAACAGTGTGTGATCTATTATCTATGAAATACTCCTTCTTAACTGACATTATAGCGTATCTTGAGTTCTCAGTCTCTATCTGGCTGTCTGCTTATTTACAGCAGTGGTTTTCCCCATGTGAGCAATAAGTTTCACAAACTGTGAGGTATGGGCTGGGGTCATCAAATAGTTGAGAACCACTGGTTCACCTAGTGCCCATAAAGCAGTATTTTAATTTTAGGGTCACTGTCAACAATGGTTTGAGAACCACCGTGCAATAGTTTCCTATGCTGCTTTAACATGTTGGGGTGTCATTGCTGCCAAGGTCTGAGAACCACTGATTTACATTCTTGCTACTTGAGCAGAAAATCATGTGGAGGGTAGTCATGGTCTCAAGACTTGAGAACTGCTGACTTACATTTGGTCAGTCAAGTGGTAAATTCATTAAATAGCTCAAATAATTGTAAGCATTCTTAAAGTTCTGGTTCCTGTAGAAAATCACATTTCTATGACTGATAATAAAATAGTTCTTCAATCATACAACATGGTATATGCATAGGATTACATTAACTACATGTAAAGAACATTCCATGATGAAAAACCCATTAATGTCCAATATGAGTAAGGGAGAAGTGATTGAGAATACTTTTTATCAAGTTTGTAGTCTTGACAGAGAACACTGAAGGCTTATAAGAAATAGCAAATAGAAGGACCACTAATACACTTCTGTTTTGCTTGGGTCAATATGCAAATCTCAAAGTAACAACAATAATATACATCAATTATTTAACCCTGTTTTATTTCTGCCCGGCTGTGAGATAAAGATCAGTGGTTAATTTGGTCTATGACCTCAGCAAACTCATACATTAGTTTGAGTGATCTGTAAATATGCAAATAACAATTATTGTCACTGAAAATGGAAATACATTTAAAACTTTGCTTAACAAAAGGTACTGCAATAATAAGCTGTGGATAAACATATGATTCAATCAACCAATACCCTTTAGCTCCCCAAGGAGCATAGGTCTTCAACAAACACATGCCAAGTCTTCCTGTCCTGTGCCATCCGCTCAAGTTCTTTCCATGTTTTCTTCATCATTTTCACCCCTGTTTCCAGTTCTCTTCTCCATGTGTTTTTTGGTCTACCTCTGCCTCTCTTTCCCTGTGGAATCCAGAACAAGGACTGCCTTGTAATGCTATCAACAGGTTTCCTCAATGTGTGTCCTATCCATCGCCAGGGTCTTCTTCTCAACTCTTGTTCCACTGGCACTTGTCTGGTTCTTGTCATCAATTCCACATTTGTGACTTCGTCATACCATTTCAGTCCTTCTATTCTACGCAAGCACCCGTTTATAAAAGTCTGTAGCTTTTTGGTTGTTGTTTTTGTTGTTCTCCATGTCTCAGAGCCATACAATAAGGACTGACTTCACATTTGAGTTGAAGATTCCTATTTTCGTGTTGGACTTGATTTCTCTTGTTCTCCATATATTTCCCAATGCAATGAAAGCTCCTCTTGCTTTTGTATTCTTATTTTGATATCACTGTCTGTCCCTCCAACTTTGTCTATATTACTGCCAAGATATGTGTACGATTCTACATCCTTTAGTGGTGTTTCTTCAAGTTCAACCTTGTTATCATTTCTGGCATTTATTCTCATAATCTTTGTCTTTTCCCTGTGTATTTTCAGGCCCACCTGTCGTGACCTCTAATCGAGAATTTTCATTTTCTCTTGCATCTGATTATGATTATGGGACAGAAGAGCCAAGTCATTTGCAAAATCCAGATCATCAAGCTGTTTAGTCAGATTCCACTGGATTCCATTTCTGTTGTATGATGTCGATGTTTTCATAACCCAATCTACAAGGTATAGCTAGTAAGAAAAGAAATGGAGACAAGATACATCCCTGTCTCACTACCGTTCTAATCCTAAAAGGTTCTGTAAGTTGTCCTTCATGAAAAACTCTACATGTCATATCTTCATAGGTCTTCTTTATTAAGTTAATGATCTTCATGGGAACTCCATAATGGCTCATCAATTTCCAAAGTGATTCTCTGTCTACACTGTCAAATGCCTTTTCATAGTCACGAATCCGATGTATAGTGGTGAATTCCATTCCAGACTTTGTTCAACTATTATTCTCAATGTGGCTATCTGGTCTGTACAGGATCTATTTTGTCGAAAACCTGCTTGTTCATCTCTCAGTTGCTTGTCTATGGCCTCTTTTAATCTCTCCAGGATGATTCTGTTTAATACTTTTCCTGGCACTGATAGTAACATTATTCCTCTATAATTTGTGCACTCTTGTAAGTTTCCCTTCTTAGGCAACTTGACCAGATAACCTTCCTTCCATTCTGCTCTTATTTCCTCTCGTTCGTTCGTTCGTTCTCTCTCCCAGACTTTGCCAAGTAGTTTGTATAATATCTCTGTAGAGGTATCAATATCTGTTTTGATGGCCTCTGCTGGAATAAAATCTGGACCAGCTGCTTTTCCGTCTTTCAGAAGCTTTATGGCTTTCTTTATTTCTTCTCTACTTGGTCGTTTATAGCTGATTTGTAGCTCCTCTTCTGCTGGCTGGATGTCTGGGGGATTAGTTGGAGCTGGTCTGTTGAGAAGTTCCTCAAAATGTTCTGTCCATCTCTTCATTTGTTCTTGTATATTACTAAGCAATTTTCCATTCTTATCTTTTATTAGGCCATTTGCTTGCTTATATTTCCCTGTTAGCTTCTTTATGTTGTTGTACAGGTCCCTAATATTTCCTTTTGCTGCACCTTCCTCTGCTTCCCTTGCCAAATCATCAATATATTTCATCTTGTCTCTTTTGATGTTTCTTCTTACTTCTTTGTTTGCTTCTATGTACACTTCATGAGCCTTGGCTTTGGAGCTTCTGTTTAAATCTGCTTTCTTGTTTTTCAAGAAATTTACAACAAACATATGATTAATCATGTTATAAAATCAGCAGTATTAGATCTACTTACTGAACCCTCATGGATTTTCAATCACAAAGTAGCGTCGATTGAGGCCCATACGCCTCTACGAGCGATGATTACAAGTAGAATGACTTATAATTCCCTCCACAATTCCAGGATGGCTGTTCCCGGGCAGGGGTGGGTGACCTCTTCGGTAGCATTGTTGCAAATTCTATTTTGGTCCCAGGGGTATCAAGTTATCTTCATTTTAACTGGCCCTAGTATCCACTGCTGATTTACGAGCGTCCAGTTCGTGACACAAACAAAGGGTTGACTTCCGGACTGGCCGTAGCACTCTTTTTCACCTTCCCAGTGGAATGACTTTCGCTGGCTAAGGGAATAATTTATTGCCCTTGACCGTGAAAATCCTGAGCTAGCGAATACTGTGTATTATAAGGCTAGAGAGAGAGAGACTTTTGGTTTCTTGTCTAGTGATAGGAGAAATTTGTAGAGGAATAAAATAATAGACAGAAGAAAAAGTCGGTGAGAAGTCGTTGCACGACACATGTACAGTTGGGTAGACTGGAGCGTGACACCGCGGTGTTTCGAACCCGCTACTTTTTCCGAACATAAGGAAGGAAAAACAATGCCCTCTCAAATTTATAAAGGACAAGCAAGGCAAATTGCATACTGCCCCGAAGGAAGTAATGGAAAGATGGAAAGAATATTTCTCAGAACTCCTTGATGGTGAGCAAGGTCAATCATCAGAAATGATAACCACTAGCACAGAAGAGGAAACCAATGGTGATGAAGATGACATAAAGATGGAAGAACCGAAGGCAGCACTAGAGAAAATCAAGATGGGCAAAGCAGCAGGGCATGATGGTATAACACCAGAAATGGTTAAGTACATGGGAGCATCAGGTGACCTATTACTCTTAAGTGTCCTACAGGCAGGGTGGTGCAACAAGACCGTACCAAAGAATTGGGAGATTGCCATCATAAAACCAATTTTCAAAAAATGTGACAATCGACAATGTGGAAACCACAGAGGCATATCCCTTCTCAGAGTCCCTGGTAAAATCTATTCTATAATCCTAGAGCAGAGACTCCGACGCCTAGCTGAGCCACAATTGGATGAGATCCAGTGCGGATTCCGAGCAAACCGAAGTACTCAAGACCTAATCTTCACACTCAGACAGCTGAGTGAAAAGGCTCTTGAGTATAAAAGTGAGATCCATCTTTGTTTCATAGATCTGGAAATGGCGTTTGACAGGGTCCCCTGGAGCAAACTTTGGGACTGTTTGGTAAGGAAGAACATTCTAGCTCCTCTGATTCATGCTATACAGAGTTTCTACAAGTCTTGCAGAAATTATGTGAGGACAGCAAACTCTAAGTCAGAAGAGTTCAGGACCACCACTGGTGTAAGACAAGGTGATATCCTGTCACCTTATCTTTTCATACTCCTCATGGACGATGTTATCAAGGCATGTAAGGAGAGAACAAGAAAGTATTCAGTGGGGTACTGGAAGATGAGACAGGTATGTATTTCAGAGCTGGCATTTGCTGATGAAGTTGCCCTGATTGCTAAATCAGAGGCACATCTCCAATCCAACCTGCACGTATGGAAGGAAGAGCTGGAGAAGAGAGGATGTCATAAGCAGCTCTAAAACAAAATCCATTGTGATATCACGAGAAGAAAGAAGACATCAGATTAAGCTGGGAGAACAGGTCCTGGAGCAGGTCGACCACTTTAAATATCTCCGTGCTATTATAGACCGAAAGGGAGGCATCAAAGAAGAGTTGGCCACTCGAAAAGCAGCAGCTGGGAGACTTTTTCAGGCCATAAATCGAGGATTCCTCAGCAAAAGAGAGGTTGGTAAGAAAACGAAGATGGCTGTATACCGCTCCACCTATGTCCCAGTCTTGACATATGGATGCAAGTCATGGGCAATGACTACAACCCACAAAAGCCAGATCCAAACCTTAGAAATGAGGTATCTGAGGAAGGTGGTTGAAGTAACAAAAAGAGACATGGTCCGCAACCAGACGATACGTCAAGGCCTAAAATACCACCCCCTGCAGACACAAGTAGAACAGTCCCAACTAAGATGGTTTGGCCATGTCTGCAGAATGGGAGAAGAACGGCTACCACGACAAGCATTCGAAACAAAGAGCCAGGGATCCAGACCCCCAGGACGACCCAGAGTCCGCTGGGAGGACAATATTAGACAATCTTTGAAGGACCGAGGACTAGAATGGAACCAGGCCAGGAGGAAGACAGCCGATATGATAGTCTGGCGATCTCTCTTCCACACCTCTACACCTCACGGTAGAAGGGGAACGACTAAGTAAGTAAGTGTTCAGGGAGGACACCTTCAGTCACAAAGAGAATGTTCCCATAAAATAAGTTCACAGCTATTTAACAAACTGGTAAACAGGTATATGTCTTGAGATATAGTAGATATAGGTAAGACATTTCAGAATAAACCATCATCACGGTTGAACGAACTTATTGAAGATATCAGTTCTTGGTTGAACAAGATTCTGGCGGTTTTTTATATATTTGAACATGCGCCCTAATATAACCAGCGAACCTTAAGTTTAGGTTAAACGGGGCGCGTATCGTCAAAAAAAGGCAACATTCCTATTTTAAAAAGTGGGGCCTAGCGCGAAATATAAACAAGCGCTGGCATTTATTGGTTCCTCTAAACTTTGCGCATGTGCACAGCCATTTCACTACATTCAAACAAATATTTGATAATAATGAAACAAACACGGCCCTGCTTTGAAAAGTAAAAACAATAAATTTAAAGCGCATACATTTTTTTGTACTGTGGGGGAGGGAAGAGATTGCATAACTTAAAATGTGTCTGCACGCCGGCCATTACAAATTATAGGGGACACTACTAGCACTTACGTTGTTAAACATGACAGAGGAATGAGGTCGTACTGTCACGTAATATTTTATTGACAGACAACAAATCGGGAATAGTAAGAAACGTTTAACGGGAAGAGTATTCAGTTGAAATAAATAGTTTAGTACCAGGCATGACATTGCCTGGAGTTCCGCAATTCATCCTCAGGGGTTCCGCAAGAAATTGTGGAATAAATAATAAAAATGTTGAAGTAGCGCTAAAAAATTCCAAATATTGTTATTTAAGATTATATAATTGAATATGTCTATGTTCACTTATTGTATCGAAAATATCTTACTTATATAATAATTTAAACCTTTGCAAACGTGTGAATGATCAGTAACGCTCTTCCTATTTATTTAAATTTAGAGACAGACTTCCGTCTAAATAATAGTAATAAATCAGAGATAAAGATGTCTTGGCAATAATTTTACGGCTATAGAATTGCGTCGTAGTGGTTCCGCTGGCCGTGAAAAATTATTTAAGGGGTTCTAGCTTCGTAAACGATTGAGAAACACTGGTCTAGGGAGACTGAAAAAAAAAAAAAAAAACGATGTTGCCCGTAGGTCAAAAGAAACTAGTCTTTTAATTATTGCATAAGTGCAGCGATTCCAAATATTTGAGCAGTACCAAAGACAGCAATTCCAAATATTTGAGCAGTAACACAGACAGTTTTTTTTTTTTTAAATATACAAGCATGCTAGAATGTCAGCCTAGAATTTGGGGCAAAAGAAAGTTAGTGAAGGTTTTGAGAAATTACAATGGTAATATATTGCACTGGTAATATATAGCACTGGGAGATTTCATTTCGATGTTTGATCTACAATTGCCCCCTATTTTAAATGCTTACATGCTTGGTCAGCAGGTTCACAGTTAATATATACAGTAAAATCAATTTTTCATGGAGTTTTGCCTATTTTATCTGGTGGATACGAAGAGAAATTTCGTTTTAATGGATAGCGTCGCGTAATGCTTGGAAAATGTTAACATAATTTGTTAGTTGTAATAAAAAAAACTTAATCCATATCCGACATGGTCAAAATAAGTGCGTTACAATCAGTTAAATTCAGGTAGACGTCATGTGGGAATGACTATAACATTTCCTTAATTAAAATATTAAACACAAAAGAATCTAACATGGAGCGTCCAGGGACACCTGATAAAATGGGTTATATGAACCAGATAAACTGTTTTTATAGAAAAGACATTGTGTTTTGTTATCTAGAAATAATTTGATTAACATAATGTGTATTTTGTAAAAAATTGTATATCTTGTGCTTTTGGCGCAAATGAATGAAACAAAACAAACAAGGACAAAAAAACGTGGTCCGTTGCATTGAGTATCTCATGTAGATCTAACTACAATACTCTTTTAATTCTATCGCAGTTGATATACGAGTGCCAAAATTCTAAGTTAAATTAATAGTGCCTGACAGGAGTGCATTGGACGAAAGCAGCTTGAATTTCGTGCGTGAGTTGTATCGATGGGAGACGCCACAATTTTGTTGACACTTTGCCGCTAAAGATTGTAGTTTGTATGTTTGTGTGTTGTAGTCAGTTACGTCAGTTCAAACGTAGTGAAGTTGTTAACACGCACTGTTTTCAACGTGGGAGACCGGGGCTAGCGTTCCGCGAGGGCTTCAGTCACAACAGACGTGATCAGTTGGCAGTATAATAGTATCATCATTTTAATGTAATCTCCCTATGTAAAATAGAGCGAACACCGCAGTAGGCCCGTTGCAGGAAGCCTGCTAGGAAGTATTTGTGTGCTTTGGCAGCGATGGTTTCAGTCGCAATTCGTTTTCCATGATGACGTTCAAGCACAACCTCTTACCACTTGTCTGACGTGGCAGTTGGCCTATTATTTCTTTTCATCTTCTTCCTCGTTCGCCTTCAGATTTCCACATTAATGACTCTAATAAAGGTAGTAGTCAGCTCAAGGTCCTGGGCATCTCCAAACAGTTTTTATGTGGAGAGAAATAGGTTTTTGTCATATGCTACTTTGCTCATTGCTGTTAGGCAGAACTACAGCAGATGTTCGGCTGTCATGGGGCTGATACGACATGTGCAGAGATCTGTTGCACCAATCCTGTGGTATAGATGGTATCTCAATCTGGTGTGTCCAGTAGACTTCAAGATGATCGGATAGACTGGCATAGAGATAAGCATCAAATGTTTGGCTTTAGAATGGTGGATCATCGTAACTTGGATATATATCCCATTTCTACTTAATTAGGAAGTAACAGCCACACGATCTTATTCCAGCGTCAAAAATATTGAATTAACGTGTAATTCATTCTGTGTTTTATTCTGTAACAGCTAAACGAATTGTTTATCATTGTTGTGAACAGTGGACAATCAATTGTTTTTGTTAAAATTATTCCCCTTCTGTCGCCCTGACTCGCTATGTTTTTTTTTTTCCTTTCGATATTACAATGTGCAATATAAGATTGCTTTCATGAATCCGTTGTGAAGAATCTCAGACATAGTAAAATTATTTCTTTGTACAACATTTCTGTTCTTTCTTTCTTCTTTGTTCCTGAGTAGCTCATGATGTTTCATACACACACAGGTGTTTTCTTATTTCATGCAGTTACTGTTTTCTTGTCTCCATCTATGGTCGTCTTATTAAGTTCCTGTAAGTCAAAACTTTTACTCTGTTTATTTTCTCTGTAGTAACCTTTCTTAATTTGGCATCTTTAATCTGTGTTCTCTTTTGCATACTTTCAGTATCGGAATTAAACCATTCGAGTGTCTCCCTTGTTGTAAAATAAAATAATGTTAGTTGTTTTATTGAATATATATATATATATATTTTAAATTTGGTTTATTTAATTATATACCTATAATTAATACATATCCGACATGGTGACAATAAGTGCGCTACAATCAGTTAAATTAAGGTAGACGTCATGGGGGAATAGCTATAGCATTTCCTTAATTAAAATATTAAACAAGAAAGAACCTAACTCTTTGCAATAATACAAGATGATAAATAAAAATATAAATAATTTTTATTTGCCATCTTGTGGCTAGATCGAAGTCCATCAGTTATATCAGAGCTTAAGTGCCATTCAGAAATAAGTGAACCGTGCCTACTCTAGTGCAGAGTTGATACATACCAAGCTCTGAAAACGACTTCTAGTTTCAATCACTTTGCACCGTGTAGCCCCAAAAAGGGCTAGTCCTGAAAATGACTGCTAGCATTTCCATCGTTCATAAATATTAAACCCTGAAAACCCCCTGGTCTTCTGGGAAGTTATGCCTAGCCTTCTCGGATAAGGGCGAAAATTAGAAGGTCTTGTGTGCAAGTTGCGCACGTTAAAAATCCCACGGCAGTTGGAAATCGTAAAGAGTACGCCATAAGGCCGCTGAACTGGCAAAATTTTAAAATTAGAAGCCTACCCACCACAAACATATTTAAAGAATGTGTGAATCTTATATACACACACTGGGATTCTCACTGGTGCTACGGAGTTCGTGGAGCTGTGCTGAGATCTTCCTTGTGTGATCTACGGGAGGAGATCGGAGCACTGATAGAGTTGTCCATCTGCAGTGAAGATAGTCCTTAAAACTAAACCAAACCACACCTTTTAAAGAACTAATAGTTTCTATTAGCTAGCATGATAAAGCCCTAAGAAGGGCTAGTGCTGAAAAAGGATTGCTAGCTAAGCTGACGCTACTCACACGAGCTCGACAGGCACGCGATCAAAGTATGATGGTTACTAAATTTTCATCTATATGTTTATGCAGCGTTCGACTGACAGAGTTGTTAGCTCGTTGGTCTCTCGCGGTAAAGGTACCGGGTTTGCTTCAAGGTTTCGACACGCTCTAGTCTACTCAGCTGTAAATTAGCATCTGACTTTGCTCTGGAGTTAGCGAAGGGAAAGACAGTGAGGAAGGGAACTGATCACTCCATCTCTCGATGCTGGACCAATTATAGTGAAGTCTTAACACTTCTCTCCCCTATGACAATGTCTGTTGTGGGACTACCTTTATCATTTATGGTTACACTGCGTCAACGCCTGGTAGATTCCATTCATTCTGATTCACGTAAATGAGTTTGGTTCGTGTTTGTGTCCTCTTGTTACCACGACCTGCTGTAGACTAATTAAAATCAGACGACGAAATAAACTCATCAACAAAGACTGCGAAAGTCGTTAAAAAAAAAAAAAAATAGAGTAAGTTCGTCACTGACGGATGTAGTGCATGAGTGTGCCAGAATTTGAAAGTGTACCGTTACACGCAGACATTTAGAACCTATGATAAAAAAAAAAATTGTTAATCACACATGCATATACTTTTTATGATCTACTGAAACTATTGGGTTTGAAAGGACAATCAAGATCACGGGCTCTTAAGAAGCTCGGTGAAACTGCAGAAAGGGCATCGTGTTTCGCCGTGAAACAGGCGCATCGGTTTATTGAATTCAAAATAGTAATTTATTTACAACATAATGGTTACTTTCCCAATTGCCTTCAGCTGCCAGCATGGATAAAAACAGAAGTGAAGTTGAAAGTTGCAACCAAGATGGAGTGGGTTCAATTCCAAACACAAGACAACAGGAGGCGTCTTCTTCTTCTTCTTCTGTTTTCGTCCTGAAAAGGACGTTGGTTGCGTTGTGACGCCGTTTACAGCAAAGCTGTGATATCTGCGCCTTTCGGCCCGACACATCCCACTTCGGCACGGCATTTTTTAGGACCGGGTGTTGACTCCGTTTTATGGTTGAGTACAGTTTATACTGGTGAAGAGGTAGCTTAAAACGCGAATGGTTAAAATGAACGAATGTCAACAATATTCTTCAAACGAACTTCAACAAGTAGTGTTGAACTGGGTGAACTGGGCAAGTACTGGCAGTACATAAGTCGGTGATGACTGTACATAGATTTTATTCATTATGACACATACGGAGTGGACAAGACTAACATCGTCACAGGCGCAAAGATCATACATCAGCATAATGGTAATTACTTTTAAAGTTCCTGAAGATTCTCTACCAATAAAGTCCTCTGACTCAAGTGACTAAGGATCACAAAACTGTTACCGTATAATATTCTTCTCATTCAAGTCCATTGACCTTCCTTCAAGGACGTCTATCATGGTAACGTATTCATACTCCAGGATAAAATCTTCCATATCATACTTCACAATCCCATACGTTCTCCAAAACATAACGTTAGATAGCATATAGTTTCAAACAAAGTCATACACGATAATACGAACAGGTTAGAGATTCCAGTTGACTAACCTCTCCCATTCTATGCCACGCTTCTGGCATTGTTGAATGTACGGCATATAAAATATGAAGCATACGAATAAATAAACTGGTTTACACGTAGGTATTATTCCTCTACGGTAATCTAATATGACCACCGACTCCGTCTGTCCATTCTAGGAAATTACATGCTAAGATGACTTCCCGCTAGACTACAACTGGGAGCGGCCTGATACTTTAGTTTACGGCAATAAATATACAAATATAACCGGGGCGACACTTACATGATCCTTCCATCATTGGCTTCGTCAAGAATACCAATTGAATCAATATAACATACTGGCTTATACAAAACTGCCAGAAAATTCCAATAATCTATATCTCGGACATAACAAAGTCCGCACTGCCCCGTTCAAAACCTGACGTCACAATCCCCAAACTAGGTTACCCGTGCGTCCAAAGCAACTCACACTGCATTGTGCACGTCAGTGCGTGAATCAATCGAACGCACAAATAATAAAATATATAAAGACTGGTGCGTACATTTGGCAGGACCGAAGACTACCCCCTTAGGTAATAAATGTACGTAACAGCTCCCTTATCACCTCCCCTTAAAAAAAATTAATTCTATTAATTTTTTTGAACTTAATACCCGAGAGAGGTGAGTCAAAACTACCACAAGATATATGAAATGCATAAAGTTATACTATATTAAGAAAAGAATATTAAAAGAAATCAATATAACTAAATGATAGTATGCATTAAAGCACACATCCACAATCGACCTACTTTGGAACGATGTGGTAAAACAAGTTTGAAAATGAAAAATGAAAAAAACCATTAAAAAAAAAGATGATAATAAAATTCAACTAAGTTTTCAACAAAATTTGAAACATATGATTTCAAAAATGAAAATGAACAGCAACACTGATGATGATCAATGACAAGAGAATCAATGAAACAGAAAAATTGAAAATACAATGTGCAAAAATGAAACAATGCAAAATTAAACACATTAAGAATTAACACACTTAATGTTTTCTAACACTAGTACGGTTGACTAGTGATCTAACAGTGAGATATCATAACTAAGACCCGTGAATGTAGGTATTACCTGACAACTAAGAAAGTTAGTTTGTGTGTGATCCATAATCAATTAAATAGATTAAATTGAATTAATCTAATTCATATATTTCTTAATTACTAACAAATAACTAGTTAACAATATATTCTAAGTAATTTCAATATCCCTATCAATATGTCACTGTTCCGTTACAACTAGTTAGTAATCGACGAGATAATGTTCTCAATGTTCCATACACGATATAATATATTCTCTAACACGTTATGTAGTGTAATATGTTCCATAGGAATAACAAATGTATATTTGTCGCTCTTAACAATGTTGCCATATTAATAAAAAGTTACTGTAGTACCAATGTTCTCGTTCTAATAAAACGTTAATATAGTATCAATAACAATGTACAAAGTTATTCATGTTATCGGTGAGGATGTTCCAACATCTGGAAGTGGCTTAGTTTCGACAAGTTCGCTTGGGCATCTTGATAGACAGTCTGCGAACACATTCTGCACTCCAGGAATAGCTCGTATCTCAAAATGGAACGGTTGAAGCGCTATAGCGTAACGCGCTGACTTTGATGACTTAACGTTCCCTGTATTCAGTGCGGTAAGAGCTTTCTGGTCAGACTCCACCACAAAGTGTGATCCGAGGAGATAACGATCCAGTTTAGTGATTGCCCAGACAAGAGCAAGGAGCTCTTTATCCAGAACGGAATATTTCGTCTCGCTCGGCGTGAGCTTTCTGGATACGTACATAACCGGAAATAAGGTGCCGTTATATTCCTGCATCAAAACTGCAGCGATAGCGTAAGAACTTGCATCACTGCGGAGAATGAAGGTGAGATTTTTGTCAGGCAACCTCAAAAAAGGTGCATTTGAAAAAAATTGTTTTATATAGTCTAACGCCGTTTGGTGATCCTGCGACCACTTTATTACATTAGATGTGCCTTTCTTCAGTAGAGAAGAAAAAGGTGCAGTTATAGTAAACAAATGAGGGATGAATTTAGAATAGAACTGTATTAGTCCTAAAAGCGACCTAACTTGTTTTTTTGTCTTAGGTGCTGAGATGTTTAAAATTTTAGAGACGTTACTGTCTTCTGTATACATGAAACCATGACCTATGCGGTGACCCAGAAATGAGATGTCATGAAAACCGACAAAAGCCTTTGAAGGTTTCGCTGTTAAGTTATAATCCCGTAAGGTAGAAAGTAAAGATTTTAAACCCTGAATATGTTCATCCCAAGAGTCACTGAAAAGACAGATGTCATCTATATAAGTAATGACATCGGGACGATGAGACAATATGCGGCGCATCATCCGTACAAAGGTAGCTGGCGCATTCATTAACCCGAATGGCATAAAATTCAATTGAAAAAAATCATGAGAACGCACAAATAATAAAATATATAAAGACTGGTGCGTACATTTGGCAGGACCGAAGACTACCCCCTTAGGTAATAAATGTACGTAACACCGGGTTTGCCTTCCCACTTCGATCCCTACTCACTCAGCCAAACTGCAGTGATGCAGCCTGTTTCCAGGACCACCACTTGGAGGTGGAGTAGGGTCTTGGTCAGCTCTGGTTCGCTGACCCTGACGCAAGCAGTCAGCTATGGGTCGCTGACTGCATTCCACTTTTGACGCGTCTTAGGTCCCCAACAGGAGGCTGACTCTTGGGAGTCATGGCCCAAGTGGGTGCATGCCCCTTAAAGTGTAAAGGAAACTAAGGGGCTGAAACACTTGATCGACGGGGGGACACTTCTGACGATCAGATTGCCTCCTGTTGTATCGCTTTGTATAGAGTTTCCTATTATCTTATAAGGATAAATCAATTGAAACTATGAAGTAGGTTTAATAATTTAGTTTTATTATATATTAGCCACGTATCAGCCAGCTTTTTACATTAATTTTTCTGTCATTTGTAAGTCAGACGTCTATGCCACATTCCAGCCTTTAAAAAATCTTTCATTTATAACTAAAGACAGATGACTAGACAAACAAAAAACAAAACAAAAACTGTCTCGCCTCAACTATCCTGGATCGATTGCTTCCAAAACAGGTTCGAGTCCTGGGTAAGCCACTCACGTCTGTTGTTTTTCTGTTGTCTAGTGTTCTACTTCTTTATTTCTTACGAGTGCCTGAAAACATACCTTTATGTTTGTCTAATATTTATTTATAGTGCGGGAATTCCCTGGATGAAATTACCTGGAATTCTTAGCATTTGTATTTGTATGTCCAGTTCCGAGAAAACATGAACCGGACAATTTTGAAAATAATTTGCATTAAGAAAAAATCGTATAATTAAATAGATTTAGTCTTCTCTTGCTACTTTCAGCTTGGATTTTATTTGGCGCGTTGTTTAGTTATATTGACACAAGAAACAATTCGCTATTAATCGACGCTGTGCAGGTTAGCTCGTGTACAAAAGCAGCGTTAAATATTTTCCTATCTTTCTCTGTTTTATAATTCTAATAAGTGGACCAATGTCAGTGTTTTGTTTATGTCACGGATTGCCTCCCCTGCTTTGCAGTAGTGGTCCACTAGTGGCCAAAACGCAAGAGTATCTAAAAATGGGTCGTCAAAAGTGTCTACCTTCGCACAAGATTACTCTTGGCAGAGTTGTAGATAGAAGGGTAAAGACGCTTCTATCTCGAGGGGGTATTCATAAGATATTTCCGAAGTCAAGAACAATGCTGCATTGCCGGACAAATGTTAGCTTTATATCGGTCCGCCGCCTTTTATGAAGAATTCAGCAATGGTTTTAGCCTGTTCAAGCCCCCAGCTGGTGTAACTCCAGCGAAATTCATTATTATAAGTATTTGCTCTGTAAATGTAAATGTATGTCTAGATGTGTGTGTGTGTGTATATATATATATATATATATATATATATATATATATATATATATATATATATATATATATATATATATATATATAAAAAGAGTCTTGCTCATACGTTGCTTTCCCACTTATAATAACTGAATCAACTATGACTGTTATGTTTTAAAATAACATGTAACACATGTAATAATCAATTAGTTTTAGCAGGTTAAAAAAAAATAGAATGATGGTGAATTTTAGATGAAAATTTAAAGTTGTCTTCACGGACACTTGGTTTGAGGATTTAAATTTAAAATTAAATTTTAATGTCCGTTTGCTGGTGCCTTTTACAAGCACTTAGCTGATATAAGTGAGTCCTGCAGCCGCGGTTTTCGTCAGTTTTCTTGTGATGATGACACTTCACAGTCTGATAGCTTCGTTCCTCGAACGGTCTGATAGCTTAGTACCACGATCTTTTAGACAAAATAAAAACAAATGCCTCTGCTAACTACATTTGTGGGCTGCAAATTAACAGGCGCATTGTCTCGCTGTCCACCCCCCAATGTTAGTCTCTCTGAATAGTTAAATGGCTTTTTAGTATGCACAGCGTAACTCGGGGAAGCTGATTAGAAATCACCAATATTCTTCTGTGTATTAAACTGGGAAAGTATGTGCTTGGGCAGCGTGAAATCAATGATTTGCCTGAATTACAAGTAACAAGGTACATATATCTCACAAAATGATATGATACACTTGAGGCCCATGTGATGTAATCATCACTTATCACTGCTTCAGTCGGAGTCTGAGGTCAGATCTCTGCTGTCGGTTTTCTGTACTACTAGTGAAAAACAATCACCAGCGCTTGTTGTAGTGGTTTATGAATATACTCTTTTCATATGTTGAGGTTGCCTGCTGTGACGATGAAAATCGAGCCTCTCTTTAATTACAACTAAACCTCTCTTTAATTACAACTAAACAACTCGAGTCATTCCCACGCTTGCTGGCTATTTAAATAAAACTATTTTCGGTATCTCTTACTGACATTCCGTCAGGAGGCGGAGTACCGGCGATCAGGTTACGATGTCAGAGCCGAAGTTTGAAACCTCTGTTCAACACCTGATAATAGAATGGACTGAATTTGCTCGAGGTGTGTTTTTGCAAGATATGGGGACATCGGGCCGATTCAGTATATATGCGCAGTTTTAGAAAAATAATTATCAGTCTGCCCCAGGAATTGTGACATCTGCTAGCGCGAATCTTGGAGTTTTATATAGAGATAATTCCTTTTAGATTCGTGGAGAGTGTCGATTTGTCCTTGCGTGGCGGTTATCATAATATATATTAGAACTGTGAGTGTCTTAGTGTGTTAAAGTGTGTTTATTAAATAAGCATATTAAATAACTTAGTAATAAGTAAATTTAATTTCTTGTTATTCCCCCAGTAAGAGACGCTTTAAATTAATTAATATATGCTAGGCGACTGATAATTGGAGATAAATATACTTTTATTCATCATGCGTAATTTTGGGAATTACTAGAGTTTATATCTCGTGTTAAAGCGCGATAATATTAGCTAGACTCTTTGTGGGTTCTAAATATAATTTAATATCAAGAGGTCTTACCTAACGAGTGTAGAATATAATAATGATATCGTTGTTAAAATTTTGTTCTTTTCTACATCTAGGCGATCAACCCTGCGATCTAGCGGTCGGAATAGCTCCAGAAACATCCTTAAAATATTATTGGGTCCTAGATTTGGACCTGTGCGGTTCTCTTGGTTTTCTTACAGAGAGAGAGTACCCACATATAAAAATTTAAAGAATAAAAATCAGAACTGGACAAGAAATTATCCAGATTGTTCACAGCAAATCTCATCCGCCTGTAGTGGGACAAATATCTATATATAAACATTTGTTTCCAGAATATTGACTATCGTAGTTTTTTTTTTTCTCAAGTGGATTTATCCAGAAAAAGGAATACTTGGGTCCATAACCGGCACCCAACCCCAGAGTGGGAGATAAAAACAGATAGGAGATCCTTTGCTTATCCTTATTGGTTTTCTAACAGTGTACCCACCAGACATCTTTCTTAAATATCGGACTTCTGTGTGCTGCCCATGGTGAATATTTATATATATATATATATATATATATATGTATATGTGTGTATATATATATATATACATATATACATATATACATATACATATACATATAGATATATCCCAACGGGCTGATCACCCGTTTGCCAGTCACTTTGATTACAGAAACAACAGCAAACGGATTGATTTGTCGTTGCCCTAAAGACGCCATTAGGCGTGATGGGAACAACGGCAAAGAAAATCTATTCGCTGTTGCCCTTAAGATGCCACTAGGCGTAATGGCCACTGACTGCTTTGCCGGTCGTTGGCTAAGGACGGAAGAAGAAGAAGATATATATATATATATATATATATATATATATATATATATATATATATATATATATATATATATATATATATATATATATATATATATATATATATATACCTGCACTACCTGACGTAAACTTTTGACACATAAAATTAGCACTATTTAAGCGGACGTTCCCCATTAGGAAAAATTAATCATTCTTGGAGGAACTGGGGTCCCTTGTATAGCACCACCCTAAAATATGTCGAAGATACACAGATATGTTCAAGAGTAGTAGGTAAGTGTGAGAGCGTGTGGCCACAGACTGACAGATTGTAAGAAAGAGAAATGAATATTTCATATTTTGTATAATCATTATACTCACTTCAGTCTTTTCGGGTTCGCAAATACTGTTATATCATTTCCTGTCTTCTTTGTTTCAGGATAGATTAACTAAAGATTTAGTTCTTTTACTTTATCGTCTATCTCTATATATATTACTATTAACTGTAATCTTTTGGGTTAACTACCTCTGTCGGGATCTACTTTGGTATACCTTTACAAGAGAGGAGGGCCTATTGGGTTAATAATTTTTCTTGCATTTTTATGTCTGTAAACTATACGTTCTGATAGATAATATTGTCTTGTGATTTTTTTAAGATAATAAACATAATAAACCTTAAGTTATCGTGTTGGTCAAAACCCCTGCCCAGTATATGTTATCCATAGCTTGGTTCAAGTCTGTACGTATCATGTCACAGAATTGTGTATATATAAGTGGAGTGTAACTCGTAAATATATATATATGTACCAGGAGAGAAAGTAAGTCTAGTTAAATATTGTCGTGAGATAGGCTGGATTAGAGCAATTACTCAATCCAGAGACTGTCCTTTCTCTTACACTCTCACCCTTGTGAAAAGTAAAGCTATTTCTTACCCCTTATTCTCACATAGTTTACCATTATCACCTCTGCTCAGACGGGACCTTAAACATCTTCAACCTATCTCAATAAAATCTACGACACCTGCCTCATATATAACAAACTAGCAAGAAAACATGTCAAATTCACGTTTGTAAAATACATGTTTACACTTACCCCAAAATTTGGGAACACAATCTCCTCGCACAGTTTAGAATGAACGTTGCTCCTTATTTGGATGCTTCCGAATCACTTGGGCTGGGAAATTATAATAATCCTTTTATGACGGGTGTTCTGCGAATCACCTGGTCTGGGAAATGTTAGTAATCCTCTTATGACGGGTGTTCTACGAATCACTTGGTCTGGGAAACGTTAGTAATCCTCTTATAACGGGTGTTCTGGGAATCACTTGGTCTGGAAACGTTAGTAATCTTCTTATGACGGGTGTTCTGCGAATCACTTGGTCTACGAAATTTTCTAATTCCTCTTATGACGGGTGTTCTGCGAATCATTTGGTATGGGACATTTTATAATTCCTCGTATGAGGGGTGAATCTGATTCCTTAGGTATCCAGACTTCGTATTTAAAATGCGGGTTTACTTTTAAGTTTCAGAGGTGCCCAAATGTCACGGATTGCCTTCCCTGCTTTGCAGTAGTGGTCCAACAGTGACCAAAACTCAAGAGTATCTAATATTGGCTTTCAGGGTATCTACCTGCGCGTAAAATTACTCTTGGCAGAGATGTAGATAGAAGGTTAATGACACTTATACCTTAAGACAGGCCTAAAAAAAAATTTCCAGAAGTCATAATAATGTTGCATTGGGCTGAACAATTGTTAACGCATTATATCTCTTCCTTCACCTTTTCTGAAGGATTTAAGCAATGCTTTAGTCCGTTCAAGCCCCCCAGTTGGTGCAATCCAACGAAATCCATCTAATAAGGTATAGCTCTGTTTGAAGGTAAATATATATATATATATATATATATATATATATATATATATATATATATATATATATATATATATATATATATATATATATATATATATTCTGGCTCATACATTTGCTTTCATACATATAAAACTGAAACGACTATGATTTTTAAAACACCATGTAACGATATTAATAATTGTGACGTACGTCTATTTTGACAAGTGAATTTTCCCTGATTTGATGGATGATTAAAGGGACTTTAGCTGTTCATAACATTAGAACCCCTGAACATCAGTATTGTTGTAACTTTTCATCAACGAAGAGTAGCGGCTATGATCAAAGCAGTCAAAGACGATCCCCAGAACAGAGAAGCAGAAATTTAGCATCTCCGCGCGAACACTGAACCGTTCGCAAGATGGACATGAGCGGTCAGAAGAAAGCTTCTTGCAGACTTCGCACCTCTGTGGCAACCGGCAGGCTTGCCCGAAAGACTATGGAACGGGAGAGGCGGAGCGCTCAGCGTAACGGATACGATCTGAGGAATCAGGAAACTCACCGCGAACGAGGCTAGTCTCGCAGAAATTTCACATCCTCGCGCGAGCAGCCTGAGACGAACGAAGATCGGAAGCCAGTCGGGCCATCGCGGTTAGCATGGCGGCTAAATAACTTCGACTTTCCCTGGGATCTGAAGAGGCGCGAAATTTTCACACGACCCATTTAATTTACATTCCCGTTAGATATATACAGAATCTGAAAAGGGCAACTTTATCACTCGTTCTGACAGCATTCTAAGATTCACTAGCATATAGTTAAATTCCTGCTAGATTTCATCTAAATTGTTGGCTATTGGAGTGAATTATTTTTCTGTGCAGACGGTAATTTATACTTTAGCTTCGAGTGATCAGTGGTCTAGTTATTTCATTTTTATTTCACTGGATTGTGGTGTAAATTTAAACTTATTAAATAAACCCATTTTCAAAGTTCCAGTGCAAACTAAATGTTACATCTATAAATTAGTTTCCTAATACAATAGCCGCGTAAATTAATTTTGCAACTGTTAAGGTAATTGTGACTTTAATACAGTTTGGTTCTGTATAGATAGATGTGCTTTTAAAATTATTAACCTCACGGAGAGTTTTTTCTTGATTTATTAATTAAAGACGCGAGCGCAGAAAATAGTCTAACTAAATGTATCGCGCGTTAGATTTTAATATGATTTCATGTTTTTTTCTATTTGTATCCAGAGTGATCTTTCGAACCTCGCATCCCAGCAATTAGGCAGCATTTAAGCAGCCATTACGCAGCAATAGAATATATATAGAGCCTTGCCGACCCAGTTTGATTACTCCAGTGACATATGAACTTTTTTAAAGCTAAACTTGTGGCGACCTGTTGCGGGTCTCGCTCCTCTGAATTTAACTGAGAACAAAGCAACCAAAGAAACACTTTTAAAATACTAATTCATAAAGTCGTTAAAACTGGAAGCAGAACAGTCGCCAGTAGCAATATTCTACTCATGCTCTTTTTTGTGAAGAAGAACATAGATTTACCTGTCACTGTCTGTCAAGCATAATCATTGGATTTTACCACCCCCTGAAGAACTTACCTCAGTGTTTTGTAGTTTGTGACATTACGGCAAAAGAAAGTTATCTCCACTAGCTGTGCCCATCTTAGAAACCACACCATACCTCACACTTAGCCAAGTGCCTGTGCCATTCATTAGGAACTTTTATCCAAAAAAACCAACAGTAGCCTTTACGCTTCACCGTCTAGCGATTTTTTGAGACTATTAGCTACCAGCCCACCTCGTTAAATCTGGGGCCTGACACAGAAGAAATAAAAAGACAATTTCCATTGTTCTACGGTATTAGCTGCTGTTGTAAAATTCCTAGGAAGTGCCAGAATTCACAACTTGGTAAGTCTGTGTGTGACTGTGTGTGCTGGCCAGCCAAGCGTGTTTTTGAATGAAAGGAGATTTAATCTTTTTTTACCCTTATAATTAGTTCGACCTAGTATTAAGGTGTACTGTATTCATTGTACGGGATTTCTCCTAGCGGGATTGTTTAACTGTATTCATTTCCCCCTCCCGTAAAATTTGTTGGATAAAGGAAAACATTTGAGAACCATAGCTTTTCCTCTAACCTCTTATCACTGTAACCCCTTGCCTCAGAGTAATAAATTTACCATTGGGTTAAATTGCCTATCTCTGATCATCATCATCCCCCCCCCCCCCCCTTCCTTGTCTTTGGGACTGGGTCTTTTCTGTTAGTAAATACAAGCGGGAAAAGGTGTATGGGATACTTCTCCTCAACCCCCCCCCCTCCCCCCTTCCCCCTTGTCATATTTGTATTCTGTAACCTTTGATTTCTGACTGTAAATTGATAATTATTTGTGACCTGATTTCTATGATAATAAAAGTATTAAAACTTTATTAGCATTGGTGTCGGCTAGCCCAAATCAAACATTTCCCATATTTGTTATCGTAGTCTGTATTCATGTATGTTGTGCGTCAGAATCACCAAATCGGTGTGTGCGCCTGAGCGACTAGAACTGACAAACAATTGTTTGTTCAGAAGAGTGGTAGGAATAGTTTTTGAGAGACAAATATTGTCGTAAACCGAGACTGTCCTTACTCTTCCCAGCACTTGTGAATCTACTACCTGAATTTCCTAAATCCTTATTCCCACAGAGCCTTCACTATCATTCTACACTCTAAAGGGACCAATATCCATCAGAACTCTCTCAGAGAAAAATTACGACAATAATGAATTAGTCTTTAACAGTTAAAATAAATATGGAAAGATTGATGAAATTTAGATAAAAGTTTTTGTCACGGAGACGTAGGTGAGGATTTATCAAAAGTCCGTTGCTTTCGCCTATTTTACGAGAAATTTTACTCTAGCTGAGTCCTGCAGCCGTGGTTCATCAATTCTGTGATGACGAAAGCCTTCTCCACACTCTCTTCCAATGTAGGCGGTTAGGGTGGATGCTTTTCTCTCACACTAGCGGCGTTAGTATCACAAATCGTCTGATGGCTTGTAACCACGAACTTTAGAAAAATAGAAAAACAAATGCCCTCTGCTAAGTACATTTGTTTAGAGCACTCTAACAGGCTCACGTTCCCGTTGTCCGCCCACCAATGTTAAACTCTCAGAAGAATTTAATTTTCAAGCACGCACAACGTAACTCCGAGAAGATGGTTAAAATTCACCAATATTACTCTGAGGATTAACAGGTAAAATGTGTCTGGACAGTGAGAATATGATTTGTAAAGGAACTAACATTAACGAGTTACATACATCTCAAAAATGATATGCTACACTTGAGGTACACATGATGTAATCATCACTCATTACTGCTGCAGTTGGACTCCTGGGGTCACCTCTGCTGTCGGGTTTCCGTACGACTATTCAAAAACAATCACCAGATCTTGCAGTAGTGGTTTATGCATATACTGTTTTCATATGTTGAGGTTGCCAGCCTCATAACATAGGCTGATGAAAAAGAGTTAGAGGGGCACAAAAATGTGGCCAGACGAATGAAGCGGAAGCTTATCAGTCGCTGATCAGTCAAATTACATGGCGTTATTACAGTTCTCTCTGGGATCAGGTCAAAGCAAACATGTGAAAATTAAAGATAGTCCCGTGGCCGATACTTCCGTAGGGGTGTGCAGTGTTAGAGACTTCACCCTACTAGATCCAGCATAGAGAGTAAATAATGGTGCATAAAATATGCCACATAATAATGACAGGGGAGAAAAAAAATAAGAAAATATCACTCGCACGGGAATGTAATGCTATCCTGCCGGACTGGACTTGAGATCGCACAACCGTATTGTCACACCAAATACTGTTCTGGTCCCTTAAGTTTCCAGTCTTTGTGTTTATAAATGCGGATTTACTTTTACGTTTCAAAGTTGCTCAAATACTTTCGATCTGTCACTTATAATCTTGGAATTCTTTGTCCTATCCTTCTCTCTCTGGCTTCTGGGAGTTGCTAAATGTGACGTTGCGACTCCAATTTCGCTATATTGCATTCCCATTTATCAGTTCAAATCCCAGATTGCTTCCTACGAATTTTCCAATGAGAGTCAATGTATATTCCTGCTCTCAAATCAAACCAATGGTAAGATCTTTAGTACTCTCTGGGTAGGAGTGTTTAAATTCCTAGTCTACCTCGCGTGTTTTAAAATATTAAATTTAAAATTCCAACGCGTGACCTCTTTTCAGATATGCCGTAATACTTCCGCCAACTCACAAACAAATCTGTGAACTTATTTGATGTTCAGATGCTACCTTCTAATATTGTCTCCCCAGACTGGTTATCTGTAATAATTACACAGAGATAGGCGCGGCGGAATCTATTATCTCATTATCACCTGTGTTTATGTGCCTCCGCAAGACGGATCTCTCAGACAGACAACGTGGCATTCTATTCATCACTCATACGAGACCATATTGTTTCAATAGAAGGTCGTCTCTATCAAAGGTTGGCTAGACGGCTTACGTCACAAACGTATCACCGCTGACCGGTGTAATTAACCTCGATAATAATACAGTTCACTTGGTGAAACGTAAATACGTCTGGGATTGGTCACAGCAAAAAGAATGTAAGGGCAATAAATATGCCAAGTAATAGGACGATGAGTGAGAAAAATTAAGACATGAAGTGATACTGCCGGAGAAAACGACAGTTATGAGAAGTGCACCCAAATAATAGGCTGATGAAAGAGAGTTTGAGGGGCACAAAAGTCCATGAACAAACCCATTTTTTCACAGTTTATCGGCAGATATATGTTCTACGTGAAAGTTTTGACTCCATTGTTGTAATTACGTATGTGAGTATTTTCCCCGATATTCCCAGTTCCTGGGAAATATCCCAAAGCTCTTCCCGGCTCCCGAGAAATTTAATCTCAGGGAAAATCAGAAACAATAATCCAAAGGCAACTTTGCTGACCGATACACCAACAACACTTTGCGGTATGTGTGTTTTATTTTATTAATTTTGTTTTAAAAATGTTGTTCCAATTTTTATTTATTCGATGCCACATACAGTAGATTTCGGTTAATTCGGCCATCGGTTAATCGGAGCAGCCGTTTATTTGGGGCAAAGCTTTAAACACACACACACACAAACACATCGAGACAAAAAAAGAGAATTCTCTTCCTTTATTTGGGACAATATGTCGTTTAATTGGAACACTAGATATCAGATTTGCCTTAGTCCATCAAATTGAAAGCCACCGGCAGAACACCAGTCACCGCCGCCGAAATATACAATCACAAGCGTGATACGGAAGCACAGACAAACTGCGAAAGAAACGGACATGACGTGAAGGACAACAGGGGACATCTAACAAAACAGGAAGCGTTAAGGCAAGGATCAAAGCTTTGTACAGGCCAATCAATGTTTATGTTTTGTAACTGTAAAATGCTGCAAAGTCAGTCAAGAGAGTTAGCAAAAAATGCTGTGTTACAAGTATGGCTGTGTCGTAAAGGTTTCAAAGCAATAGATTGTTGACTGTTTTCCATAGAAATCTAGGCGTGACATTGCATTCAAGAAAGCATACCTTGTGAAGGAAAGTGCTGATGCCGTCCGTAAGCGTTAAACAATAGGTATTCACACAACACCCGCCCCAACGTGCGTCAGAAATTATACGCAGACGAGATTTACAATGCCGAAGAAACAGGCCTTGTTTATCGTGTCATTCCCTGACGGTTCCCTGAGTTATAAACAGGCAATACTGTCGCGTTCAATGACGCAATGGATCGCGGAAATGTGTTATGCTGTTCAAACATGTCAGGAACTTATAAGCGGAAGTTGTAAGTTCTTACGAAGGGCACTAAGCCTCGATGCTTTCCGGGGCTTATATAATGTATAGTTTACTAGTTCTGCACCATGCTAACAGAAACGGCATTTGCAGGTTTTAAGAAATGGCAAATAAGTGGAGATGTGGAATTACAATGGAAAAATTATTTTGCTTCTAGACATCTGTGGGGCACACTCTTATTTGGATTTTTTTTTTTTAACAATCAACTGGAATTTATGTATCACAACACAACATACTTGGTGCAGCCAATGGACGTGGAAATTATAAACAAAATGTGAACACGTTGTATCGTGGAAAGTTCGTAAACTACATCCATGAAGCAATTGAAGATAATCTACTGATATCGTCTTCAACAGTTAAGGAATTAAGTGAAAAGTTTAAATGTTTACAGGCAGTACAGTTTGTCGCCGATAGTTTGCGAGAAATAAGAATCAAGACCATTCAGAACTTCTTTTTTTCTTTTGGTTTTAAGCATCCAGGCTTGGAGACGCTAGATATGCCCGATAGTAAATATGACACCATTTTGGCAGTGCAGCTCATCAGACACAACGAGGAGTCTGCATGCATTAACAGTATTTTTTTTTTTAATGTTGCCTCGTTTTGACGAGGTTTTGACTAGTTCAACCTAGTCGGTTATATTAGGGCATGTTCAAATATAAAATAACCTTTACAAATAATTTGCATCGACAGTAGTCTTCAATGTCGCAATGAAAATTGTGAGGATGCAATATTTTGAATCTGTTGACTAGACTAGTTTAACTAGTTACCTTCTAATTTTTATAATGGTGCCATCTGGAGAAGTTGTATTGAGATGACTGTCAGTACTGTCAATTTTTTTCGCTATTAGACTAAGGTCATTGTTTAAAATTTATTTTTACTATTATCTTTAATTAAGTCATGTAACTCTTGTTCCATTTTTGCCACTAAGATCAGCGTGTCTCATGTTGTTTGTATTAAATCCACCAATTTTACTCCTGGCATATCATCTATGGATCTAATTATATTTTTACCGTACAGAAAGAACAGATCACGTGACAGCAATGATGCATTATAACTTATTGTAATGAATAGTCATATTGTCCTGTGTATTTCTCAGGAGCCTCTGAGGAGATACAGTAAGAATGGGATTACTACCACTACTACACCGCTCAGGCATTTCTTAAATGAAGTCTATTATAAGGTGGTGTATGGGGAAGGGGGGGGGGGGGTAGGGGCTGGTAGTCTTATGGTATAAAACAAATTGCTGCATGTACCACAGCTGCATGGGCAAATGAATGCTTGGGCACAAGGTTCCTGAAAGCTTGTTAGCTGCAGCAGTAAACAAGGTTGTGGAGTCAGCTAAAACATTTTCCGACTTCTGAAATTTGAGAAGTCTGGCTCCTGACTCCAACTTCCACTTGTTTATTAGTGATATGGCTTACAATTCTGAGTCGAAGTCCTGACATTTTTACCGACTCCATAACAAAAAACTACCGACTTAACGACTCCGACTCCCAGACTCCACAACCTTGATAGTGACGAGTGAAAAGAAAAATGACAGTGAATTATTATTATTATTATTATATTGTACAGGAGACCCTGTGTTATGACCATTATGACACCCAAACATTGACTGAGACCCAAACAATAGCGAACATGGCTGCCTCAGGGCAATGCAACCCGCCGATGTTAACGTGCACCAGATGGAGCGGTTGTCGTTAGACGCCACGATCAAACGTAGGAACTGGAAAAATAATATAAGGTTAATGCAGTGCTTCTTAACCAGCGTTGTCACTCCTAGGTGGATTCACCTAGATCCATGTTTTATGGTCCCGTCTAGATTTCATTTTCCTTCAATATTTGAAGAACGCCACCTAGATTTCGCATAAAATAGGCCAAAATTGCACAAAATAACCAAAAAATCGCCAAAAATAACCCAAGTCGCTGTTATCTAGGTTTGGTTCCAAAATTGAGAGTGGCAACGCTGTCCTTAACCACGGATGTATGTACCCCGGGGAGTGCACGACCCGAGTTTCCGGTCTCCGAGACGTGCCATATATTTTAGAAGCCTAATCATCATAAACTCAACATAATACATATGACTCATATCTATATTTGTACAAATTAGAACATTCACAACGTGAATTCAACACCAAACCATCGTCAAATTTTCCTAAATAACATTTTGTCAAGCATAATTTAAAAAGCAGCATCAGCGGAAGGCTCATTGTTGATTGTTGATCAGAATCGACGCCACTGTACTTCAGGCAAACCCATAGGTGCTCAGTCTCCCTCAGCAAATGTCGAAGGGTATGAATGCTAATTGTTCCTGTTGCGCGTTGATTGCATACATGCCGTATGCATCCGCTCATTCGTCCATCTCTGCTAGTCTTACGTTTGGTGCCAAATTCCAGCAATCTTGGCTCATATCCTAATAAACACCTTGATTACAATCAATTGTCAAATGCTAAGTTTTCATATCTTCTAACATTTATTATAACAATTAAAGCTTATTAAAATGTATGTGTCTGTTTTCTTTCATTAATCATGTACTGTAATTACACTATCAACCTTCTCCACAAAGTTTCAAATATTGGTGCGAGTTATGCTCAAAACAATTATTCTCACTTTGTCATCTTCAAGTACCATGCCTAGTGGCGTAAGCGATCATGTCTCTCCACAACTTCCTTTACTATTTATCAATTCTGTTGCTGACTTCTTTCCATTTAATAATGTTAAACTGTCCAGTATCTGCTCTCTGTGTCTTTCTCTATCTCTTTTTCCTTCAGTCTTACCTGTTGTTATGATACTATTCCAGCTTTTCCATAACATGCCCAAAAAAGTGTATTGCTTCTTTCTCACATGTGAAATAAACTTGCTTTTCGCATTGGCCTCTTTCATGACATCCTCCTTACTCTTTTTGGCTGTTCATGTATTTTTAACATTCTTCTGTAAATCACATCTATGTGGCCTCTAGTGTTTTCCCTACTTGTTAACTAACTGTCCATGACTCACTCCCGAGTGTCAGGAATAGTTCCATATAACACTGTTACTTACTTACTTCGCTATCTTTACAGCTGTATAAAAACGCCGGAAATTACTCATAAATGCACTCCTCATTCATGTGCCTACAGCGACCAGTTGCCCTTTTTTTCCAGACTTACTTACAAGCACTAAATACAGAAATAAAATGACATTTTTCTTTTCACGTCACTGTAATACAGACACACTTTTATCTCTTTTTTCTCATTGTTAGCATATTTTGTTAACTAGAACAGTGGTTCTCAAAGAGGGCCATATGGTCCCCAGAGGGCCATGCCACATTTCTAGGGAACCACAGTAAGATGGTAAAGTACCCTTTTTTCCAGCTAACATCCACTATTGGGGGGAAGGCAGGCACACAGGTAAATGAGGCTCAGAAGAGGGGACCATTAGCAAAAAAAAGGTTGAGAACCCCTGAGCTAGAAGATGATGAGGTGCGAGGCTTCTTAAGATACCGTACAGGGATGAGGGCCCTCTAAAAGGTTAAGACGCATTGAGTTAATAGGATGGACGTCGTGAGTCTAGCTTGTCGTAGGTCACGTATGCCGTTAACTTGAGGATAGTCAGTTTCATATGAGTCGTTATTTACAACATGCCGGAGTAAGCAGCAAACACTTCTGTCTTTAACACCTTAGAGTTCCCCGAACTGGAGTCGCTGTGGCTTGTCGTTTTTGAAACGCCTAGAATCCCTACATAAAAGGGCGCTACGACTTGTTTGCCTGAATGATAACATTCCCAGTGCTCAGCTATTTTCACAGCTGAATGTTCTTCCTCTTAAAAAATTCTTCTTCTTCCAAGATCTCATGTTTGTGCATCAAATTTTACACGGCAGAACGCCTTCATACTTGCAAATGTTCTTTCGCTATAAGCACTGCTCATATTTTATACGTGGCGACCTACTTTTGGACCTTGCAAAACCTCGAACTGACCTTTTCCGAAGTTGTTTTAGTTATGCAGGTGGTTTAGCATGGAATTCCCTACCCAAGTCTGTCAAAACTGATAATTATACTGTTCAAAAAAAGAAACGCATAGCTACTGAAGGCACTCACATAGCCATAATTTTGACAGTCAATAACTTTTTTAATTTAATGAGTTAATTGTTCAAATTGCACACAAGAATACCTTAGGGTTCAACCAATCAATTGACAGTTGCTTTGCATCTGGGTCACGAGAGTTTTTTGGCGTACGGGCTTTCCCGTTAGTATGGTATGTGGCCTCCTCTTGCATCGATCAGCGACTGGCATCTCCTGGGCATGGATGCGATCAGACGTCTGATGTGGGCCTGTGGGATGGCTGCCTACCCTTCCCGGAGTGCCTGGAACAGATCACGACGACTGGCTGGAGCAACGTCTCGGCGACAAACACGTCTGTGCAGCTCATCTCACAGGTGTTCAATCGGACTCATGTCTGGAGACAGGGATGATCAGGGAAGGGTGAGAATGTTGTTGGCAGTCAGGAACTGGTGGTCAACCGTGCACAATGGGGTCTGGCGTTGTCCTGTTGAAATACAGACCTTTGGGCAGCCAAAAGTGGAAGGACATGGGGTCGAAGAATTTCATTGACGTATCGTTGCGCATTCAAGCCTCCTTCAATGTGCACCAATTGACTCCTTCCGTTGTAACTGATCATTCCCCACACCATTGCACCTCCACCACCGTGCGGCGGAGCTTCATCAACGCAATTTTTGGCAAAACGTTCATTTCGCCTACGGTAGACCCTACGCCGTCTATCATGACGCTGCAACAAAAAGAAAGATTCGTCACTAAACCAGACACGTCTCCATTGATTGTTAGCTGCCCATGGACGATGCTGGTTGGCCCAAAGAAGTCGATTTTGGCGATGGCGGCGCGTAAGGACAGATCCTCGGTGAGGTCGTTGTGCCCAAAGTCCAGCGTCATGCAGTCTATTCCGGACAGTTTGATCAGACACATGACGTCCTGCAGGCAATGACTGGGCAGTTGAGGAAGCTGTTGTAAACCTGTCTCTGAGGTGACGAAGCCGAATAAAGCGATCCTCCGCTGCTGTTGTCACGCTGGGTCGTCCACTGCGATGCCGGTCGTCAACTGAGCCAGTGGCTTGGAACCGGTGCCAAAGTCGTTTGATGGTATCTGATGCACGTATAGATGCCTGGCAGCCTGACTTTGACTTTCATCTGCATGCAGTCGGCCAATAGCAATGTTCCTTAAATTTATCGATAGAGACGCCATAAATGTCTGCTTGAAAATGAACTGAATTTTTTCTGTGTAGCGTTATCCTTTTATAGGGTTTCAGTTGCGTAGTCAGTGAATAGTGTTCACTCCAAATTTTGTTGCTTTCACGTGCGCGCAACATGAGCTGTGGTCAAAAATTGCGTCATAAACACTATTGACCACTGCGTTGTAACGATTACAAAAACGAACGCAATTCAGGTCAACACGTGCATTTGACACTGTAAAGAACATTTGAGGCTGGTTTTTATATACCCTAGCACCAAATTTTACTTACAAACTCATAAAAACGCGCCCTCAGATAGCTATGCGTTTCTTTTTTTGAACAGTATACATCTCATTCAAAAGACATCTGCATTCACATGTCATGAAATCTTGTACACACGTTTAACGACAATTCTGTTTCAGTTATTTCAACGTTTCCGTGAGCTTTTTAACTGTCATTGTAATTTTTTCAATTTTAAATTGAATTTTTAATATTAAGTAGCTTTATTGCTCTCTCTCTCGCTCTCTCTCTCTCTTTCTCTCTCTCTCTGTCCTTCTCTCTATGTGTCTGAATGACTATGAGTAAATGTACTTGTGTATGCTCTATTTCTGATTGTGATGATAATATTAATTAATCCTGTCTGGAGTTGTTAATATTTTAATTTTAATTTGTAAAACGCTGAAAATTGTATTGCAGGGCAGAAATGTAAAAATGCAATGTATGCCTATTTCTTTACCCTGATGAAATAAAGATTTCGTTCGTTCGTTCGTTCGAATACTATTCTGGGCTATAATTCATTTTCCTTTAAATCAAATTAACTAGTTTCCTGATACTCTGGCATTAATGTCGCTAAATTTGTAAAATAAATCCATGAGCTGATAGACTCTTTCCTGTCTCTTGTCTTGATGGTGCACTCTGGTAGACTCTTTCCTGTCTCTTGTCTTGATGGTGCACTCTGGTAGACTCTTTCCTGTCTCTTGTCTTGATGGTGCACTCTGATAGACTCTTTCCTGTCTCTTGTCTTGATGGTGCACTCTGGTAGACTCTTTCCTGTCTCTTGTCTTGATGGTGCACTCTGGTAGACTCTTTCCTGTCTCTTGTCTTGATGGTGCACTCTGGTAGACTCTTTCCTGTCTCTTGTCTTGATGGTGCACTCTGGTAGACTCTTTCCTGTCTCTTGTCTTGATGGTGCACTCTGGTAGACTCTTTCCTGTCTCTTGTCTTGATGGTGCCCTCTGATAGACTCTTTCCTGTCTCTTGTCTTGATGGTGCACTCTGATAGACTCTTTCCTGTCTCTTGTCTTGATGGTGCACTCTGATAGACTCTTTCCTGTCTCTTGTCTTGATGGTGCACTCTGATAGACTCTTTCCTGTCTCTTGTCTTGATGTTGCACTCTGATAGACTCTTTCCTGTCTCTTGTCTTGATGGTGCACTCTGATAGACTCTTTCCTGTCTCTTGTCTTGATGTTGCACTCTGATAGACTCTTTCCTGTCTCTTGTCTTGATGGTGCACTCTGATAGACACTTTCCTGTCTCTTGTCTTGATATTGCACTCTGATAGACTCTTTCCTGTCTCTTGTCTTGATGGTGCACTCTGATAGACTCTTTCCTGTCTCTTGTCTTGATGTTGCACTCTGATAGACTCTTTCCTGTCTCTTGTCTTGATGGTCCACTATGATAGACTCTTTCCTGTCTCTTGTCTTGATGGTCCACTCTGATAGACTCTTTCCTGTCTCTTGTCTTGATGGTACACTCTGGTAGACTCTTTCCTGTCTCTTGTCTTGATGTTGCACTCTGATAGACTCTTTCCTGTCTCTTGTCTTGATGTTGCACTCTGATAGACTCTTTCCTGTCTCTTGTCTTGATGGTGCACTCTGATAGACTCTTTCCTGTCTCTTGTCTTGATGTTGCACTCTGATAGACTCTTTCCTGTCTCTTGTCTTGATGGTCCACTATGATAGACTCTTTCCTGTCTCTTGTCTTGATGGTCCACTCTGATAGACTCTTTCCTGTCTCTTGTCTTGATGGTACACTCTGGTAGACTCTTTCCTGTCTCTTGTCTTGATGGTACACTCTGGTAGACTCTTTCCTGTCTCTTGTCTTGATGTTGCACTCTGATAGACTCTTTCCTGTCTCTTGTCTTGATGGTCCACTATGATAGACTCTTTCCTGTCTCTTGTCTTGATGGTCCACTATGATAGACTCTTTCCTCTTGTTATTTCCAACAAATAGCGCTGTCTTTCTCCTGCACGCTTGCCTTTCTTCTGTACGTTTGCATTCAGCTCTGTCTTCTGTTATGGTCTTCAGTAAGTTGTTATGTCCTTTTACATAGCCAAAATATTTTAGGTGTCTAATTTTGATGTCCTTCATTAATTATATTTTCATTCCTTGATTTTCCAGGACCTCTTTATTTGTTTTCTTCCCTTTTCATGAGATGTGTCCCAGTTTACTACAAGTTGATCACCCTTATGATTATTCTGTTATAGTTATAATTGGTATCAAAATATCAATCTCTGCAACAACGCCTTTGCGTTCCCTTCCACAAGAGCAAAGTCTGGTATCCATTTACAGCTGGGTAGACTAGAGCATGACGCTACCTGATTTCAGACTCGGTAACGTGTCTCGACAAGCAAACATTCTAAGCCACTCTGCCACTCGACGCTGGTTGCTGTCTTAGAAGACGAAAATGAGAAAATGGATGTCAGATTCGATAAAATAATACACTTTCTTCTGTTATTTCATCTTTTGTAAAATCATCAATTGCCCGTGAAGTTCCCGAAGGTCTCTGAAGAGATCAAGAAAGAATAAGACCACTCCACCCTCAGGCATGTCGTACAAGGCAACTAATATTAGATTTTGCAAGGGCCTGACGACCTCATCATGTACAAAAAATTGCCACAGAAACCACACCTGCAAGAGTAAGTAACAGCATTATGCAGGTTTTCTAATGGACTAGCTGCAGCGGTGGCTCAATACTCGCGATGGAAAATTATGTCGAAAATCATTTATCTTCTTTTTCTTCGTTCGTCCTGAAAAGGACGTTGGTTGCATTGTGTCGCCGTTTACAGCAAAGCTGCCATATTTGCGCCTTTCGGCCCGACACATCCGACTTCCGCACGGCATTTTTTGGGACCGGGTTTGCCTTCCCTCTTCGATCCCTACTCTCTCGGCCAGACTGCAGTGATGCAGCCTGTTTCCAGGACCACCACTTGGAGGTGGAGTAGGGTCTTGGTCAGCTCTGGCTCGCTGACCCTGACGCAATCGCTGACTGCATTCATCTCTTTTGCTGCAAGAAATCTGTCTGTACGACTTCATCTGCTTATATCTTTCTAACTTATAAATGATTCATGTCGCTGATGACTTCAGTACATTTGTAGGCTTTCTTCAGCTTGACCGCGAAATGATCATCTTCCCAGACATGCTGAGATCAGGCCACAGAGTTCTGTAATCGTCCCAAAATCTGTTGTCTAACAGGGCTGAACATCAAACAGACTTACTGGCTCGATTAAAATCGTAAAGAAATATACACAGGGGTGACAGCTTCTCCACATCGATATCCTAATCTGCTTCTTTCTGATCACGAACTCATTTAAATTGCACTTACCTTTTTCTCCCCTCCCCAGCGATTACAACCTAGTTCGCATTGTATTTTTTTTTCCTATCTCTCCTTTTGTCCGCCTTCTCTAATTCTTTTTTTATATTTCGGCAACTTGTGGAAAGATCTTAAAGCTAGCTCATTTGCATATGTTTCTTCTTTCTTTAATGAGGTTGCACCCGCTTCTGTGTTATTATATCTTTTTTCCCCATAATTCCCTCCTCTATCAAGAGGGCAAGGATTTCTCGAACCAGAATGTTGACACGCTCTGGCGCTTTCTTGATCATTTTATTTTGCGCTGCTTACAGAGCACTGTAGCTCGTCCCCTTGTAGGCAGCCTACCCCAATAACTCACATGATCTTGCAGCAGTGGTTTCTGTGTAAATGTGTTTCACATAATGAATTTGCCAGTCCCATGCGCAACCTCATACTAATTGCCTCTACGACATGCCTACATGTGCAGCTGTTCTAGTCTTTATTTGTCTCCTCAGAGACATTTAGACCTACAGGAAGCGGGCTTTCTTGATGATCAGTAAATATTCATCATTTTAGTTTTCTGTCCAAATGGGGCGTACAGCCATCACTGCAGGTGCGCCCCTTACAGGAAGTTCACACCAAAGCACTCATGTGCTCTTGCAATGATGGTTTAAGTAACAATTTATCTTTCATGATCAGTTTGCCAGCTCAGTCAACATCCTCATATTAGTCGGCGTTTACGACATGCCTTCCGGAGCGGTAGGCCGAAACTTTCTTTGTCTCCGCAGAGACCTTCGAGAACTACACGCAGCACAGTACAAATTACTATGTAATATAACGCCTTTTTAACGTGAGTTGGATGTTAACGAAGTGCCAGTGCAAGATTCTGTAAGTGGAAGGTAGAAGATGAAGAATGTCATGAAAGAAGGTACGGAAAGAAAAACGTAGAAGCAGATCTAAAACATAAGAAAGATTTGAGCACCGACTGCCAACGATGGTGCAAATGAAAAAGGCAATAAGAGTGTGGCAAACACAATAAAAGTCTGAAAATACTTCAAAAGTGGTAGCCTAGTTGCTGCTGCTATTGTTGGTGTAAATGTAGTAATAGTAGTAGTAGTAGTAGTAATAGTAGTGTTGTTGTTGTAGTAATAGTGATACTGTTGTTATTGTTGTTGTTATTGTTATAAACAAACTAACAATCGGAAAATACTTCAAAAGCGGCAGCCTAGTTGATGTTGTTATAACAGTAGTAATGTTGTTGTTGTTATTGTTGTTCTTATTATTATTGTTGTTGTTTAACTAGGGCTGCTAAGAACGTCGTTCTTTCTCAACAAAGTCAAGTTGAAGAACTTTCATGGGTTCTGTATCTGTTGAGCGCTGTTGCATAGGCTGTTTGTGATTGTTGGGGAGCCCGGAAATAACTTTCTTCTTTCTTTGCGCAGTCCTAGGGAAGTAAGCAGCACATGCTGAGCTGTCTCATTTGGATGTGAGAGTTTAATTAGTCCACGTGCCTGCTGAGTCTGATTTGGTCTGTTTTTAACTGTAAGGTTGTGCTCTGCTTCACACGTTGTAGGTTGTTAACGTTATCACTTTTTGTTTGAAAAGTGGTTGTAGTAATTGTCGTGAAATATTCTAATCCACATATATAAATTATCAGGTAAATGCAAAGCCTAACAAATACATTTAATAAAGGAAAGAGCAATGGTAAAATAACAGTGCTGTCACAATGACAGTACTCGAAATCCCCTTTGTTTTATGCTTCGTCTGCAAATTGTAACGTTTCCACGTTAAATATAAGCCACTGCATAAATACAAGCGTTTCCACAACACATTAAAACGGGTATTGCATTTCTAAGAAAAACATTGAGAGGCACACTGCGTAATGACCTAAATTAATCCTAACATTAATTATACTACGTTACCAAAACGAACGAACAGATGGACTCAAATAGAAAGAGAGAGGGGCGAATGAAAGCAAGGACACATGCAACACTAAACTCGCGTCGCGCGATACACAATTACTACTATCACGCGTGTAAGGCCACATGCACTAACTTTTTTTCAGACGGACAGTGATAAAAACACTAACCTTCCCAGAGTTAGGTTTTAAAAACCTGGAAAACGCTTATTAGAAAAGATGACATTAGATGGGTTTACGTTTGAAAACATTACAGTACCCAGACAGCACATCTTCGAAACAGGAGGTAGAAGAAATTGCATATTTTGAACGCAGCCACTTAGCTCTTTTAAATTTGTATATTTGGGTTCCTTAGGGCTTGCTGACAAAGAATATGTAAAACGTTACGCAAATAGTCTAGGAATTACCAAATTATAACCAAAATAAAATAGTGGGGGTGCCTGACAGCATGAAATCATTTCTGCTCATAAAATTTTTTTTATAACGTGTTTGAAAAAACCTTACGTTACGGAAATAGCCTACCATGTTAACTCCAAATTGATTGGAGCGCAACAAATATAAGACTAAACACGATTGGTCGGGCTATAAATACTATCTTGTGTTGTTATGGGAAACGAATAGACGGGGTACTTTTTTGAAAAGATGTGGGGGCGTGGGTTCATTGGGTAGAGCTGCGAATATACTTCATTCAGAGCGTCTGTTCATTGCCACATCTTGTAATAAACCTACTAAGAAGCAGTGCGTTGAGCACCAGTGTATATTTTTTATAAAATAAAGCCTGGGACATCGGCAGATCGGAGTTGTGCTATATTCATTGCCAGTCAACGAAACTGTTTATTATTCTATGAATTGTGGTAAGCTTGAAATATTCAATATCTTTTAATGAAAATTGAATGTAAATTGTTAATTTATGCCTGTATATATGTGTAGTTCAGTAGCGAACATGATGTAAAGCCTATAATGCTCCAGCCTGAACAGAAGGTGTCGGAGGAAAGTAAAACTGCATGGAATGGCCAAACAGTACACTGACACCTAGATTATTGATTAGACAGAAATAATGCTGGAATTGCAGAGGCGTAGTAACCATTAGGGAGGGAAATACTGGTATAAAGTATTTCAGATGAAGCTGACAGTTGGCCTAACGCTCTGAACTCAATGTTTGTGATGTATTGTGCTCAGTGTAGAAAGAGAGGATAGATTGGTTATGAAGAAGGAGGTACAACTTTATTGTGTCAGGGACCGGGGTCTTAAAGTTATTGAGCAGCACCTGGTCAGAGCTTTGCTGAAGCCAGAGATGGACAGCATACTCCTTGGTCCATATAGCAACCAGTGGGGTGGCTCCAGAACTCATCGAGCAGAGGAGTCTTTTCCTGCCGCCATCACGCAAGATAAGAGAGTGTGGCCATGGAGCTCAACATTATGTACCCCCATCTTAAAATGACAGTGTAAAATACAATTAAGAGGGGAATTTAATTGTTTTAATATCAGGAACTGAGAACATCTCCAATACTAGTTCCAATAAAGACAAACTATTGAAGTCATGATGACAAATACCAACAGAGCTTGAACAAAACAAAACCAGTATTACCTCATATTACTACTACACAACTGACACACATAGGATACTATTAATAATATATGTCACTACAAGATTCATATTGATAAATTCTGTACATATAACTTGTAATTAAAATTGATTGTGATTCCTGGTTCCCTTTGTATTTGAATCAGGACACATATTCATTCATGACAGCAATGAATACATATTGTTATTTGAAAAGTTATCAGTGACTCCTTTAAGATATCCTTGTAGAGTGTTTTATGTATGTGAGTGTCACAGTGTTGTCAAGTGTAGTGGAATAAATTAAATTGTTTATCTGTCTGTTGTTGTTATGACTTACACTTCATCATACACATACCCTAGACATATAACGTAGTCATCACACTATTCCAGAATAATTCTGACTGAGGTATACATATGTGGCAGCAAGTAAGGTTATATATAATACACTACTCTTATTAGATATATAGATACCTTCACAGCTGATCTCAGTCAGTACACTAAGTCCCCTATAAATATTTATAACATCCCACTTCACCACATATATTGGGGTCTCGCTCTTGGGATTTTGAATCTTTACCTATTAAAAATATTGGGGGTAATTCACTTCAGGGAATATAAGAATTAAAAGGTATCCTTGGGTGGAATTAAATAAGGTTGAGCTCACGGTGCCTGTGTTGTCCATTAGATATATATTTAGAGATTGAATTGTTGGTTAGACATTGTATAAATTTACCTGATAGACAATGGCGGACCTGGCCAAATTTCGATCTGCTGCTGTTCAGACTGCAAAAGAGTTAGGATTAGATGGGCAAGTTATGGTTGCCTATGTCACTACGGAATGTGACAAATTTAATGAACGCGAAGAAAGAAGGTTTGAAGCCGAAAGAAAGTTAGAGGCTGAAAGGGAAATTAAGAAGTTACAATTTGAGGCTGAGGCTGAGACTAAGAGGTTGCAGATTGAGGCTGAGGCTAAGAGGTTGCAGATTGAGGCTGACAAAGAGGCTAAAGCATTGGAAGCAGAGGAAAGAAGACAGGCTGCAGAAAGGGAAGCAGAAAAGGAGGAGAAGAGATTACAAAGGGAACACGAGTTACGACTAAGGGAGTTTGAGTTTCAAGGCCATGCTCCTGAAATGGTGCCAGTCCCTTTGCCTCTGATGCCACTGCTAGCCAGGGAGCCTCAACCTCAGCTATGAATTTTCATTTAGATCATTTTGTTGAGAAAGACGATGATATAGAGAGCTACCTAAATAGGTATGAACTATTAGCTACCACGTATGGGTTAGAGAGAGAAAGGTGGAGCTTAAAGTTATCTCAGGGACTTCGTGGGGCAGCTTATGAAGTTTTTGCAAAAATGAGCAGAGGTGATCAGGAAAATTATGACATGCTAAAGCAGGCTCTTTTGTTAAGATATGAAAAGAATGCAGAATTTTATAGGAAAAAATTTAGGAATGCTAAACTACTGTCAGGTGAAACCTATCACCAGTTCTCTGCACGAATAGAGACATACTTGGAGAAATGGACTTCTCTGGGGAAAACCCAAGATCTTAAGGAAATGGTCCTTATAGAGCAATTAAGAGAGTCCATGGCTCCAGACCTGAGAAAGTTTCTCATGGAACAAGGTGCAGAGAGGCTGGGTGAGTTGCTAAATGTTGCTGAAAGGTATCAAGCAGCTCAAGCAGAGGTAACAGGTAATAAAAAGAAACAAGTGGATAACTTTAGGGCACCACAGAACTTTAATAAATTTGATCCTAGGGATCAAAACAAAGGTAAGCACCAATTTGATAGGCCACGGTATGAAAATAAAAATAAATTCCCACAATTCGATGAAAGGAAATATGATGAAAGAAAATCTTTCAACCAAGGAAAAAGGTGGTGTAAAAATTGTCAGATGGACAATCATGACACTGACCGTTGCAGAAGGAAACCTGTGTATATGGCAACCCTTCAGGTCAGGTCGACCTCAAGACAGGAGGAGGATATTATGTTAGATACCACTCCAGAAGAGATGAGGAAGGCACAGGCTGGGGATAAAACACTCAAGCCTTGTTTCAGAAAATTGTCAACTTGTCATACAACTCCAGGCAAGGGAGATTTTTACATGAAAAACAAGTTGATGTATAGGAAGACTGGAGCTAGATCCAAAGGTCAGGGACAGCTGGTACTTCCTAAAAGATATAGGGCAGACTTAATAAGGAGCCTACATGTGAAACCAGATGGGGACCATGAGAAGATAGGTACCATCATTCAAAAGGTGGCTCACAATTATTATTGGCCCAAAGCAAGATGGGACATTGAGAATTTTGTAGAAAGGTGTAGCATAGCACATGAGGGAACACCCACAAGTGGGAACATGGATCAGGACCTGGACACGCCACGGGGCAAAATTAGGCCTGATAATAAAAAGAAAAATAGATTTGATAAAGTGGACCAAATGGAATGGGAAGCCCCTTTTCACGGACAAGCTTCACTTAACTGTTTTACAATGGCCACTATGCGGAGAGTGCAAAAAGATGTCTTACCCCAGGATAAGCCGAAAATCCCTCAATCGGACTTAAACAAACTGGAGGAAGAGGATGTAGAGAGGAAATCTCTCATCAAGAATTTTAAGTGGGGAGAAAGCCCCAAAAGAAAAATTGGTAGCGGTCGTTTTGTGAATGATAATTCTGGGAGGAAAAATCATCACTATAAAGCTTCGAGTGGAAGAGACCATACCGGTGCATGGACAAATAGGTCCACACAATTAAAGGTCCATATGTAGCTTTGTTAAGAACGTGGACTGATGAAAAGGCAGAGGAAAACATTACATCTTCATACCAATATGTGAATGAGCTGACCACTCGTTTAAAAACTGGCTGGAAACTTGCCAATGAAAATTTGAAACAAGCCAGGAAGAAACATGCTGCCTATTATAACAGGAAGGCGAAAGACAGAAATTTGGCTGTGGGAGAGAAAGTACTGCTTCTTTTGCCCGGGAGTCAGAATAAGTTACAAATTGGATGGCAGGGTCCATATACAGTTCTAGAGAAGGTGTCTAGAACAAATTATAAGATAGATAAGAAGGGGAAAGAAAAAATCTATCATGTGAATCTCCTGAAGAAATATTTGGAAAGAGAACATCAGGAAGAGACACACTTGTTGACCTTGTCCATCGCCATGGAGATGAAAAAGGAACCACTTTCATCATTTGAATATCCATTACACCCCTGTGAGACAGCAGCACAGGTGAAAATCAGTACACATTTAACGAAAACTCAGAAAGAGAGAGTGCAACAGGTTCTAAATAATCATGCAGAGGTGTTAACAGACCGACCAGGGCATACAAACCTATTGGAATATGATATGAAACTGATAGACCCCACACCTGTCTGTATGAAACCATATTCGATTCCGTTTGCTAAGGAGAAAGCTTTGAAGGAAGAGATAGACTATCTGTTGAAGGAAGGAATTATTTCGCACAGTGAATCTTCGTATAGTTCCGGTGTTGTACTCTTAAGGAAGCCCTCTGGAGAACATAGACTCTGTATAGATTACAGGAGACTGAATGCTATTACAGAAGGACAGGTGGATCCATTGCCGGATACAAATCAGCTGTTTGCCAGACTAAATAAAGCTAAATATTTCTCAAAAGTGGATCTGAGTAAAGGATACTATCAGATTCCAGTAAAGCCTGAGGTTAGACCATACCTAGCTTTTAGTACCTCAGAAGGACACTATGAGTTTAATAGATTGCCATTTGGATTGAAGAATGCGCCTAGTGTCTTCTCTAGAATGATGAGAAAATTGTTGGATGTAAACATTTCGGAGGAACGTAATGAATCCCTGAGTTGCCTCTTTGATTGAGGATATTCCGAATGTTTCATACAGGATAATAAGAAGATTATGGGATCCACTACGAAAACTCTGCTATCACCAGGTATATGTTATCTCCTCATAACGTACATTTTGAGGGAAATATAATGTTCTCTGGACATGTCATTGCGCAGACTCAGAGAAGAGAAATGGTGAATACGGGTTGCGAAGCAGCATTAAGACAAGCACTCACACTTGCGGCTGTTCAGTAACATAACCGAAATATATTATTGGTTGTAGAAGTCTGAGGCAGATTTCATGAGTAGTGCCTACTCTGAATGGACCCAACTACATAAAACCATGATAGCACCACAGCAGAGTAAAGTCAAGTTGACTTACATTTATCTATGTGTATATAGAATAAAGGACTGACATGGGATGTCTGTTTTAAGAGGGGAGGTGTCGTGAAATATTCTAATCCACATATATAAATTATCAGGTAAATATAAAGCCTAACAAATAAATTTAATAAAGAAAGAGCAATGGTAAAAGAACAGTGCTGTCACAATGACAGTACTCGAAATCCCCTTTGTTTTATGCTTCGTCTGCAAATTGTAACGTTTCCACGTTAAATATAAGCCACTGCATAAATTCAAGCGTTTCCACAACACATTAAAACGGGTATTGCATTTCTAAGAAAAACATTGAGAGGCACACTGCGTAATGACCTAAATTAATCCTAACATTAATTATACTACGTTACCAAAACGAACGAACAGATGGACTCAAATAGAAAGAGAGAGGGGCGAATGAAAGCAAGGACACATGCAACACTAAACACGCGTCGCGCGATACACAATTACTACTATCACGCGTGTAAGGCCACATGCACTAACTTTTTTTCAGACGGACAGTGATAAAAACACTAACCTTCCCAGAGTTAGGTTTTAAAAACCTGGAAAACGCTTATTAGAAAAGATGACATTAGATGGGTTTACGTTTGAAAACATTACAGTACCCAGACAGCACATCTTCGAAACAGGAGGTAGAAGAAATTGCATATTTTGAACGCAGCCACTTAGCTCTTTTAAATTTGTATATTTGGGTTCCTTAGGGCTTGCTGACAAAGAATATGTAAAACGTTACGCAAATAGTCTAGGAATTAACAAATTATAACCAAAATAAAATAGTGGGGGTGCCTGACAGCATGAAATCATTTCTGCTCATAAAATTTTTTTATAACGTGTTTGAAAAAACCTTACGTTACGGAAATAGCCTACCATGTTAACTCCAAATTGATTGGAGCGCAACAAATATAAGACTAAACACGATTGGTCGGGCTATAAATACTATCTTGTGTTGTTATGGGAAACGAATAGAAGGGGTACTTTTTTGAAAAGATGTGTAGACGTGGTTTCATTGGGTAGAGCTGCGAATATACTTGATTCAGAGCGTCTGTTCATTGCCACATCTTGTAATAAACCTACTAAGAAGCAGTACGTTGAGCACCAGTGTATATTTGTTATAAAATAAAGCCTGGAACATCGGCAGATCGGAGTTGTGCTATATTCATTGCCAGTCAACGAAACTGTTTATTATTCTATGAATTGTGGTAAGCTTGAAATATTCAATATCTTTTAATGAAAATTGAATGTAAATTGTTAATTTATGCCTGTATATATGTGTAGTTCAGTAGCGAACATGATGTAAAGCCTATAATGCTCCAGCCTGAACAGAAGGTGTCGGAGGAAAGTAAAACTGCATGGAATGGCCAAACAGTACACTGACACCTAGATTATTGATTAGACAGAAATAATGCTGGAATTGCAGAGGCGTAGTAACCATTAGGGAGGGAAATACTGGTATAAAGTATTTCAGATGAAGCTGACAGTTGGCCTAACGCTCTGAACTCAATGTTTGTGATGTATTGTGCTCAGTGTAGAAAGAGAGTATAAATTAGTTATGACGTAGAAGGTACATCCTTCTTGTTTTCAGGGACCGTGGTCTTAAAGTTATTGAGCAGCACCTGGTCAGAGCTTTGCTGAAGCCAGAGGTGGACAGCATACTCCTTGGTCCATATAGCAACCAGTGGGGTGGCTCCAGAACTCATCGAGCAGAGGAGCCTTTTTCTGCAGTCATCACGCAAGATAAGAGAGTGTGGCCATGGAGCTCAACATTATGTACCCCCATCTTAAAATGACAGTGTAAAATACAATTAAGAGGGGAATTTAATTGTTTTAATATCAGGAACTGAGAACATCTCCAATACTAGTTCCAATAAAGACAAACTATTGAAGTCATGATGACAAATACCAACAGAGCTTGAACAAAACAAAACCAGTATTACCTCATATTACTACTACACAACTGACACACATAGGATACTATTAAAAATATATGTCACTACAAGATTCATATTGATAAATTCTGTACATATAACTTGTAATTAAAATTGATTGTGATTCCTGGTTCCCTTTGTATTTGAATCAGGACACATATTCATTCATGACAGCACTGAATACATATTGTTATTTGAAAAGTTATCAGTGACTCCTTTAAGATATCCTTGTAGAGTGTTTTATGTATGTGAGTGTCACTGTGTTGTCAAGTGTGGTGGAATAAATTAAATTGTTTATCTGTCTGTTGTTGTTATGACTTACACTTCATCATACACATACCCTAGACATATAACGTAGTCATCACACTATTCCAGAATAATTCTGACTGAGATATACATATGTGGCAGCAAGTAAGGTTATATATAATACACTACTCTTATTAGATATATAGATACCTTCACAGCTGATCTCAGTCAGTACACTAAGTCCCCTATAAATATTTATAACATCCCACTTTACCACAGTAATATCCTTAGAGTTGGCAGTAATAGCAGCCGAATTATTACTAGACTATTAGAGGTAACTGTACCGGAAGCAGTAATAGCACCATCATCAGTATTAGTCGCTTTAGGGGTAGAACAAGTAAGCTTATGAACACTTGCAGTAGAATTAATAGTTATAACAGTAAAACTTTCAGTCGAGACAGTAATTTCCTGTACTTTTGTTTATTTATTTTTTCACAATAACACGTAATTTCCATCGCCTTCCTTCAGTTTGTAAGCTCGTTGCTTAAATAGGACACAGAAATTGATAGCTGCATTGTCAAAGCAGCAGCTACCTTTGCCCTCCTCACAACGTGTCTTTGGGGGGAAACTCACAACGAAGACCAAAGCTGCGGTATATAACGCATCAACAGCACACTTCTATATGGCAGCGAGACATGGACAACCTATGCTAAGCAAGAAAGTAGGCTCAATACCTTCCATCTACGGTGTCTACTCCATATCCTCGGTATTTCGTGGAAGGAGAAAGTGACTAATGTCGAGGTGTTGTCAAGTGCTGGCCTTCAAAGCATACACTGCTTAGACAACGCAGACTACGCTGGCTTGGCCATATCTGCGCATGAAGATGGCAGATGCCAGAAGAACAGTTGGGCGACGGCAGCTGAGGTTCAAAGATGTGTACACGAGAGACATGAGGGCACTGGGCATAAATCCAGCAACCTGGGAGGATGAAGCTGCTGATCGCACTAAGTGGTAATGCTCTTTACGGCGCCACCTCAGACTGGGCGAAAATAAGCTCTCTCGGCAAACAAGAGATGAGAACACGTCGAAAGGAACATCAAGAAATAAGCAGCTGAGGGCTGTCACCACAGATGCGCATTCCCATAACCAGTCATGACTATTATTATTATGCTTTAAAAAGTAAATTCACTGTACAGTGTTTAATATTTCATTGCGCGGAGTCCCGTACCTGTCTTGAGGTTATTAGAGTGTCGTTACAACAGTCTGTCCTTCTGTCAAACTTTAAGTCATATTGTCTGATCCATGCTATTTAGTTTTAATGTCTCGGATATCTGTTCTGGCTTCACCGCTCTCTCAATTTTATTATCGTCATCATCATCATCTTCGTCATCATCATTATCATCATAATCATTATCATCATCATCTTCGTCATCATAATTTACATTTGCGATCCTAACGGAGTGTGACGTATAATGGAAATATAGCCTACAGTAATCTGACAGCCTTTGTAATCCCGTTAGCGTCCTATGATTTGCTAGGAAAACCACGCATTTTTCTGCCTGTCTTACTCACTCAAGCTTATTTTTCATCCACGCCTCTTTTCTTTGAACATAAACAAACGAAGCGTTTATAAACGTTCGTGACCTGCCAGTCATAACAGGTAGCGAATGAGGTTTGTTTATTAAGTTTCTCACGCGAGCTGATCTGTCAATCATCGGATACCTGACAGACCGCACGTGAATAACACCGGACCTTTTTGAAGTAGACGCACGGGCAAAAACCTTTCCCCGAGTACCCTTTGATGTTCGTACACAGAGGGAAACCCCGAGCTTTGATCTTCAGATACGGGCAAAATCTACGAGAACCCCGTTACACGGATTTAAGTCTCTGATGGCGGTCTAACGCCCGACAGAGCGACCGTAAAACTTTCATCTGGGGGACTCATGCTTCTGTTTCTATGCTATACACAATAGTGTGAAAAGTAGCATCCTCTAGAGATCAGATAACCATGATGATATATAAACTGTGGTCTCCTAAACCTGCTATCAGTTGTCACTCAGAATTTTTCGGATAGTCTAAACACGTAGTCTAGAACCATTGTGGAAGATGTGTTAATAGCATTCGTGGGGATTGTCATTCTGATGTTCTGGTAATAGAAAATTTGTGCTTACGTGTTAAAGTGTTAAAGCTTTTACCATTATAATTCACTTATAGTTCTAGCTGTTAAAACCAGTGAAATAAAATAACGCGTAGCTATTTTATACCAGATGTTTCAGTTATAATGTTAATTTTACCACCCGCTTTCTCACACAAGAAGAGACGGTTTAGTTGACTGATATTATATGCTAGGCGCGACTGATAGTGGCAGAATAGAATTCACGTTATATTTCATTTTGTGTATTTATAGTAAGTGAATATTAGTTAATACCATACGATGATCAACAGACGCCGACAATTTAATAGCTATTAACGACAGGCGATATTTATGTAAGTGCGCGTAGGGACAATTAAATAATAATTGACATTGTACGCTGATCGTTAACGCGCGCGTAAAAAAAAGGGGGTGAGGGTTGCATACCTTCATTCGACCTGAAATCGCCGCGCTAGCGAAAAGCTAACCGTATAGGTGTAAAGAAAGTCACCGTGTGCTTTTTAAATTTAATCAGGACTGACGGAGTGGATAAGAGATCGTCTTGTCCCCGTCCGTGTGCACATGTGTAGTTATATAGGATAGTAGCATTTTTCCATAATGTTTCTTTATTCCTCGCAGACCTGATCACAAGAGCGACCAGCAGTCTTTTTTTCATCATTTCTTCTTCTTCTTTGATCCATAGCCGCCAACCGTCAAAGCAGTCAGCGGCCATCACGCCTGGTGGCGTCTTGTAGGGCAGCAACAAATTGATTCCACTTTGCTCGGTCGGCGGCCATCCTTCGTACAGTGCCCCAACTGTGGTTCATTCTTTGCATCTCAGCTTCCACAGTTCTCCGCCAAGTTGTTTTTGGTCGGCCTCTCTTTCGCTTTCCCTCGGGGGTCCATAGCATAGCTGTTCTTGTGATGGTATCAGGGTCCCTTCTGAGGACATGGCCAACCCAACTCCAGCGTCTGCCAGCTATGATGGTGTGCATGTCCTTCTGGTTACTCCGAATAAGTAGTTCTTGGTTGCTGATGGTGTTTGGCCAAAAGATTCGGAGAATTTTCCTTAGGCAGATTGTGTGGAAGGAGGACAGTTTTGACATTTCCTTCTCTGTTACTCTCCAACATTCCGCACCATAGAGAAGCACAGAAAGTACACAGCTCTCATACAGTCTTAATTTGGTGTTTGTGCTGTATTGGGAAGACTTCCAAATGTTGTTGAGAACAGCAAAGGCTGTTCTCGCTTTATTCATTCTGTTGTTAATGTCCTTGCTTGTTCCGCCGTCAGGTGTTACTATGCTTCCTAGGTAAGTAAATGTGTCTGTCTGTTCTAACTTCTGGTTCCTTACTTTTACTGGCTCAGGATTGCCCACATTTAGTGTCATGACCTCTGTCTTCTTCAAATTGATGTTCAGGCCAACCTGCTGGCCATACTTATCATTTACTGATGGGTTAATGTTGTCTTCTTCTTGGCTTGTGCGTCACCAATTTTTTCATTGGTGAGCCAACGATAAACAAGAAACATTTTAACTTGTTAATTGAACTGGACTTATAAAACCCAGCATTATATTTTTTCAATCTTATCAGCCCACTGGGGTTGTGGAGAAAAGTAACATTATCTGCCGACTGACAGTCGTATTCAAGTGTATCATCCAGAATTTACGCTGTTTCAGAATCGGCACTCACCACAGAGCCAGCCGATAGGATTACCATCATTTATCGATTGTAACAGTTTTTTTGCAACCAGATGTTTCCCAATACTGGAAGTATTTTCCTCTGTTTACCGTGAATCCAAGATCTCGGTTTCTACACTAACTATTCGAGGTGACATTTGTCCACCCAGGAATAAACCACCAAATTAGGCGTCCACCTTATTAATCTTGTTAGAGGATGGACTGGGGCCAATTTGGGAAATACACCTGACATTTTGTATATTCAGGAACCATTGTAATTCCAAGGGATATCACCAAGATTAGGTAAGCGTGATTGAGTGGCCACTGTATGTCAGAGAGAGAGAGCGAATATTTTTCTTTGTTACAGTATCGTACTAACCTGGATTTCGCTTAAAAATTGTTTACTTTACTGAGTAGCATTTAGTAGGAACTTTGTTTTTCTTTACTGTCTATTCTGTAACATAGTGCTAACCTTTGACCTTTGGGTATTAACTTTTTGGGTTCTTTTCGCAATAAGGGGAGGGCACATGTATTCTGTTATTTCCTTTGTATGTAAATCTGATTTTATTTTATCTTTCTTTAGATATTTCGTGTTGTCAAGTTTAATTATAATAAACAACAAAAGAAACTTAACTTTGTGTGTTGGTCAGACCCATACCCAATTAACCATAGTTTTTTCACGTTTGTGTGTCTTGTTGTCACATCGTTTTGTGTGTGTATGTGTGTGTGTGTGGTTAAACTTATATTTACATGTATGAGGAGGGAAAGATTGTCTTGTACAAAAATTATAGTCGTATAGATAGGCTGGACTAGAGAAACTTACTCATTACAGAGACATATCTTCTCCTTAAACTATTCACCCGTGAAATCTATTTCTCACACCTTTTTCTCACGTACTTATCACCATCCACTCCACTCAGAAGGGACCATAAATAACTTCCAAACCTATCGGTACGACACGGAGCATGAGGATACCACTGCTGTTGACCCCCTTACCGGAAGCCAGCACCAAGCATTCACGTGCACTCTGACAGCACGCCGCTGCTGTAGCTAAAACAATGGACTTTAGAAGTTGACTCAGGTCAGGAGAATGTCACACAAGAAAAAACCCAGTAATTCTAATAAATTGGTCAAAGAGACATGTAGTGATTTTTTTTAGAACTTTGTTTTAACCCAGATTAGCGACTTCATGAGAACAGCGTAGGTCATTGAACAGTTACAAGATTGTTTAATTTTCCCATGTTGTATTTTGCGAAAGACGACCTTAAAGGTTAGAAGCTGATATATTTATGGCCAGGAATCAACGCTTGGCTTCGTGTAGACCAGCGGTTCTTCACCTGTGGTCCGCGGACCCCCGGGGGGCCGCGATGTCCTCACAGGGGGTCCGCGAAGGCTTGAAGAAATGTTATGAGCTTTTACTGTTAAAATAGAAAGAAAGAATGAATGAATAAAAGAAAAGATGAAAGAAAGAAAGAAAAAAAACGAAGACCCAAATCTTAATTTCTCTCTCTTCTTTGTGTAAAAGTTGGCTTTTCTAGCCTACCGCCTGCACTAAAAACAAACAAAAGTAAAAATCGGTTATGAAAATAACTGTTTTATAGCAAAAAATGTACTCAGCATTTGATACTTCTGCACGCGGTGAGAACATGCAAGTGAATGACGCTGAGAGAAAGCACGTGACATTTCTTGCTACCGCGCATACAGCAAGAAGCCGCCTTCGTAGCTGCACCGAACTCTAGTGTTGTCCACGTTGTGCCACCACATTTTCAGAACGTCTTTTGCTTCCCAGAATTCTCTAGCTGTGTCGAGAATGTTCTCGATGAAATTCGTGTATAAAAGGAAGACCGTGTTCGCGGGAAGAGAGAGGCGGATTCAGTCAACATGATCGTGTTTCTTCTTCGACTTCTGCGAATAAAAGCATTTAGTTATTGTCGGGTAAAGTGACCTTTCGATGTTATTGCGGTGAATTTCGCAACAATACATTTTGGCTGAGCCTCAGGATGGATCGCTGGCTGAATTTGAAACTTAAAAATACTGATGATGTTGATGAGGGTGCATCTTGTTCAAAGCAAACTGAAGCTTCTTCCAGTCATCTTAAAAAAGTGCTGCCGTTATAGCAAGGAATATATGTCTATGGGCTTAACGTGTACAGGCCCAGAAGACAAGCAACTACCACAGTGTGTGTTATGTTACGATATATTGTCCAACGAGGCCATGAAACCGTCAAAATTGCGAAGACATCTCGATACTAAACATAAAGAACATGCCACAAAGAGCATCGATTTTTTAAAAGTAAGGAGCAGGAGCTTTGGGAAAGTAAGAAAATGGTTTTAAAAAAGTCTGCAACTGGTTGTAACAATGAAAATGAAGTGAAGGCCTCAATTGAACTTTTTCAACTAATAGCAAAAACCGGTAAACCGCACACAATAGCTGAAGAACTTCTATTTCATGCTGCAAAAATCATGGTTTCTGCATTGATCAACGAGAAAATTCCCAAGTACCTTTCCTTGATTGGTTGGTCGGTTTAGATCCCCATAGGGTGCGAGTAACTAGACTCTTTTACCCTTTGTGCAGACAGCCCGGCGCGGCGGTGGCGCAGCTACCACCGCCCTTCTGCACATGGTCCGTGTTGCCACACGGCCGGGAAGCTACCCATCGTGACACCAGGCGATAGGGCCGCAACCCGCCGTGCATCCACACATATCAGACTATTGGGGGTGTGATTCAGGCTTTCTTTCAACCCCAGGGAGCATCCTAGACTCGAGACAGGGTACACCAGGCCCACTATGGCGTGTGTGTACTGCCCCGAGGTTTGACAACTCTCTACCCTGCAAAGGGGGTTATACCTCCAAAGACAGTGGTGACTGGCAAAGTCGTGATAGGAAACGGTTTTAGTTCATTCATGGCGTAGCAGCGACCGAGCCTCAACCACTGACAAATGACGTTGTCGGACACAGACACATATCACTGCCTCTACTTTACTGGGAAGACCCGAAAGCCGGGACCACACACAGTCTTGAGAGGACAAAGATCGCTTGCGAACGGGGGAACCGCTTGCCCCCCTGTGGTAAAGTGGGATGATATAAATATTTATAGGGGACTTAGTGCACTGACTGAGATCAGCTGTGAAGGTATCTGTATCTAATAGGTGTAGTGTTTTACAGATAACCTTGCTTGCTACCACATTATACCTCAGTCAGAATTATTCTGGAATATTGTGATGACTACGTTGAATGTCTAGGGTATGTATATGATGAAGTGTAAGTCACAACAACAACAGACAGATAAACAATTTAATTTATTCCACCACACTTGACAACACTGTGACACTCACATACATATAACACTCTATGAGACTATCTTAAATGAGTCACTGGTAAATTTTCAAATATATATGTATTAATTTCTTTCACTAATAGAGACCCTGATTCAAATACACAGTGAACCAGGAATCATAATAAAATGTAATCACAATTTATATGTACATAATTTATAAATATGAATCTTGTAGTAACATATTTTCTTAGTATTGTACTATGTGTGTCAGTTGTGTAGTGGTACTATGAGGTAATACTGGTTTTGTTTTTTCAAGCTATGTTGTTATTTGTCATCATGACTTCAAGTGTTTGTTTATGTTGGAACTAGTATTGGAGATGTTCTCAGTTCCTTTCATTAAAACAATTAATTTCCCCTCTTATTTTTATACAATGTCAGTTTAAGATGGGGTTACATAATGTTGAGCTCCGCTGGCCACATAGGCTTATCTTTCGTGATGTCGGCAGGAAAAGACTCCTCTGCTCGATTGCTCCCCTGTGTTCTGGAGACACCTCACTGTTTGCTATATGGACCAAGGAGTATGCTGTCCGCCTCTGGATTCAGCAAAGCTCTGACCAGGTGCTGCTCAATAACTTTAGGACCACGGTCCCTGAAACAAGAAGGTTGTACCTCCTACTTCATAACTAATTTATAATCCATTTACAGACTGAACACATTACATAAACACTGAGTTCAGAGCGGTAGGCCAACTGTCAGCTTCATCTGAAATAATTTACACCAGTATATTCCTCCCTAATGGTTACTACGCTTCTGCAATTCCAGCATTATTTCTTTCTAGTCCATAAGATAGGTGTCAGTGTACTGTTTGGCAATTCCATGCAGTTTTACTTTCCTCCGACACCTTCTGTTCAGGTTGGAGAACTATATAGGCCTTGCCTCATGTTCGCTACTGACCCACATATATATACAGACATAAATTATCAATTTACATTCAATTTTCATTAAAAAGATATTGAATATTTCAAGCTTACCACAATTCATGGAATAATACACAGTTACGTTGAATGGCAATGAATATAGCACAATTTCGATCTGCCGATATCCCAGGCTTTTATTTAGAAAAATATGCACTGGTGCTCAACGCACTGGTTCTGTAGTAAGTTTATTTGAACATGTGGTGGTGACCTGACGCCTCTGATTGACTATATTCGCGGGTCTAACCAATCGTGCCATGTTTACCCAATCGTTTGAAAAAAAGTACTCCTACTCCCGTTTCCCCTGACAACAAAAGATAGTATTTATAGCCCGACTAATCGTGTTTAGCCTTACATTTACTTTCCGCCAATCAAATAGGAGGTAACATGTCAGCCTATTTCCCGTACAATGGTGGGGTGAAAATCTGCCACTGAGCGATTCTGATTTTGGTGTTGTCTGACATCCCTCACTATTTCTTTTGGCTATAATTTGTTAATTCCTAGACTATTTGCGTAACGTTTAACATATTCTTTGTCAGCCAGTCCTAAGGAACCCAAATATATAAATTTAATGGGGCTAAGGGGCTCCGTTCAAAATATGTATTTTCCAGGATAGTCGTGTAGTTTTTTTTTTATGTTTAGAACCGCCACCTGTCCTGCTGTACTGTCAGACTAATGTCAGGATTTTTGACATAAAACAGTAGAATGTCATGTTTCCTAATAAGCGTTTTGTAAGTTTTTAAAAACTAACTCTCGCATGGGTAGTGTTTTCTATCACTGTCGATTTGAAAAAAAGCTAGTGCTTTGTAGTGAAATTGACAGAGATACAACGGTAAAATACCTCCAAAGATAACATTTAAGGATAAAAACATAATGCGTAGGCTGCGAATAGTACATGATCGCCTAGACCGCGGGTCATCACCCTCCATAAAAATTGACTTGCTAGACAGGAGGGGAACGGAGGATCAAAAAGGAAAAATATGACTGGAAAGATTGCGATGAAAGGAAAAAAATATGACTGGAGAGATTGCGTGAGACTAGAAAGGCTAAGGAGACGCAATTGGGGGGGGGAAACGGAGAAAAGTCACGTTTCCCAAGTTGACATAAAAAGTAAGCAACTCGACAGAAGGGACCATAGATATGTTACGCCACAGTCATTTATTGGACGCTTTTGCAATACCAAGCCTTTGATTTGAATTCAGCGGCTAAAACGCAGATGTTCGAAATATTACAAAAGTTAAAAAGTACTTTTTTCTTAATATTAATGTTAGGAATATAAAAATTAGCTGGCCGGATGGCCCATTCTGAGCAGTGAACTAATATGTACTTAATTTTACAGACGGATAGATAATATTGAAGATAATGACAAAAGACAGTGTTGTTCACATCATCGACAGACTGTATTGAATCTAAAAGTGTCGCTATTTGAAAAAAAAAAACACGACCTTGGGACGCAGGTGTTCAAATTTACTTAGTATGGAGGAGAGGGTTTTTGGGTGGTAGCTGTGTCTAAATATAACTTTTAACGACAAAATTTTGGAGGGGAGAGAAAGGTTGGTTCAAAAATCAAGTACATTTTTGTAGAAACACAAGTAGAGACGGACAGACTAACAGATAACCATCCATACTTGACTGAAGCATGACTGAAATGACTTTAGTGTAGGAAATTTGAAATTCAAATAAACCTAGGCAGTGATTGGCCACAGACAATCATATCATTAGCGCTCAGACGCGAAAGTGGGGCCATTCTTCAATAGTTGTTCAGTGATAGACACAGATTTTAAAGTGTGGTGATTTCCATATGAAAGAAAGTGTAAGAAGTTTAGGGACGCCATACTATAGCCAGCAGCTCAGCTGAGTTTTGCTAGCATTTCTGTGTTATTTATTCATAATCTGAGCTGTGAGTTTCTGTTGTCAACCAAGCAGTGTCTATTCAGTTGGTGACTTTACTCGAGTGTATCTGTGCAGTACTTGTGACAGAGACCACCATTATTGCCCGCCAGCACGGAGAGGTGGGACCACCTGATTTCAGCACCAGAGCTACAGCTACAAGATGAGTGAGCCTCTGGTCTGCTGGACATTCACCAAAGCCCTTTAGTTACTAATAACCCCATAAAAATTCCCACCATTTTCTGGACACTGTGTAGTCAATATAGACAGGTGTGATGAGGCCACCCCAACAGCACAAACATTAACTATCCTCCCAAGTAGATGACTACTAGAACATTTTAATAAAACTAACTAGTATAGTACATATATATGTACACTATTGCATTTATGATATAATATTCCATGCATTTCTTTCATAATCTCTAAATCCTTTTAAGTTCTGGTCAACCTAAAAAATTGATCCAGAACAAAATAAATGTAATATAATTCTATCAAAAAATTTTACACACGTGAGTTAGTTCAGTGTATTTTAACATTTATTAATATTATTAGTCTTGTTAAATATCTGTGGGTATATCTATAACCTATTACACCACACTACATATCATAACCCTAGACACTTTACGTAGCCACATTCATTAAAAAAAAAATTAAGTGTGAGGTCGTAGTGGTAGCAAGAAAGGCCTTCTGACAATTCTCAACTACATTTTATCTCAGGAGCCTTCACAGCTGGCCTCATACAATTACATTTAGTAATATCACCATCATACAATACCATCAAACACCACTACATAAATTGGGGTCTTGTCCAGGGATAATTAGCCCAACAGTAATATTAGGATCTCCTGGTGGGAGAAATAAAAGTAGGGAAATAAATTGTAAAATTCCCTTTAAAATTAAAAGTGTCCCTGCAGATAAAAGTTGGTGAATCTTCACAGCCAGTAATAATTAATTAGTTAACTGGTTAGTTAGAATTAGTTAGACTATAGTCATAAGAAGTACTTAGTGTATTTACTGGTTAGAGATTTATCTTGTATATTATTATATTGTCTAAAAAGTATGGCGGAGCTGGCAAAATTTAGATCAGCTGCTGTGCTCACCGCGAAGGAGATGGGAATGGATGGTCAAATTTTAATTCAATACGTAACGGCTGAATGTGATAAATATATTGAAAGGGAAGATAGAAGGTAGCTGAAGAGAAGAGGTTACAAATTGAGGCTGATAGAGAAATTAAGAGGCTGCAGATTGAGGCAGAAGAAAAACGACAGCAAAGGGAGGCAGAAGAAAAAGGACAGCAAAGGGAGGCAGAAGAAAAAAAGGCCGAAAGGGAAGCAGAAGATAGAAGGTTGCAAAGGGAGCACGAATTACGACTAAGGGAGCTGGAATTACAAGGCCCGGCTCCTGAAAATGGTGCCAGCCCTTTTGCCTCAGATGCTACGCCCAGTCTGGGAGCCTCAAACTCAGCTATGGGGTTTCATTTAGACCATTTTGTTGAAAAAGACGATGACATAGAGGGGTACCTAGGACGTTTTGAGTTATTAGCTACTACATATGGGTTAGAGAGAGAGAGGTGGAGTTTAAAGCTATCACAGGGATTGAGAGGTACTTCTTATGAAGTATTTGCCAAAATGAACAGGGAAGACCAAGACAATTATGACATGTTAAAGCAGGCTTTGTTATTAAGGTACGAGAAGAATGGTGAATTTTATCGTAAGAAATTTAGAAATGCCAAACTGTTGTCTGGGGAGACATACCACCAATTCTCTGCTAGACTAGAAACCTATTTGGAGAAATGGACGGCTCTGGGGAAGACCCAAGATCTTAAAGAAATGATCATGATTGAGCAATTGAGAGAGTCCATGGCTCCAGACATGAGAAAATTTCTCATGGAACAAGGTGCAGAGAAGTTGGGGGAAATTTTAAATGTTGCTGAGAGGTATCAGGCAGCCCAGGCAGAGGTAAGTGGTGCTAAAAAGAAGCACATAGACAATTTTAAAGCTCCACAGCAATTTAATAAATTTGATAATAGAGAGCAGGGAAATAAAGGTAGGACAAACTTTGAGCGGCCAAGAAATGACTATCGCGACAGAAACTCACAGTTCAATGACCAAAAGTTCAATGAAAGAAAACCGTTGAACCAAGGAAAAAGATGGTGTAAATGGTGCAAGAAGGATAACCATAACACCGAATTTTGTAGAAGGAAACCTTCAAACATTGCTGCAATGAAGTCGGGGACGCAAAGATTAAAGGTTAATCCTAAGGGACAACAGGAACCTTATCACCCCCCAGTTTGTGAGGATGTTATTTGTAATGGGGTCACCATAAGGTGCCTTTATGATACAGGTTTGGATTATGATTCAGTTGTGAAGTCTAGCCTAGTGGACCCAAGTCAGTATACCACAGAAACAGTGGAAATACAAGGGGCGACTAAGGACATACCACTCATGACACTTCCCATCGCAAGGATAACGGTGAAAACTCGCTATGTGGAAGGAGAAATCAGAGCAGCAGTGATAGATGAACCAATCTACCCTCTGATATTGGGGTGTAGATACGTCTTCTTGGGGAATCCCGAGAAACCTGTGATCATGGCGACAGTGCAGACCAGGTCACAGAAGAAGGAGGAAGAAGGTGAACCTATAAATGCTCATCCAGAGGAGATGAGGAAGGCGCAGGCTGAGGATAGGACACTCAAGCCCTGTTTTAAAAAATTGCCCAAATGCCACACACCTCCGAGCAAGGGGGAATATTTCATGAAGAACAAACTCTTATACAGGAAGGCCGGAACTGGAACAAATGGTCACAACCAGCTGGTTCTTCCCACTTCATATAGAGATAAAGTGATGGAACTCGGGCATGCGATTCCCTTCAGTGGTCACATGGGGATCAGCGCCACAGGACAGCGTATAGCTTGTCATTACTTCTGGCCAGGGATAACGGAGGATATAAAAAGATATGTCAAATCCTGCCCAGAATGTCAAAGGGTAGCTCCAAAGCACTGGACTGCTCCTGCAACTCTAGGGGAAATGCCCATAGTGGGAACACCTTTTGAGAGGGTTGCAGTGGATATTGTAGGACCTCTCACTCGGACCAAGAGGAGGAACAGTTACATCCTTACTCTGGTGGACACTTGTTCTATGTGGGGAGAGGCGGTAGCCCTGCCATCAATTGATTCAAAACATGTAGCAGAGGCACTACTTACAATATTTACCCGATTAGGATTCCCGCATCAAATCTTGACGGATAATGGTTCTCAGTTCAAGGGGAAACTAACGGAAGAAGTTTTTAAGCTATTTCAAGCCAGACACTTTCATTGTAGTCCGTACCATCCACAAGGGAACGGCCAGGTAGAGAGGTTCAACGGGACTCTCATTTCTATCCTGAGAAAGCTGGCACACGAAAAACCGGATCTGTGGGATCAATTCCTGCCCGCCGCATTGTTTGCGTACCGGGAGGTACCACATAGTTCAACCGGGATGGCTCCCGCAACTCTGCTATTTGGGAGGCCAATAAAAGGTCCATTAGAAGCTTATTAAGGACCTGGACAGATGAGAAGGCGGAAGAGACTGTTACCTCATCGTATCAATACGTGAACGAACTGACCACTCGTTTGAAAGCTGGATGGAAACTGGCAAATGATAATTTGAAACAAGCCAGGAAGAAACATGCAGCATATTTTAATAGGAAGGCAAAGGACAGGGAACTGGCAGTCGGAGAGAAGGTGCTGCTTCTACTACCCGGAAGCCAGAATAAATTACAAATTGGTTGGCAAGGTCCATATACGGTTCTAGAGAAGGTGTCTAGAACAAACTATAAAATTGACAAAAAGGGGAAGGAAAAAGTTTATCATGTAAACCTGTTAAAGAAGTATCTGGACAGACCACTCCAGGAAAGCACCCCCTTATTGACCTTGGCTATTGCAACCCAGATGCAAAAAGAACCACTCACCTCACATGAATACCCATTACATCCTTGTGAACAGCAGCACAGGTAAAAGTCAGTAAGCACCTGACTAAAAACCAGAGGGAGAGAGTTCAACAGGTTCTGGAGGAACATACAGATGTATTAACAGATAAACCAGGCCATACAAATTTGCTACAGTATGACATGAAACTGGTAGACTCAAACCCAATCTGTATGAGAGCCTATTCTATTCCGTTCGCGAAGGAGAAGGCATTGAAGGAAGAAATAGAGTATTTGTTGAAGGAGGGGATTATTTCGCACAGTGAATCATCTTTTAGTTCTAGTGTCGTTTTGTTGAGAAAACCGTCTGGGGAACACAGACTGTGCATAGATTACAGGAAACTGAATGCTGTCACAGAAGGACAAGTGGATCCATTACCAGACACAAAACAGTTATTTGCCAGACTGAACAAGGCAAAATACTTTTCAAAGGTGGATCTTAGTAAAGGCTATTACCAGATCCCAGTGAAGCCTGAAGTGAGACCTTATTTGGCTTTTAGCACTTCGGATGGACATTATGAATTCAATATGCTACCATTCGGACTGAAAAATGCTCCGAGTGTGTTTTCAAGGATGATGCGCAAATTGTTGGATCCCCTGAATAACCCATGTATCACGAATTTCATGGATGATATTCTCGTCGCCACAGAGACATTTGAAGAACACATTGAAGCTCTGGAGATGTTGTTTGATAGACTTCGGGAGGCGAACTTAACTGCTAGGCCAACAAAATGTTGTATTGGATGCAAAGAGTTGGAATTCTTGGGACACACTGTATATCAGGGTAATATGACCCCTGATCCTAAGAACTTGGAAAAACTGCAGAGAGCACCTAGGCCGCAAACAAAAAAGGACGTGCGATCATTCGTGTCGTTATGCGGATTTTATCAGAAATACATCAAAAATTTTAACGCTATTTGTGCTCCTCTGACTGATCTGACTCGCAAGGGACTTCCAGATAAAATTATTTGGACTGCACAATGTGAACTAGCGTTCCAAGAGTTAAAGGAAAAACTCACTAGCAAGCCTATTCTCAAACTGCCTGATTTGACACAGGACTTTGTCTTAAGAACCGATGCAAGTAATGTAGGACTCGGAGGGGCTTTGTTGCAAAGATCATCTTCACCTGATGGGGAACTGAAACCAGTCGCTTATGCAAGCCGCAAATTGAATAAGGCGGAACAAGGATACTCCACAAGCGAAAAAGAATGTTTAGCGTTAATCTGGGCAATAAAGAAGTTTCAAATCTATCTGTATGGTAGGACTTTTGTGGTGGAGACGGACCATCAGCCTCTCGTGTTCTTGTCTCAGGCTAAGCATGAAAACGCAAGATTGCTGAGGTGGTCTTTATTGCTTCAACCTTATCAGTTTAGTATCCAATATATCCCAGGCAAATTGAATGTCGGTGCAGATTTCCTCAGTCGGCACCCCTGTGATCAAAATTAGAGTAGTGGCAGACGTGAGGAGTAATTTTACCTATGTGTATCGCTGGTTTTGGAACTTGCCATAGGCATGTTTTCAAGTGGGGAGATGTGTAGTGAAATTGACAGAGATACAACGGTAAAATACCTCCAAAGATAACATTTAAGGATAAAAACATAATGCGTAGGCTGCTGATAGTACATGATCGCCTAGACCGCGGGTCACCACCCTCCACAAGAAGGGACTTGCTAGACAGGAGGGGAACGGCGGATCAAAAAGGAAAAAAATATGACTGGAAAGATTGCGTGAGACTAGAAAGGCTAAGGAGACGCAATTGGGGGGGGAAACGGAGAAAAGTCACGTTTCCCAAGTTGACATAAAAAGTAAGCAACTCGACAGAAGGGACCATAGATATGTTACGCCACAGTCATTTATTGGACGCTTTTGCGATACCAAGCCTTTGATTTGAATTCAGCGGCAAAACGCAGATGTTGGAATATTACAAAAATTAAAAAGTACTTTTTTCTTAATATTAATGTTAGGAATATAAAAATTAGCTGGCCGGATGGCCCATTCTGAGCAGTGAACTAATATGTTCTTAATTTTACAGACGGATAGATAATATTGAAGATAATGACAAAAGACAGTGTTGTTCACATCATCGACAGACTGTATTGAATCTAAAAGTGTCGCTAATTGCACAAAAAAACACGACCTCGAGACGCAGGTGTTCAAATCTACTTAGTATGGAGGAGAGGGTTTTTGGGTGGTAGCTGTGTCTAAATATAACTTTTAACGACAAAATTTTGGAGGGGAGAGAAAGGTTGGTTCAAAAATCAAGTACATTTTTGTAGAAACACAAGTAGAGACGGACAGACTAACAGATAACCATCCATACTTGACTGAAGCATGACTGAAATGACTTTAGTGTAGGAAATTTGAAATTCAAATAAACCTAGGCAGTGATTGGCCACAGACAATCATATCATTAGCGCTCAGACGCGAAAGTGGGGCCATTCTTCAATAGTTGTTCAGTGATAGACACAGATTTTAAAGTGTGGTGATTTCCATATGAAAGAAAGTGAAATAAATTTAGGGACGCCATACTATAGCCAGCAGCTCAGCTGAGTTTTGCTAGCGATTCTGTGTTATTTATTCATAATCTGACTGTGAGTTTCTGTTGTCAACCAAGCAGTGTCTATTCAGTTGGTGACTTTACTCGAGTGTATCTGTGCAGTACTTGTGACAGAGACCACCATTATTGCCCGCCAGCACGGAGAGGTGGGACCACCTGATTTCAGCACCAGAGCTACAACTACAAGATGAGTGAGCCTCTGGTCTGCTGGACATTCACCAAAGCCCTTTAGTTACTAATAACCCCATAAAAATTCCCACCATTTTCTGGACACTGTGTAGTCAATATAGACAGGTGTGATGAGGCCACCCCAACAGCACAAACATTAAATATCCTCCCAAGTAGATGACTACTAGAACATTTTAATAAAACTAACTAGTATAGTACATATATATGTACACTATTGCATTTATGATATAATATTCCATGCATTTCTTTCATAATCTCTAAATCCTTTTAAGTTCTGGTCAACCTAAAAAATTGATCCAGAACAAAATAAATGTAATATAATTCTATCAAAAAATTTTACACACGTGAGTTAGTTCAGTGTATTTTAACATTTATTAATATTATTAGTCTTGTTAAATATCTGTGGGTATATCTATAACCTATTACACCACACTACATATCATAACCCTAGACACTTTACGTAGCCACATTCATAAAAAAAAATTAAGTGTGAGGTCGTAGTGGTAGCAAGAAAGGCCTTCTGACAATTCTCAACTACATTTTATCTCAGGAGCCTTCACAGCTGGCCTCATACAATTACATTTAGTAATATCACCATCATACAATACATCAACACCACTACATGCTTGTGGCCTTACACGCGTGATGGTAGTAATTGTGTATCGCGGGACTGTGGTAGTATTGCCTGCGTTCCGGCTTTCAGCCTCTCCCTTTCTTTCTATCCTTAGTCCATCTGTCTTTCGTTTTTGGTAACGTAGTGTATAAAATGACATGAATGGAATTTCAAATCTAGGTCAGCTGCGTATCTCAAGGTTTTTCTTAGAAAGGCAGTACACGTTTTATCGTAGAAAGCGGGTATTGAAGCAGTAGGCTTTTACTATCAACGTGAAACGTTACAATTTGCAGACGAAGTAGAAAACAAGGGGGATTTCGAGTACAGTCATTGTGACAGCACTGTTCTTTACCATTCTTCTTTCCTTTTATTGAAGTTATTTGTTAGGCTTTACATTTACGTTTTAATTTATATATGTGGATTAGAATTTCTCACGACAAATCCTCCCCACTTAAAACAGACGTTATATGTCAGTCTATAATTCTATATACACATAGAGAAATTTATTTTTTTTATGGGGTTTAGGGTGATTCTCATCACACGGATGGCGGCTTAAAAAATCCGCTCCCAGATTTGTTTTTCCACTTATATACTCTATGCTAAACTCAAATGGCTGCATCAATAATGACCAACGGAGTAATCTAGAATTCTCATGTCTAGCCTGTGCTAGAAACGACAAAGGTTTGTGATCCGTTTGCAACTTAAATGCCTTCCCATACAGATAAATATTGAATTTCTTTATCGCCCATATTACTGCAAGACATTCTTTTTCGCTAGTTGAGTAGTTGGTTTCAGCTTTATTCAACTTTCTGCTAGCATATGCCACTGGGCTTAATTCCCCATCCAATGCATCTGATTTCTGTAGCAGAGTTGCACCTAACCCAATATTACTGGCATCCGTCCTTACAATGAATTCTTGACTTAAGTCAGGTAATTTCAAAATAGGTTTACTTGTGAGCTTTTCCTTCAATTCTTGGTAAGCCATTTCACATTGTGGTGTCCATGTAATTCGATCTGGATTACCCTTACGTGTCAAATCAGTTAACGGTGCACATATGGAATTAAAGTTTTTGATATACTTCTGGTAGAAATCACATAATGAGACAAAGGATCTCACGTCTTTCTTGGTTTGTGGTCTCGGGGCTTTCTTTAGTTTCTCTAAATTCTTTGGGTCAGGGGTCATGTTTCCCTGATAAACTGTGTGTCCCAAGAATTCCAATTCTTTACATCCAACGCAACATTTGGTTGGTCGGGCTGTTAAATTCGCTTCCCTAAGTCGATTAAACAGCATGTTCAGAGAGTCAATGTGTTCCTCAAATGTTTCTGTTGCTATAAGGATATCATCCATGAAATTTGTGATACATGGATTATTCAGAGGGTCCAATAATTTTCTCATCATTCTAGAGAAGACACTAGGCGCATTCTTCAATCCAAATGGCAATCTATTAAACTCATAGTGTCCTTCTGAGGTACTAAAAGCTAGGTATGGTCTAACCTCAGGCTTTACTGGAATCTGATAGTATCCTTTACTCAGATCCACTTTTGAGAAATATTTAGCTTTATTTAGTCTGGCAAACAACTGATTTGTATCCGGCAATGGATCCACCTGTCCTTCTGTAATAGCATTCAGTCTCCTGTAATCTATACAGAGTCTATGTTCTCCAGAGGGCTTCCTTAAGAGTACAACACCGGAACTATACGAAGATTCACTGTGTGAAATAATTCCTTCCTTCAATAGATAGTCTATCTCTTCCTTCAAAGCTTTCTCCTTAGCAAACGGAATCGAATATGGTTTCATACAGACAGGTGTGGGGTCTATCAGTTTCATATCATATTCCAATAGGTTTGTATGCCCTGGTCGGTCTGTTAACACCTCTGCATGATTATTTAGAACCTGTTGCACTCGCTCTTTCTGAGTTTTCGTTAAATGTGTACTGATTTTCACCTGTGCTGCTGTCTCACAGGGGTGTAATGGATATTCAAATGATGAAAGTGGTTCCTTTTTCATCTCCATGGCGATGGACAAGGTCAACAAGTGTGTCTCTTCCTGATGTTCTCTTTCCAAATATTTCTTCAGGAGATTCACATGATAGCTTTTTTCTTTCCCCCTCTTATCTATCTTATACTTGGTTCTAGACACCTTCTCTAGAACTGTATATGGCCCTTCCCATCCAATTTGTAACTTATTCTGACTACCGGGAGAAGAAGCAGTACCTTCTCTCCCACAGCCAAATCTCTGTCTTTAGCTTTCCTGTTATAATAGGCAGCATGTTTCTTCCTGGCTTGTTTCAAATTTTCATTGGCAAGTTTCCAGCCAGTTTTTAAACGAGTGGTCAGCTCATTCACATATTGGTATGAGGATGTAATATTTTCCTCTGCCTTTTCATCAGTCCACGTTCTTAACAGCGTTACATATGGACCTTTAATTTTGTGGACCTATTTGTCCATGCACCGGTATGGTCTCTTCCACTCGAAGCGCTATAGTGATGATTTTTCTTCCCAGAATTATCATTCACAAAACGACCGCTACCAATTTTTTTCTTGGGGCTTTCTCCCCACTTAAAATTCTTGATGAGAGATTTCCTCTCTACATCCTCTTCCTCCAGTTTGTTTAAGTCCGATTGAGGGATTTTCGGCTTATCCTGGGGTAAGACATCTTTTTGCACTTTCCGCATAGTGGCCATTGTAAAACAGTTAAGTGAAGCTTGTCCATGAAAAAGGGCTTCCCATTCCATTTGGTCCACTTTATCAAATTTATTTTTCTTTTTATTATCAGGCCTAATTTTGCCCCGTGGCGTGTCCAGGTCCTGATCAATGTTCCCACTTGTGGGTGTTCCCTCATGTGCTATGCTACACCTTTCTACAAAATTCTCAATGTCCCATCTTGCTTTGGGCCAATAATAATTGTGAGCCACCTTTTGAATGATGGTACCAATTTTCTCATGGTCCCCATCTGGTTTCACATGTAGGCTCCTTATTAATTCTGCCCTATATCTTTTAGGAAGTACCAGCTGTCCCTGACCTTTGGATCTAGCTCCAGTCTTCCTATACATCAACTTGTTTTTCATGTAAAAATCTCCCTTGCCTGGAGTTGTATGACAAGTTGACAATTTCCTGAAACAAGGCTTGAGGGTCTTATCCCCAGCCTGTGCCTTCCTCATCTCTTCTGGAGTGGTATCTAACATAATATCCTCCTCCTGTCTTGAGGTCGACCTGACCTGAAGGGTGGCCATATACACAGGTTTCCTTCTGCAACGGTCAGTGTCATGATTGTTCATCTTACAATTTTTACACCACCTTTTTCCTTGTTTGAAAGATTTTCTTTCATCATATTTCCTTTCATCGAATTGTGGGGTTTTATTTTTATTGTCATACCGTGGCCTATCAAATTGGTGCTTACCTTTGTTTTGATCTCTAGGATCAAATTTATTAAAGTTCTGTGGTGCCCTAAAATTATCCACCTGTTTCTTTTTATTACCTGTTACCTCTGCTTGAGCTGCTTGATACCTTTCAGCAACATTTAGCAACTCACCCAGCCTCTCTGCACCTTGTTCCATGAGAAACTTTCTCAGGTCTGGAGCCATGGACTCTCTTAATTGTTCTATAAGGACCATTTCCTTAAGATCTTGGGTTTTCCCCAGAGAAGTCCATTTCTCCAAGTATGTCTCTAACCGTGCAGAGAACTGGTGATAGGTTTCACCTGACAGTAGTTTAGCATTCCTAAATTTTTTCCTATAAAATTCTGCGTTCTTTTCATATCTTAACAAAAGAGCCTGCTTTAGCATGTCATAATTTTCCTGATCACCTCTGCTCATTTTGGCAAAAACTTCATAAGCTGCCCCACGAAGTCCTTGAGATAACTTTAAGCTCCACCTTTCTCTCTCTAACCCATACGTGGTAGCTAATAGTTCATATCTATTTAGATAGCTCTCAATATCATCGTCTTTCTCAACAAAATGATCTAAATGAAAATTCATAGCTGAGGTTGAGGCTCCCTGACTAGCAGTGGCATCAGAGGCAAAGGGACTGGCACCATTTTCAGGAGCATGGCCTTGAAACTCAAACTCCCTTAGTCGTAACTCATGTTCCCTTTGTAATCTCTTCTCCTCCTTTTCTGCTTCCCTCTCTGCAGTCAATCTTCTTTCTTCTGCAGCCTGTCTTCTTTCCTCGGCTTCCAATGCTTTAGCCTCTTTGTCAGCCTCAATCTGCAACCTCTTAGTCTCAGCCTCAGCCTCAAATTGTAACCTCTTAATTTCCTTTTCAGCCTCTAACTTTCTTTCGGCCTCTTTTTCTAATCTTCTTTCTTCCCGTTCAATATATTTGTCACATTCAGCAGTGACATAAGCAATCATAATTTGCCCGTCCATTCCTAACTCTTTCGCAGTCTGTACAGCAGCAGATCGAAATTTTGCCAGGTCGGCCATTGTCTAACATGCAATTGTAAACAATTCAATCTTTCAATAATTATCTAAGGACACTACAGGCACTGAGAGCTCAACCTTATTTATTTCCACCCAAGGATACCTTTTAATTCTTTATTATTCTCAATATTTATAATAGGAGAAGATTCAAAATCCCGGAGCGAGACCCCAATATATGTGGTAAAGTGGGATGTTATAAATATTTATAGGGGACTTAGTGTACTGACTGAGATCAGCTGTGAAGGTATCTGTATCTAATAGGTGTAGTGTTTTACAGATAACCTTACTTGCTACCACATTATACCTCAGTCAGAATTATTCTGGAATATTGTGATGACTACGTTAAATGTCTAGGGTATGTATATGATGAAGTGTAAGTCACAACAACAACAGACAGATAAACAATTTAATTTATTCCACCACACTTGACAACACTGTGACACTCACATACATATAACACTCTATGAGACTATCTTAAATGAGTCACTGGTAAATTTTCAAATATCAATATGTATTAATTTCTTTCACTAATATATATCCTGATTCAAATACAAAGTGAACCAGGAATCACAATCAATTTTAATTACAAGTTATATGTACAGAATTTATAAATATGAATCTTGTAGTGACATATTTTATTAATATTATCCTATGTGTGTCAGTTGTGTAGTAGTAATATGAGGTAATACTGGTTTTGTTTTTTCAAGCTATGTTGTTATTTGTCATCATGACTTCAAGTGTTTGTTTATGTTGGAACTAGTATTGGAGATGTTCTCAGTTCCTTTCATTAAAACAATTAATTTCCCCTCTTATTTTTATACAATGTCAGTTTAAGATGGGGTTACATAATGTTGAGCTCCGCTGGCCACATAGGCTTATCTTTCGTGATGGCGGCAGGAAAAGACTCCTCTGCTCGATTGCTCCCCTGTGTTCTGGAGACACCTCACTGTTTGCTATATGGACCAAGGAGTATGCTGTCCGCCTCTGGATTCAGCAAAGCTCTGACCAGGTGCTGCTCAATAACTTTAGGACCACGGTCCCTGAAACAAGAAGGTTGTACCTCCTACTTCATAACTAATTTATAATCTATTTACAGACTGAACACAATACATAACAAACACTGAGTTCAGAGCGGTAGGCCAACTGTCAGCTTCATCTGAAATAATTTACACCAGTATATTCCTCCCTAATGGTTACTACGCCTCTGCAATTCCAGCATTATTTCTTTCTAGTCAATAAGATAGGTGTCAGTGTACTGTTTGGCAATTCCATGCAGTTTTACTTTTCTCCGACACCTTCTGTTCAGGTTGGAGAACTATATAGGCCTTGCCTCATGTTCGCTACTGACCCACATATATATACAGACATAAATTATCAATTTACATTCAATTTTCATTAAAAAGATATTGAATATATCAAGCTTACCACAATTCATGGAATAATACACAGTTACGTTGAATGGCAATGAATATAGCACAATTTCGATCTGCCGATGTCCCAGGCTTTTATTTAGAAAAATATGCACTGGTGCTCAACGCACTGGTTCTGTAGTAAGTTTATTTGAACATGTGGTGGTGACCTGACGCCTCTGATTGACTATATTCGCGGGTCTAACCAATCGTGCCATGTTTACCCAATCGTTTGAAAAAAAGTACTCCTACTCCCGTTTCCCCTGACAACAAAAGATAGTATTTATAGCCCGACTAATCGTGTTTAGCCTTACATTTACTTTCCGCCAATCAAATAGGAGGTAACATGTCAGCCTATTTCCCGTACAATGGTGGGGTGAAAATCTGCCACTGAGCGATTCTGATTTTGGTGTTGTCTGACATCCCTCACTATTTCTTTTGGCTATAATTTGTTAATTCCTAGACTATTTGCGTAACGTTTAACATATTCTTTGTCAGCCAGTCCTAAGGAACCCAAATATATAAATTTAATGGGGCTAAGGGGCTGCGTTCAAAATATGTATTTTCCAGGATAGTCGTGTAGTTTTTTTTTATGTTTAGAACCGCCACCTGTCCTGCTGTACTGTCAGACTAATGTCAGGATTTTTGACATAAAACAGTAGAATGTCATGTTTCCTAATAAGCGTTTTGTAAGTTTTTAAAAACTAACTCTCGCATGGGTAGTGTTTTCTATCACTGTCGATTTGAAAAAAAGCTAGTGCTTGTGGCCTTACACGCGTGATGGTAGTAATTGTGTATCGCGGGACTGTGGTAGTATTGCCTGCGTTCCGGCTTTCAGCCTCTCCCTTTCTTTCTATCCTTAGTCCATCTGTCTTTCGTTTTTGGTAACGTAGTGTATAAAATGACATGAATGGAATTTCAAATCTAGGTCAGCTGCGTATCTCAAGGTTTTTCTTAGAAAGGCAGTACACGTTTTATCGTAGAAAGTGGGTATTGAAGCAGTAGGCTTTTACTATCAACGTGAAACGTTACAATTTGCAGACGAATTAGAAAACAAGGGGGATTTCGAGTACAGTCATTGTGACAGCACTGTTCTTTACCATTCTTCTTTCCTTTTATTGAAGTTATTTGTTAGGCTTTACATTTACGTTTTAATTTATATATGTGAATTAGAATTTCTCACGACACCCCCACAGGACCTTTTCTTAATACCTTTCTCAAATGACACAGTTAAGAAGCGAATCGACGGTTTGTCAGCCAAATTCAAGGAACAGTTATTAGACAGAATTCGCATGTCCCCCTATTTTGCTCTGCAACTGGACGAAAGCACAGACACAAAAAAACAAAGTGACCTTATTGTGCTACTTTAGATATGAGCACGAGAGAAATATTTTCGAAAACTGTTCATCTCCTCGTTGGTATACACTACAGCTGAAGAAGTATTTAACAGCTTAGACGAGTTTATAACATCTCATGACATGGATTGGTTGAAATGCGTTGAAATTAGCACAGACGGGGCACGAGCTATGTCTGGAAAGGTTACTGGACTTGTAGCACGGATTAAGGAAATCACCGTCGGTGACTTGGTACCATTGCTGCATACATATGGAAGCTCTAGTTGCTAAGAAGATACCAGAAAAACTAAAACAGACATTAAATGAATCAGTCAAAATTTTCAATTTTATAAAACGCAAATCACTGAATTCAAGACTTTTTGAGCAGCTTTGCAAAGATATGGACTGTACTTTTGCTACACTGTGAAGTTCATTGGCTATCACGAGGTAAAGTTTTGTCTCGTTTTGGGGAATTGAGAAACGAGATAAAATTATTCCTCATGGAGCAGCAATTTCACCTCAGCGATCGTTTGACAGATTTTTCCTGGTTAATAAAATTAGCATATCTGTCAGATATCTTCACCCATTTAAATATGCTCAACTTAAATCTTCAAGGAGAAAAAGTTACAGTGATGAAAAAGTTGGAATTGTGGATCATCGCCTATCGAACCGAAACTATGAGACCTTTCCAAACCTCACAAATTTTCTTGGTTCCACCGATGAAGAGTTGCCTGAGGAGGACACATCACTTATCGCACGACATTTGAAAGATTTGCAGCATAGTTTCCGTGAATATTTTCCTGTTCCTGATGCAAGCAAAAGCTGGATTACAGATCCATTTTCAGTTAATGTGTATACAACTTCACATACACAGTTCGGGCGTTGGCGTAGCTGGCGAGTCCATTTTAGGGCTTTAAGCTAACAGATAGATAATGTTGGTCCTTTTAAGGACTTAGTATATATTCACGCTGATCGGGTTAGCAATCAACAGAGTTGACTTTTTTTTTAAATGGTAAATGCGCTGATATAACCAAATAGGTTGAAAGGAACGCGCTTCGCCAAAAACCGAACCCAAAAAAAAAAAAAAAAAGAAGTTAATGTGTATGAACTAGAGGGGCTCACATCAGCAGAGGAAGACAAACTCAAAGAAATATCCACGGATGGTGCTCTGAAATTGCAATTCAAGGAACAGTCCCTTCTAACTTTCTGGGCTCACTTACAAGCAGATTTTCCGGAACTATCGAAGAGGGTTATGAAAGTATTGATGCCTTTCTTAACGACATACTTGTGTGAAAAATCATTCTCTGCTCTCGTTTATCTTAAAAATAAGTATAGAAACCGTTTGAAAAACGTAGAGTCAGAATACAAGTTTCAGCTATTAAGCCCGATATAACAAGGCTTGTAAGTGAAATGCAGCACCAACCTTCTTATTAATTAATTAATTAAAATTAGCAAGTAATATTAGGCCATGGTTCGGTATTCATGTATTATTATTATTATTTTAAATTTGTATGGAATCATTCCAATAAAAATATTATAATAGGAGTGGTATGCATTTACTTATTTCTCACTTCTCTCCAAATTTGAAGACCCTTGATGAGCAACTTTAAATAAATATTTGATGCACTTTGGGGGTTTTTTTCCTGGCAAAGGGGCGACCGACCCCAACCAGGCGCGTCCACGGGTGGCGGATAGTGGAACGACCTCCAGATATGGTGTGTCAGCTGCGAATTAAGACAGCATAGCTGGACGAATAAGCAGTCGCGGACCAAACGGCGATGTCCTCCCAATAGGACGGGGAGGGGTAACAGGTGGCACTAATACCCCCACTGAAATCCCCCATATGTCCTACGACGGGTGCATCAAGCGAGTAAGAGCCGCAATAAGCTCTAGCCACGGGGAAGGTAAACCTCGGTAAACAAACCAATCTGCTGCCTTGCAGCTACCACCGGGAGATGGAAAGGCTATGGGAGACAACCCTGAACAACAAACACAACCCGGCCTGCCGAAGACGGAGTGTGTTAGCTACGGCGCAGACACCGGGAAAAATTAGGACACACACGCTTTTGCGGTATGGAGTCATGCGACAATCTCGACTTACGTCATGGCGTCGCTCCTATCAGCTACAACCGGGGAGGAGCGGAGCCGGGCCCCTAGCCTCGAAAGGGCCCACCCAAGCAACCGGTGCCTTTGCCAACCAAATGGTCGGGGGAAGGCAAAGTAGAGCAACTGACCAACCAACCCACTATCTTACAGTGGCTCAATGGAATGCAGAAGGAGTGAGGAACAAGAAACCGGAGTTACAAGAATTCCTCAGGGAAAATAACATTGATATAATCTGCATCCAAGAAACTCACCTAAAAGATACCCAACGATTCTTTGTACGTGGATACCAATCCTTCCGCCAAGACAGGGCAAAAAGAACTAAGGGAGGAATCCTCACACTGATTAAAACCTCAATCCCAGCAGTAGAGACACACAGATCTGGTGAGGACGAACTTGAATACATAACAGTCCAACTACTGCTGCCCAGTGGAGACTTAATGATCACAAACTGCTACAGCCCTCCAACCACAACTCTGGAGCTACACAAAGTGAAGCTTGCAGCATCGAGACACCTCATTATGGGTGACTTCAATAGCCACTCACCCAGCTGGGGCTATAACGCAACAGATCCAAGAGGAGAAGAGGTGGAAGATTGGATGGTAGAGAATAAACTAATTCTAATAAACCAACCAGAGGATAAGCCCACCTTCTATTCTAGAGTATGGAAAACAACGAGCACACCAGATCTTGCTATGGCTACAGATGACATACATCGACTCACCACCAGAACAGTAAATACTCAACTTGGGGGTAGCGACCATGTACCAGTCACATTACAGATATCTGAGATAAGAAGTGCAGGAGAAATCAATATGTCTCCTAGCTGGAATTTCAAAAAAGCAAACTGGGGATTTTTTAAAGAACAAGCTGACAATTTCTGTCAGAACATTGCCCACTCAAATAACATCAATAAAAACATCTCCATCATCAGTGAGGCAATCATCCAAGCAGCAAAGAAGTCAATTACACGAGGTAAACGACGAGACTACAAACCATACTGGAGTGACAACCTGGGAAAACTCCATAGTGAATTAAATAAAGCACGGGAAACTATGGAGCAAAATCCCACATTAGAGAACACACAGAGGCACAACAGCATAAAACAAGCTTTCAATGAACAAAAGAAAGCTGAAATCCAAAGGAGCTGGCACCAGAAGACTAGCAGTCTCAACATGGAAAAGGACTCAAGCAAGCTATGGAATCTGACAAGAGGCTAAATGAAGAAACAACAACCAGCTACTGTAAGACTGTCATCAAGGAAAATGAAAAATACCACACAGGAAAGATGGCAGCAAACATCCTGGCAGATTTCTACAAGGAAGAAAGCACCACATCACTTTCACATGCACGGATCCAAGAAGTACGTAAGTGTTACGGTATATGATATTAACGCCGTCTGCTAAAGGTTACCAGACGTGCAATTGTAAAGGTTAAGACATTTTATATATTGCGATAGATGTTTCAATTACTGAACGCTTCATACACGATCGATTATGACGTGTATAGCGTTGTTTAGGACACAGTCGGTAACTAAGAAACGCTACCCTTTGTTACTTGACCGCCAAGCTGAATAGCTGCGTTTTTCTAACCTTCCAGTTCAATGGCATGATATAGCCATTTGTATGTGTATTTTTGATGGACCAGGGTCAGTCCTAGAACTCAATATGAGAGGGAAATATATGGAGGTTAGTATTTAACTAGAATTCTCAGAAGGAGAAGAATAATCGTCAAATTCGTATGAATAGATTCAGACTCGCAGTCTCACTGTCGGCAGGTAGCCATGTCTATCTGCTCGTGCATATAGCTGTGACGTTCTGACGACAATACTGCATTGTATCCTCATAACGGACATTGACACATAACCAGCAGTCTACGTTGTTGATTAATTTATGCATTACTTCTATGGACTTATGCTCTACCCCTATTGGAATTGATCATCATGTATGTATCACTGTGAATAAATGTATGGACTCAATGAACCGACTTATCACGTCAATGGAATTACAAGTTCAATATAATTGCAACTTTCAAATGTTTGCTCACACGTTTTTCTACCCCACCCCGCATTCGCGTAAAGCAACACCAATTGACACGATGAAAATCTTGAATGAAACCATATAAGAACTCAACTAACATGGCCAGAATTTATAACCACTTTATTGACATTATATGGAACATTGTTGTCAAATTGAATGTTCCAGAACAACAGAGAAGATCGCCTTCAACAGATGGTGTCCATTGATTGGGGATCGAAAAAAAAATTCGGAAATTAACAATTGTTTACATTTGAAGGACGATCACATGATGTGCTGAATTATGACCTATGACGCATAGTTACCACAAGAGGTCAACCTTACGTCACCAAAGTTCGTGTACATGCCATACAAGTTGACAGCAGCAAGCCTAGTTTCTACGGAGGAAAAAAATAACAAAGTCAACGAATAAACCCTGTATATGCATCAAGAGCAAACAGTCAGACATACTTCTACACCGTTGGTGCATACCGTCATCGACAGGAGTCCGAACTGAGCACAAAAGATAAGTCATTTAAGTGTGACCTTTGTCGGTCGATAAATAACAGTGCTGAGTCCATTTTGCTTTGATCAGGCATGTCTATGTATTTTCATGTATATATGTTAAATTTGTTTTCCATCGTATGTATTTGTTGTTAATTCGTGGGCCGGTTGGAGGGAACTGAAATCTCTGGGGAATGTCGCGAACAGCTGACCACCTAGATTTCAGTCGTTCTTAGGGCAGTTAAACGATTGCACCTTTGGAAACCCCATTGAGGTTTGCCATTGGACGACCTGTCCAAATCTGCTACCGTTTGACGATTTGTGTTAGCTGTACCGTTCCGTAGATAACTGGTGTATTTTATTCGTACTCAGTTAACAATTTTATTCAGTTCTGTACCATGTTCGTTACTATTTCGTCCAGTCTCCTCTTACTATCATTTAATTGATGATTGTTAAATTTTCGTCCGTTATGAGTCCTGTGATGTCATCATTTTTCGCAGTCATTTTTTTTTGTGTACTTTGAATATTCAGTTGACCTCGGGTCAGACCTTGACCCTTCATTTGGTCTGTGACATTTCCGCTTGTTTTATTTAGTTCATAAATTCATTTTTAATTGTGAAAATGTCTTGTTTGCGTCTTGACATTGTTTGTACCCTTTAGTTGCATCATTGTTTTGTTTGTCCTCATAATATATATTAATACTACATTAATAATATGATATTATATGCAATAATACACTTGTAATTTAATTTAATTAATTTTTTCTGATATTTAAGGTTAATATGGGACATTGCATAATTATGCAGTGATAGTCCAAGAAAGTAGCACTACAATTTATAAGAGATGCCTAGGGCATAATAATATAATATATATATTGACAAAATAAAATAATCTTATAGCTACCTTTGAGGTAATAGACCCATTGTATATTATTTAATATACTTTTCTGGTACTAAGAGAGTGACTTAGTACATTGAACAATATAATTACTAGGAATCATACCCAACATTATTGGATATTGAGATTAATTGTGTGATATAATTACATTATATTTAACAGATATCATAACTATTTATGATATAGTATTATTTAGATACAATATTGTTACAAAATATTGTCTATTAGTTGAACTTAGACATTAAGTTCAGTACTATTGTGATTATTTATATTGAATATTTCTAAGTTGAGTAAGTATAATAATTACTCTGAAGCTACTATTGACTATTTTAATCAGTAATTATCAATAATTACTTACAGATAAAAGTCAAAATGCTTACTATAGACCATTTCGTTAAAATTGGTCGGGAATATGGTTATAAATCTCAAGAACTTCGTCAGTTTGCTGAATCAGAACTGGAAAAATATGAAAGAAAAGAAGAAGAGAAAAAGCTGCATTAAAGAAAGAGGAAGAGGAACAAAAGGCTGCATTAAAGAAAGAGGAAGCAGAACGTGAGATGAAGCAAATTGACAAGGAAAATAGATTGAGAGAGATTGCTCAACGTGAAAGAGAAGAGCAAAGAGCAATCGCCAGACAGGAAGAAGAGAATAAATTGAAACGAGAGGAAATTATTTTACAACAAGAAATGGAATTGGCGCGTATTAAATTGGAGACAGCAAGATTACAAGCACAAAGTGCTGATGCAAACCAGAATAATAACGCACAAAATGGATCATCATCCAGCCAACCTAAATATTTCTACAACTTTAAATTACCCACTCTCAACTTGAACGTGGACGACCTTTCATCGTTCCTGTCACGTTTTGAACAGACTTGCAAAACAAACCATTTGCCTGAAGAGTCATGGGTACTCAAGTTAAATGAATTCTTGGTTGGAGAACCATTGACAGCTTCTCAAAATGCTGACCCATCAATAGCAAATAACTACGGTGCTATTAAGTCCTTGCTTTTACGAAGGTTTCACCTGGACGAGGAACACTGTAGGTTGAAATTTAAGGGAATTTTACCTGAATCTCCAAAAGATTTTGCAGGATTCATTGCGAACATACGCAATACATTTAATAGATGGGTTGAACTGGCAGAAGTCAACAAATCATACGACAAATTAGTTGATTTACTACTACGGGATAAGGTATTATCTTCGGTTAGCCAGCCATTTTTTGCATATTTGCAGGAGCGTAAACCAGGTACTATGGACGAGTTAGAAAAAATTTCTTTAAACTACTGTTCGGCACATCCGAATGCAACCATTTCTAACTCCTCATTAAGAGAACCTCTACCTGTGGCGTCTAATATGGCCTACAATCATAATAACAAACAAAGACATCACAGTGTAGACAGAAGCAGGTTCCAAAGAAATCACAATGTTAACTTTCAGAAGGGACATAATAATGATTTCAACAATAAAAATGAGTTCAACAGAGGTAGATCACGAGATAGAAATTATTCACCTCAAACAAACTACCACAATGGTCAACATAACACTCATTATAATCGATCACATACTCCCAATAATAATAATAACTGGAATGGTAATAATCATGGCTCGAGACATCGAGATAATAGTTACTATAGAGGACGACGAGATAATTCTAACAATTATACTCGGAATCGATCTCATTCTCGGGGATCATCTCATTACAACCATAATACAGGGGCGGCAGTTACAAATAATACTACCCCTATAGCTCAGGTCCCACTTGACAATAATACAACACAGTCTTCTGCTGCATGTTTTGCTATTAATTATAATGTGGCAAATAGTTGCCAACAATGCAATCTTATTTTTCAGAAGGCGAAAGAAACAGTGCTTAACTGCGGACATATTACACCAGAGGTAGGTCTTGCAGTCAACGATGGAACAGGCCTACTAATTTTTAACAGGGGATTAGTTAATGGATCCGTCGTCTCAGTGCTGAGGGATTCAGGATCCACAACGATTGGTGTACGACAGTCGCTGGTACATCCTAGCTGTGCAACGGGGGAATATGTCCGTTGCATGACTTTTGGTGGAACAATAGAGTTTTACCCCACAGCTATTATTCATGTTAACACCCTTTTTTCACAGGGAACGTAAAAGTATGTATGCTAAAAAAGCCTATAGCTGATCTGATGGTTGGTCGTATACACGGCAGTAAAGATTGTACTCCAGATGAGATTATAGAATGGGAGAAACATAACCTATGCACTGGAAACGCCGTGACGACTAGAGCGCAGACTCAACTCATGGAGAAAGTTGATGATAATAAAATGGATGCAGACAACCAAGAGGAATTTGTAGTCAATTCACCTATTGACAGGGAAACATTTGCAACCAAACAAAAAGAGGATAAATCTTTAAAAAAATTTTTTAAGTTGGTTGATAAAGTTGACAATCTATCCTCAGGTAATAATAACAAACATTGTTTTGTTATTAAAAATGACATATTGATTAGATGTTTTAATGACAAATCACAAATGAAACAACAAGTTATGGTCCCGTATACTTTTAGACGGTACATTCTTCAACATGCACATGACTCACATTGTGCTGGACATATGGGATATACTCGAACACGATCTCGAGTACTGTCTTCATTCTTTTGGCCAGGGGTGTCAAGAGATATTTCGCAGTATGTACGTTCCTGTACTACATGCCAAGAAGTGAAAGCACGTGGAGCTTTTCACACGGCGCCTATTCAGGCTTGCGATATCTCAGTAAGACCTTTTGACAAGATGGCAATAGATATTATTGGTCCATTGCTACCATCGGCCAGAGGACATAGATTCGTCCTTACGTGCATTGATTTGTGCACACGATGGCCAGAAGCTATCCCATTAAAGACCACCACTACCACAGATGTAGCTGATGCACTACATCTCATCTTTTCTAGAATAGGGTTTCCTAGAAAACTTTTATCAGACCATGGGTCACAGTTTATATCTGACACCATGAAGGAAGTCATGAAAACTTGGAACATTGATAGGAATTTAAGTAGTATTTATCATCCGATGAGTAATGGTGCGGTTGAAAGACTTAACCGTACACTTAAACAACTACTACATAAGGTTACTGCTAAGCACCCTCATGACTGGGACAGAGCACTCCCAGCTGTTCTATTTGCTTATCGGGAGGTACCGCATGAACAAACTGGCTTCTCTCCCTTTGAATTAGTTTTTGGTGCTCCCCCAAGAGGTCCTATGGGACTAATAAAAGACTTATTAATTGACGCGGAGATGACTCAGGACACTCAGTCATCTTACGAGTACGTGATTAATCTTCGGAAGAACATTATTGAGTCTTGCCAGTTGGCAACAGCTTCTTCTGAGGCTGCAAAAGCTAAGGCTCGATCTCTACAAAATAGGTCTCGACGATTACGCCAATTATTCCCAGGCGACGAGGCTTATGTGTTACTTCCTCACAATAACAATAAATTATTGATATCTTGGAATGGTCCTTACAAAGTCATTGATAAAATTTCCGACGTTGATTACGTCTTAGATATCAAGGGACACAAAAAGATATTTCATATTAACATGCTCAAGCAATTTCATACACGTCCTGAACACTTACAGTCAATTTTTCATGAACTAGATGACAACACAGTATCTACTTGTTATTATTCTAACTTATCTGTCATCCAGGAAGAAGAATCTTCTTTTCCTGAGGTACAGTTACCGTTACCGGTACCAGTAGTTCAACCTACTGAATCTTGGCGGGATGTAACCATCTCTTCAACGGTTACACCGCAACAGCGTCTACAGATTGCTAATCTATTACAATCTTATCCAGATGTGTTGACCGACGTCCCGGGTCGCACATCGGCTATCAGTCATGACATTACTCTCAATGATGATACACCTATTCGTGTACATCCCTATTCTGTTCCTTTACATTTCCTTGCTAAAACTACTAAGGAACTTGAACAGATGTTGTCTCTGGGAATCATTGAGACTAGTAATTCGCCATTCTCTTCTCCATTAGTGATTGTCCGGAAGAAGGACAATAACATCAGACTATGTGTTGATTATAGAAAATTAAATGCTAAGACTATAGTTGACAGCGAACCACATCCACTTATCGACGACTTACTGCCACGTCTATCCAACGCAACTATATTTAGTAAGATAGACTTAACTAAAGGTTATTGGCAGATACCACTGACCGAAAAGGCTAAGTACTACACCGCATTTTCCACTCCACAAGGTCTATACCAGTGGAATGTGATGCCTTTTGGGCTTGTTAATGCGCCAGCTACCTTCATTCGCCTGATGCGACAAATTTTATCAGGTAGACCAGACGTTATTACATATATTGACGACATATGCTTGTTTAGTTCGTCGTTTGAGGAACATGTTTCGGGACTTAGATATGTTTTCGACACTCTAAGGAATTATCATCTAACTGCTAAACCTACAAAGGTGCAAATCGCGTGTAATGAGATAACCTTTTTGGGACATATCATTGGATCGGGATATATCCGAACGTTACCTAGTACAGTCTCCAAAATTCTAAACATAGCAGTTCCTCAGACGAAGAAACAGGTCAGGAGTTTGTTAGGACTTGTTCAATATTACAGTAGATTCATACCAAACTTGTCATCCATCACGGCTGTATTGTCTTCATTGTTAAAAAAAGACATGCCGGTGAAGGTGACATGGACTGGTACATGCAATGAAACTTTCAACAAAATTATAAATTTGTTCTCGCATGAACCAATTTTAAGACTTCCCGATGCTTCCAAAAGATTTTTCTTACGAACAGATGCTAGTAACTACGGCATTGGTGCATGCCTGCTCCAGAACCATGATGGCATTCTACATCCTACCTTATATATTTCAAGAAAGCTAAAGCCGGCAGAAACAAAGTATTCCACAGTGGACAAGGAACTTTTATCAGTGATATGGGCAATAACTAAACTTGAAAAGTTCTTGCTTGGTGCTCCCTTCACCATACAGACGGACCAACGTGCTGTAGCATCCTTGCGTCGATCTAATCATAAAAGCCAGAAACTCGCCAGATATTCAATCATCCTACAGCCATTTGAATTCTCCATTGAACATATTCCTGGCACTGAAAACATTGTGGCTGATGCGTTGTCACGTAATCCTATTGACGACGAATAATCAACATTGACATTCCTAAAACATATCAACTATAAAGGAACTAACCTTGCCTTCAATTTAAACTTTATAAACACTATATGCATCACAGAATTGAACTAAAAGACAATCAAGGTATATATACTGACATTCGAACTTCGTCTAATGTCCATACACGATATACGAATATCATTGAACAATCATGGAACAATATCTGACGACAAGTCGAACTTATTATCCTATGTGCAGTTAATTCTTGGATGCTGGGATAAATGACATTTCTTTCCAACGTAAACGTTTGAACATTTTTACCTAAAAGAATTCATCAGGATCAAGACCACGGATGGATCATCATATCCTATACTAATTAGTTAGTTAACTTAACTTCTTAATTGAATTATTATCAATAAAATGAAATGTGAGAAAAAAATGAAATGAAAGAACAAAAAAAAGAGAAAATAAATCTCACACAAGTATTAGATTAATATTTTTTTTTTTTTTTAATGTACCTATACATTATTTAGTTAGTTAAATTAGATAGTTATTATTCACTAACACTTAACACACACAATTAAGTTAAAACTTATATTCGAATTTCTTTCTATTTCTTCTCACTTATTTTGTCTTTTTCTTCTCTCATAACATCGCGTTACATTAGAACCTTAATAATTTAACTCTTAGTTTAATTAATTAATTTAATTTTAATTAGTCAAATTAATTCCTATATGACATACTAATACGACAGACCTTACGTTCATTTAATTCTATCATTCACTATTAACATTGGACATTTATTTAGTTGATATAATAATATGTATAATATTTATATATAATGTGATTTATGTTAGATGACTATGACAAATAGTTAGTTGACATGACCGCAACACGGTTCTACTCAGAACATCGTCGGCCATATGTCACAATTGCGTTAAATTTTTTTGAAAAATTGTTAAGTCGGATAGATATTGAAAAAAAATCTATCGATTTTTTTTTTCCCGGTGTACAGGGAATTGTTACGGTATATGATATTAACGCCGTCTGCTAAAGGTTACCAGACGTGCAATTGTAAAGGTTAAGACATTTAATATATTGCGATAGATGTTTCAATTACTGAACGCTTCATACACGATCGATTATGACGTGTATAGCGTTGTTTAGGACACAGTCGGTAACTAAGAAACGCCACCCTTTGTTACTTGACCGCCAAGCTGAATAGCTGCGTTTTTCTAACCTTCCAATTCAATGGCATGATATAGCCATTTATATGTGTATTTTTGATGGACCAGGGTCAGTCCTAGAACCCGATATGAGAGGGAAATATATGGAGGTTAGTATTTAACTAGAATTCTCAGAAGGAGAAGAATAATCGTCAAATTCGTATGAATATACTCAGACTCGCAGTCTCACTGTCGGCAGGTAGCCATGTCTAACTGCGCGTGCATATAGCTGTGATGTTCTGACGACAATTACTGCTCTGAATCCTTAAACGGACATTGACACGTAAAACAGCAGTCTACGCTATTGATTAAATTATGCATTACTTCTATGGACTTATGTTCTACTCCTATTGGAATTGATCATCATGTATGTATCACTGTGAATAAATGTATGGACTCAATGAACCGACTTCTCACGTCAATGGAATTACAAGTTCAATATAATTGCAACTTTCAAATGTTTGCTCACACGTTTTTCTACCCCACCCCGCATTCGCGTAAAGCAACACCAATTGACACGATGAAAATCTTGAATGAAACCATATAAGAACTCAACTAACATGGCCAGAATTTATAACCACTTTATTGACATTATATGGAACATTGTTGTCAAATTGAATGTTCCAGAACAACACAGAAGATCGCCTTCAACAGACAGAAAGGCCTAAAATGGATGGCACAAGACAGGAATGATTTGTGTGAACTCTAAAGGTCTGAGCAGCACCGGAAGTTAAAAGATAACGATTGAAAGAATGTCAAATTTTGTTCATTTTTATTCTTAGAAACAGAGACAGGAAAAAGAGAGAGTGTATGTACATGTGTGAGTGTGTGTGAGCATATGTGAGAGTACTGCGTGTTTATGTGCGGTTTATGTGTCTGTGTTAGAGATATTAGACTAAGAGGGAAAAATAAAGAGTTGACAGATACAGCTGGCAAGGTGTAGAAGGTGGATTCCAGATTTGTAATTTCCGAAATTGGACTTGATAACTTAACTGGCCGGGATCAATATCTGATCAAACTTTGTCCCTGACGGATCTCTATGTAAATCAGACAGATTCTCTGTTTTAGACGTTGTCACTGCCAGGTCTCTGCGTAAATCAGACATATAAATCTGTCTCTATTCATTTAGTAAACTTGTATTACAACGACGAATTCTAGTTAAAGACGTAGAGAAAAACAAATGTAGCAAATCTGATGCTGCTTGCAAAACATAATGATTGTGATATTTATCCCATAAGATCAGCCATTATAATCGCTAAGCTGTTAAAAAGCAGTGTCTTAATCTTCTTCTTGGATCATTAGCCCCTGATTTACAAAGCAGTCAGTAGCCATCACGTCTAGTGGCGTCTTTTAGGGCAGCAACAAACTGTCTTCATTTTACTCGGTTGGTAGACACCCTTCGTTCACCGCACCAACTCTGGTTCATCCTTTGCAACTCGACCTCCACAGTTCTCCGTCAGGTTGTCTTTGGTCTGCCTCTCTTTCGCCGTCCTTCTGTGGTCCATTGCATAGCTGTTCTTGTGATGGTGTCGGGGTATTTTCTGAGGACATGGCTAACCGAGTTTCAGCATCTGCCCGCAATGATGGTGTGCATACCTTGTTGACTGCACCATGTAAGCAGTTCCTGATTGGTATTGGTGTTCGGTAAAAAAAATTAAAAAAAATTCTAAGAATTTCCTTAAGGTACGTTGTGCGGAATGAAAACATTTAGAGCATTTATGTTACTCTCCAGCATTCTGCATTGCACAGAAGTACAGAAAGTACGCAACTCTAGTATAATCTTATCTTGGTGTTTTTG